>JABTTQ020000745.1:0-647507 GCA_016081115.2 Rehmannia glutinosa
CAGTTCTAATTTACTCAGTCGACACCGCACTTCCTTCCCTCCACCCCAGGATTGTAAGGATTGTAAATTTGCTTATTTCACGCGATAATTATAAATACTATCCTTGAGCTTGAGGTTAGCCTCATTACAAAATACCAGTTAACTTTAAAATCACAAATACCCTCTTACATATGTCTCTACTAATTTCACCTTGAGGGGATATTTTGTAAAATAAATATATCTCAGTGTTTGTAATTTTAAAGATAATTGTTTTTTCTCCTGTAATTAAGTTAAACCTCAGGGGTTGTAAATATCTCTATTTTCACGGGACATCCGTGCTCTTGAAAGAATATGAACATTTGTTGTGCTTACTGACAAATGATTTTGCCAGCCTTCTTAACCCAGGTCTTCTTGAGAACCACCATTAATAAACTGAAGCAAGAGCGGATTATTACTCCTAAACTCATTTTATCAGGGGTGGGCAGGATGATGCGGTATTAGAGAACTACCTTATAGAGGAACAGGATGTCGAAGTGGCTTCACAAGTGTCATGGGTTTTGTCTCATTCTCGATGAGGTCAACGCGATGTAGTTGAATACTTGAGTAAATCAAATGGCGATCTACGAAATAGTGGTAAAAAGAAGAAATTACTCACACATATATTACAGGTTGTTTTGGCTTCAACTGGAACACGGTTCGACTAATTGTGGATACAGAGATTGTTTGTAGTTGAGTTGCCCAAGAAATCTAGCGCCAACTTTTGTTCTTGGAATTGTGTTGTTTTAATTATGTATTCTTGATTCTAGATTTTGGTGGGAACTTTGCAAGGGTTTATATGTTGAAATACTATCAAGATCTGTGTACACTTCCCATGATGTAATTTTAGACCTTACTAAGATCAAAATTAGACCGTGCGACAAAAGTTTTTTGTTTTAGACTACAGATTCCAACTTCAACATTATAATTTTTCTTCTTTTCATTCCTTTGTATCTGTACTCTGTCATACCAGCCATTTTGAATCAGCTGTTACAACTTATCTAACCTTGTGCTTGTGTACAGGATTTTTGCCTTTAGTGCTATTTTTTTGGGTATCTCTCTCTTTATGCTTTGTCATTGGGCATGCTTTTTAACTTGGTGTACTTAAAAGTTAAAACATAAAGATTGAGATTTAGGGAGTGTTCGGAAACACTTTTGTTGTTTTAAGAAGTGATTTATTGTAGTAAAAACAACTTAAAAGTTGGTACTGTTTGGCAATAGAATCTAAAAGATGAAAAAAAATCAAAGTTGAAAAGTGTTTGCAAACCTTAGACGATTGATTCTTTGTATCCGTAATAAAATACCCCTGAGAAATTGAGCATTAAATTACTTATGCAATTAAACCACACTCGATCCCTATACACGGATTTGAACCCAATTAACTTTTTATAAATAATAATTTGTTTAAATAATTATTAATACTCTGACTGAAAAATAGGCCTGAATCATAGTAAATTCATAAATAGGAAGGCGGAAGCTCAGACCAAAGTATCGTTTTAACTCGGAGATTGCTTAGTTGAAGTGGGCTCAACACCTAACTAGATGGGCTTTACAATTTTTGGGCCTCGGCCCATAGTATCATTTTCAGTTCCCTAATTGCAGGTTTGTTCTTTTCTTCTCATTTGTTCTTTCCTCTCCCTTATTTTCCCATTCTTCAACCAGTGTTAACCCCAAAACCCATTGAACTATTTCTCCATCTAAATTTTATCTCCCTTCTCTCTGGTGCTTAAGGTAACTTTTTCAATCTAGACCGTCATTTGCATAGACATAAATCTACCTATTTCTGTTTATTATTCGAATTTTAGGATGTGTTTCTGCTACCAACGTTATGCTTACTCATTTTGTTGATTTTCATTGTCTGATGATGCTAAATTATTCGTTCTGCTGGCTCTGTTTCAACCTTTATTATTTTCTGGTTTATTTTGATTATGGGTCTTGTGGATTTTTCCTCCTTTCACTACCAATGTATAAATTAGTATTTTTCATTTTCATTTTTATTTTTTCGGTGTATGTGCTATTGTTTCTGACTATTTCATAGTATATTGGCTTTCTGACGTTCTCCTTAAATGTATTGAAATTTTACCTGCTGGTGGATTAATGGGTGTTTTTTTTTTCCCTCTGTTATACTGAGGAGACTTCATTTATATTAGCGGAATATTTTTTTTATATATGTACAGACCAACATACAAGGAGTATCAATATGGTTGCCATATGTTGTACTGGTGCTTTTGGACCAGTGTAGGTTGAAATGATCCATGTATTTGGAAGAAGAAAATGAATTGAACCAAAAATCTGTGTTTTACTATTAGAGAGCTAGTATGGTGTGACATCCTTTTGAGTATTCGTCATAGTCGAGCTGGGTTGTTTCTTATTTATTCTAGAACTTCATGCTATCTGCTAGTTGGCTATTCTAGTTCTTACACCAATGAACAAATCTGTCACATTTGGTGCGCTTTGAAAGCAATTTATATGGTTACAGGACAATCTTTTGTTTCCATGGCGACGCGGATTGCTGCTAGATATATCTCTCGCAGGCTATCGAGCAGTGGCAAAGTCCTCAGTGAGGAGGAGAAGGCTGCAGAAAATGTCTATATTAAGGTAAATTCATAATTGTGGCATAAAATGTATGCAGGCTTAGCCAGCTTATTCTATCGTGGTTCTTTCTGCATGGCAGATTGTTGCATTTTGCGCTACTTTTTCATAAAAAAAAAAAATTTTGACCGACCTTTGAAGCTTGATATTTCTTTTACATACATTTTAAGTCCAGCATATACCAAGTGCCTGAAAGGATATCTAATGTCAAAAATGTGAGCGACTGATATAGCATCTTTTGCTTTTGTACTTCATATGAATAGATTTGAAAAATACTTGTTTTAGTTCTGATACTACCAGTAATCACAGATCATTAAATTGATTGAGCAGATAACTCGTTCGGTATTAGTCAGATATGTATTGACAAGTTGAAATTGCTTTGATTGAAATAAAATTTAACTGATTTTGAAAATGATGATGATCATATTCATACCGAATGAGTGTAGATATTTGTATCTAATACTTTTCAATCAACAACCTTTTTTTTCTCCGATATGTTCGTTTTTATCGTCGCTAAGGCAGTCTTAAATCTACTTGATGAGACAATTATATGAGAATAACTTATGTTCTTTAGGAATTGGACAATGCACGCAACTCCTCCTGTTCGATTATTATTCTTGACTTGACTTATTATTATAAAAACTACTCACTATCCAAATGAAAGACGATCGATTATCTACCCAAGAAGATAGAGAGTCCCTCATACGAGAAAAGGTCACAAATAGATTTGAACCAAGTAACATTGCAAAGGCATAATTATAGTAGGGTCGGGATATCCCCGCCTTCCGAACTAATGAACATTTTCCTGCAAGAAACTTGATTACTAGTTCTTAGAAAGGCATCTTGAAGGGTTATCAACTGTGGCAATAGTAACATGCTGAAAAGAGAACATCTTCATGTTAGTACTGGGATGATTCACCTAAGAGTCAATGTACCACTTTATGAGCAGTTAGTTTACTACATATTCTGCTTTTAACATCAGTATCTATTCATGTCACAAGTAAATTGTAGTTTTGTGTTATAATTCGTACAAAGAGAAAGCAATATTTGGTGTTTGGCAAGCACTGAGGAATGTCTCTACAAATATGTGTGAAATTTAAATTGAATACGTACATATTCCAAACACGTGTTAAAATGAGGTCTGCTCATGATATATGTTAGATGTTTTCTGTGGGTTAATGACGCTGGTAAACCTTTTGGAGAAAAATAAACCATCAAACAGCATGTCACCAACCTGGCCTCTCTTAGGGATCCATGCTAATCATTGCCTACTTATGTTAATTTGTCTACGATTACTTGTGGAATGGGGGGGTCTTTCGTACAATTGTTGTTTGATTTGGTTTATTGCTTAAAATACATGCTCTTATTCTCGCACATACTTGATAACATGTTTTTCACTCTAATTCAACAAATTGTTGCATTTATCTCTTACTGCTGAAATTTGAGAATTTGACAGAAAATGGAGCAAGAGAAATTGGAGAAGCTTGCTCGTAAGGTATATGTTGTCTAACCCATCATCTTGTTCATGCAAAACTGAACTCAGTTTGATTGAATCAGAATAATATTGGTTTCTCCCTTTCCATGATAAAGATAAGGGTTAAATTACAAAAAATACCCTTGAGGTTAAGTCCAATTCCCCCCCCCCCCCCCCAAAAAAAAAAAAACAGCTATCTTTCTAAATTACAAATACCCTCGTTGACATTGCTTTCTATTTTACAAATTGCATCCTTAATTGGGTGATATTTGTTAAGAAGATACAAACTTCAAGGGGGTATTTGTAATTTTGAAAGATATCTTGAGCTTTTTCTAATTGGGCCAAACCCTAAGGGTACTTTTTGTAATGTGCCGTAAAGATTGTTTCTGTTATTTTTTTTTAAAAAAACTTTCCTCATTATTTGCCTGCCAACTCCAGGTGTTTGGTTTCAATCCTGTATTTGCTTTTTTTTGTTGTTTTTCATTGCCTTGTATAACCATATCCTAACTTAGACATGCTTAATGGTTGATTATAATATTATATCAAGGGCCCCAAACCAGACGAAACTCCCGCAACAAGTTCAGGAGGCTCAGGATCTGTAGCTGATGCTAAACCGACTGGGCAGACCTCTTCGACTCCCAAAGTATCAACTGATAAAGATCGAAACTATGCTGTTGTAGCTGGTATTGCTACTTTCGCTGCTGCCGCTGGTTGGTATTTTGGTTCGAGGAAGACAAAAACTGAAGAAGTGCAGGATTGAGATATAATATCAAAGAAGTTTGTGGCTAAATAAAAACAAAACGAACTCCTGTAAAATACTTGTTCTAATTGCATTCTTTTTTCAGCAACATTATGTCCTTTCCTGTAAGCCCCGCCCCGTTCGCCTACGGATCCGGATGGTTTTGGTAATTTCTGTTACGACACTTGTATGGAAATGAGACTTCTTTGTTCTGATCTTAGTTTTTGATCAATCAGACCCTTTTGACCTGATAACAAGTAACTACGAGTAATTTTAGGTAGTGTTTGCAAGCACTTCTGCTTTTTGGAGGAAGTGATTTATTGTTGCGGAAGAGGCATGTACTTGAGAATCTAAAATTGGTAGTATTTGCAAATAGAAACTGAAAATTGATTAAGTCAAGAAAGAGTGTTACGTGGATAAACTCAAGTTTTTTCTATGCGTAGAGTCGACCTAGAAGTAGAATCATAAATTTGAAGCACCCAAGTCCTAATCTTTAGATTCTAATTAATGAAGTAGAATTAGAAGGTGAAGTTAACATTTACAGACACTAAAAAGTATTTTTTTCTAGTTAAAAGTTGAAAGCAACTTTTTTTAGTGGAGGAGACCTTGTGAATATGACTCGGATCGATCATTAAAAGTTCGGGTCATTAACATAATGAATCAAACTTGACTATATTTTTCAGTTCGATTATATACAAAGCACATATCGATCTTAATTCGTATTCGGTTTAACTAAAGTTCGTTCAACCTCAATTCGATTAATTATCAAACCAAACTCAAATACAATTTTAGAAGGTTGATAAAAATTCAAACAAATTTGAACAATGCAATTTCATACAAGGATGGAGCCCATAAATGCGAGGGGCCTTAGCCTTGCTACGCAGAGCGTTGTGGAGGAGGTGAATTGCGAGATGTATTTAGTAATCCAGTGCGAAGCTGCAAGCAAATGAGTCGTAGCGCCGTCCTCCTCCACCGTATTGCGGGAGGATTCGGTCCGTCTTTGCGTGTCTTAATAAACGAGATACTTAAGTATTTAAGATCTTTTCTGCAGTTGTTGTAATAAAGGGGACATGACGGTGCAATTTCATAACTACTCAATTCGTTTACATGGGCTTACAAAAAGGGGAAAAAAAGAAGAAAGAAAACCAAAAGCCACAAAAGAAATCATGATCAATCATCACCATCATCATCATCATCATCATCATCAAGAATAAAAAAGCATGTACCTGAAACACCATCAGCCAATAGCAACAGTCCACACCATTTACTTACAATGTACATACAACTTCCCCTGTATTATTTTTCTATTTCCTTCTCGTCTTCAATGCTCCTTTGCATCAAGAATAATCTACAGAATCAAACTACGCAAGCAACTGAATAAATTAATCCCCTTCATGATTCTCACGTCTTGCATAGTCTTCAATCCAACTCCACTAACCCCATTTCCTTTCATGCTTTTATCTTTCTTTCACATGACTCCAAATCTAATCTCACCATTCTCAAGCATTTCTTTATTTTTTTTTGCCCAAGCCAAAAAGAACCCACTTCTTTTCTTGATTTTTTTTTTATATAAAAGAATATTGGAAAGGAAATTATTAGAATATCCCACATTATATTTGAATTGATTTGTTCAACTCTTTGTAACACGATGACAGAGGTGCTCCACTCACCATCTTCGTCCTCTTCCCCTTCAATTTCCACACCCACCCACAACCCCCCATTGTTTCACCAGATTGAGCCATTTGTGGGTGATGAGGGGATTTCTAGGGTGACAGGGGGTGAGACAGAGGAGGAAGAAGAAGAAGAAAATAGAGTGAGGGAGAAAAGGGAGGACGAGAGGAGGGATCAATTATCTCTGTTGGCGCTTTTGGTGACTCTATTTAGGAAGAGCTTTTGGGTGGCTTGCAAGACGGATATGAGCGGGTACACTGGTGCTGGTGCTGATTGTGGTAGTGGGGTTATGGAGATCAGTTGGCGAGCGATGTGGAGCATGTTAATCATGTGACATTTTTGATAGGTTTGATGGGTTTTGGGATTGCCTGTTGAGTTTGAGCCTGAGGAGTTCAAGGAGGCTCCTAGTGCTAGGTATGTAAAATGTCTTTGTGAAATCATGCAATGTGGGTTTATTTAGATACGTTTAATTGATAGAAATCTTGGCTTGTTTTTCGAATATGTTGTTCGTAGAATCTTATTTGGATTGATGGATTTAGATTTGGAAATGATTTCAATTGACTCCAAATGACATGGATTTGAAATCCACCACAATGACTCAAAAAATAACTCAAAATAGGAGCCCAAGGATTTGAAATCCATTGTAAAATGATATCATCCAAACAAAACCTCAATAGATTTGTTATTATGGATTTGAAATCCATAGCTCGCTCCAAATCTATCGATCCAAATGGAGCCTGAGATTATTGGGATTTCAAATCTTGCATCTTAGATTATATGATAATGGGTTGGGAGGTAATTATCCGACTTTGTTGAAATTTTACGTTGTGTTCTGTTTTGGTGTTTCTACTGAATTGCCATGATTTGTTGATTATGACATCGTAGCATCTTGTATGAAACTGGTTTTAGACTTTTGACATGGTAATGTTACTAAATGATGGAAGATCAATCTTGTCAAGTGAGAATTCTTGATTGAATTGTCTGTTCTGTTCAACATATATTGAATCGCCGTTTCTCAAATTTGATTGATTTCTTGAACCATTTGGTGAAGTTTCTCTTGATATAATTTTCCTCTTTTTGGCATTTGGGACCACTTTTGAGAATCTGAAATGGTCTGATTGGATGAGCTATCAAACTGAATGTTGACATTTATTTCTTATGCTGCTAATCTAGTTGATGATCTGGAGGTGGTTTCGTGTTTCACCACCTGTTAATGAGACTGTACTTATCTTAATAACTGTAGTTGAATCTAAAATTTTAGTTTTTTAAGTATTTCATGTAAATAGTGTGTGATGTCATTGCATGCTTGATATTTTAGTTGTTGGATTACTTGGTTCTTTTCTTAGGCCGTCACATGCTTTTGCTGCCATGAATGCCAGTTTTAAAAATACGAATATGTTAGCAATGAACATATGTGGTTTTCTTTCCTAATGTGACTGCATTGCATAAGTATGTATCATCTGGTGAAATGCAACTGGATACTCAAATTGAAGTATTTCTTTCTGTCTTAAGAGGTGGACCCGAACTACTTCCGACATTAGATTCTTCATAGAAGATCGTAAACATTCAGTAAACAATTCCAGTTGGGATTTAAACTGCACTTAGTGGTGAATGAGTCCTTGATCTCATATGATAGATAAGGCTATTTCTCGGTGATAGCATGGCGTTTGATAGAGACTTTTAGTTCATTTTAAGTCACGATTCGACTCTGCAGATGTTTCGATCTGGATTCCCTTAAAAAGGAAATATAGAATATGAGAACTTGCCCAGCTTCCGTTTAGTCTTCATTAAATTCTGAAAGTTTTACTGTCTTAATGACAGATCTATCCAATTGTTATTTCCAGATGGATTAAGCAATCTTAAACTAGCTACATCCATTGATGCTGTTCCCAGATACATTAATTTGAGTTAAGTGAAAAACTCGAAGCGTTCATGACGCTTTTTAAGGCATCTTGCCAACACACACATGCATAGATTGCTCAAAGATGCTCTTCGAATATTTTCTACTATTAGATTGTATTGTATTATTGTCATGCCATACAGAAAGATGGTGATAAAAGCTACCTTTTCGGGATACCTGCTGAAAGGAACATCTTACGTGTATTCAGATTTCTGATAGGAAATCAAAATCTGATTTCACTACGAACAAGTATGGGGAAAAAGCACGTGGTGATTTTATTAATGCATATCTAAAATAAGCTGAGATGCTTTTCAACTGTTGAATCTTTAGGTCTTATGTCGAGTTTAACGCAGTAGGCTGATTTACATCTATATGATATTATGTTCTTTGATAGATGATAAAGATTGCATGAATTTCACGTTTTAGCTTTCTTGAACTAGTGATTGATTTCATTTTTAAGTGGTTGTTTGATTCGAACTTCACACTAGATGTGCCATAGTGGTGTGTATGTACATGTACAATAGTTCGGTGTTGCAATGTTTTTCTCAAGACAAGTACATATGTTCATCCTTATTTCATTCCCTAATCGGACATTATTGATGTAGGCCACATATAAATCAGTATTGTAAAAATCGACCTAACGCCCCTAGGCTGAAGCAATTATGTCCAAATAGGTGGATCGCCTCGGCCAAAAATTGGCCAAAAGTAGATTAAAATAAAAAATTAAGAAAAATAGTATTGTTTCTAGGCCTTAGGGCCACCACCACGATTAGCACCTAGCGATTTACGCAACCTTGAGGCGATAGTGCTTTATTGTTTAGGGATAATTACAAAAACTACCCCCAAGGTTTGGGTTAATTACAAAAAAGTCCACATGTTTTTGAAATTTACAGAAAACCCCGTAAAGATTTGATTATGTATTACACTTTACCCCGTTCATAGGCAAAAATATTTCAAAAACCCCCTTACATTTCGTAATTTTCAAACATCTCTGTTTTTATTATTTGTGATTAACCCAAACCTCAAGGGTAGTTTTGTAATTACCCCATTGTCTTGTGCGATTCCCTTCTAGCTGAAATTTTTGCTTTGGGTATCCACGAACAGTGCCACTGTTTTTTGGAGTTTCTCAGTCAATGCAGCTGTCTTATGATCCCGAGGGGCAATATTATTCCAACTATCCTCCTGCTTATGCAAAGGCATTTGTATTCTCAAGGTGGCCTTCAGGTGCATCATTTTTTCCTTTATATGCACAAAAAAATCTAACTGTTCGACAAACTATATCAGTGGCGCTGTTCTTTGTGTTGTTTAATTACCCATCAAAAAATATGCAGGCTGAAGGATTTTCAGAATAACTGCGGGAAACAGCCAGGAGGAGTTTGTTAGAGATCAGTTAAATAGAGGTGTGGTTCCACAAGGCATTGATGTACACTGTTTAGCAGGCCTGATCAAGGTAACTTATTGCGAGTTCTTTTGATAGATTTAGTTTCTTTGATTCTTATGTGGAAATTAAAATAACATGTTTGTTCATAATTGCACTTTGCCGTCCAACCTATAGCGTTTTTTTGCACTTTGCTCATTGAACTTTGAAATACATATTCTGCCCTCTGAACTATACAATTTGTTGCCCCTGAACCAACCAAAAGTTGACATGTGTCAATGATAGGTCAAGTCAGTTCCCGGTGGTTGAGTGCAAAATATTCAAAGTTAGGCATGCAAAGAAATTTCTAAAGTATAGTAGGCAAAGTGCAAAACTCGCGATATTTCGGGGGCAAAATGCAATTATCCCTCAATCATTATATTTCGTAATGTATCGATTACTACTTGAATAACAAGTCCCTAATTTAGTATCAGTTTTTCATTTCAACTTTGAAGAATTGTGTGCATTTAAGATTAGTAGTTATTTTACTTCTGAGAAGGATATGTTTTCATTCATTGATGTCACAGAAGGCCAACTTGCTGCCTTATGTTCATTTTATGTTATCTCAGTTATGTAACAAAATTTTCGCCAATTCTCAATACTGTATTTCTGCACGGTTATTCAATTTGCTATCAACTCCAAGTGCAGTCCTCTGGCTTAATTTCATTCGAAAAAGTTAATTTTAATGGCTTTTATTTTCAAATGCTATTTGAAAGTTTGTGTTTTTAATACGCATGACAAAAAGCTGTTGTTCATAAGTGACGCTACTATGGTGCATTTAGCATTAATGTTATTTTCATGTGATTTATGTAGGCTTGGTTCAGAGAACTCCCTAGAGGTGTACTCGATTCTCTTTCACCCGAGCAGGTGATGCAATGCCAATCGGAAGATGACTGTTTTGCCCCCTAAAGGCTTCTACCCCGACAGAAGCTGCTCTGTTGGATTAGGCGATCAACCTAATGGCGATGTTGTCCAAGTGGAACATATAAATAAGATGAATGCTCGTAATATTGCTATGGTGTTTGCTCCTAACATGACACAGGTAAAACTGCATTTGATTTCTAGCTCTGCCAAGGCATTTATTCACCTTTTCGTTATTGAGTATGTCTCTTGTAAACGGTCGTAAGTGTGTAGGATTGCACTTTGATACTTTTAGTATAAAATTTGATGTCTATAGTGTAAAAAGTGATACATTGTCTGAATTTAGTGTATTCGGACAAAGTTTCACTTTTTACACTAAAAGTATCACCCGTCGCACCGTTCTACCGTCTTACACAAGTGTTTGCCTTCGTTTATTTACCTCATGTAAATTTTGATAGGAGGAATCAAATAGTAATTGGATCCTTATTATGCAAATGGTTTTTGGCTAATGTTCTTGAACATGTTTTATTCACCTTTGGAGATTAGTCAAAAATGTCATCCCCCTGTTTGAATTGTTAACGAGTGGGCAATAAACAGTTAAAAGGGTTGATATTTGGGTTAATTACAAAAAAAAACCCGGAGGTTCTGTCTAATTATAAAAATACTCAGCTATCTATTAAATTACAAATACACCCATTGATATTTGTTTCTATTTTACAAATTACATATGTGAAGAGGGGAGTATTTTTTATAGTAAATACAAACCTCAAAGGAGGTGTTGATAATACCTTAATGGGTATTTGTAATTTTCAAAGATGATTCGATCTTTTTATAATTTGACTAAACCTCAGGGTAGCCTAATTACAAAAAAGAAAAAAAAAAGGTGTTCCCTGAGGTTTATAGCCTAATTACAAAACAAAATTACTGTTGTCTTTTAAAATTACAAAACCGTCTTTAAGGCATTACAAATACCAAATGGGGTTTGTATTTGCTTAACGAATACCTAGTGCAATTTGTAAAACATTTCAAAAAAAAACCCTGACATTTACAAAAACATTACATTTACCCCTTAAATTTAAGACAAAACGAAACCTGAAGGGGTTTTTTGTAATTTTGAAACATGTCTGAGATTTTTTGTAATTAACCCAAACCTCAGGGGTGTTTTTGTAATTATCTTTTTTTTTTTTTTTTTTTTTGTAATTAGACTGAATCTCGCCCTTAATATGTCCAATGATATTGGTATAAATGAGCCTCCTTAATTTCCTAACATGCTTGGAGGGGTTTTGTTTACAGATGGATGATCCATTGACTGCACTGATGTACGCAGTACAAGTGATGAATTTCCTTAAGACTCTCATAGAGAAGGCGTTACGAGAAAGAAGATCCCGTCGTTATAGAACGAACTCCGATTCCCCACACGGAGCCAGAAGGCGATGACAACGAAATCAGAGTTCTTCACGACTCGATCAGGAAAATCGCGCTGAACCAAATGAACAGTCGGCACGTAACTTTGTGGCTTATGATGATCCTGGTTCGGAAACTAGCCAATCGGATAACATCATCACCGACGAGGACTATCCTAGTTATTCGACTTACACTGAAGAATCTGATGAGAGTGGTTCCTGTGAAACAACACCGAATGAAGTGTATACTAGAAACGGAGTAATGAAGTGTCTTCGTAAAACATGCCAATCGAGTGATTCTAATAACACGGATTTGAGTCGAGGATTGAAAGCCAGCAAGGTGCGGGTTTAGCTACGAAGATTGATAACGAGAGGAAGGGAATTAGCAAAGTTGAGCTGTATAAATTCATCGATAAAAGATAGAAACGTTTCGGTTTGAAGCTTTGGCTCTTGAAGTATGCAATTTTTCTTCACTTTGCCTCCTAAACATTTTTTTAAACACTTTACCCCCGAACTTAGTATTTTCCTCACACCATACCCCCTGTGCAGGTGGTAAAGTGTACAAAAAATTATAAAGTTCATGGGGCCGTAAAATGTCACAAAAAAAAAGGTTAAGGGGGCAAAGTGCAATAATTCGCATAGTTTAGGTGGTTTAGTATAATTAACCCATTTTACTCGATGCCCTTTGATTCTGAAGTGAAACTTGTGCAATCTCTGGTGGTTGCTTAATCTGTGGTAGTTTGTATTGAATACTAATGTGATTTCAATTCATATGATTCCATCGTGCAATTTGTTTGTACTTGTCAGCATTTATTTAGGGAGTGCTGCAAACACTCAAAAAAAAAGAAAAAAGTGGGAAAATGCAAAAATTGGCCCTCCAATCACGGATTTTTAATAGTTACAAGACTACATTTGCAGAACGCTAAATCATAGAGGAATATATTTGCAATACCTAATAGTTGTAAGACTAGTTTTGCAATTCCCCCAAAAAAAAAAAATAGGTCTAGCTTAGCATACTCTCTCCTTAAAATGGGCCACGTGACCAGCTGATTCCCGCAAGAAATTTAGGTTGCGGCTGAATATGGAAGAAAGTCCATTTTAGTTCGGGAGAATTTTTTTTAACAAACAAAATTATTTATGAAATTTTTTTAAAAATATATTATTCTCACACTTTCAATTTTTCTTGTTTTTCTCTTATCAATCACATCTACACATTTTTCACAAAAAACTAATCATTATTACATATTCTCCCACAAATTTCACTATTCACTCACTCGCACATTTCTAACTACCAATCACATTCAATCATTATTTTACTATTTTTTAAATCAAATCAACTTTCACCATTATTTTTTTATTTCACATCCAATCACACTCTCAAAATTCATATTTTTTCTTCTAATTTTTTTTACCACTATTCTCTAGTAAAAATGAAAATTTTCAAAATGAAAGCATATTCAATCGCGCCTCAACCTTTAGTGAAAAAAGTCCTCAATCCGCTATTTTATTTTAGTTCAGGATGTAAATTGCAAATTCAAGAGGACCAATTTCGCATTTTTTCCCATAAAGTGATTGTTAACTTTTGGTTGGGAAAAAAAGATAGTTTTTAGTGTTTTTAAATGCCTAATTCCTATTTCAAATTTTGCATAATTTAATCAGAATCTAAAAGCAGAGGTGCGCTTTAAATTTCTGATTTTGTTTTGATTTAACTTTAAACACAAACAAAGCATTTTTACTGCTTATTTACCAAATAAACTTTCTTAACTTATTTAACTTTTTAGCGCTTCTATTTGCTAACACTACTAGCTTCTGATCGTCAATTATTTTTAATTTTTCTAATATAAACCGCTTTATCTAAAAGTAAAAGTTTTTGCAAACACCCACGTACTTACACAAACATGGATGACAATTAACAATGCTACAATCAAAGAATCCTTTCAAATCGAGTACAAAATTGTTCGTTTTCCGTGGTTTGCCAAATGTAGTATATGGATTTCTTGATGCTCCAGGACCAAAACAAAGACATGAAAGTTCGATTTATACTTTTATAGTGACTGGAGAGAAGAATATACTGAACCATTGTGTAAACCTGTGGCTAGATTTTTACAGTCTTTCATTGTCTACTTTCATATCTCTGATTGCTTTACATTCAGATCACATTCTGGAATTGGAAGATAGGATCAATCATTTTCTGAGAACATATTGGAAGAATAATCACAAAGGATGAAGCTGGTATATTCTATATGTTTCTTGCATTTATACATGCAATATTTTGGGGGTAAAAATAAAATATCTGAGGATTATGGGCCGAATTCATAAATTAACCTGGTGGAAACTTCATACTCATGTTCAGATTGGAATATGTCAAAGATAGCAACAGAATGCAGCAATATCATGTGATATGGTTGTTGTTAAAGGTTTCTTATTATCTTGCCAGTCACAAATGCTCAAATAACTTTGGAATAATTGCAAAACTAGCCTAATTGCAAAACAAAAAAAAAAAAACTTTAGTCATCTTTCAAAATTACAAATACACTATTAAGTAGTTACAAATACCCTGAGATTTGTATTTACCTAACCCTAAGGGTGGAATTTGTAAAATGGAAACAAACATTAAGGGGATTTTGGAATTTTAAAAATTAACTGGATTTTTTTTTTAATTAGGATAAATTTCAAGGATAGTTTTTGTAATTTATCCCAATAAGTTACGCACTCAAACGGCATAAAGCTTACTATGCATTGATTTTGGTATGAAAGAAAAGAAAAAATTGGGATTGTTTTTGTTTCTATGTATCAAGTTTGCAAAAATCGCTAGGCGCTGTGAGGCGATGGCCCAACGCCTAGCTCCTAGGGCGCCTAGGCGGGTGCCTAGAAATAGTATTATTTTCCTCCTTTTGTTTTTGGGTTTTTTAATCTTTACAATTTTTATTAATTTTTTCCGCCTAGGCGTGGTGGCTAGGCCCGATTTGTTGGCCGCCTAGGCTCGATTTCGGCCGCCTAGCCCGATTTTTTGGCCTCGAACAATTTTTTGGCGATTTTAGCAAAATCGGATCGCCAGGCCGATTTTTTTTACAACATTTCTTTATGTGTGTGTGTATATATATATATATATAATTTGTTTAAATAAAAAAGAGTGAAGTGACCAGTATATGGAGCTGACAAAGGACCAGCCCGGCCCAAGCCTATCGGCCAATGCAGAAAGTCAGGCCGGGCCAAGCATCCCAAGAGTCAATCAATCCACTAATTTCTTGGCCCACCTAGCCAACCTCATATTTATAGCTAAATTGTATCGGGCCAACTCGAATTCGGGTTGGTTGGGCCAGCCATTACTGTAAAATTTAAAATTGATAGCTCTACATGTTGGAGAGGCACACACAAGGAAGTTAAATTTCTAATATTGTTGTAATAATATGATGACATAAGTGTCGAACTCATCATAAACAGATAACCATGAATATCATAAAAATAGTCCTATTTTTAAGGAGGGTTAAAGATAAGGACATGTAAAAATTTCAGAAATTGTGACCACCAAAACTGAAAAAGCTCCATCACCACCCATCCTTATTCTTCTGCCAACTTAGAGGGACCCCATAAAGCAGCATACCTAATAAATAGTTCCAATATTCTTGGACTTTATCAACTAAAAATTTCATACCCTTCCCGTGTACCTACTTTTCTTGATATCACCAGAAAATAAACAAGTATTTCTTTTCATATGTCTTTTTTACCCTTTTCTCATCATCCTTGGAAAAAGAGGAAAAAAACATAAAAATAAATAAAGATTAGAGTTAGAAGCATACCATGGCAGCCTGTGGTGGCCTAGAACACATCATTGAGAAGCCATTGCCTGAAAATCCAACGCTTCTTGAATCCCTCTCACCATGGAAACAAATAAAATCCATGAAAACTATCGATCATCATCATCAATCTTCGTTTACGGAAATATTCGGCGAATTACATTTCAAAGAGAATGATCATGATCAAGAATCAACTTCTTCCTCTCCATCCTCATCTCTCTCCTCAAATTCCATGTTTCCTGCAGATATAATACCCAATCGGGACGAAAACGGAATTTCAAGCATTCATCAGGAGAAAATTGGGAATCCCACATCAAGTTATTGCCCCTATGGCCAGAAAAAGCAATACAGACACAGTGATAGCTTCTCATCCATGAATTCGGAGAGTTTATCGGTGTGCACCGAGGGGCTCGGGTTCGAGAGCTTCGGTGATGCTGAGGATCTGGTGAGAAATGAAATCTGTAATAATAATAATAATGATTGCCAGTTTCAAGAGGAGAAAAAAACAAGCTTTACGAGAAATAGACCGGCAGAAAATGAAAACCATTGGGGCGAGTCGAAGAGATCAAGAACAAGTATAGGTGAATTTCCTCCTCCTGTTTCTTGTATAGGAAGGAGTGGAAAGCCATTTGTGAGCTTCAAATCATTCAGACAAGATGGCAGGATTATTATTAAGGAAATAAGGATCCCAACTCAGGAATTATTGCATGCGTGCCGAGAAAATGGACGCTTGAAGTTGCAGTTAATTCAGCCTGATGATGATGATATTCTTGAAGAAGATGAGAACAAGGAAAATATTCAGTAGAAATGGAGAAGAGGAAGAGAAAACACGAACCAGCAGTCGGAATGTGCAGGGGCAGCTCATAACACATAGGTAGGAAAAGTTTCAGTTTTTGTGAAGTTTTTTTGCATAGCAGATATTTTCAGCTGTGTTTCTTTTTTGTTTTTCTCCCTCTCAAAGTGTGCAAATAAAAGGGTGCAGATTTTAGGAAATAAAATTTTTGCTACAATTTATTTTAAATTTTTTTTCTGTTTGTTTTTGGGGTTTATATTTACTTTTGGCAACTTCTGTTCATACCTTCAGTTACATATGTTTTGAAATTTAAGATGGCTGCAATATTTGGGATTGGAATTGGGATGGGATAAACAGCTTTTACTGTACTTTACCATTCCTATAAGTTTTATAATTTTGTACAGCCCTATGGAAGAAAAACAGTGTATATATGGATTCGTTGATGGTTAAAATTAGATAAATTTTGCAAGGGTCATTATCATATAGCTCATTATTGTTTCATGTCTGAGTTTATTAAACAATTTTTACCAGCATCCAAAGTCTATATACCCAGACCAAATTTTAAAAGATTGTTCTCAGTTTCCATTTTAGCAAAAGTAGCATTAAAAGAAAGCATGAAAAAAAAATGATATTTAGGCATGTTAGTCTCACCAACACCGCGTTCCATTTAACCTGTTAAAAAGAATCTCACCTACAAAAGTTCGTTCGTTCACATGACACAAAGAGCAAGAAGGGATATAAAGCAATGCATAAAACATATGAGTTACCGGGACAAAAGTTCACATTAAGGTTTTAGACAAGTAGGTGGAACCTCACCAATCCTATATAAAGACATTGTCAGTAAGTTTTCTTATTGGGACAGTTTAATGCTAAGGAATATACCTCCTTGCTAGTTTATTCCTCTAATGTTAGAGACAAATGGCACCACGCCCACATCAAGCTAAAAAGAGAAAGAAACTGCATTTGATAATACGTTTAACAACAAAAAGTACCATCATCCTTCAACAATGTTTCAAGA
Source organism: Rehmannia glutinosa (assembly GCA_016081115.2). Taxonomy (NCBI): domain Eukaryota; kingdom Viridiplantae; phylum Streptophyta; class Magnoliopsida; order Lamiales; family Orobanchaceae; genus Rehmannia; species Rehmannia glutinosa. The sequence goes on from JABTTQ020000745.1 coordinate 17,681, forward strand.
TTGGATAAGAGGAATTAAGGAAAGATATTAGATCATTTCAAATATAATGTCGACAAACATAAGCCAAAGGTTTACGCATGATTCTGAAACATGGAATTTTCCAAAATAAGCTTCTTAAGAAGGTAGAATAATATATAAATGTGCAAAAGGTTATCCAAAATTATCAATGACGTTTTTCCAGCAACAGCATATGATTCAGTTACATTGCTCACGGGGCTGAGACTTGGATGTGTTACCCTCAATTCAACGAATGAAACATGAATTTATTCAAATAAATAAACAACTGAAACGCTAACACTGTCATTTAAGTTCTGCATTAAGCATATCCAAAGAAGTCATTGTAATCAAGAGGAAACATTACTGCCATCTAATGTCAAAAGAACCTTGTATAAATCTGGACGTCGATCACGAAATACCCCCCAACTACATCTCTTGGATTTGATTTTGTCCAGATCAAATTGCGCAATAAGAACGGCCTCCTCTCTATCATCAGCTTCAGCAATTAATTCTCCGTGGGTCCTATTCAACAGAGCGCATGATCAAAAGTCCTTTTTAGTGAACTGTAAAAGGTATGAAGTGAACGTACTACGGAGCACAAAAAAACTACCTAATTCGGAAAAATCTTACCTGCTATAAATGAATTCCCATAGAATGTGATCTCACTTTTGCCATGTTCAGTCCGTATTATCTCCTTACCGATGCGGTTTGAAGCTACTAAAGGTACCTGAATGTATAGAAAGCTTAGAGGCAATCTGGCAAAGCAAAATGTACCCACATGACATTGTGATTGTATTAAAAAAGTCCCCCAAAGCCCATCAGACAATTTGTTGTCCTATTATCCCGCCAATCGTGCATGGAGGAAAAAATGATCTTTATGGAATCCAACAAATTGTAACACTAACTGACAACACCGGAGTCGATAATTATGACAGAAGTACCATACAAGGTTGGACATTTGAATGACAATTTCTGCAATGGTGATCTTTAACAAAGTTGATGACATAATTTGAGTATTACTTGATTAATTGAATAGGGCCTTGAAGAGTATGAATAATGGTTGGGGGAGTTAAAATGTTGTGCGGAGACAACTAGTAAACTCTCGGGCTCCTCAACTCACCACATTAGCACCAGCATGTCCTTGCATCACTCGTTTCCAGTGATCTCGAGAATCTAGGCCCTCATCTTGAGGTTCAGAACCAATAGCGGTGGGATAGAACAATATTTCTGCACCTTGAAGTACCATGGCTCGAGCTGCCTCTGGAAACCACTGATCCCAGCATATACCTGATAAGTATGATTACCAGCTTCAATGAGGGGTTATATGCTACTTCGCTCATTTTCCACTAGTAATTTACGATTGAAGCCTAACTATATAAATTAGAGAAGTTTGGATCTCTGTGTTATTCTTTTAGCACCTTCAAGCATTAAATGAACTGTAGATCTTAAACCAGAATATCAAAACAATGGAAGTAAAGCTAGAAGTAAAAACATCTTACCTACTCCAATTTTGGCATATTTAGTTTGGAATACCTGTAAACATCACCAAGTTTTTGGATATAATCAGAAACGACAATGCAAAAAAGTATTAAATTCAATGAGGAAGAGTGTAGGTTTGGTCTTTCAATTCTCTAGTCCTAACCTTAAAACCAGTGTCGCCTGGATTGAAATAAAATTTCTCCTGGTAACCTGAGGAAAACATAATCAGTTAAAAATACATTAATGCTGTAAATATAATATCATATGCATATAATCAAAGTTGACATACCTGGCCCATCTGGGATGTGGGATTTCCTGTAAAGTCCAAGATCAGTCCCATCAGCATCAATCACGACTATCGAATTATAATGTGCATTGTTTGCTTCCTCAAAAAAGCTAACCGGTATCACTACTCCCAATTCTTTAGCAAGATTCTGCATCCTGAGATGCACAAAATTTAGCTACATAGACTGCTTCATGTAAGGTGAACATCCAAATTCTAAGTTCGCAGTTGAAGATCTCTCATACATAGAGCATTTTGGGTCATTGAAGCATAACATTATTACCTCATTATTGTGGGGTGCTCCTTACGAGGTTTAGCTCGCTGAAAGAAATCTTCCATTTGTGCTTGACAAAAGTAGTAACCTTCAAATAATTCCTGAAACAGACAGTGAGATATGTGGATGCACAATGTAAGCACATATTATGTGTAAATAAAGGGAAAAAAATTCAAAAGTAGATCTGTTTCAATCCTTTACTACAATATGAGAATTGGTTCAGCAGACATAGTTTTCTCCGCTTGAATCTTTTTTTTTTTTTTGTATTAGGTTGGATGCAATCAACTACAAATTACTCAACAGTCGACACAAAAACTCGTATTGAATATCTGTTTTCTTTTTAAACAATTTTCAAGAAAAAACAGTAATGTGCACTCTGCATTATCTTTTGGGCTTAGGGATTAAATGCAGAAGTTCAGTTAGTTGTGGGAATTAAGGAAGAAGGTGCAACCTAATGGGGTACCTTTAAGTAGAACTCTAAGTTTACATTCAGTTGGTATGCCATTTGGGATCAAAAGATAAAAACAATTATTCTAAAGCTGACAAGTTATCACTTAATAATGATTGGATCACTTAAACAATGTCATGTGCAGATGTCAGAAGAAATAAATAACCAAGAATTGTTTTTACAACTGTATTACGATATTTACAGTAATATGTGTTCTTAATTCAGCAAAAGGATGATAATGTGAAGAGGGGGAAGCAACAAATAGACAAAGTAACACAAAAAATTCCAGGCCACAAGAAGCCACTTGTAAGCCTGATTACCTGGAAAATAATCACGTACAACATAACTAATATAGATGCTAGAAGACACAGACAAACCAGAAAAAGTTGACTCCATGTTGACATTTGAGGCTTAAGGACTGATGAGAAAACCTAATAGAAAAGCAAGTAGGGACCATAATCTTTTCAAGAATTAACTCTTCTTTACTTCAATTAGTACAAACCTGAATAAGAATGATATTCGCCCCCTTCTGATGAGCTGCTCTAACCAATCTGCATTCAAAAGTATTGCGTGATGCTGTATGAAATGCTACAGATTTCTGAATATTGTTTGAAATTTAAACACCAGCTGTACAGAAACAATACAATCTCCAACTACTGCTTCTACATCATAAGGTTCTGCTCCTCCACGATTCATATCGCAGGCAGTTTGAGTAAATATGCAAACTCCACAAAATTGGCATCGGTTAAAGTTAGGGAACTGTAAAGTTCATAACTTAATAAATAAACTGAATATTAACTTTTCATGTCCACTTCGTTTTCTCTTAAAGTAAAAGCATAAGGGTATGATTGATATTGAACACCAAGAAGAGGAGCACTGAAAAAGATAGTACGAGCTCATTAAAAGGATCTGAGCTTTTGTAGTTTAACTTTAAAGAAAGCTTTCGATAGAGTGGACACGAACAAGAAGGTCCATACATAAGTCTGTGACTGATTTTGGATCATTAATAACCACTTTAAGGAAAAAATAAAAAATAAAAGAGGATAAAGATTTCTAGTGAAATGTTTTCATACATCGGTACAGCTTGAGTGCTCACCATCAACAACTCATTAACAATCAACTAGCAACCATTAACAATTACCAACAATCAAGAATCCACTACTATGAGTAGGCAAACACTCAAGCTTTGATGGAATTTGAACTCAACTCATTATAGTGTTTTAGTGATTCAAGTTAGCCACTTGAGCTGACCAATGACAATGAATCATAGTTTTGGTGCGTCAATATAGCCGCATAAGCTGGCCAGTGATAACGAATTTAAGGGATGTGTAATGATGGATCCCACTAATTGTTGGGCACAGCGGAGGCGTGTCGTGATCCGAGATTTGATTTAACCGGAATACCCGACAAATCACACCAACAAGATGATGACAAAAATAAATGACACCGACAGAAAATAAAATACACACAGTGATTTTACGTGGTTCGGCAAAACCCGCCTACGTCCACGAGAGTTTCCGTTCTTTACTAATAAAGAATTTTCCGGTACAAAAAATACACCCCTTGAGTTTTATGGACCAAACCCAAGAATATAAGACTCGTACAACCACTTTATTAGCTATCAAAGAACACTCTCCCCAACCCCTTTGTATTGCCCCAAGAAAAATACCCCGAGTGTTTCCCCGCACTTATCACAATTTGTTTCACACAAATTGATCACCCCAAATGCCTACACTCTATTTTCTCTCTTGAATTCACTCTTGGTTGGATGTCTCTCCTCTGCACTTCCCCTTCTCTATTTATAGAGATAATTTGCACATGTTGCAAAAAGAAGATTCAAGGAAATCGGCGCACCTATTTCCTTTCCCACGGCATATGTCAACAAAGGTTTGCTGCACATGTTTCATCCCTTAGTAATATAATTATTTTTTTTTCATTAGCCACTTTTGTTGACCTTCCTCATTGTTTATGGTGAATGTCCAACAATCTCCACCTTCACCATAAAACAATATCATCGCTAACAGAACATCGAAAATACCATTGGCCTTGATTCTGCGCACATGCCGAATCAGTAAGGTCCTAACTCCACTCGATTCAATCGGCCAATGCACATGTCGAGTCCAGTCAACACCACTAGTTGATCGCCGAGAGGACGACCCCAATCCATCCTCTCGCCCCAGCAGATTTCCTACACACCCGTCTCGCACTCGGAAGCCTTGGCATGCTCCACTTCCAAGTAATCCTTAGAGGTCACGACGATACAAATTCGATACTTTTCTCCCACCATTAGGACCTCTCCGCCACGTGTGACTTTCGGGGACTCCACCTCCAATTTGAATACTCATAGCCCTTGAATCCGGTTGGCTCAAGGAAATTAGATTCCTTCGCATTTTTGGGACATAGGCCACACCACCCAAATACGATCCGCTCCATCACCCATTTTGATTTTCACCACTCCAAATCCCATGACTCTACAAGTAGAACCATCACCTAAGGACAAAGTTCCCGCCTCCGCAATTGAAGTGAATCAAAATAATCCTGGAGCACACATGCATAACGCACCCCGAATCTAAAATCCACCCGTCTCGAGAAGAAGTATTCATACTTGCGGAGATGTAAACATCTCCGTCTTCCGCAGCCTATCACCGCATCACCACCGCTTACCTTCACCGTCATCATCCTTCTTTCTCCGAGGACAATTCCTTTTATGTGGCCTCCCGTGACAACGATAACACACAATACCCTTTCCTCGGTCTCTTGAATCGACCTGGTCCGTCACAGATCCACCACCAGATTTTCTCCCGCTCCGATTCATGCCCCGAGCAACCAAAGCAGATTCATGTCCCTCCTCCTGGTTTGCCTTCTTTTTGTTTTTCGTGGGACAACAATGATGCTTTTATATGCTCCAAGTCCAGTGTGTCTTTCGACAACAACGTCGTCACTGTAGACTATCATATGAATCAGGATAGAGGTAAGAAGTAAAAGGGCTTTATCTTCTTCCTCAATTTTTACACCAACTTTCCAGTTGATCCACCATCCATGAAATGGTTATGTGATCCATCGATTGTCACCCTCCCAGCATCTTCAATCTATATAATCGCGCTTTAAGTAACTTTGTGGATAAATTTTTCCCGAGATACAAGTTCTCCAATTTTTTCCACAACTCGTGTCGAATCTTGAATCATCATCCACAACATTATTGATTATGTTGTCCGCAATACAAAGTCGAATCGCGACACATAGCGATTTCAAATCTTCCCACTACGCGTCTTTCATTTTCAGCCGATTTTCCCTTCTCTCCCTTCAACGCCGATTGTCAAGCCCCTGTTGAACTAGGAGATCCTTCACCCTTCGTTGCCAAAGAATGAAATTTCCTTTCTTCGTCAAATTGTTTGCACCTTGAATGGATTTGTCATTGCGGTGTCCATCAGGAAAAATCAAATCTCAATTTTCTACCTTGCTTGGCTTACCAAGTGGCTCACGATACCACTTGTTGGGCACGAGGAGGCGTGTCGTGATCCGAGATTTGATTTAACGCAGGAATACCCGACAAATCACACCAACAAGATGATGACAAAAATAAATGACACCGGAAAATAAAATACACACGGTGATTTTACGTGGTTCGGCAAAACCCGCCTACGTCCACGAGAGTTTCCGTTCTTTACTAATAAAGAATTTCCCGGTACAAAAAATACACCACTTGAGTTTTATGGACCAAACCCAAGAATATAAGACTCGTACAACCACTTTATTAGCTATCAAAGAACACTCTCCCCAACCCTTTGTATTGCCCCAAGAAAATACCCGAGTGTTTCCTCAAGACTTATCACAATTTGTTTCACACAAATTGATCACCCCAAATGCCTACACTCTATTTTCTCTCTTGAATTCACTCTTGGTTGGATGCCTCTCCCTCTGCACTTCCCTTCTCTATTTATAGAGATAATTTGCAGTGTTGCAAAAGAAGATTCAAGGAAATCAGGCGCACCTATTTCCTTTCCCACGGCATATGTCAACAAAGGTTTGTTGCACATGTTTCATCCCTTAGTAATATAATTTTTTTTTTTTTCATTAGCCACCTTTGTTGACCTTCCTCATTGTTTATGGTGAATGTCCAACACTAATAACAAACACATATCAACTGTAAATTGTGCGGATATGAATAATAGACAACCAACAACCAAGAACTTTATTACAATTAAGAACTAATAATTGACAATCGATTCGTCAGCCCACTCCCACAATACACAACACACAAATGAAAGAAGGAAGAGAAAGAAATCAACTTCGTCTTTTTTCATCTAGGTTACGACGGAAATGCATCAGTTTTCAGAATTAATCACTGTGAACCACAATAACACTTCACAAAGCAGCTCAAACCCCGCAGTATTAGCTGGTACAAAAAAAAAATATCAATAATACAATATCCAAGAAATACACTCCCAAAGGTTTCACGGATTCATGTTGAAGGAGTAGATTTTCTCACGATTTGTGCCTTACCACCCATTAGATTTAAACACGGTGGTTTTGCGAACCACAAAAATCGAATCTTCGAACCCGGAAAACAGAGTTTTAAAAATATTTAAAAATTGAATTAGGTTTTTACCTTTCGGCCGTCTCGACGTTGCTGGAGACATCATCGGTGCAAGCGAATTGCAGCGCCGAGACGGTAACCATTCTGCTTTTCGCCATCTTTTACCCCTCACCTTTCAGCAGAGTGTCAATGAACAAGAGTCAATGTTTCTTCTTTCTTTTTTTTTTTTTAGAATATAAAGATAATAGCAATTTTATCATGCCCAACGGTTCCGAACCGCCGATTCTGATTGAATCACGGTTCTGAGTTCGCCCAAAGGGTGAACCGTAACCTAACCGCCCCTATAGAAGGTTTCGGTTCGGTTCGGTTCGACCGCCGGTTCCGGTTCCGGTTCAGCGGTTCTTTTTTTTGGTTTTTTTTTTCTTTTTCTTTTTTTTTTTTTTTTTTTTGAATTTTTGAATTTTTGAATTTTTAAGTTTTTAATATTAATAAATTAACACCATTGATAAATTAACACAATTGATGAAGGAAATAAAATTGAGTAACACAAAAAATAATTTTATTGATTTAAAAGTAAAATTACAACTTACAATTTACAAAATGAAAAATTCTAATATATTACAATTCCAAAGTACAATTTAAAAATAAAATTACAAGTTAATACAATTTCGTATAAAGTTTAAATTACAAAGACAAAGACAAACCACAAAGAAAGGAAAAAGAAAAAAAAAAGAAATGGGTTTGAGTTTTATTTTAATATTCTAAGTTAAAAATTTGAAATTTAACTTTGAATATTGAAATAAAATCGCTTTCTACGATCCTCATGTAGGAATCAAAACCCTACGTAGTTCTCTTTACCTTTTACTTACCTTAGGGAAGGTGGCAATTGGCAACGTGATTCTTCAATTATATTGTGACCGTTGCTTGAATCGGTATCAAGATTATCGCTTTCTTGGAATCATCAAAATCGACTTGTTGCTCACGTGTTTCGGCGTTTGTCCAATCGTGGAGCAATACTTGAGCCTCTATACTTTTTCTAACGTTAATCTAGATCGTCAGGATCAGGAATATAACCTCCTCATTTGAATGCTTGCTCTCTGCGGAGACGGTTGAGGCGAGAGCGGCTAATATTTCCTCGCAATTAAAGTTACTATAGGAAAAAGGAAGACCTCTTTGACCACCACTTTAACAAATCGAACTTTGAATTCCCTACTACAAATTCAAGTATAATCAAAATGAGATGTTAAATATGTATCAAGTTCAAGATAAGGGGATGCGCTCCTCTCGAACGTTTTGGTATCTCGCGTCATAAAAATTATCTAATGGTGCAAATACCGACGCCTCATTAAACGTGCCAATATCACTAGTATGTTCAACATCGGGTGTAGAAATAAGCGTAACTAGACGAGCCTCTAAAACTATCACCAAATTTTATTGAATATTCTTTAAAAATATCATATAAACATGATTTAGCATTCTCTACTACAACACTTGGAATGGGAGTGTCATGTTCTTTAATAGGAAACAAAGCATCATAATATATTCCTAACAATTCTTCTAAACCATCTAATCTTACTCTAGGATCTAATATTTTTGCAACTAAAAATACATTAGGAATATAAGTGAAATATTTTAACCATTTTAATCCCATTTGGGCAATAGTTGGTCTATAAGTAGACTGAGGCATGAGAGATCTAAAAAGTAGTGCAATTTTAACACAACGATCTACAACTAAAATTGATGTAGGATAATAAACACCGGATAATTCTTGGTAGCATCTTTAAAACCCTTTAAAAGTTGACATAAATTAGAGCATGCATCCCATTGATTGGGAAATAAAACTATGCCACATTGTTGATCGGCAAAAAATGAACATAAAGCTTCTCTATATGCATAACTATCATTTATCATTTTATATGTAGAATTCCAACGAGTTGGCACATCGGCCGAGAATTTTCTTGGGTATAAACCATTTTCTTTACAATATCTCGCCCATTTTTTCAAAACAGAAGAAAATCTGTTTAAATATAAAAGTGCATCTCTAATAGGTGCAATTTCTTCTTTTAAAGTAGCTAAACCATCTTGAACACATAAATTAATAATATGACATATACAACGAACATGAAAAAATTTGCCACCAATAGAAGGTTCACAAATATTAATAAGTGATGGTAAACTAGCCGTATTAGCACTAGCATTATCAAATGAAATTGAAAAAAATTTTGTAACTAAACCATATTCTTGTAAAATAGTATGAATTTTATGAGAAATATTAATAGCGGTATGTTCAACATTAAAATCTCTATATGCAATTAAACGTTTTTGCAAAGTCCATGAATCATCAACCCAATGACAAGTAATTCCCATAAAAAAACTTCTTTGCCAATGATCACTCCATACATCCGAACAAATTGAAACTTTTGTTTGTAAATTAGCAAATGAGTTAATTAATTGAAACTTATATTCACAAACTGTTTTTTTAATATCGCGAGTCAATGTAGAACGTGAAATTTTATTAGCAGCGGGGTTAAAAGCACGTCTAGTATACCTTTCAAATTTTTTATTATCGGCAAAGGTAAAAGGAAGTGACATACCACTAACAAATAAAGTCAGTTTCTTTTCAAAGCATTTAAATCGATATATTTAAATAAAGAAGAAGAAGACGACTCCATACCTGTTGAAGAACCCGTGAATCCCGTCGGTAGTTGTGTTTGAGCACGATCTAGCCCAACTTTATCCGGATGCTTTTTGTTGAGGTGGTTCGTGAACGTCCCATAACCGCCCCATCCTCTAAACTTGTAGGAATTAGTGCAATAATTACAAGTAACTTTGAAACCGCCGCCGGTTGTAGGATCCGGAATTTTTTAAAATGAACCGAAAAATATCGGATCTAAGTGGCGGAGCTCGGCGACTTTGAGTTTGAGTTGGCGATTGCGATTCCGGTTGAGCCTCACCTTCTTGTTGCAAACTAGCAAAACAAGCTTCGATTTCATCTTCGTTCAAATCGAAAGCTTCATCAAAACGTGGTGGTGGTGGTGGTTGTTGCTCGGAGCGGACGCCAAACCTTTGCCCTTAGATTGATGGGAAGATCCTCCACGTCTCGACATTTTTTAAAATAGCTAATGAAATTAAAAGTATGAAACTACTAAAACTTAAATTGAAACTTGGAATTTAAACTTGAACAAGTTGAATATAGAGAATGTAGAGAATTGAGAGATTAGAAATTTGGTGTGAGGAAAAATGGATGAATTGGAAGGGGTATTTATAGGAAAAAAATGAAATTCAAAAAAAAAAAATAAAAAAAAACGGGGAAAACCGCCGGTTTTAACCGAAATCGGCGGTTTTCACGGTCAAATGATCTTGACGTTGATCATCAACGGTCAAATGATCTTGGCCGTTAATTTTTCAAATTTTGAATTTTCAAAAAAAAAAGTTAAACCGGCCGGTTTTTTTTTAACGAAACCGCCGGTTTACGGTTAAAACGGCGGTTAACTGATCACAAAAGTGACCGTTTGAAATTTCAATTTCAAATTGTAAAAAAAAAAAAAAAAATAGAAAAACGCCGTAGGTTAAACCGGCGGTTTTACGGTTTGAGAATTCGAACCGTAACCTAACCTTAAAATTAAGGTTTACGGTTCGATTCGGTCGAACCAAACGAATCGAAGCGGGTCAACGGTTCGAAAACCGTTGACCACGGTTAAAACCGCGTTCGATTCACGGGTTCGGTTCGAACCGTTGACATGTCTAATTTTATGATTCAAATTATTTAATTTCTAATTTCTTTAAAAAAATATATATTTTTACAAGATTGGAAAAATATTGTATCAACGAATAAAATGGTTAAATGGTACAATTGGTGGAGATGTAGATGCATGTATATACCCAAAAGGACATTGGTAAAAACTAAACTCATGCGAGGCGATCTCATGGGCATAATCCATAAAACGGATCCTAAATTTAAACATAACCCAAGCCCCAAGTTCATAAATAAAAAAAAATCATATTTTTTGCGTTTTGTTGGATCTGTCTCATGAACGTAAAGTCCATGAAACGGTCTTATATAAGACCACTTCAAAGGCATTTTAGCAAATTGTAAATTAAGTAAATTGATCTCATCTCTCTAAATTAGTATAAGTTCTATATTCCCCTAACTTTTAAAAGTTTTTCATATTCATTTGAAGTGAAAATACTCCAATAAAATAGAACCTCGATAATTTAATATTTAATTAATTAATTAATTTACTTAAATAATAATTTTAGTTCTATCTTAATTTGGGAACAACGTGCTAAATTCGTAATTCATTAAATTTATAAGATAATACGTATATGAGAATTCATATAGACCCTTGTGATTAATCTAAAACTTGATATAAAAAAAATGATTCAATTGTCATTTGTTTTTGTTGAAATTGATGTGACCTGAAATTTCATTTTTGACTTTTCTTAATTAAAAAAACATTATAAGAGTTTCTAGTGTAGTTTTCTCATAATAACAAAAGATTATTTAATATCATCGCTCTTTTAAGAGTTTTCAAATACTATACAATAGAGATATTTACATCATGTGATGAGATTTTGAGGAATCCATGTATAAGAACCCATGTTATATAAATTTGTCTCCAATAGGTGATTTTTATTTGTCCATTTATTTATCCTGAATATGTGGCGTTTTTTCAATTAATAAGTTGTCCCATATATGACATATTGTTTAGAAGATCGGATGAGTCATTATCCGACGATATGTGACATAATCGAGATCATTTCATTTTTGATATATGTTTTGTCCAATGTCTCCCTAGCGAAGTTCTGATTCTACAGATCAGTTAGATTTGTTTAGGTTTAAAGTTTTTTTTTTAGAATTGTAGAAGTTTATGATCTTGTAAAGCTTGCAGTTATTTTCTCATATTGTTGTCATCAGTTGTAAATTTCTTCTGATGAATGAAAGAAATACTGCAACCTCATCATACTTTGTATTTAATGCTACCAATATAATAAAATAATCAATTTGAGTTTTAGATATTTATAATTTTACTACAATAATCAGAGAATCGTACAAGATCTACTATTGCAAACAACCACACCAAAATCAATTTAAATATATATGCCATTTAACTTAAATTGTGAAACCAGAACGTTATTCAAGATCTGAACATGGTCACGTGTATGTCCGTGAAAAAGACTATTATACTTGCAATATTGACTTTGCGTGACTTAAATATAATTAGTCTTCATGTTCAATGTTTTTAGTCTTATTTAATGAAAATCTATCCATCTCCCCTGAGTGTTTCAGTTTTACTCAGTGGAATGAATTTGTCCCATATGTGATTTTAGGTTCAGAAAATTCAGATGAACCATTATTTGACGACGGTCGACGATTAACAGAAGCGAGACGAATTTCAATGTTCATTAATATGTGTTTATTCCGGCACAACCTCATTGCGGTTTTTTGATTATATGGATCAATTTAAATATTTATAGATTTAATTTTTTTTAAGATCTGTATAAACTTAAGATCAGTCAATATTGTTATTAGTTATAAATGAAATTCATTTTGATGCTAAAAGAAACTTAAATATAATTTGAATAAGCTCATAAAAATTCAATTTAGTACACTAAATTTAAATAATTTGCTTAGTACATAAATCAAAGACCCATTTTGGATATATCTTCCAATGGAAAATAAATCATTTTCATTTCAATACCATAGCGCATTAACATAAAAATCAAGATTTCACAAAGAGCTCCAATTTAGATTTATTATCCTGATCAATAACATCAAGAAAAACAGGATCAACAATCACGTGACTATCCACGTGCACCTTGAACCTATGGTTCCACCACATCACCTTCGCCGCCCCCTTTATATCCACCGTCGAGTCCAGCACCATCTCCCGCCGCCGCATGTCGGCGAGGAACTCCTTCGCGTGGTGCGCCAGCTGGAGGCCGCTCAGCCGAGCCGGCAGGCGGAGCAGCCGGCAGGACCGGGGCGGCTGCGAACCGGCCTGGACCGGAGCCGAGCCGAGGAGCGAGTCGGCGTAGAAAATGTTCATCTCGGTGTCGGAGTAGTGGATAGGGGCGACGTTGGGGTTGGTGACGTGGACGGTGAGGATCATCTCGGCGTCGAGCGCGGGGAAATTGAGCTTGAAGGAGGTGAGATCGATGGAGATTAGGTGGAAAGTAGGGTCCCGAGGCTTCGAGGAGATAAGCAGCGCCGCGGCGGTGGCGGCCGCCGCGCCGACCACGGCGGAGCCCCAGCTGAAGTTTTTCTGTTTGCCCATGGGGGATTGGGGGTGGAGGAATTTTAAAAATGGTGGTTGTAGATGATAAGGTTAGTGTGGTTGGGGGTTTTTGGAGTAGGTATGGTACTTTTTTTGCAGGTTCTGGTGTGTGGGGGATAGGTTTGGTATTTTGGAGTTTTGTTTGGAGAGTAATTGGTAGAAATTAGAATTGTCTGAATTTCCATCTCTCTATCTATAGATAACTAAATTTTAGATTAATTACAAAAGTACCCCAAATATTTAACTTAATTATAAAAAAAACTCTGATATCTTCTAAAATTACAAATCCCCTTCCATTTGCTTTTGACTTATAAAATTGCTTATATGGCATCAAGGATAGAGCTAGCAAAATTGTCGGCCCAGCCGGTCAACATATAGAGCAGGATAGGATTGGGCTCCATTATTAGAGGCTCGAAAAGAATCGAGTCTACTTTGGTCCGACTCAAGCATCCCGAAGCCCGATTATAAATCTGAATGACCCGATCAAATTCACACATTATGGGCTGGTTGTGCCACGATTTTTGGGTTGGTTCGGCCCAATCCATTGTCAACTCTACTCAAGAATGAAGTACTTGACACTGTTCTAAAAATCACCATCTAGTACTAATTAGTTCTCGTCTAAACGCTAGGCTTTTCTTGTCCGCCCAGTGCATAGCCATGAAATATTATAGGGTGACCCGATATACGAAATTGGGGTGGACCATATAAAAAACTAAAATAATTTTTTTTAATGGGGGCGCCTTGATTGGCCCCCCTCCCTCCGTTATTATGTCCGCCTACATTTTTCTTTCAATTAGACCATGTCCAGATCCCGTCTAGGTTCTGCCTAGGCGCTAGGCCCCAGCTGCCGCCTAATTAGTGTCTAACGCTTTTTAGAACATTGAAATTTGTAGGTAAATAAATACAAACAACGGGAGGATATTTGTAATCTTAAAATATAATTGGAGTTGTTTTGTAATTAGACTATACTTTAGGGTAGTTGTATGTCATTATCCCATAAATTAATGTTTACTCATCAGTCATCACTCTAAACGCGTGAGTTGGTCGGAATTTCCAGTTCAGGACGATAACCCAATTTCTCATTAAAAACGTTTGTGCTTTTTTCATTTGTTTATCATGGGCATTGATGACTAGCACTATTTCGTTTTCACAATAAAGCTAGGCCTTTATATAAAGTTCAATGTTTATCGTTTTCCTTTTGCGTTGAAAAAGCTTAAATGTGTATCAAGAAATATTGAAAAGAATCATAAGGGTCTGACTAAAATTGAAACGACTTTACTAGAATTTGATTCGACCTCAGTTTTCTCAAACTTATACTTTATACCTATATATATTTTTTTACACGTGTTACTATTATTTGTACAAAAGTTTTATATCACTTCCACTTAATATATATTATTTCGAATAATTTTAACATTACTACTTAACATCGTGTCATTGATCATCCTTTTCTTTAAGCATCAATTTAAAAGCAATTAATAAAAAAATCAAATTAGAGAGCTCATTAGTCATAACAATACTTTAATTACGTACTCAATCCCACATATGGAATTACTTATTATTAGATACGTACACGGGAAAGAAAAGATAGCCAATCCCAGATGATGAAAGAAGTGATTTCAATGTTTTTAGTTTTTCTTTATGAATAAATTTGTCTCTAATATATATGTGACTTTTGTTTGTGTTTGTTTCAGTTTAATAAGTTTGTCCACATATGTGAGCATTTGTTTGAGGATTTAAATGACTCACTACCCGATAATTTGTGACAGAAGCGAGATTAATTTCTTCGTTGCGATTTTCTGATTCTATAGATCAGTTAGATCTATTTAGGTTTAAAAAAATAATTTAGACCTATACATTTTTCATCTGTAAACCTTGCAATTGTTTCTCACTTGATGTTATTATCAGTTGTAAATTTGTTCTAACGAATTAATTTCATTTTGATGCTAAATAAATAAAAAATCGCATGACCACTAGCTTGTAACTCAAGTGGTATCGCTCATCCTTTGTAAGGGTATTGACCGGTGTTCGAACCCGATATCTTTCAGTTTCTTTGAAATTTATACCCTTTCCCCTCCCACCAGTACTCCCAACTTATTAAAAAAAAAAACTATTAGTTTGTAGCTCAAGTGATATCACCACTCTTTGTAAGGGTATGACCGGGGTTCGAATCCGATATCTTTCAGTTTCTTTGAAACACCGAAGAATTCTATTTCGAACTTGATTTGATCAAACTTATGAATAATTTATATTTCCCTTGTGCGCAGTCATTTCAGACTTGTGTTTGCTTTATTTAGGAGAACAATCCAAATCTTATTGCAAATTGCAATGTAAACTTGGTTCTTGAATCAAATTTAGAACTTTGGAAGCTTCAGCCAAGGCTTTGACTGCAAGGCCGGCCTTAAAGCTTCCGAATGGTGGCAACATCTGCCTTGAATGACTTGGTTGATATAAATCATATTAGTTATGACCAACAAATATCCAATCACAAAACCAACAATAATACCAACAAAACAAACAATACCAATTTACTGTTTACATAATAGATCAAAAATCCAACATATTCAAACACATTGGAATAAAAAAATAGGGATATTACAAAAACACCCCTAAGATTTGGGCTAATTACAGAAAAACCCAGAGATGTTTCAAAATTACAAAAAATCCCATCAGGTTTGATTATGTGTTGAATTTAAGGGGGTAATTGTAGTATTTTTATAAATATCAGGGGGGTTTTGATATGTTTTTTTGCTTATGAAGGGGAAAAATGTAAGACAGAATCAAACCTCAAGGAGTTTTGTAATTTTCAAAAATCTCTGGTTTTTTTTGTAATTAGCCCAAACATCAGGGGTGTTTTTGTAATTATCCCTAAAAATATACAACCACGGTGCAAAATATTCAACATTCAAATCCAAACCCAGCATTCAACATCCATCCAAATTCAACACAATTGTTCTAATTCTAACTGATACCCGCGTCACCATCACCCGGCGGTGGGTTCTGGGGAGGTAAAGCAGGGAAGGCGTCTAGGTGCGCCATCATCCATCTCATTTTCTCTTCCAGGGCGTTCTGTCGAGCCAGAACTTCATCCAGCTGCTGCTGTACTTCATCTCGCCCTTGAATCCTTCCAATCTCTCGGATGCGCTCTATCTCAACCTGAGTCGACTGAGACGAGGATTCAGTAGATGCCTGTAACAATCATAACGGCCCAAAACATTCGATATAAGCTGCGAACAAGAATAATAACAACTGATGATATCCAAATTAGATACCTACTTGTGAGGGGGCTAAACATTCAAAGCCAAAGATGCGCTTCTTCTTACTAACTCCTCCAGCATCGATGGTCTTCTGTTGCTGTGCTTCATCTATGTTGGAGTCGGCTGCCGAGGATGAATCAGAAGCAATAAGAGACTCCACCTCCAACTACCAAAAAATAAATAATAGAACACGTATAATGTCAAACAAACAAAAAAAATATGCATGTATTAAGTTGTTTATTTCGTGAACTCTGTTAAAATGAATCCCAAGTACATACATTCACGCGCCAAAAGCGCAACAAGGAAGATAAAGCAATTGATGAAAGAAGTTAAATCTGAGCCCTTGAATTACCAAGTTAAAATGAATCCCAAGTACATTTATTCACGCTTAGTTTGCTTATCGGAACCATATTATGCAAAAGAATCAACCTCATTTTCTAGTTTATTCTGCTAATGTTGGGGAAAAGGCACACAAACATCAAACTAGAAAGACAAAGAAACTGCATTTAACCCTATGTTTAACAACAAAATAGTATCATCATCCGACAACAGTGTTTCAAGATTGGCCAGTCACTTGGACTCGTAAATATCAGGAGGGAGAATGGGAGATAAGAGGAATTGAAGAAAGATGTTACGAGCCACTTAATGTGGCTATACATCAATTTGAAAGATTATGCATGATTCTAGAAAATGGAATCTCCAGAATAAGATTCTTAAGAAGGTAGAATCAATTATGTGTAAAAGGTTATCCAAAATGATCAATGACATTTTCCCAGCAATTGCATATGTTTCAGTTACAATGCCCATGGGCTGAGACTTGCAACGAATTAACAATGAATTTAGTCAAATAAGTAAACAAACAAAAAGTTAAACTGTCATTTAAGATTTGCATTAAAAACATCCAAGGAAGTCATTGGTAAATCAAGAGGGAAAATTATTGTCATCTAATGTCAAAAGCACCTTGTATAAATAGGGACGTCGATCGCGAAATACCCCCCAACTGCATCGCTTGGATTTTATTTTGTCCAAATCAAATTGTGCAATAAGAACGGCTTCCTCTTTATCATCAGCATCAGCAATTAGCTCTCCCATTGGTCCTATTCAACAGAGTGCATGTTTAAAGAGTAAACTGTAAAAGATATGAAGTGAATGGAGAGCCGACTATGAAAAAACTACCTAATTTGCAAAAGGCTTACCTGCTATAAATGAATTCCCATAGAATGTGATCTCACTTTTGACATGTTCAGTCTGTATTATCTCCTTACCGATGCGGTTTGAAGCTACTAAAGGTACCTGAATTTATTAAAGGCTTACAGGCAATCAAGAAAAGCAAAATTTACCCACATGACCTTGTGATAAGTATTACAAAGTCCCAATGCCCAAAAGAAAACAAAGACAATTTATCGTCTTAATTATCCAGCCAATCGTGAATGGAGAAAAATGTTAGTTAAAATGGTCAGGGAGTTAAAATATAGTTCAGAGACAACTGTCCAACTCTTGGGCTCCTCAACTCACCAAATTAGCACCAGCATGGCCTTGC
Organism: Rehmannia glutinosa; assembly: GCA_016081115.2. Lineage (NCBI taxonomy): Eukaryota > Viridiplantae > Streptophyta > Magnoliopsida > Lamiales > Orobanchaceae > Rehmannia > Rehmannia glutinosa. Next base: position 35,774 of record JABTTQ020000745.1, read on the forward strand.
ATCACCCGTCTCCAATGATCTCGAGAATCTAGGCCCTCATCTTGAGGTTCAGAACCAATAGCAGTTGGATAGAACAATATTTCTGCACCTTGGAGTACCATGGCTCGAGCTGCCTCTGGAAACCACTTATCCCAGCATATACCTGATAAGTAAGATTATCAGCTTCCAATGAGGCGTTATATGCTACTACGCTCATTTGCCACTAATAATTTACTAATGAAGCCTAACAATATAAATTTTCGAAGGTTGGATCTCCGCGTTATTCTTTTAGCACCTTCAAGCATTCGATGAACTCTAAATCATAAAACCAGAAAATTAAAATAACGGATGTACAGCTAGACATAAAAACATCTCACCTACTCCAATTTTTGCGTATTTAGTTTGGAATACCTGTTAACACCACCAAGTTTGGATACAATCAGAAAGGACAATGCAACAAAGTATTAATTTCCCTAAAGAAGAGCGTAGGTTTGGTCTTTCAATTCCCTGGTCCTAACCTTAAGACCAGTGTTGCCTGGATTGAAATATAACTTCTCCTGGTAACCTGAGGAAACATAATCAGCTGTAACAAACCTTAATGCTGAAAATATAATATCATATGCATATAATCAAAGTTTACAGACCTGACCCATTTGGGATGTGGGATTTTCTGTAAAGTCCAAGATCAGTCCCATCAGCATCAATTACGACTATCGAATTATAATGTGCATTGTTTGCTACCTCGGAAAAGCTAAACGGTATCACTACTTCCAATTCTTTTGCCAGATTCTGCATCCTGAGATGCAGAAATTTAGCTACATAGACTGCTTCTTGTAAAGTGAACATCCAAAAAATTTAAGTTCACAGTTAAAGGTCTTTCAAAGATAATAGAGCATTCTGGATCATTGAAGCAGAACATTTTTACCTCAGTATCGTGGGATGTTCCTTACGAGGTTTAGCTCGCTGAAGGAAATCTTCCCTTTGTGCTTGGCAAAAGTAATAACCTTCAAATAATTCCTGAAATGGACAGTGATATATATGTTGACGCAGTGTAATGCAAATATTATGAGGGAATAAAAGAAAACAAAAATCATAAGTAATCTGTTTCAATCTTTTACTACAGTAAAATAATTAGTTCACCGCACACAGTTTTCTTCACTTGAATCTTTTTTGTACTAGGTGGACAAAGATATAGAGGATTGAAATCAACTACAGATCACTCCACCGTTGACACCAAAACTTGTATTTTAGATCTGTTTTCTTTTTAAGCAATTTGTAAGAAAAAATAGTAATGTGCAGTCTGCATTATCTTTTGGGCTTATGGATTAAATGCTGTCCCACATTAACTCAATGTGCTCCTTAGTGATGAACTGTGAAAGTGCAGTTAGTTGTGGGAATTAAGGAAGAAGGTGCAATATCGTGTGTACATCAGGTGGTATGTCATTTAGGATCAAAATATAGAAACACATCTTCTAAAACTGACTAGTTATGACTAAACAATGACTGGATCACTTAAATATCGTAACATGTGCAGCTGCTGAAGAAATAAATAACCAAGTACCGTTTTTACAACTATACCATGATATTTATAGGCAAACATTCCTAGTTCAGCAAAAAGATGATAATGTGAGGAGGAGGATGAAGCAGCAAATAGACAAAATAACACAAACAACCCAGGGTATAAAAAGCCATTTATAAACCTGATTACCTTACAAATAATCATTTACAACACAAACAATAGACAACAGAAGACCGACCAGAAAAAAGTTGACTGCAATGTTGACATTTGAGGCTCAAGGATTGATCAAAGTTATTACTTCAATGACATAACATAAGAATTTTTGTAATATTACAAATATATCCCACAAGATTCCAAAGGTCAGATAGAACATAAAAAATACGAGGATTAACTTGTACAACCAAAAATTACATGAGAACAAGTAAACTGATGACAAGAATTAATTCTTCTTCGCTTTAAAGAGTACAAACCTGAATAAGAATGATATTCGCCCCCTTCTGATGAGCTGCTCTAACCAATCTGCATTCAAAAGTACTTTGGGTGACTATGAAATGCCACAGATTTCTGATATGAACACATAATATTTGAGTTTCAAACATCAGCTGTACAGAAATGGTACTATCTCCAACTATGGTTTCCACATCATATGGTTCTGTTCCTCCAAGATACTCAGTGCAGGCAGTTTGAGTAAATACTAAATACACAAACTCCCCACATATGACATTGGTTAAAGTTAGGGAACTGTAAAATTAATAGAGTAATAAATCAACTGAATGTTAACTTTTCACATCCACTTCTTTTTCTATAAAAGTAAAAAGCATAGGGTATGATTGATGATTTTGGATCATTAATAACTGTTGATTACAATGTATTGGTTACAATGGGAAAGCCTTCACAATGGCTCAATTACAAACTGGAAATGAACTATTCTATTACAAATGAAACAAGAATCGAATCGTAAGTTTAGTCGAGATATTATCTCTATCCGCAAGACAATTACGCCCCGGCTAGTGCTCACGGTTTGACGTATTGCCTCCAAAGATAAAACGGCTTCGTCTTCTGCGTAGTAGCACCACTAACACAGAAGCACCTTCGAACGAAAAAATGTTGAAGACTGGTTGTTGGACCTTTTTGTGCGTAATGCGTAAATATGGCTTTGTGTATGAATATTTCTTTGTGTACCAACCGCAATGCACTCAAATGAATTTATAGATAAACACACTGCAGGAGATAACAAAAAGTAGTGGGCATTAAACCAATTGTAACATCCCGGATGTTACACCCCACTACTCTATAATGCATAAAGTAGTGGGCTCTTTTTCGATGACCACTTACATTTGGAGTTACTAACTCCAACAATCACACGAACCGACACCTACAATGTCCGGATTCATTGGCTCCAACAGTCCAGCAAATACTCGAATCCAGGCAAGCCCATTTTCGAGTGGCAAAACTTTAGTGGACCTGGACCCACGCCCGATAGGGCGGGCGCCCCAGTGCCCATAGGGCGGGCGATCGAGCCCATGCCCCACTTGTGATCATCCACTGTGTTTATAGTTTATACAACAAATAACACCTTCTAAGTAAATAAACTAAGATAAACTATGATTTGTATTCCATGTGGGATAAGGCGTAATGTCTTTCATCTCCCTTTACATAATATTTACATAATGCTCACTTATGTAGCTACCTTCGTGTATTAATTTTCACTCACCGAAAATCGGTTTGAGAAATAAAAATACTACGAACATATACTTAACGTAGATTAATAATATATAATTTAATTCCTCCGAATTAAATATTAAGCCATAGAAAAATTGGTCAAAGTCGGGTCGACACCCACTTTATCAAAACCAAAATTTCCAACAATCCCCCACATGAGTGGAAATTAATGTATGCATGAATGCGAGACACGCAAACCGATCCTCAAGCTACAATATTGCATTCGGAAAGGTAGCATGGCTTTAACCTTCCGTAGTCAATACCATCGGGTACACCTGGGCGCTTAGTGAATGTGACGAACGCCAACTATTCCTCCACGGTGTATACCGAGTCAGCGAGATTAACACAATAAGGTCTCAACACCTTCTATTCTCACGTTTTGTGTCCGTTTCGCCATGGACACCACTTTGGATTCATAAGTGTTACTTTGAAGCGCCCGCACTTCTTACTTATATAGGTGATCTCCTATCCGAGTATCCGCCATACTCAACCTTAACGAGGTGTAGGAATCATTAAAAGTCAAATGACTTAGCCTTTCACCACAACTTGCGGGTGTTTCAACACTTGGTATTCGCTTTACAGGGATGTGTTATAACATTGTTCCAAGTGTTACAACATAACCTTCATAGTTTAGTTTTCCACGTTGAACCAAGTTCTTGGGATCTCCGGTCATCATGGTTGGGTTACCACTATGATGGTTATTTTTACTTTGTGGACTTTAAGCCCATTCCTCTAACAATTTACCTAATTGATCTCGATTGATCCTTTCACAAAGGATCGCCAAATGTCTTTTGACTTTTACGTGAGTCAATTGACATCACACCATTTGAGATCAATTGATTTCTAATCGGTGATTGTGTCTCCGAGCTTAATACGCCTGATTTACCGTTATACATATCGCTTGCTCGTGCCCTTCCTATAGCCGCTTGGCTATCACGGTGAATCATCACTGTAGGCAAAGCTTCATCTCCAACATGGAATATCTTCCAAAAAGTTTCAAGCCATTCTCGCTTCTTCACCGGACTTTATCCAAAGCTATAAACTCGATTCCATGGTGGACCGAGCTATACACGTTTGCTTCGTGGACTTCCATGATACCGCACCACCTCCAATGGTGAATATGTATCCACTAATTGAATAAGAATCTTTCGAATCAAATCCAACTAAGATCACTATATCCTTCAAGTACATTTGGATATCTTGAGTAGTATAGCCCATAATCCAGCGTATACTTCAAGTATTTTAACACCTGGTTAACGCTTTCCAATGCTCACGGTGGCTTGGATTGCTCGTGAACCTACTCAACATATTTGGGTAGAGCAAGTCGGGCGTGCACAATTTGTGATGTACATCGATCGCTTATTATACGTGAGTATTCCATCCGAGCCACTGGTTTTGCTTTATTAGCAACCGGATTTATACTTAAATCAACGGGCGTCTTTGAGTAAATCGTTCAAAAGCATTGAATTTCTTGAGCACTTTCTCCACATAGTGGGATTGTGACAAGATAATTCCATCAGAGTTCTCACGATTTTTATCCCGAGGATTACATCGAATCCCCCATATCCTTCATATCAAAGTTCCTCTTTAACATTCTTTTAGTCTCATGATAGTATCACGACACGCCCATGATTAACAAATCGTCACGATAGACAAACCATGACAAATGCTTGATGTCCCTTCGACATATACGCATTTATCACACTCGTTGATTTTAAATCCATTTGACAACATCATATTGTCAAACTTAAGATGCCATTGTTTTGGAGTTTGTTTCACCGCATAAAGGATCTTATTAACTTCGCACACCTTCTTTTCTTGACCGGGTGCAACAAACCCTTCAGGTTGTTCCATGTAGATTTCAAAGATCTATCTCTCTATTCGTAAATGCCGCTTCGACATCCATCCGATGAATCTCTACAGTGTCGGCAAAGCAGCAATCGCGAAGCACCCGAATAACAGACGCAATCCTCGCATCTTTGGAGAATAGGTATCAAAAAAGTCATATCCTTCTTTTTGTTTAAAACTTTGGCTACAAGTCGTGCTTTGTACTTATCAATAGTTCCATCTCGCTTTATACTTCTTCTTTAGGATCCATTTACATCCTAAAGGTTTATGACACAGGAGATCAACCAACTCCCAGTATGGTTCTGCGAGAATGGACTCGATTTCACTATTGATAGCTTTTGAGAAGCGGAGCATCCGGATCGCAGAGCCTCTTTAATCGAGTTTGGCTCACCATCTAACATAAAAGTTATGTAATCCGCCCAAAAGACTTAGCCGTCTTTGACTCTTCTTATCGCGTCTCGATTCTTCACTAATGGTGTTGAACCACTTGCGGTTTCGTGAGTTCTTTTATTAGTACTCACTCTAACTTTTCTCTACAAAGGTAGACATCCTCAAAGAATACAACATTCTCGATTCGATTATGGTACCTTCAATCATTTAGGATTTTTCGACTTATGTATCATAAACCTATATGCACTACTTTGGTATGCATATCCCACAAAAGACACAATCAACTGTCTTTGGTCCAATTTTAACTTGTTTTGGTTGAGGTATTGCTACCTTAGCCAAACACCCCCACACTTTAAGGTATTTATAAGAAGAACTTACGATTTTTCCACAATTCGTAAGGTGTCTTTATCTTTCCTTTAAGTGGTATTTTATTCAATATGTGGTTTGTTAAAATGTTAAGCCTTCCCCACATATTTGGGGTAATCCTAACTTATCAACATGGCATTCATCATCTCTTTTAGAGTCCGGTTTTTGCTTTCAAGAACAGTTGTTAGATCGTAGTGAATATGGTTCGTTGTTTGATGAATTATGCCCGACCGGGTACATAGTTCTTCAAATGGTGCAACATATTCGCCACCTCTACCACTCAATTATTTTAATCCATTTACATGAGTTGATTTTCAACTTCATTTTTATAATTCTTAAAAGCCTCTAATCTTCATCTTTGCTTCTTAACAAGTATAAGAGCAAAATCTTGTGCAATCATCAATAAATGTGATGAAATATTTTTTACCACCTTTAGTTTGCACAAATTTTAGATCACACACATCGGTGTGTATCAACTCTAAAGGTGAAGTGCTCCTTTCAACCGAATGAAACGGTAATTTAGCCATTTTAGCTTCAACACAAACTTCACATTTTCTTTGTGAGTTTACTTTGTAAATTAATTAATTCTAAATTTACCAATCTTTTTATAAAGATTGATTTACATGTCCTAATCTAATATGCCATAAATTAGAGCACTCAAAGAATATAAATGAAGAAGATTCATTCTTATTCATATTCTCGCCAAAACGGCGACGGTATTACATTTATTTTGAAGCGATCCTTTTGTCTAGATAACCTACTACTATGAATGTCCAAATTTGCTAAGACAAATTTTTCGGACTAAAACTAGTCCCTAAACCCATGGTTGACAAAGCGAACCCGAAACAGATTTTTGCGGATGTCCGGGACATGCAAAGACATCCTTGACCTTCAACTCCTTTCCCGAAGTAAGCTTTAGCACCACCGTTCCAACACCAGCAACATCAGAAGAGGCGTGATTCCCCATATGGAGCTTCCTTCCGATCGATGGGATGTAAGAAGAGAATGCATCTTTATCTTCCTCATTCGAAGTTTGACAATCGGATCCTCTAGTCCCATCTCCTTTCGCTTATGTTTGAGATAATTCTTGAAATCCCTCCAACTTGGGGGCAATTTCTCAATCAAGACGGCCACTTGGAATGCTTGGCAAAGTCATTCCCGGCAGAGATTTCATGTAGGATCAATGGAACTCGAACTTGTTCCATCACGGTTTTAGAATCAACCATCACAAAATCCAAGAACTTACCGACAACAAATTTCTTTGTGTCGGCATCCTCGGTTTTGTCAGATTTTTCTCCAAAGAATCCCACAATTCTTTGGAGGATTTCACAAAGACAATACACATCGTGAAAGTGCATCACTAAGTCCGTTTAGGACATAGTTCGGACAGAAATCACCCCGCCCCACGCATCAAACGCAGCGTTTTGCCAAAGATTCGCTTCGTTCTCGGCAACAACGGGAGCGTCTCGGTCGATACTTCGCGCACTTAGGGTAGTCGGGTAGAACAACATTTTTACCGCCCTCTTCAAGTCGAAACCCATGAATTTTTCGGGTTTTCGGCGAGCGAGGAGGGATGATCGGGGTTCGCTTTGTCTTTGCCATCGTGAAGTTCGAATAATTGTCTTGCGATTGTTGATTACAATGTATTGGTTCTGATGGGAAAGCCTTCACAATGGCTCGATTACAATCGAAAATGAACTATTCTATTACAAATAGAAAACAAGAATCGAATCTGTAAGCCGAGAGTCGAGATACTATCTCTATCCGCAAGACACAATTACGTCATTTGGTGCTCACGGTTTGACGTATTGCCTCCAAAGATAAAACGGCGGCCGTGTACGTAGTAAAGACCACTAACACGAAGACCTTCGAACGAAAAAGTGTTGAAGGTTCGGTTTTGGACCTTTTTGTGCGAATGTAGAAATATGGCTTTGTGTATGAATATTTCTTTGTGTACCAACTGCAATGCACTCAAATGAATTTATAGAATAACAAAAAGTAGTGGGCATTAAACCAATTGTAACATCCCAGATGTTACACCCCACTACTCTATAACAGACAAGTAGTGGGCTCTTTTCAGATGACCAAGTGGCAAAACTTTAGTGGACCTGGACCCGGGCCCAATAGGGCCGGGTCGCCCCGGCCCAAGCCCAGTCCCAGTCCCAGGCCGAGGCCGGGCCGGGCGGGCGCGCGCGCGTGTGACCCACTTGTGATCATCCACTTGTGTTATAGTTTATACAACAAATAACACATTCTAGTAAATAAACTAGGATAAACTATGATTTGTATTCCATGTGGGATAAGACATAAGCCTTTCATCTCCCTTTACATAATATTTACATAATGCCTACTTATGTGGCTACCTTCGTGTATTAATTTCTCACTCACCGAAAATCGGTTTTGAGAAATAAAAAATACTACGAACATATACTCGGAACGTAGAGTAATAATATATAATTTAATTCCTCCAGAATTAAATATTAAGCCACCGAAAAATTGGTCAAAGTCGGGTCGACACCCACTTTATCAAAACCAAATTTTCCAACAATAACCACTTAGGAAGATTAAAAAAAAAAAAGAAGGAAACATATTTTTTAGGTGAAATGGTTTCATACATCTCTCTAATAAACATATAACAACTGTAAATTTTGTGGAGAAGAAGAACAGACAACCAAGAAAATTATTAAAATTAAGAACCAAATATTTACAATCGATTCACCACCCCCACCCCCTCCCCCACACAACAAAAAAATAAAACGAATAAGAGTAAGAAATCAACTTCGTCTTTTTTCTTTCAAGGTTACCACGGAAATGCAATAGTTCTAATAATTAATGACTCTGAACCACAATAACACTTCATAAAGGAGCTCAAACACCGCAGTAGAAGCTGGTACATAAAAGTATCAATTATACAATATCCAAAACGAAAACAAAAAAGAGAATCACACTCAAAATTTCACGAATTCACGTCACACTGAGTAAATTTTCACACAATGTGTGTTTACCAGCCATGAAATTTAAACACACTGGTTTTTCGAACTACAGGAATCCAATCTAAATCCGGAAAACAGGATTCTAAAACATTTAAAAATTTATTTAGGTTTTACCTTTCGGCTTTCTCGACGTTGCTGGAGACATCATCGGTACAGGCGAATTGCAGTGCCGAGACGGTAATCATTCTGCTATTCGCCATTTTTTACCCGTAGCAGAAACTGCATATAGTCAGTGAACAAGTCACCTTTCTGGCTTTCTTCATCTTCTTTTTGTTTTTTCCTTACTTTTTCCTTTTTTCTCATAATAATAAAGATAAATAGCTTTTTATAATTGATAATTATTTAGTTTCTAATTTATTTTTAAAGGAAAATTATATTTTTTTAAAAGGAAAATTATATTTTTAATCATGCAATTTTTTTTTAGTACAATGGGGAAACTTGGGGGGAGGGGACACACGCACTCATATGGGATTGAATCGGGTCATTCACCCTTACAACACATGTCTCAACCACTGGAGCGCAAGATTGATCATTTAATCATATAATTTGGCATCTAAGGTAGTGATTGGATATGTAATTTGGAATTAGATTTTTAATCCTTTTTTGTTTCTTCCATATTATAATTAGAGTAAAGTACATTTTGCCTCTTTAAGTGTGCAAATTTTGTTCACTCTCCTTTTGTAACATTTTACGGCCTCTCAATTTAGTATTTTCCTCAAATCATACAACCATGGAAGTGGTAAAAATGTAAAAAAAAAAAATATTAAGCATAGGAGCAAAAATCTTACTAAAAAAAAAAACAGTTAAGGATACAAAGTGTTAAAACTCGCATAGTTTATGTCTTTTTTTTAGAGATTTAGTCATATGTGCCGCATAAAGATTACGGTTTATCTGGAATGATTTCACATTCAATTTTGGGGGAGGATGGGAAAATTACAAAAAAAAAAAAAAAAATTATGTATTATGATTTTGCCACCAAGTTTTTTTAGCATGATTCCCAACAGAGCTAATTCTATGGAGCTTGCTTTGAATTTGCACTCTGGATTATAATTGCATTTGATTCGCTAGATAAATATGAATAAAATTAATCTATTTGATATCTGTATATATAAATTTTATCTAAAACTAAATTGTACGTGCATATAAGAGTCCAAATTTATGCTAATTATTCGTTTAGCCCAATCTATAAAAATCAAATATCATATAATAATTGCATTTCAAGTTTTCAGCCCAAATTGAAACGGTAAAAAAATGTTTTTTTTTTCCTTTTAATTAGGGGTGACATTTTGAAAGACGACATGAGAACACGACGCTATGACCGGATTTCGGCTAGTATTTCTAGCTTGTTAGGCCTATCAGTCGTGTTTGAAATTTGGTATTTATTTGACCGGACTCATGATCGGATCATCCTAATAACAACACGACTCGCACAATTTGCCAAACATATTCAATTCTTACACATATCGTCTATTCCTATATATGATTCATCTTATACTGCGACAATTTGTATAAATAACATGTGTACATTTATAACAACATATACATGCTATCTTTGACTTTACTTTAAATTTTGAATAACATAAAGTAATTTTTTTTTTACTATATTGTAGTATGTTTGTTTCTTATTATAATTACTTATATTAAACTTTAAAGACGAATAATGCAATCTACTTAGAGATGATGTTGTGTTGTTTGTTTTATTTTATAATTTGTGTTTTCTAGAACCTCATGTATCAGTGTTTGGAAAAATTAATCGATGTTGTTCTAATATCCTCTCATCGGAACCAAGTTTTTCGGTTCAACTTGTTGATATATAAGCGAACAAAATTGCCCATGCAAATAGAGTTACTTATCAAGTTTATCATGTTGGATCATGTCGAGTTTGAGTCATATTTGCAATCCATTAATCTTATCGAGTCGTATTCTAATTACTATTAATTAGAATAAGCTCCAACCCGATAACAATACGACCCACATAATTTGTCACCGCTAATTTTAATACATTATATTTTAAATGAATAATAATAAATAAATATCCGAAGACAATTAAACACATGCTATATTCGCGTCACTATCGTTCCTAAAAAGGAAAATGTCAAAAACAGATTACAGCTAGCCGACCTTCTCGTCATTTACCCGTCCCCATCTCAATTTTCCCCTGCTTCGCACCTTTCACATCAAAAGTTTGTACCTCATACATTCATCCATATCGTTGACTTATGAATCCAAGAAATCCTCCGTACAACACTTCACAAGGCGGTTTTAATAAACCGAATAAGCTACCGACACACGTGATTGCTCCCACACGGGAGTGCATTAAAATATATATATTATTATTGATATTATGGTACACATCACATATCTGACGTCTCTCTCTTACTCTCCACACACACACACACACAGACGCGAATGGAAGAACTTAGCGGCGGCGCCGCCCGTTTCCGCCACCAGCGTAAATCTCCGCCCTCCGATAGATTCCTGGGATTATCGAGGTGCCAATCCTCCTCCTCCGCGCCACCACTCGAGCTCTCCGAACACGATATCTTCAACACCCCTTCGGGGGGTTCATCTCCCTCCCCCACACACCCGGGCTCCAGCCTCAACCCGGCCCGTAACGTACCAAACCACAACCGCGGCCATTACGGCATCTTAGCTGCCCTGAACGATAACCTGAAAACCAGATCCGGATCCGATTGCCGACCCGTGTTCAACCACAAGGCCTCCACATCGGCGTCGCTCTCGTCCTCCTCCTCGACCTCCCCCGCCACGTCAGCTTCGTCTCGGATGATTAATATTCCGAGGAGGCCGGCGCCGCCTCCGGCTCCGGTGGATAGGATGCGACTTCGGCATCAATCGGCGCCGATTAACGTGCCGGTGATTCCCGCGGCGATGATGAGGAGGGAGAGGGAGTTGGAGGACATTGTGTCCGAAGAGGAGGAGGAGGAGGAGGGTGCGGTGAGATTGCCGCCGCATGAGGTGGTGGCTGCTAGGGATTCCCCGTTTGGCGAAAGACTGGTTTTATTGATTGATTTATCACTTGAAATATGTAGGAATCATTTGTTCTTTGGTTGAGAAAGAATAATCTAATGATATTTGTGCATATGTAGGGATGATTCTGTACATAAACGTCAGAACTGATAGCTAATCTTTATCATATTTGCTTATTGTTTGATTGATAATTTTTCATTGATGTTATGGGCAGATTCTTATGTTTCTCATGAAAATTTTATCGTAGTCGATTTTGGGAATAATTCGAAGTAATAAGTGGAAGAGTATTGTTTTTTCTTTGATTAACGAATAATGGATGTCTAAGATGTTTGTGGAATGGAAAGATCAAAGATGCTTATGAATAATTTCCGATTATGGTAGGGATAGTCGTCGGAAAAAGAAAAATTGATATTGGCATACGTATATGTACATCTAAGTTTTGCTAGTTGGTATGGATTTGCTTTAGGTGATGCATTTCATATGGAGTTTATGTCCTTGTGTTGAATTCCTATGAAAGTATCTATCTAACTTGTTAGTTGGTAACCGGAGCAATATATATCGAACTTGTTTATAGTACAAAAAGAAAAGGTGAAGTAGCAAAAATAGAATTTTCCAATGTTTATAATTCAGGTTTGAGAAGGAAACAGAAAGAAAATTTGTAGTTTGAATTGAATTTAGATTTCCTCATTTGGCAAGAACTAAAGGCTCTTCAATTTTTAAGTTTCTTTGAATTCTATTTTCATGATTTTGCTTTGAGATATTATCGGGTTTCCTTTTCTTTTTCTGCCATTGACAGAAAGTTAAAACACAGCCTCTGTGTTTCTAAGATGATGGAAGTATTTCGGAGTGATAATTTCTTCGCAGTAATACAAAATGTGGGAACATTTCTTGAACACTAGAGTAACTGGACCTACAACGTACACAATAAAATTATGTTTCTCATGAAGTAATGGAGGCTAAAATGTCCCTGAAAGTTAAGAGTAATTGGATGTACACTTACACATCTGAAATTTTTAAGATTTTGTAAAGTTAGTGTTATTTATCATCAAATGAGTGTGACCTCCCTCACTTCCCGGATTTCCGTGTCAAAGGGTTATGAATACTTGTAAGTGATTCAGCATCAAATTAGAGTAGAATCTCCTTTTTAGGCTGGCGGTTTGTGGTTTTGGAGAGGCTGTGCAACTGATTTGCATAATTTTGCATATATGGAAAGAACAGAAAAATAGAATTTGTTTAATGGTACATGATTGACACAATAGGTTCACCATAGTGGTTGGAATTGTTGGTCTAGGATTTTTGAGAAAGAGATGAGGAATTTTGATCTTGTGTGTCAAAAGTTACCTTTCATAATTCGGGAAAACTGGCACAAGGGAAATATACGGAAAAACTGCTAAACGACATATTTTTGTTATGAAGATATAGAAAAACTCGATGAGAATGTCTAGTGAAGTAATGGGCTAAAGAAACGTTCAAGCCTCTTTTATTGTGAATACACAAAAAGGTCATCTTGTTTGCAGAGCGCAATTGCTTGCAGCCCGTTGTTCGTTATTCATCCTTTATTTTGTGCCCTGGCCTGATTTCTTTGAGTCTCAGATGCATTTTGTATGCCCGTTGCACGGACATTTTCATTCTGTAGCCTTGATCTTATCCGGTTGTATTTATATTAGTCTAAGTCTGCTGGTGATCCTCGTGTCCATTTGTTATCCGTGTCCATGTTCGTGTCATTCCTAGGTATCCGCTGACATCCTTGCCTCAGATATGTCAGTACATTGCTTGCACCGTATGAAACTAATTGTGTTCCTCATGTAACCAAGGTTCTATTTTCCTGAATGATTGACCTCTCTGAGTTCCTTTTTGTTTTATTTATCAGAAGAGAACATCCAATGGAGTGTTGATATCTAGTGGTTCGATTAGTTAGTTGCTATACTGAATGTTACTGTGATCTTCTTTGTAAATGCTATGTCACATGAGGCAGTGATGCCTCTTCCAATATTCAAATACTGAATGCTCTTTATGAGAGAGGAAATTTTATTGAAGGCTTTTTTTCCAGTTTAAAAAGGGTTCTCTTATAAATTAGGTAGTTTTGTCCTTCTTACCCATCTTTTAGAAAGATATTCTAACTTGAAGGTAACATTTAGTAAATTTTTGCTTGAAAAAGATGAATGTTCTCTCAGACTTGTTTCAACATATTTATTGTAGCTACTATTTATACCTGCCTGGTTTATGAATATATTTTGTACAAAATTCATTGTTGGTTTTGCTGTAATAAACAGATCTCAAAGATTGCAGCATTGTGTTATGTGCTGTGGTGGCATGGTACTGTTTTAGTGTTTTACATACTCATACTGGCAACAAATTAGAATTAGGAATATTTACAAAGACTACCCTGGGGTTTGGGATAACTACAAACAGAGGAGAGAGGGTTTCAAACCTACATAAACCCTCTTGAGGTTTGATTCCTCTTACCAAAGACCAGAACTGGCAAAAGCTCGGGGCGGGTCAATCTGGCCAATGCTCAAAATCGGGTCGGATCAGCCCGGAAATCACTCGGGCCGCTATTTTCCTCCACCCAATCACCCAAACACATTTTAATGTGTAAAATGTCTCAGTGAAGCAAAGTAGGTCCAACTCATTTATAGTCTGTTAAAACATAATTCTGTCCAACCCAATTCTCGGGCTGGTCGGGCTGATCACGGACTGGTCCGAAATTTGCCAGCAAAGACGGATATACATCACTCACAATGGGTGCATGTGCCCCATAGTTTATTTTTTCTCCTTTTGTTACTCTTTATTATTTATTTTTAAAGTTTTATATTTGATTAGGTCAAAAGTAAAAAAAAGTGTGCATTTTTAAAAACGTGTCCAATTTTATATAGTCTTTTTTTTCCTTTTTTAGTTGTTTGCTATTAATTTTAAAAATCTATAGATTAATTTTGCAAAAAAAGAGTGTGCCCCCACTAATTATTTTTTAATTAAATCCTAACAGATAGATCAACAGACAGGGATATTTTTGTTTGTACTCAGACAGTTGCGTCCAGCCAATTGTTTATGCACCAGAGAAAATGAATGTACATCGTATACTCTTTGTTTTACTTTGTCTAAGCCGCGTAAAAATCATGTTGCCTTTAATCTTATGTCTTTATTTAATAAAATAATTGTAACACAATATATAAGTAACAAAAGTCAAAGTTAATTAAGTACAAAGTGTAACAGGTATAAATAACGAAGGTTAAAGTCTTTTCATCATTTCATGCCCCTCAAGGGAAAAATTATGGCATATACCATTTTAATCTATGATCATTAATATGATAATACATATAGAATAATTCATTCATGCCTCATGCCATGTATAAATTAATAATTTCTTAATACATAAACATTTGTGATTAATAAATGAAGATTTTATTAAAAAAAATGACTCAATTGTTAATTATTTGTTTCTTGTTGTAATTGATGTCACCTTGAATCTCATCTTTGACTTTAGCTAAGGTAATAAAAAAATTTAGTATGATTTTTTCGTAGCTCAACAACTAATTATTCAAAAAAACAACTAATTATTCAACGTCATTGTTGCTAAGCTTCCTTTTGTGAACGATGATATCGAGTATTTTCAATTATTCTCTTCAACTTCACAATTCACATATTGCTCTCGATTATATGCTCATTGGTCAACAAATCTATAGTTTCAACATCTCTTCAGTTGTATGATACCCGTATTATAAGATTAAATCTTTTGATCTTTTGTTTAATGGGAAAAAAAAATAATTCAATATTTTGCAACTCGTCACAGTGGGGAAATTACTTACGTGGTGCTACCTTTATAACTAATATATCTCACTAATAGCAAGTTTAATGGATGATATCTGAATTGTTATAACTGTACATCTTCTCTTGTCTAATGTTTAGATGAGTATGACAATCATTCACGAGTAATTTTTTTTTTACAGGCCATATTTTTATAAATTAATAGATTATTAATTTATCAATTATTTAATATCTTACTAAATTAATAAATTTTGGCAGTCCTAAATTATTAATTTATAGATGTTTAGCTGTAGTATAAATATCGACAAAACACAAACAAAATTTGTGGTTGAAAACTCCATATCTGTAAGTCAATCTTTAAGGTAATTTGTTTTAGAATTATCTCATATGTACCTTGTTGACTTATTGATAGCCATGTTGACTTCACTTGTATCAACTCATGAATTACATACATATATTAACGGAATTGACAATCAACAGTAAACTGACCTAACTTTGGAATTCTTTTTTCTAATCAATAATACAAAACCGTACTTCAAAGTACTCATCACTCCATAATATTATATGTATACCCAACAAAGAAAATTAAGGATAAGAACAAATGAAGGGATTGACCAGTTCAAGAAGGGATATGATTATAAACCATAAACCCATTTTACCATTAAAAAACAAAAAAATTATAATTGGACAAAAAAAAACCTCCATTTTCTTTGCTGAAACGCGTGAAATTTTCCAGGAAAATCACTTGCCAAATTTTCTCATTTCACTCGGAAACTCCCATATATGTTATGCATATATATACCACACACACACTTTGTTTTACAAAGCAAATTAACCAATTATATATACCAAAGTCCTAATTAAATAATATAGTTTATATATATGGAGGAAATGCCAATTGGGTTCCGTTTTTATCCCACAGAAGAAGAACTTATTTCCTTCTACCTCCAAAACATGCTCCAACACAAAAATGGCAATTACTTTAATCGTGTTATCCCTCTCCTCCACATTTATCAATTTGAGCCATGGCAACTTCCACGTATGAACATCTCATGATACGTATTTTCTGTCATGCTATTTAATTGCACGTCTACGTCCAGTTGGGATCTTCTATTGCAAAACAGTGTTTCATCTCCTATTTCACTGCACGTTTGATTGTCACGTGTTAAAAATTTACCGTTTTAATTTTTAAGCACAAATCAAGTCTAAATTATGGATTTCTATATGGTAAGTTTTAAACACGTGGCAACAACCAGTTTAATGAAATAGAAGATGAAACATTATTTTGCAATAGAATATCTTATTCGTACACATTTTTTTTTTCATTCTCTATTTTATTTGATGTTCCAATACATTGGTTTGTTTCTTATGATTAGCTTTTTTCTTTTAGTACAAATCCTGAGATGGGATAGGCTGGTGGGAATTGGATAGTGTCTTGGTTAGTGGTTAAAGACTCTAATGTCTTAACATAATCAAATATTTACTTTTGATGATAATTAATGACCTATGATAAAATCTTAAATCTGGTAGAATTGGTATTTTTTATGGAATAATTCATCTGACCGATCCTCTATTCCAAATTGTATTTCTACTAGTCCGAGTATCTTAGATATATACAAGTCAAAGCATGCATTTATGATGTCATCAATACATGCGATTGGCATATAGAAATAAGGGAAATTTTTTTTTCTACCCAATATGGATAATGAAACTACTTTTCTACCCAATTTTATAAAAAATATCTTTTCTACCCATAATGACTTAACTACCCTTACTAATGGGCCAGATGCGATCGTGCCCCAAAGTACGGCCCGATCGTACCATTCTTTATTTGTATTTTTTTTTCGATTCATGTTTCGAATTTTTGTGGATTTTCAATTGTGGCTTGTCTTGTGCTATTGTTGGATTTTTGGTTGATTATTATTGTGGGTATTTAGATTGACCATGTATGTTGTGCGTATTTCTTGTCGAATTTCGATTTTCGTAAGTTACGTAATTTTAGGGTGTATTAGGTGAATTTTTCCCATCAGTGATCTACATGGCACTATCGTGCTTGCTAGAAATTCATAAAGCACGATAGTACCCATTTGAATGAGTGCGATAAGTTTGCGCACATAAATGGGACGGCGATAGTACACTATCGCACTTTTATCGGGCCGTCCATTTATGTGCGACCTATAGTACCTCATTCAAAGGGACGGCCGATAGTCTTTGCGCACATAAATAAAGCGGCCCGATAGTGCCCAATAGTACTCTTATCGGGCCGTCCATTTATGTGCATCACTATAGTACCTCATTCAAAGGGACGGCCCGATAGTCTTTGCACATATATAGGCGACCCGATAGTGCGGTGAGTGGTACTATCGGGCCGTCCATATATGTGTGACCCTATCGCACCTCATTCAAAGTGTGTCTTATCATACCTCCCTATATATTTTGAAGGCCCGATAAGTACCATGTTGAAGGCCCGATAGTGCCACGTTAAACTCTCCAGTCTGAATTTTTTTCTAGTTACGAAAATCAAGTGAATTTTCTATCTTTATACATAAATATTTGTAGAAAATAATACATTACCTTGGTTCAAAATGTATCTTGAATCATTTTTTGTAGATTCAAAAATCGAAAAACAAGAGTTTTACTCAATTATAATTTGTAGAAAGAAGAAAAAGATGAAGAAGGAAGGAAGAAAAATGAAAAATATAATTTGGTACTTGCCCATTTTTTTTTTTTTTAAACAAGAAAGAGAGAAAGTTGAGGGCATAAATGACTTTTCATTGTAAAAGTGGGCAAAAAAGTTGTTTTTATCAAATTTGGTCAAAAAAGTGTTTTCTTAAACAAAAAAGGGTAAAAATATACATTTTCTCTAGAAATAATGTTTAGAAGGGAATTTTTTTTTTCTACCCAATATGGATAATGGAACTACTTTTCTACCCAATTTTATAAAAATTATCTTTTCTCGCCCATAATGACTTAACTACCCTTACTAATGGATGGCACGATCGTGCCCTAAAGTACGGCCCGATCGTACCCTTATTTGTAATTTTTTTTTTCGATTCATGTTTCCAGAATTTTTGTGGATTTTCAATTGTGGCTTGTCTTGTGCTATTGTTGGATTTTTTGGTTGATTATTGTTGTGGGTATTTAGATTGACCATGTATGTTGTGCGTATTTTCGAATTTCGATTTAGTAAGTTCCGTAATTTTAGGGTGTATTAGGTGAATTTTTCCCATCGGTGATCTACATGGCACTATCGTGCTCGCTAGAAATTCATAAGCACGATAGTACCCCTTTGAATGAGGTGCGATAGGTCTGCATATAAATGGATGACCGATAGTACCCACTATCGGGTCGGCCGCGTCCATTTATGTGCAAAAGCCATATAGTACCTCATTCAAAGGGACGGCCCGATAGTCCGCACATAAATAGGCCCGATAGTGCCCAATAGTGGTACTATCGGGCCGCCCATTTATGTGCATCACTATAGTACCTCATTGAAAGGGATGGCCCGATAATGCCGACATATATAGGACGGCCCGATAGTTCGATAGTGGTACTATCGGGCCGCCCATGTATGTGACCCTATCGCACCTCATTCAAAGGTGTACTATTATACCCTCCCTATATATTTTGAAGGCCGATAAGTACCATGTTGAAGGCCCGCTAGTGCCACGTTAAACTTTCAGGTCTGAATTTTTTTTTTTCTAGTTACGAAAATCAAGCGAATTTTCTATCTTTATACATAAATATTTGTAGAAAATAATACATTACCTTGGTTCAAAATGTATCTTGAATCATTTTTTGTAGATTCAAAAATCAAAAAACAAGAGTTTTACTCAATTATAATTTGTAGAAAGAAGAAAAAGATGAAGAAGGAAGGAAGAAAAAAATGAAAAATATAGCTCGTACTTGCCCATTTTTTTTTAAACAAGAAAGAGAGAAAGTTGAGGGCATAAATGACTTTTCATTGTAAAAGTGGGCAAAAAAGTTGTTTTTATCAAATTTGGTCAAAAAAGTGTTTTCTTAAACAAAAAAGGGTAAAAATATTCATGTTTAGAATATGAGATGATATAAAATTTGAAATAGAAAATCTTATGTGTCCCACCTAGTTGGATCCTTTATTCCAGATTGTTTTTCAACTCGTATTCCAAGTATATATGTTAATACATACACACAAATCACGTAGTGACTTAGATAATGCCATAATGGTTTTTTTGGGTGCATGTGATTCAGAGAAATGTGGGGAGCTTTGCTATGGTGACCCCGAGCAATGGTTTTTCTTTGTACCGAGACAAGAAAGAGAAGTACACGGAGGCAAGCCGAGTCGAACCACCACCACCGGCTACTGGAAAGCCACCGGCTCACCGAGTGACGTTTACTCGTCGGACGGAAAAGTGATCGGAGTTAAGAAATGCATGGTTTTTTACAACGGGAAAGCTCCTACCGGTGCAAAAACTAAGTGGAAGATGAATGAGTACAAAGCCATTAAACAAGATCTCCCCACTTCCACTCCCGAGGTTTTTTTTTTTGAAAAAAAATATATTAAGGTTGGGGCTAATTAAAAAAAAACTTGAAAATTTTGAAAATTACGAAAACTTTTTGGGTTTGATTTTGTCTTATATTTTCCTCTTCATAGGGTCGGAGCCAAGGAGGGCTGGCGGCGACAGTTGGCCCCTTAACTTCAATTTCTTACATAATTAATATAAATTTTGTTTTTAAAATTATTAGATGTTAAAAGTTTGTCCCTATAAGAAAACTGGTAATATATATATATCTCTTTGACTAATAGTTTTAAGAAAAAATAAATATCGCTCTTCTAAGCTTCGTTTTAATTTTTATCGCTCCGCCCCTGCCCATTGATAAGTAAAATAATATTTCAAATCCTCCAAATATTTCTAGAAATATTACAGTTAGCCCTTAAATTTAAGACATAAATAAATCTAAGGAGACTTTTTTTGTAATTTTGAAATATTTATGATTTTTTTGTAATTAGCCAAAACTTCAGGGAGTCTTTTGTAAATATCCCTTTTTTTATTTAAAAAGTTTGTTTTTTATGTTTTGCAGCTGCGGAATGAGGTGAGCCTGTGCAGAGTTTACGTGGTATCGGGGAGTTATCGGGCATTTGATCGACGACCTGCGTCAATTTAAAGTTAATCAGGTGTAGTGCTCCCACAACTCCGTGGTATAAGCTAATATTTTCCCTGGAATATCATCAAGAAGAACGTCTATAGTTTTTAAATAGTTTTTTTTGTCTATTAATTAGTTCTTAGGTTCAAAGTAGAGGAGAGATTGACATTTCTTTTTTCTTTAATTTTTATATTTTTATTTGAAAATTGGCTTGTTGTCACTCATAGAGTTATGGTCATGTCTTGTAACTATTTCTTATTTTATTTGTGCAATTCAATTATTTATATAATATTTTATCTTCTATTTCAATTAACATAATATGTCATGATATTTTTTACACCGTTTCTGAATTCCCGTGTCATGGTGCTGTAGGAATATACGATAAAACACAATATTAAATAAGTGTTATTTATGTATGTATATGTATTACAAGATGAATAATCCAATTAAAAAATTGGTGGCACCTTCGAAGTTTCGTAGTCCTTTGAACTACGATTCAATTATGTTCATGATGTACGGGGAGGAGCTTCTAAGCCACAATAACAGAACTTGGTCATCGGCGGCTCCCCAAATGTGTGATCAACCTTTTGAAGTTGAGTGATTTTGGGACACAACACAAGTTACCTCAAATTATTCATATTATTTCCATTTAAAAACTCAGTAGATAATGCAAAAAATACACACATTATTATACATGGGGCGATGCTAGAAAAAGAAATAATATTGTATAAAGCACAATAATACTAGTTCATGAATACTTACAAATAATTTAGATAATATACTCAAACTCACTCACAGTCATTGTCAAACCAAATGGACAAACTATAACCGGAAAAAAAAGGGAACAACTTCTGGTTACTCAAGAATGTTATTTTATAAATTGAAGCTAGATTATGTTGCAGCTAGTGCAGAAAATTATGTATGAATATGAAATTGATGTTTTTCAAACTGAAATGAAGATATATTTCCACAATCATTTCACAATCATTTTGAAACTGCAAAGTTTTGAGCTCAAATTGAATATTCTCAAACTTAAATTGAACATGCATTTATAATTTTATACCCAAGAATCTTAATGAACTATTATTTTGCACCAGACAGTATACAAATGCTAATCGAATAGGTATAACTCCTAAATAATGAGATTATTTTGCATTTTATTTCAGAGATGCCATATTTGTATTTGATCCACACCAATTTGAACGTGCCTGAGCTCAGTGGAAAATATTCAGAATACTCTTCATTTCTTAGAGCAAATTAATTTAGCTTGTCTGAGTTCGTTAATTAGGATTTATAGTGAATATTCACATCATCATCTTCATTTATTCTTTCTTCTCTAGTGCTCAAACATTAAAATATATTACTGACACCATTGAAGGCCCCAACGCGTGGAGGTGAGTATCGAAAATCATTCGCACACGTTCGCACACGTTCACACTCATTCTTTGAGTATTGATTCAATCTATGGTTTAAAAAAAAAAAAAACAAGATTAACTAATAGTTTATATTTTGGCCACAATTTTTTATTAAATTTTGACTTTTGTTTCTAATGTTATTTTGACTTTTGTTTTTATTACGAATCTCACCTAAAATGTTTATTAGTTGATCCTGAGAATAAGAAAGTGATCTATCAAAAATATGATTACAAATTCCACGAATATGTTCGCACTAAAAACCTTAAACCTTTCGAGATGTTTACGATTCCTCATGGTCCGGTCCAATCGATTTTGTAAAATACCCTAACACAAGCTCTCTCCCCCAAGCTCAAATCCTGCGTCCGACACTGTTCACATGGACAAAGCTAAGAGGGCTGCCAGGGACTTCTTCGCCCCTCGCGGTGCTAAGTCAACTTATCTCGAAAGTGTTAGTTTGTGAAGACGTGTATGAAAGATGGCTAAGGAAAAAACACACAAGATAGCTTGGAAGAGAACTCTTGTGTTCACTTAAACTTACTTACAATTGTTTGATGGTTTACAAATGAGCTCATGCCTCTATTTATACTACTCCACCTTCTATATCGACGGTGATGATGCATTTGATCCTACGGTTGGGAGAAGTTCCTTACAAGATATATAGAAAGGAATGCTCTAGAATCATCCTACCATCTCTACAAAACTCCTACAAGATTCTAGAAAATTCTATGTACAAATGAGCCTAAATATTTATGCCATCTTGTAGGCTTGAAATTGGGCTTAACCTTTTAGCTCATGTAGAGAAATGTTGGTCCAAATAGGTGCTCCGTTACACTGAGCTTGTTACTTAGGGTTTATAGTGAATATTCGCAACATCATCTTCATTCTTCTTTCTTCTCCAGTGCTCAAACATTCACAGAAAAATATATTACCGACACCACTGAAGGCCCCGATGCGTGGAGGTGAGTATTGAAAATGATTCGCACTCATTCTTTGAGTATTGATTCAATATATGGTTTTCAAAAAAAAAAAGACTGATTAATAATTTATATTCTGGCCACAAATTTTTATTATATTTTGACTTTTGTTTCTAATGTTATTTTGACTTTTTTCTAATGTTATTTTTTTAATCTTTGTAGATGGATGGACAAGAATTTGTTGCTCTTGTTGAGTATCGATACTTTGTGGTTGATGGAAGCACCTTAAATACTAATAGTACGAACACCAGGACCTTGATTTTCATAGAGGATATCCATGAAACCTCATTCTTTTTCAAAGAAGACATAATCACCCTCTGTTACAGTATAAGAGAGACTTAATATTGACACTTCACTTGGAAGCGATGGTTGTGGGATTCCACAAATTGTTGAAACATTTTAATTACTTTATCCTAATATTTTAAATTTTTATTTTGTCTCAAAAAAATGTTTTAATTTTTTATAAAATTTGGTTCTTTTGAACTTATTTAATCATTCATATCTATCTATATAAATAATCTATATATATATATATAACATAAAATATCTTCAAATATTAAGAGTTTTCAACATATTTTAAATCATATTAGTTTAAGTATTCATCCTCATCTATTTATTTACAAAATCATCTATTATTTCAATAAAATTATTAAATTATACTATATACATACAACTAAAACAAAATATTTTCAAATATTAAGAGTTTTCAACATATTTTAATTCATATTAGTTTAGTATTCATCCACATCTATTTATTTACAAGATCATCTATTATTTCAATAAAATTATTAAGTTATATTATATTTCACTAAAGTCATAATTGATACAAAATGAATTCATAGAATAACTTTTCCTAATTATTTTTCTTTGAAGTTTTTCAATATCCATTATATTTAGTTCAATAATAATCTCGTTTGAAGATATAATTCATGCAATATATAAGTTTAATTTTAATCTTGTGGGTTTTATGTTAAAATCAAAATTACATGAACAATATTCACAATAAATTCAAAATATTTTATACAATAATAATTGCAATTGATTAATTTTTTTAAATTAAATTATTGAAATTTATTTGGATCATGTGCAACGGACATTCACCTTACTAGTTATTAAAAACAGTATTACCTCTAAGTCGCCGCCAAATGCGCCAAACCTCCCGCTTTTCCAAAGAAGACATAATCATCCTCTGTCAAAGTATAAGACATTGAAAATAATAAAAGCATAAATTACATAAAACTATTAAATTGTCGAATCGTTTGCTGTGGTGGAATGTTTTAATTACTTTGTCTCAAAAAAAAGTTTAATTTTTTTATTGAATCTGGTTCTTTTGAACTTATTTAATCAACATATTTTAATTCATATTAGTTTAAGTATTCATCCTCATCTATTTATTTACAAAATCATCTATTATTTCAATAAAATTATTAAGTTATATTATATATATAACTAAAATAAAATATTTTTAAATGTTAAGAATTTTCAACACAATTTAATTATTATTAGTTTAAGTATTCATCCTCATCTATTTATTTACAAAATTATCTATTATTTCAATAAAATTATTAAGTTATATTATATATACCTAAAATAAAATATTTTCAAAATACATTTAGCATGCCTGAACTCATTACTTACATTTAGCATGCCTAAGCTCATTACTTAGAGTTTATAGTCAATATTCAACGTCATATTTTGGTGAATCTACATCGATATTTTTAAATCGAAGGCTCAATAGTTTAACTTTGTCATTTAAAACTATTACATTCTTAAATTTCAAATCAATTAAAGATTTGTTTTTCGAGTAAAAGTAAACCACCAATTGGACACTGACACGTATAACATCTCTATAAAATTCTGTAATATAGCGGTAAGGAGGCAGTGAGTTTAAATGCATGGGAGAGAGGTCGTGTCTAGGGTATTTTACAAAATTGATTGGACCATGAGGAATCGTAAACATTTCGAAAGGTGTAAGGTTTTTAGTGCCAACATATTCGTGGAATTTGTTATTCGTATTTTTATAGATCACTTTTATATTATCAAGGTCAACTAATAAACATTTTAGGTGAGATTCGTGAGTAATCGAAAGAGCAAACCCATATTCTTCGGGATCTGCAGATTCGGTGATATCCTCTGTGGAAATCGGGGTCCTGGTGGTCATATCATTAGTATTTAATGTGTTTTCATGATAATAATGATATGACCAAGACCCTGATTCTCTTCCATAGAGGATATCCCTGATTCTGCACATCCCGAAGACCACAGCCTTATTTGTTTATGTTTTCAATGGCCTCTTTCCAGTTTCCAACTATACATAAAAGTGGAATCATGTTTCTTCATAAAATTTCCAATGGAAATCATCATTTTCATTTTCTATTTTTCACATAAAACAACATCTCAAACCTATACACTACCCTACATCACTCATCATTACTTATCAATCACTATTCTCATATTTTAACCCAATTATATATGTGGGACCCACTATTATCAACTTTATCTACTTAAAATATTACTATTTTTAAATTATAACTATCTAATGGGACCCACTAACTTAATCTTACAAATATAATATTATATATTCAAATTAAAATATTGAAGTGGACCCCACCACTACCAACTTTTCAATTATTATATACATAAAATAATATTTCAAAACTACTCAAACCAAACACAATCTCATTTTCAACCCTACATAAAACACATTTCAATTCATTCATCCAAACACAATCTCAATTTCCACATGAAAACCAATAAATTCTCAAAATTCTATTTCCAACTCCAAAAACTGGAAATGGACCATGGAAACATAAACAAACAGGCCCTACGGGTTTGCTCTTTCGATTACCCACAATTCTTACCTAAAATGTCTTTTTAGTTGACCCTGATAATAAGAAGGATTCCTCATGGTTTAATCAATTTTGTAAAATACTCTCTTTACTGCTATATTCCAGTATTTTGTAGGAATATTATATGTGACATTATTTAATGGTGGTTTACTTGTACTCGAGAAAACAAGTCTTTGATTGATTTGAAATTGAAGAATGTAGTGGTTTTAGATGACAAAGTTAAACTATTGGCATTAAGAATGCCGATGTAGATTCACCAAAGCATGATTTTTTGTTGGTCCATAATTTTATTATAAACGAACTATTTTACAATCAACCCTCGACTAATATCCTGTTAATGATTTGTTGAGCAAATTATTTTCTGACACGAGGTAATCATTCGCTTTTCTTTGATTTATCGTCTTTGCTAATCTTACAATATTCTTCTTTTCAATAGTGTTAATATGGAGATTATGTTAATAATCACTTGCCGATTCTCTGTTCGTCTGATAGATTGATATTTTTAAAAAAAATATGGGACATGTGGTCTTATAGTGATATTAAGTATAATGTTGAGGGGTTGTATAAAGTGATGACTATAGGGTATAGAAATTGGGGCCGGTGGTCGGTAGATCAGGCCTACTACGCCGATGCGCAACATTTTTGAGGTGTGGATGTAAACATGAGCTTAATCAGGTTTGTTCGCAATGCGCCGGCGAACCATTTACACATGAACTTGGCAAGGGTACAACTTCAAACTCCTTTGAATCCCACTATACTTTTATTTATGATTTTCTACTATATTGATTGATTTTTTTTTTTGTGCAGTATAATGTTTATTTGTCCGATTTAGATATTGAACTACTTATCATGCATGTGATGGAGATACCATTGGTGCACATCCAAAATGGGATGGAGATATTGAACTAATTATTGTTAATTATAGCGTTTTTTTATTTTTCTAGAATTAATTTTGTCTTATTATTATTATTAATTCAATCTAGAAATATCCTTTAGTTTCGTAATTATGTCATATGATTTAATTTCAAATTTTTTGTCAATTCAATTTAGAAATATGATTAGTTTTATAATACCCTATAGACGAGCTCTCTCTCGAGCATTTAAAGAAACTACCTCCTTACTGTTATACTCCAGTTTTGTATAGGGATGTTATACATGTCATTATCCAATTGGTGGTTTACTTGCACTCGAAAAACAAGTCTTTGATTGATTTGAAATTGAAGAATGTAGTGGTTTTAGATGACAAAGTTAAACTATTGGGTCTTCGATTTAATTGAAGAATGTAGTCGTTTTAGATGACAAAGTTAAACTATTGGGTCTTCGATTTAAGAATGCCGATGTAGATTCACCAAAGCATGATTTCTTTCTTGTTGGTCCATGATTTTATTATAAAAGAACTATTTTACAATCAACCCATCGACTCCTATCCTGCTAATCTTCGTGACTTGCTGAGCAAATTATTTTATGATACGAGGTAATCATTCGTTTTCCTTTGATTTTGTCGTCTTTGTTAATCTTAGAATATTTCTTCTTTTCAACAATGTTAATATGCAGATTCTGTTATAGAATCACTTGGTGATTCTCTGTTCGTCTGATAGATTGATTTTTTTTTAAAAAAAAATATGGGACATGTGGTCTTATAGTGATATTAAATGTAATGTTGAGGGATTGTGTAAAGTAATGACTATAAGGAATAGAAATTGGGGCCGGTGGATCAGGCCTACTACGCCGATGCACGACGTTTTTGAGGTTGGAAACTATAATGATGGCAGTGGTAATTCGGTGGATGTAAATATGAGCTTAATCAGGTTTGTTCGCAATGCAGCAAACCATTTATTAAAAAAAAAAAAGGCTTTATAGCATGGATTAGAGGCATATTATAGTCTACTTACTATAGACTACTTTCTTAAATAGAGGCTTTAATCGCTTATTATAGACTACTTACTGCCTCTATGAAATAGAGGCTTTATAGCATGGATTATATATTTACATTTGATCACTATGTAGTACTACTATTTTATCTTTTACAAATCTTTCTAAATTTTGTCCTGTCAATATTATTTTTGTCCTCATCCTTATCCTCATTGTAAATTGCAATATTTAAACCAGAAGCAGTCATTCTGTACACATTTCAGGGTTTGGGCCTATTTACTGCTATAACTTGTGCAATATCATTTTTATATTTTGGTTAATATGACCACCAGGACTCGGTTTTCATAGAGGATATCCCTGAATCTGCAGATCCCAAAGAATACAGGTTTGCTCTTTCAATTACTCACGAATCTCACCTAAAATGTTTATTAGTTGACCCTGAGAATAAGAAAGTGGCCTATCAAAAATACGATTATAAATTAGACGAATATGTTCGCACTAAAAACCTTAAATCTTTCGAGATGTTTACGATTCCTCATGGTGATTCATCATGGTCCAATCGATTTTGTAAAATACCCTAGAGACAATCTCTCCCCCTCCCCCGAGCTCAAATCCTACGTCCGCCACAGTTCACAGGGACAAAGCTAAGAGGGCTGGCAGGGGCAATCACCCCCCTCAACTTCAATTTCTTTTATAATTAATATAATTTTGTTTTATATAATTATTAGATTTTAGAATTTTGCCCCTGTAAGAAAATTAAAAATATATACCTCTTTATCTGCTTATTTTAAGAAAAAACAAATTTCACCCCTCCAAAACCTCATGTTCAAAATCCCCCAGATATTACAAGAAATATTATATTTATTACCACTTTAAACTTAAGACATAATTAAACTTAAGGAGACTTTTTGTAATTTTGAAATATCTATGGGTTTTTTTCGTAATTACCCGAAACCTCAGGGAGTCTTTTGTAATTATTCCTTTTTATTATTATTTGAAAAGTTTGATTTTATGCTTTGCAACTGCGGAATGAGGTGAGTCTGTGCAGAGTTTACGTGGTATCGGGGAGTTCTCGAACATTTGATCGATGGCTACGTCAACTTAAAGTTAATCTGGTGTAGTGGTCCGTGGTGTAGGGTAATATTTGGCCTGGAATATCATCAAGAAGAACGTCTATAGTTTTGAAATAGTTTTTTGTCTATTAGTTCTTAGGTTCAAAGGAGAGGAGAGATTGGCATTTATTTTTTCTTTAATTTTTATTTTTTATTAGAAAATTGGCTTGTTGTCACTCATAGAGTTATGGTCATGTCTTGTAACGATTTATTATTTTATTTCTGCAATTCGATTCTGTATATAATATTTTATCTTCTATTTCAATTAACATGATATGTCATGATATTTTTTACACCATTTATGAATTCCCGTGTCATGGTGTTGTTGGAATATACGATAAAACACAATATTAAATAGTTGTTATTTATGTATGTATATGAATTATGTTCATATATATATATATATATATATATATATATATATAGTTCATGCTACCTAAGGGTATTACTATAAATTTTCTAGATCTTGACACGTGTTTTCACAAAAATAAAAAGAAATTAAAATGGGACACGGATATTGTTCTAAAAATCCCCCCGCCTTACCACAATTAGTCCCCGCCTAAGCATTAGGCAGTCTAGACTTTCCTTGTCCGCCTAGAATTTTTTTCCGATTAGGCCACGCCTAAACCCGCTCAGGCTGGCCCACGAAGTCTGCTTTCTTATTCTTTACCTAAGCAGGACGGGATAATACAGTAAAGTAAAATAAATAATACTAAGTTTTCAAAAAAGATCTCCTAGGTGCAGTGGTTTGTGCTCTTTCTTGCATGCCTAAGGTTGTGAGTTCGATCATACTTAGATACAAAGTATGTTTTCTTTTCTTTTTTTAGCTAAGTTGTTGATTCTTTGTGGCCGAAAAGATATGATAAAATAGTAAAGTAAATATGATATTAAAATATCTTTTTTTTTGTAGTAGAAACGTCGAAATGGAAATATAATTCTCTTTATTTTATTAGTTTTTTTTTTACTTTTTTATATGAATATAAAGGGTCCCATTTTCGTTTCGCACCAGACTCCTTAAATTATAGAAACGGCCCTGCTTAGGTACTACCCTTAGGGTAGCATGAACTAGTATATATTACTTTTTTTATCATTTTACAAGTTTGTAATTTATAAATTGTGTATTAATGATATTTCAAGCTGCGTGTAATATATACTAGTATTATATATTTTTCATTCTCTTAATTTTTTTTCCAAGACTCATGATTAGTAAGTTTTACTTAGTTGATTACAGAATTAAATGTTCACTTTATTTACAACTTGAACTCATTTAAATCAGCACTGCACAAGGAAAAGGAGGAAAGTGGTTGATTTTACTAAAAGTAAACAATACTGGGTGTTACTTTTTGGATAGTCAAGATTTGAATTAAATACTATTTTTTTTGTTAAAATCTAATTGACTTTATGAAATACTGTTTTTTTTTTCAGTCACTCGAACGCTGAGAAATACCGTTTTGTCCAAGCCATTACTCTTAGTCAACATCATATTTTACTTTACTATCGAGACGTAATATACAAAGTCAATATTAATTAATAAGTCAACTTAATTTTTTTTTTTCTTTTTTGAACTTACCCTCATTACGTATATCTATAAAATATATATATGAGTCTATATTTAATGCACTGATTTGTTAGACTTATAATTAGTAAATAGTGTATTAATTTTGTGTGACGAAAATGCAATGAAGATAATGATATGATTTTTTTAGTGAAATGGTAATTGAATATGATTGAAGATTGCTGATAAGGCAATAATAATAAATAATGTATTTTTTTCTAAAGAAATTATAAGCGACAAAAAAAATCCTGATAATTTTTATAAGAAAATTTGCTAATAAAATTTTATAGGAAAAAATCCTTCAGATGATGAAAGAAAGGAAAGTCCCATGGGGCATAGCTGAGTGATAAAGAGGGGCTGATAATCCGCGCTCTATCCGCGTGGGTTCGATACGTGGTTGAAGCAGCTTTCTTAATTTTAGTCTCGGGTCAATCTGGCAGGGTATTCAGTTAGAACCCGGTTCAACCTTAGCACTCAGGCACATCCCAGTATCTCACGATTCACCTCATGTTGAGCCAAGGGACCTCTGGTGCTGGCATGTCAGGATTATTTAGGTGTAAGCCCGAATATCTGGGTTATTAGAATTTAGAAAAAAACAAAACTTGGATTTATTTTATATAGCCGTCTCCCCATTATCGTTTTCGTTTTCTATTTAATTTGTGGTAATTTGGTATCAATACACAATCAATATGGTCGTGACTCGTGACCACGATAATCCTTTTTCTTTTAATAGAGCAATAAATACATTGTATAATTAATAAAAGAAAATCAATTGCTAACCACTAATTATGAATAGAAACTATCAATAATTATTTTTATAAAAAAAGTGATAAGTACCCAAAAATACTGGAAAAAAAAAAGAAAAAGAAAATCAATTCCATTTCCATATATATTTCTTGAAAATTTGCACCGTTCTTATTTCAGCAAAATTAGCAAACATCTTTTTTTCCCACTCCATTTTTGAGTCAAAATGCACAAATTAAGAATATAATTCATGATCATGTATGAAATTATTCAAGTGAATACAAAACTGATCAATTGGTCAATCTCCTCACGGCTTTGGAAGTAAATCAAACGAGGTCAACGCCAAACCAAAAGTCAAAACACATGTAAATCTTCAGTTCACTGGCCTACAATACGCTACGTATGTTACTTCTAGCGACTTACCAGTTACGAACTTACGATTGCCACACAATTATAACAAATGTTTATTTTATTTTTATTTTTTTAGCGTCAAATTAAATCTCATTCATTGAATCGGACAGTATACAATAACTAAGACTTTCATGCTCAACCAAAAATTTGAGGTTGGATTTTCGTCACTCCTTTCCCACCTAGGAAGTGTACTAAACTTACAATTGATTACAATATCGAATAAGAATCAATTCAACTACCGGGAGGGACTTCAAGAATTTATACTTGGGGGTAAAATCAAATATAATATAAATAAAAATAAAAAATATATATTTTAGAGGGTGGGGGTATGGATGACAATGGGTAGGGCCGATACTCACATTTAACAGTAAATAAAAATATATATACACAAACCCTATAATATTATTACTACATGTACTCATCACAAACTTGATTAAAAAATTACACTTATTGCCCGTACCTGTCCCAAACTCATTTGCTAATACCCGTATACTACCCGTATACAACATGTACCCCCAAAATCCGTTTATTTTATAAAAAAATTATAAATATATAAATATTTAAATGGATATATATATATATATATATATTTAAACAAGTACTCTAACAAAAACAAATTATTAGATTTAATCGAATAATTTATTGCAAACTATCAACGCAAACCATTTTTAATTTGATCGAATTAAGTGGGGGTACTAAGGCTCTGCAGGTTTTAATTATGTATATAATACCCTATACCCATACCAAATTATATAAGCGAGTTGGGTAGAGGATACCATAGGTGGTAAATCCGTACCCTACCTATTTATAAATGAGTATTGATTTTGCATCTCATACCCGTCCCACACCCGAATAAACTTATTCATACCCGTTCTATTAGAGTTTGGGCAGGCTGATACCCGCGTCTACCTATCTCGCTGCCATCGGGGGCAACCGGGTAAATGGAAATTTGGGGGAGAGGGGCAAGATATTTTAATTTATATGTATATAATACATTAATTTATTAAATAATATATTATAGGGGTTTGATGATAAGGTGAGGGGGGCGGTTGCCACCACCAGCCCTCCCTCTCCCCCGGTTGCAAAAACAAAATTTAAATATAACTGATTCGTAAAATTAGAAAATCGTAACGAATATCACATATGAGGTAATAGTCCATCTAAATTTTATGAACAAAATGACACATATGGGGGCAAATTTATTCAATTGAAACAAAAGTCATTTATTAAGGATAAACAAAAAGCACTTATTGGACAATTTTATTCAAAAAGTGAGACTAAAAATGTTAATAGTGGATAGCAAATGTAATTAGATCATGAAAAGTCTGAAGTTCGGTAACATTCTTCCGTGTTAAAACACAAAAAACAAAATCATTGAAATAAATGGATTTGGCTGAGAAAAAAATTGTTACATTTATCCTGTGCAGTTATATAATATTCTCCAACTCCAGATGTAATTGGTCAATTCATCTATCAAACCAAGAAAATTGATAGAGTTATCAATTAATTATAGAAAAACATTAAAGTATTGTGGAAGTTTGTATGAAACACGAGTCATTCATTGGTCGAATTTTTTTTTGGTTATAACCAAAATGTACTGTTCCAAAACAACCTTTTTTTCTTTTTTTTTTAGGATCCAGGATATTCTCAGACCAGTTGGGGGCATAAACTCCACACTTCCTTCCTCTAAGGTAACAAAAAATGGGAACCGAGTATAGTTTTCTGATGGCTCAAAAGCTACTCTATAAAACCGTAGGCAAGTGCACCTATCGTTTTGTAGTATAGATTATTGAGTACCGAGTGTCATTCCCACGAGGATTGTAAGTACTAATAATTACCGTCTTTTTGTTATCTAATCTAGCAATTTTCAGAGTTTTGTTTGTTAAAATAGAAAATGAAAAATAGAGAATTTAAAATAATTGCAACTTACAATAAATCAAATAAAAGTAGATTATGGAATGAGAAATCAAGAGATAGAAATATGTTGAATGTAAATCCCTCTAGAATGTTTTTGTGATTCAACAAGATAAAAATACATCCATAAGCCCTTAAGCAAAAACCAACCTCTTTTAATAAAATCTCATGTTATGTGGACCGTAGAAATTCCCGATTTAAGTTAAACCCTCTATCGAGCGTGAATAACTTCTAATCTCAAGTTGATTAACTGAAATCTCTTTCTAGTTAAAACCCCCAAGACAACATTATAACAATTTGTGAATTCCCATATTAGGTTTGACCCTAATCCAGAAGATTTATGTCGTCCTATATCTAGGATTGCATGCAACTCTTTTCACTTATATAGGTTCTTTCCCATCATAAATCTCTCGATTAACCGATGAGGAATAAATATCAAATTAATATACCGGAAATATCAACTTGAATGAAATAAACATAATATAAGTGAATCACACAAGACATGAGTATTTTATTAAAAATATACAAACCTTAATCACAAATCCATTCTAGAGTTCATTACATTCAAACACTAGTAGTTTAGCTACTCATGATTTTGATAAAAGAATAAATTATACAAGAAGATTTAAGTGTTGTAGATATGGTGTACTTATCTTTCTCAAAATCTCAATGACTTCTTCCTTGATAGATGATGTTGATCCAAGCCTTCTTCTCCAATGTTGCTACAAGCTTACTCCTCCAAGACCTCTTGATCCCAATTCCATTCAAAATGTTGAACACAATGAATATTTTCTAGGTGTCTATGATGAATACACTGAATCTCTATATGAATGAATATCACATGAATGAATTTCCCAACTCAAACTCTTGGTTTTTATAGGCACCATCTTTGTGAAATACCATATTAACAAATGCTCCATTTCCATGCTTGTTAGTTGAATCATTGTGTGCACATTCATGGTTGAGTTGGTTGAATCATTGTATATACATGACAATACTTCACTTCCATTGGTTGAGTTGGTTGAATCATTGTGCCCACATGACAATTGAGGAGATAATTGAGTTTTGGTGCAGCAAGATGAGGTGTGAAAGTTGCTCAAATGTTGTCAAAAAGCAAAAGTCTCCATTATTTCCGCCAAAAGAAGAAAAATTGTTGAGCTGGACTGGCCGTGTTTTCTTCGCAAAAAGGGGATTTTCTGGCAGGGTGTGCTTTTAAACACGGTTTGGGCATGTTTTGATGTTTTTCGTTTGAAACACGGCCGTGCTTTGTAAGCACGGCCTGGGTGTGTTTTTCTATTTTTTCTTGTTTTCTTCCTTTTGAAGCATGGTCATGTTTCCCAACACACTAGGGGTGTGTTCTGCACGAGATTGAGTCTTCTTGCCTTCTTTTTAGACTTTGTTTTTGTTCGTATTTTCATACGAAATCATACGAATTTGCTTCAAGTCTTTACCTTCATCATTCAAAACAATCCAATGTGATTTTTCTTGATTTTATTGATTAATGAACTAAAAGGTTAAAGAAATTATCTAAAAAGGTTTAAAAAAAATGTGAACAAAAATGCACTTATCATTTTCATATTTGAGTTCTCATAAAAGTTGCCAATGATAATCTTACATTTGCATTGGTCAAGGAACTTAAAATCATTTGTACTCGTTTAGCAATTAAAAAAAATGTACGAGAATCGTGTAGTGTTCGAGTGGTTGAGACTCTTAATTTGGTCTAACTTTGATTCCCACCATCCTTCCCCTCCTAGGATAAGTACTCAAAAAACAGGTTAAATAACAATTTCGGTCCTAAAATTTTTGGAGATAGGCAATTTTAGCCCTTTATCTTATGATGTGGCCTTTTCGGTTGTTGACGATTTTATCTTTTTGATTTAAATACCAGTAACATCTTGTATGTTTTAGAAAAAACAATTTTAGTCTTATATAAGTGATAGTTTCGGTCATCGCCCCTTGACCAAAATAACCAAATATTTAAAAAATTGTGTACATAATAAAAAGATGCGAAACACACTCATTTTTGTTGCTTGTTTCGTTCATGACATTGTTACACATATAGACCTATTATCTATATGTGATAAAATGAAAGTTTTTCACATATTGTTATATTGGCAATATTTGAAAAAAAAATGGTTATTTTGGCCAAACAGGACGTAACTGAGTGACTAAACTGTCAATCTCTAAAAGTTACATGACCTAAATTGCTATTTAAACCAAATATTCAAGGATATTTTAAGAATAAATGAAAGTTTAAAACAACCGTAAGGATCGTAAACGAAACATCCTAGGACCTATGGGGCTAAAATGCATGGTATTAAAACTTATGAGAACAAAGCAGCTAACTCCAACCAAAATTACTAACCTATTATAATTAAGGGACCAATTTCCATTTAAGCCCAATATATATATATATATATATATATATATTAAAAAATTACTCCAAAAGATAACCCCAAAAAAAGAAAAAAAAAGAACAATTAAAATAGGAAAAATCAATAATAAATAATAAATAAAAGGCAAAAACTCATGTAGGACCGTCTTACAGGTCTCAATCCGTAAGACGAATCCTATTGACACGTGGATCCTGTTGACTAGGTCCGCGGGTCAAAGCCACATGCTGTTTTTTTTCCCTCAGTTAAAGTAACAATTTTATGAGAAAAATATCGGTTATTTTAGATAAAGTATCATATTTTTTAATATAGCCACTGATTATGATTACATTACATTGAAGGAAAAATAAATATATTAGAGTTAAAGTAACACCTTTATGAGTAAAAGTATATATTTTTTGAGACAAAATATCATGTTTTAAGAGTAAAAATATCTGTTTTTTGAAATAAAGTATTATATTTTTTAATATAGTCACATATTATGAATTCAATACAAGGAAAGATGAATAATAAATATGATAGAGTTAAAGTAATACTTTTATAAATAAAAGTATTTGTTTTTTGAGATAAAGTAACCTATTTTTAATATAGTCACAAATTATGAATATATTACAATATATATATATATATATATAAAACAAAGTTAAAGTAACACTTTTATACTTTAAAGTATCTATTTTTTGAGATAAAATATCATGTTTTTTAATATAGTCACAAATTAGGAATAAAGGAAAGAAGAAAAAATAAATAATAAATATGATATAGTTCAAGTAACACTTTTATAAGTAAAAGTATCCGTTTGTTGAGATAAAGTATCAGATTTCTTAACTCAGTTACAAACTAGGTAACAAAAAAGGAGAAAAAATAGAATAAATATGACGTAAGTTAAAGTAATACTTTTATAAGTATCCATTTATTGAGACAATGTATCATGCTTTTTAATAGACTTTGGTTTTCTTTTTTTTTTTTTGAGGGGAAAATAAAATTGAATAAATCAAGAAGGGGCCTCCAAAAGTACATATTGTGCGATGTGGTCTGGAAAGTCCCCAACAATGGGATCAAAACATAAAACTGAAAAAGCAAATCTAGCTAGAAGATACGCCACATAGTTTCCCGCACATTTGACATGGCTCGAACTAAAATTCTCCAAATGAGTGCTAAGCTCCATAATGTCAAAAATGATGTTTCCCAGGTAGGATAGGTCCGGCTCGTTCCGTTTAAGTTTGTTGATTACAGTCAAGCTATCCATTTCTATTATGACATTCATCCATCCCAAACTTGCTGCTATCTTCAAACCTTCCCGACACGCGAGGGCTTCCGCTATATCCACCTCAAACTCTTCCTCGTACCTCTTCATTGTTGAAGTTAGTCCAAGACCCCTACTGTCCCGAATCACAATGCCTAATCATGTCCCCGAACCCTGAATAACAGAGGCATTTACATTTATTTTAACGTAGTCATCCTTCGGAGGTATCCAATTCGCTGGAGAAGCTTTCCGTGTCCTATCCGGCTGAGTCATTTTACTTCGTTTGTGGTCTTCAAGTCTGCCAGTTTCCATAGAGATGCACCATGTTTGATTCAAATCCTTCTGCTGATGCACCTTACAATTTCTAGCATACCAGTTCGCCCATAACAACATAGCGAAAATCGGATGCGAATATGCTTCTCCTTGCTACACAAACTTTTCTATCCAATCTGGTAATGATCCCCTCTTATCCTCATCACTAATTCTAAGACATAGTGGGCTAACCGCCCAGAAAAATTGCGACCACGGGCAATCTCGGAGGGCATGTTCCAACGTCTCCAGCTCCATTCCGCAACGACTACAAGAAGGATCGACCCCCATGCCTCTTTTTAGCAAGGCCTGTTTGGTAGGGAGAATACCATGTAAACACCTCCACACAAAGATTTGGCATTTAGGCGGAATATCTAGTTTCCACAACCATGCCCAAATTTTCGATCCATCACCAGAGGAAAATGCAAGATGGTCGTTCTCTTCAGCCAAGGATTTTGCCACCTTATAACCAGATTTAACTTGGTAATTACCATTCTTCGTAAAATGTCATGTTAGGCGATCCCGAGTTATTGTATGCCTTAACAAAATGAGTTTTATGAGTCGAGCATCCTGCTCAATAAAAAGCTCCGATAATAGAGTTGTGTCCCATCCCAAATTGTCCTCATGAATGAGATCAGTCACGAGCAGCACCTCCTGGCCATCTGATTTTGGGGTCGAAACACGGAATTGTGGCTGATCCGGAATCCATGGATCTTCCTATATTCGTACCTCTGTCCCATTTCCAATATTCCATCGAAGGCCTTTCTTAAAGATAGTTCTAGCTGCCGCAATACTTCTCCACGTATATGATGGATTATATCCGATTGAAGCGTCTAGAAACGATCCATGTGGAAAATACCTTGCCCGGAATACTTGGTCAAGCAACAAGTTTGGGAATTGCATCAACCTCCATCCTTGTTTTGCCAATAGCGCATCATTAAAACATCTCAAGTCCCAAAATCCGAGTCCCCCATCCTTCTTCGACCTACACATTCTTCCCAGGCGTACCAATGAATTCTCCTCTCTTCCCTCATTTTCCCCCACCAAAAACTCCCAATAATAGAGTTAAGTTGTTGGCATATGGAATGAGGGATTTGAAAACCACTCATTAAGTAAGAAGGGATATCATGTGCTATCGACTTTATCAAAATCATTTTGCCGGCCATTGAAAGTGATATGGCCTTCCAATTTTTCAATTTCTTTCGAACTCTGTCAACAATGGCTGCAAATATATCTTTTTTGGATCACCCAACCGCCGTAGGAATGCCAAGATAAATAGCGTGCTTCTCCACCAACTCAACCCCCATACTACTTGCCATCAAGATACGTTTATTCAGCTCCACTCCCTTTCTAAATGAGATTTCAGATTTTTCCAAATTTATTCTTTGTCCCAATGCTCGTTCGTAATCCCGAATAATCCCCATCGCGTGTGATATTTCCCCATCATTTGCTCTTCCAAAAATTATACTATCGTTCGCAAAAAACAAATGTGAAATTTTTGGCGCATTCCGACATATTTGAATGTCGTGCAGATTTTTTCCCGTTTCCGATTTTCGAATCATAGATGACAAAGCTTCTGCACAAAAAAGAAACAAATAAGGGGATAACGGGTCTCCCTGGTGGAGACCCCGGCTAGGTCGGAACATCTTACCCGGCCGACCATTAAGAATGAGGGAAAATGAGACCGAAGAGACGCATTTCATAATCAAATTCACAAATGAACACTGTAATCCCAATTTAACCATGACATTATGCAAAAAACTCCATTCCACACGGTCATAGGCTTTACTCATGTCAAGTTTGAAAGCAAATGATCCATTTTTTTCGCATGATTGTGTTTCATGGCATGAAATATCTCAAAAGCGACAAGAGCATTATCAGTAATTTTGCGGCATGGAACGAAGGCGAATTGGGTGTGGTGTATAATATCAGAAAGCACTAATTTTAGTCTATTAGTAATTGTTTTAGTAATAATTTTAAAAACTACATTGCACAAGCTAATAGGCCTAAAATCAACGACTCTTTCCGGCTTTTTCTTTTTGGGAATGAGAACAATGAAGGTTTGATTAATTTTTTTAGGGGATAAGCCACCATTAAGGACATCAAGAATGATAGATAAAACATCACATTTAATAAGAGACCAGAATTTTTTTTATAAAAAATAGCTTGCATACCGTCTGGTCCCGGGACTTTGGTGGGGTGCATTTGAGCCAAGGCTTCCGTCACCTCTTCTTGCGTGAAAGGTCGACTTAAGAGTTCGTTTCCCTCATCCGTCATTTATTATCAACCGCATCGATTGCTCTAGTCATGTCCAAGTTAGGTTCCAAAGTGAAAAGATTCTGAAAATAGTCCGTAAACACCCCTTTCATAACCTCATCATCTTCGACCCAAACCCCATTATCATCCCGAATCTTATCAGCCTTGTTTCGGTCTCTTCTCCCGGAGGCAGTTCTGTGAAAAAGGTCGTATTTTTATCTCCCTCCCGAAGCCAATTTACCCTAGATCTTTGGTGCCACATGCATTCTTGTTTACGATACAAATCTTCCAGGGTGTTCTCAATTCGGGCTCGATTCTGCTGGTCTGTAAGTGAAAAAGGGTACAAGATAGGTTTCCGAAACTCTTTTTCACAAGCTGAAATTTTGTGGTTGGGATTTCCAAAATGGGAACATTCCCATTCTAGAAGGTTTTCCCCACAATCACTAATTTTCCGAGTGAGGCAAGATATTTTATCGGAATTGTCAATTCGGTCCCAAGCCTTCATAATCACAAATTTACAAGATTCATCGAGAAGCCACATGGTTTCAAAACGAAACAATTTCCGGCGTGCTTTGCCCCTGTCAGATCTTCCACTTGGAGGGTTCCAGTAAGCTAGAAGCGGGCAGTGGTCCGAATGGGTTCGAGGGAGGTGTTGAATTATGTAATTAGGAAAATTGTTGATCCAGCCGGAATTACCAAAACATCGATCAAGTCGTTCCTGGATATTGTTCTCCCCCTCCTGCCCATTCGTCCACGTATACGTGAAACCATTATACCACAAATCTTCAATGTTAGCCTCTTGAATTGCCGCATGAAATTCACCATTTTCTCACTATCCCGGGCTCTACCGCCAATTTTTTTCATATCCAAACATTATTTCACTGAAGTCCCCTACGCATAACGAATCATCTCGGTCCCTCGCTAGGTCCCGAATGAGCTCCCATGTTCTAAACTTATTAGACTCTTCCGGCCAGCCATAGATACCCGTAAGTCTCCAATTCTTGCCATTATCAGACACCATGCCATCAATACAATTATTTGAACTCAAAGAAACAGTGAAATCCCAAGGGTCTTTCCACATCAGAATTAGACCACATTTTCGTCCACCATTTGAAGTGTCGCAATCCACATTAAT
Source organism: Rehmannia glutinosa (assembly GCA_016081115.2). Classification (NCBI taxonomy): domain Eukaryota; kingdom Viridiplantae; phylum Streptophyta; class Magnoliopsida; order Lamiales; family Orobanchaceae; genus Rehmannia; species Rehmannia glutinosa. The sequence continues at coordinate 76,653 of JABTTQ020000745.1, forward strand.
GTAACCACTGTACCCTAATGACTTAAATAAATTCTCTGCTTCGTCACCTTTCAACTTTGTTTCCATCAAGAAAATAAATGCGGGCTCTTTAGAATTAATGAGACATTTAAGCACCTTAACTGTCAGCTGGTTCCCAAGCCCCCGACAGTTCCAACTGAGGCAACTCATTGTTCTCGGCGGGGCTACTTCTGTGCAACCTCTGCCGTTAGAACAAAATTGCATGGAGCATAAAAAAGACCGAATTTCTTTGATTTTTTATAGCTTGAATTCTGCGAAGAAGTAGCGCCTATTTCATCAACGTCCATAGGTCGTTTTACTGGAAGGGATAAGTAGTTGGTTGGGGGGTCGGGGCTTAGGAATCTGTTTTGTCTTGGGAGCTTTTGTTTTCTTTTTGGTTTTGAGGGTGAGGTGTGGGTTTTGGGTTGGGAGTTAAGGGTTTGGCTGGGGTATATGTTTGACATTATGGATATGGGAAGACGTCTGCCTTGGGTGGTATGCATGGGATTTGCTACTAGTATTTGATATTTTTTGGATGGTGGTTGAGGGGGTGGGGTAGAGGTTATTGCATGTGACGGTAAAGTGGTGATATTATTGGATGGATTGGTAAGGGGGCCTGTTATTTGATTTTCGATAAGAGTGGCCTTGTGGGAGGTGGATTATGGGTCATAAGGTTATTGTTTTCGGTCATATGTGGTTTAGGCGATGGTTGAGTGTCCTGTTTACCAGCTTCACAGTTTGGAGTGAGAGGGTGAGGGATTGAAGGGAGCTGCTGAGGATTTTATTCCGAGGGTGGTTTGGGTCGACAGGTTCTTGATGGGTATCCTCATTTTCGCTGAAATGGTGGCTTAAGAGGGGCGGGTTAGTGTTGTGATTTGGTTTAGAATGGGGATGAGTGGAGAAGGTGCGACTGTTTATTGAGTGGGTTGGGGATAGGGGTTCATGTCGGAAAAGAGTACGGGCTGGGGATGATCCGGATGGGTGCGGTGGTTCTCTGGGGTAAAGGTGTCGTTTGATGGGAGAAGCTTTGAACCAGGGACCATATTTCATGTTAGATGTGTCACGTCATTCATTTTGATCATACATATCGCAATTGCGGAAAAGTGGCCAATTGTTCCGCAACAAAAGCAATACAAGGGTAAACCCTCATATTTTAGCCGGAGGTGGATTAGGGATCCCTTAACACGGACTGTGACAAAGCGGATGAGAGGTTTAGAAAAATCCAAGCTAACCTTAAAACGCAAGAATTACCAAACAAGCCTTCATTCGAGTTGTCAAGGGTTTCGAGGTGTCCAATCTGTTTTGCAATGCACCTAGTCAATTTAGGGTTCATACAAGAGATCGGGACATCATAGGCTCTGACCCAAAACGATGAGTGATTTATTTGCACTGTTGAAGGCTGTTCGTTGGCCTGAAGCTGTCGAATAGCAAATAATGCTCCCTCGTAATGCCAAGGCTGATTTGCTAAAGCCCACTCCATATCAACTTGGCTTTCAAACCTGAAAATGATTAATTCGCCGCCCCACTCCCTCGCAGCGATGCCATTTTTTGGTGTCCAGGCTTTTTTCATGACCTCTATTAGGTAGAAGGCCTTTCAAGATTTCTCCGTAATCAATTTAGTTACAAAAGAGTTACTTAGAAATTATTTGGATAAGAAATAAAAGAGAGCTTTGGTGGATGAATATTTGCATTCTATTGATTATTCTTCTCAATTTTTTTCTACTAACTAAGACAACTTCATAACCAATTTTTAGGATTTATTTGATATAAAGGCTATAATTCATCTACTATAATTATCTTCTAAAATATCTAGCAACCTAGAAGTTTCTACAAGCTTTCTTCAACTAATATCTAAGATATATTAATAAGATATTTCTGGAGAAAATCTAGAACTTGGGGCATTTGGGCTTGGACTCTTCTTTTATCTTTTAACTAAATAAGATAATTTCAAGCCCAATATTATTTGGACTCAACTCAAGTTTATATTCTAACAATAAGATCACAAATATAAGCCAATATGATTACATTCATATAAATAAATTAGGCCAACAACAAAATTCATATATGTTAACATGATCACGATTGCATATGCCAACAAAAAAATATCATATAAGCTGACAAAAACAACAAAATATCAATATACTTGTCTTTTAATTAGTGCATTATTCTTTCATTGTTGTTTTCTATTTGAGTTCTAGACTCTTTCATCATACCTAAGTTATTAAATCACTAATTTTAATTCTTTATTATGATTGCAAAGTACAAATTTATAAATATATTATCATTTTTACGTTTGTATTACTAAACACAAGGTTTTATTTAGATAATAATTTGTATAAATATAAAATACAAATTTATACAATTATAACAATTATGAGGATTCTGAAAATTTTATACAACTTATAAAATGATACAAAATGATATTAGCAACAAGAATATAAAAAAATATAGCATTTATTTTGAACAAAACATGAATAAATAGTGATTAATAGATGTCAATATCGACTTTGTAAATTCGTAGTAAATTATACAAATTCGTAATATAAAAAAATATAGCATTTATTTTCAGCCTTAAGATGTTGGCTTCCAAAGTAAAATATAGTCAAATTTGGTGTAAACGCTATTTATTTACACCAAATTTGGTGTAATACAATATCCATATTTATCCTCCAATTCCCTTATACTTCAAATTTAAATTTCAATTGTATCCTCATTTTATAATTATTAATTTATATAACATGGTTTTAAGTAAATAATTAATATTTTTTGTAAATAATAATAACTAACAAATGATTATAATTTAAACCAAAATGATATTAATATTAATTGTACTATTTATTTTTGTAATAATTATTTAATGTTATATAAATTATATGTAAATCTTTAGTTAATTACATTAAATAGTAATAAAATATATGTAAATAAAATAATTGTATGCATAAATAAAATTGTTTAATATAAAATAAAAAAGAAAGAATAAGATATTCATTTGATGTAAGATTTGGTGTGACGGGTTGAGATGATTTTGATAAATTACACCAAAACACAAAATTTGGTGCAATGGGTTGGAGATGGTCTTAGTTCTCTGAGTAACGTCACAAAACGTAAACCCCAACCCTTTACAGTTTCATCCACCACAACTAAATTTTTCATAGATAATCCTTCCATCGATTTTCCTTTAGAATGTATATGAGCCATGAATTCAATCATGGCTTGTATGATACCCTTGTACGATTCAGTGAGATAACATCTTGTTGTGGAGAATTATGGAGAATTATCGAGGACTCGAAATTTCTCCAGCGTTAGTGCCAATCGTGAGCTTTGAAGATATGGTTTAAGGGCCTTATCGACAAATGAACAATTCAAGAAGCTTTTGTGGGAAAGGTGCATAGCAAAATTATATGCATAGGATTTGTAGATGCAGGCAGGGCCGATTCTATGGTTTTACTTCTAAAAAAATGTTAGAGAAAGATTATATCAATTTATCTCAATTTAGTTAAAAACACTGAAGACGACACCGCTGAAGCCCCGATACCAGACACCACTTTTATGACTTTTGTCGAGTATCGGTATGGGGCTGATGGAGAGATACATTAAATACCAATGATATGAACAGTAGGACCCCTATTTCCATATAAGTATATCCGCATCTACAAATCCAGAAGAATATACATTTGCTCTTGAGATTAGTCACGAATCTCACCTTAGATGTCTATTAGTTGACCCCGTGAGTTAAAAAGGAGTTACTTAGATAAATTGGGATAAATCAGAAGTTGGAAGAGAGATTGTGCTTGTTTGGGAGCACTTTTGAAATGGAATTTTAGATTTGAAAGTCCATTTCATTAAATTTTCATGTTTGGTGGTTATTTTGGAATGGACTTTTCGATAAGTCACTCCTCCAAAAAGTCCATTCTAGAGAAGTGAGAATGAGAGGCTTTTTGAAAAGTCCATTCTAGATAAGTTCATTTTCTAAATGGAATGAAGTTTCCCATAAGTGCTCCCAAACAAACACATTATTTGGCTAAGAAATAAAAGACAGTTTTGGTGGATGAATATTTGTTTTCTATTGATTATTCTTATCAACTCAATTTTTTTTTTTTTGGCTTAGTTACAAAATGAGCAAGGCGCTCATATTTATACTAAGACAACTTCATAACCAATTGCTAAGATTTATTTGATCTAAAGGCTATAATTCATCCACTAGAATTATCTTCTAAAATATCTACAACCTAGAAGTTTCTAGAAGCTTTCTTCAACTAATATCTAAGATATTTTAATAAAATATTTCTCAAGAAAATCTAGAACTTGGGGCATTTGGGTGTGTACTCTCCTTTTATCTTTTAACTAAAAAACGTATTTTCAAGCCCAATATTATTTGGACCCAAATCAAGTTTATACTCAAAACAAAAAGATCACAAATATAAGTCAATATGGTCACATTCATAGAAACCAACAAGGTCAACAACAAAATTCATATATATTGACATGATCACGATTATATATGCCAACAAAGAAAATATCATATAAGCTGACAAAAACAACGAAATTACTTGTCTTTTAATTAGTGTATTATTCTTTCATTGTCGTTTTCTATTTGAATTCTAAACTCTTTTAACATACCTAAGTTATTAAGTCACAAATTTTAATTATTTATTATGATTTCAAAGTATAAATTTATAAATATATTATCATTTATATGTTCGTATTACTAAATACAAGGTTTTATTTAGATAATAATTTTGTATAAATACAAAATACAAATGTATACAATTATAATAATTATGAGGATTTTGAAAATTTTATACAACTTATAAAATGATACAAAATGATATTGGTAACAATAATATAAAAAAAATATAACATTTCTTTTCAACAAAACACGAATAAGTCGCGATTAATAGATGTCAACATCGATTTTGAAAATTCGTAATAAAGTATACAAAACTCATAATACCTTGATTCACGTTATAATAAAAACCTTAAGATGTTGACTTCAAAAGTAAAATATAGTAATGATGATTTGATCACTAAAAATTATTGAAGTTGCCCACAACAGTAACCATGACAGTGAAAATATTTTGGAGAAGAAAAAAAATAAAGATTTGCTAAATCAATTATGGAGTTAATTCTAATGGATATAATTTATAATTTGAATGTAATTTTTGGTTTCATAAATATTTATTTGATTTTGATTTTGATTTGATATTTATTTGTAGAAAAAATATAGGAGATAGATTAATATTCATGAAATGGGCTAGCCGAATTTCGCTCGGGCGCCTGAGGCGGTAGCCTCATTGGCCTCACTAAAGGACCAGACCTTCGTTTAAATCCAACCGGTTAATGCATTGCGTTGAAAGTCATTAAAAATTGCAAATAGGTGTTATTAAGATACACCATAAAATAAAAATGATTCTAAGTATAAATGATATATCTACTAGTTAAATCAAGTAGTAATTAGTTCAACAAATCAAGAATGAGACACTTTGCTATTTTACTATAAAGTTCGAATTTTTAACAAAATAAATCTCAAATACTATTCTTTCAAAAATTGAAATTTTACTAGATGAACTTTCAGGACATGACGCATTGTCTTTGTTAAAGTATTAAATTAGTAGTAGATGGTTTTAATAGATCATAAAATAAAATGGTTTGTTTGTAAAGCTTAAAATTATTTTTTTAATAAAATAGGTTCAAATACTATTTTATTTTATGCTAAGAATTTCAAAAAACTATAATAATATTTTGTTAACTCAAAATAATAGATTTGGAGTAAAATGTTGAGTTTATCGAAATGTATATTTCAAAATCTCAAAAATTAAGACGTAATTTCTTTTAAATAAAAATTGTTTTGATCGATTGAGCAATAGTAGCTTTATGGAAAATGACTAAATATAAGTATCGTCATCATTAAAGAAATATAGCGGCAAGAGTTTTATTTTCCAAATACCAAAGAATTGATTTTTAAATAATACATTTTACTAAATCAAGATGATAATAGATAATAGTCATCGAATTTGAAGTATTAAGCAATAAATTTAAATCAAATAGTATTATCAAGTCGTTTGGTAATAAATTAAGTTAAGCTAAATCCAATAATATAACATATTAGGTAAAATAAATAGTGAATACAAGAATAAATTATCGGTGTAAGAATATTAGTATAGAATACTAAATCATTTTTGACTTTGCCAACCCCTCTCTCTCTCTCTTTCTGCTTCTTGGAATGTCCAAATTGCCCTTGTGATGCCACTGGGAATTTTCATGCCAGCTTGTTAATGCTACAAACATATATAAAAGAAAATGTTCAGTATAAAGCACTGGACACCACTCAATCCTACCACAGGAAGATTATTCAGAGTCTACATTACAGGGTACATTCACAAGCTTCTTATAAGCAACAAATTGAACATTTTTTTTGAATAAATTCGGAATATATAAAAATAAAAGAGAAAAATGCTGTTTACAAAGCCAAACAGCTAGCAATAACGAAAAACAAGAGGAAATCAGACAAAAAGATGAAATCAAGTCACATGCCGACCTGGTAGCCAAAATGGGGCCTCATTAAAACCTACCAAAGTAAAACCCACCCTTGTGGGAAAAACCCTTGGTAGGAAAAAGAGTACCCCAGAAAGAAAGGCAAAACAAATCGCAAACACTATCTGATGAATAGCCCAAAGCGACGCGAAACCAACAAAAGGAACCCTCCCCACTAATGTCTGAGGTGATAAAGTAGAGTGCGATCCGCAAAGAATAACCTCTCGAAGAAAATGCGGCGCCGCATCCCACCAAGTATTACCAACCGCATACGCCGCTCGGAAGTAGTGGTGTCACCGCCGATTAGCCTCCCGATAAACATGAGACGCCCGGAAATAAACGAGACGAAGACGAGAATAAGAGAATAAGCGACTTTGATGACCCAAGGAACTTGCATAGAAAAGGTAGAAAAAATCGAAACCACATAAGACGAGTCAGACTCTAACCAAATAAAATCCCATCTTTTATCCAACGCGATTTCGCAAGCAGTGATAGCCCCTTGTAACTCTGCCAGAAAAGCGAAACCCTGACCAAGCCGGACAGTGAAGCGACCCAACCACAAAGCCATGGAAATTCAAAGACACCACCACAAGCGAGTCTCTGGCGACCCCATTGCACTCTCATCGATTAACTTTAATCCGAAAGCGGAGGAGACTCAATGCACAAGAATAGGGTAATTATTACGTCTACAATAGCCAGGATGGCTAGTTTGCTCCAAATAGAAAGATCCAACGAATTATTATTCATATAGCCGATAGAGTATGACGAGATTCTCTAATGAACGAAAAAACTTGAGCCCGAACAACCATAATCGAAATCTTGTAATCCTCAAAGATCGCTTTATTGCGACAAGTCCGGATGACCCAAATCGAATAATCAAAGTAAGTTTCCACAAAAATAGGATCCGAGAGCTTCCTTAGCCTCCAAGCTCACGAATGATAACACCCCAAATGCCGGAAGAGAAATCCAAATGAATATTGAAGAGACCGGAAAAGAAATCCCGGTTACTGGTCGCACCATCGGGCAATCCAAAAAATAATGATCCAAATCCTCCGAATGATGGAAACAAAAGTGACAAACTGCAGGCCCAATAGTCCATCTGCTCTGCAAATGACCCCACAAGGGAAGCTTATTATGAATAAGGCGCCAAACAAGCAAGGAACGACGAGATGGGATACACGTGTGCCAAATCCATTTACCCCAACGAACAATGGGAAAATTCGTATGTATATGCCAATAGGCTATACGAGATGAAACAGCGCCATGAACCGAATTAGACCAAATTCAAGAATCTTTCCCACCAACAATAGGCATGTCCAACATATCCATGACAATATCTTCACAGTTCAAAATGAACAATGAAGTGAGATGCCAAGTACCATCAAAAAGATAGTCGGAAACTTTTGAGCCAAAATCTGCGAAATCGACGAGGATACCGGTTTATCCGCAATACTATACCCAAGCCAATTATCCCACCAGAACGAAATAGTGGAGCCATCCCCGATAATTCATCTAGAGTCTGTCTTGAGAGAAGAAATAAAAGGGCGAAAACCCGTCCACAAAGAGGAACTAACCGGAGTGACCTTAGGCTCAAGATCGCCATCCAAGAACCGGCTACGAAGGAATCTAGCGCTGCCGAGAATCCGTAGCCAAAATATCCCAAGCAAAACGCATCGAAAGGACTCATTCATAGATGAAATAGAACGCAAACCCAAACCACCCTCCTCCGTAGGCGTACACATACGACTCCAAGAGACCGTAACAAGGCCTTTTTTCGTGATGTCCCCAGCCCAAATAAAATTGCGAGCAGCCCGGTCCAATCGACGGATGAGTGTGACTGGCCATTTGTAAACCATCATAGAATGAACAGCGGAACTGAAGATAACTGAATTTACTAAGCAAACCCGACCAGCCATACACAATGAATGACCCTTCCAGTTACTGAATTTGCTAATGATACGATCAATAATTGGCTCCAAATGAATCCGTCTTAGCACCCCCTTAAAAAGCGGAACACCCAAATAAGTAAAAGGCAGACTCCCCTCCCTCATCCATATCGAACGAAGAATAGATCTCTTCTGACGAACAAATTTGCCAAAATAGATGGTGGATTTGTCACGATTAGCATACTGACCTGAAAGTTGCTCATAATCCGAGAGAATACGAGAGATAGTCTCAGCATTATCAATGGAAGCTTGACAAAAAATGATCACATCATCAACATACAATAAATGCGTAGGATAGGAGATACCATGACCAGCCCGAATACTAGAGATAGCCCGAGATTGAACGTGTTGATTTATGAGGTTACTTAAAACCTCTTCCGCAATGCAGAACAGAAGCGGGGACAACGGATCACCTTGACGGACCCCTTGCGAACACCCAAAATAGCCAACCGGGGAGCCGTTCAGTAAAATCGAAAGTTTGGCAGACTGAAGAATGCTAGAAATCCAACCACAGAATTTGTTCGAAAAACCAAAGGCTCTCATAACGCCCAACAAAAAATCCCAAGAGATGGTATCAAAAGCTTTGCGAATATCCACTTTGATGGCCATGTTGCCACCATATGCCCGACGATCTAAACAATTAATGCATTGAAGCAAGAGAAACACAATCATGAATACGACGATGCAATAAACCCAAATCGAACCGGGCGAGATGATAGAGGTCGCCATGCTGGAGCCAACTCTTTGAAAGGATTTTAGTAATAATCTTGAAAGAAAATTACTAAGTACTGAACGGGTGGAATCGATCGACTTTAATGACCTCGCTACTTTCGGAATGAGCACCACAAAACTAGAGTTAATCCGGGGAAGGACGCCCGTATCAAAGAAATTACGAACGGCTTGAACCACATCCGACGAAACCAACTCCCAAGCAAACCGATAAAACTTACCAGGGAATCCATCGGGTCGGGGAGCACTCGCAGGATCCATCTCAAAAATGCTTGTTTAATCTCCTCGATGGAAGGGCAATTAATTAGACTCATATTTTGGTGAGGCGTGACCGAGATGGGTGAATGATGGTGGAAATACGAGTCAACAACGTAGAGGTAGGAGAAAAGGAAGCCGTGAACAAATTCTCATAAAATTGAACCACATGCTTTGTAAAGCAACAGGGTTCCTACAATTCTCCCCATCAATAACCGAAAGAGCAGCCTCAACCAAAATAAATTGGTCAGTCATATGCAACACGGAGGCTGAAGTGAAACGAGAGGAAACCAAAATCCAAATGTTAGCCAGCATGCCCGACCTATGATTGACCGTCAGAACGGATAACCCCATAGCCGTCCAATAAGAGGAGTGAATCGAAGAGATATTCGTTTTAGGTTCCACCAGACAAAGTCAATCTGGTTTGGTAATCAAGCAATGATGTCGTAGCGCAACTTTAGAGAGATCGTTAGAGATCCCTCTAACGTTCCAGTGAAGGATATTCATTGTTTACGAGAAAGCTCCTCAAGCGGAGCCATTTTAGTATGGGATTCCTCCTCAACTTCATCACCCCAAGACTTAGAAACAACCATATCCATAATATTATGATTCTCGATTTCCTACGAGGCACCAAGAGCCGCCTAGAAGGCCTTCTTTTCGAACTACACAGATAGCTTTTGACGAATTTCTCTTGTAACTTTTTATCCGCTAATAAATCAACAAGTGCATCCGGATCGAAGGTGGAAGAAATAATCGATGTCCGGACCTAATAGGGGATCCGGCCGTCCACCTTCAACTAAAACAACTTCTCGTTGAAGGCATATTAATTACCATAATAGCATCATTGTTCTTGCCACACGCATCCTCTTTTGAAATCGAATCCATCATTCCCAGCCCAGCTTCTATCGCTAAAATAGGGCTATCCGAAGGGACTATCATCTCTAGAGGCATGACATTTTCAATTTCCATATCCAAATTATCTCCATCCTGACTTTCAAGAAGGGCAAAAGCATTACTAGTATTCAGCAGTGGGGGAATATCATGAGAGTGAGATTTCGATCTTCCTGGGGACAAAGAATCTCAAGATCCTTGGCCGAAAGTTGCTCATCGACGAAACCTTAGAATTAGGAGCTTCTGTCGACTTGCCATGTGGCTTGGGATTACGAGAACGACTCCGAGCTCTAAAAGGGGGTTGCTCGTTATTTATTTGTCGGCATACGGCTGTGGAGTGACCAATAAATTGACAATGACGGCAGAATTCCGGTAGACGTTCATACTGAAAGAAAATAAATCCAGTGTGCCCTGTACGATCAATTTTCATCTTCTCCGGAAGACTCATTCTTAGATCCACATCCACAAGAACACGTGCGAAATGACCCAGAGACCCGGAAATATTGTTCTCATCAATTTTAATAGGCGAGCCAATAGCTCTAGCAATTCCCATAAGCACCTCGGGGTGCCAATATTCCCAACTAAGACCAAAAATACGAACCCATACTTGAGCAATGGATGTGGTTGTGTTGTCGGGATCGAAATCCGGTGTCCGTGGCTGCAAACGAAATGTGCCTGGTGACAGAGAATAAAAATGTTTTTTTCCTCACAACATCCTTATCATTAAGATTAGAAAAATGTATGTTATAAAACCCTTTACCCAACGAAATAATACGGAAAGAATCAATACGCCATAAAGAATGCAATTTGTCGTAAAGATTCAAAATTGTCAGGGGCTTGCTACCCTTAGCATATAAAGTCCTACCAATCAAAGAATTTTCGCATAATTGACGTCTAGATTCATATATCTCATCCGGAATTTCTAAAGAAAAGATATTACCAGTTTTCTTGGGAATGAGCGGAGATGAAACCTTAACATTTGGCATGGGAATCTGAGAAGGCGAAGATTGTTTCAATATACCACTGTAAGAAGTAGTCGACTGAGCACCAGAGATTTTGTTTGTCGTGGGAAGGAAAGCAGAGAGGAGAATCGTTTGCAACCATGTCCAAAGTATTACGATCAAGTGACGTTGAGGGGCATGAGATCTAACAAGAGTAAATCGTGGATTTCTCGGACTATAATCGAGCGGAGATGGAGGCGGAAGAGGCATCGTCTATTTCCGTCGTTAACCCATAACCTCTCGATTATTCCCCAAATTCACCCCGCTTTCGGCGTTTTCCGGCGTGGGTCCCGGCGGCGATGGCGGCCGCGATCGAAGGTGGCTGGTGGTGGTCGGAATTTGATGGGTCAACTGCTTGTCAAGTTTGGTTGTCAAGTTTGGTTGAAAGTTATTGAGGCATGAAAGAGTAATTGCAGTTTTACTTTGCAAACCCTAGCTTTTTTTTCTTGTTTGGGTTCTTCTTCTCGTGTGGATTGGAGTTTTCTTGGTTTTAGACGGGGCGGATCGATGGCGGCGGCGGATCGATGACGGAGTTCTTTCGCTTCTTTGGAGGAATGGGTCGGCAGAGTCCGAGTGAAGTGTTGAACTGCAACTGTTCTTGAAGCAGACTAAAGACAGAGCACCAAAGAGACGAAGGGGAGTTCTTCAGAAATTAACGATTCTTCCGTGAGAATGCGAGCGAAAGGTTTGTAATGGTTTTCTATGGTATTAGAATAAATCTACTAGAGCTATCCAACTAGCTGCCATTGTTTCAGTGGTGGTTCTTAGCCACAATAAACATCTCTTGAACAATTTATCTCTTTATGCAACCTTACAATTATATCTCCCAAAACAAACAGGTTAAGTTATATTGTATTCTACCCAAAAAATCATCTCTTCACCAACTGTCCAGACATTCATATAAACTGCAGTCACGCTAATTTTTACATCGAACATGTCTAACCCTCTCTCTTTAGGGATCACGTCGCTGTTATCAACACGTCCCGATCTACTTACTTGCCTAGTGAAGGATGAATGCGAAAAGGAGCATAAGTATGGCCAAAATCATGTCTGAAGCCAATTTTTTTTGTCTTTCTTGCCCATTCTACACCGCGCTGAACCCTATCAGCCTATTCCATCTACAATCATATCATTCAGAATCATAGACAATACAAACTAGTTAGTATGCATAGAAGAATCATGGCTGCTAATTTTCATTTTCCTTCAATCTATGTGATGCATTTGAGAATATTTTTAAGGGATAATTACATAAAAATCCCTGAGGTTTGGGCTAATTACAAAAAACCTGAGATTTTTGAAAATTACAAAAAGCCCTTTAAGGTTTGATTATGCTTACATCTTCCCGCGTCATAAGCAAAAAACATTTCAAAAATCACCCTTATATTTGTAGAAATATTACAGTTAATTCCTTAAATTTAAGACAAAATATAACCTGAGGGGCCTATTGTAATTTTGAAACACCTCTGGATTCATTTGCATTTAGAGGCGTTTTTAATTTTATTTTTAGTTACCATGAATTTATATACATTGTTATACGCGATTTTTTTTAAATAATAGATGGGCGGGTTGGACTATAGGCGGGTTGTAGGTTGTAGGTGGGCTATAGGATCCGTCTTATGAAATAAGATCTATAAGACGATCCTACAATATACCTACTCTAAATAAAATTGTAAAAGGAGGAATGGATGATCAGTTGAAGTGAGGAACAAGCAAATTCAACTCGAACCTCTCTTTGCCAGAACTGCCAGCGCACAATCGCACGACCATATTTGATTTCATCCACTTCTTCTTTCTCTAATCAATTTGATTAATTTGCCACACTGGTGAATCAATCGTGTAGAGATTACCAGTTTAAAATCTCACCTAGGTTTTTTGATTTAGTTGTTTTTCTATAATTTTATGCGTAATGAAGCCAATAAGACTTCCGGAACCGCCAGGGAGCCCGCAATCGATGGGCGGATTGCCTGATATTTTCGAAGGCGGTGTTTACGGCGTCATCCGGCGCGCCGTCATAATTGGCAATGGTTTCCCGGCTTCGGAAAATCAGAGTATCGGATTGGTTCGCGCCCTTGGTTTATCTGAAAAGCAAACTCTCTATGTAAGTCTCTACTTCTCTTTCTAAAGCTCTTAATGTTTTTTTGTTCTTTGTGTCGTGGGTTTAGTTAGTAAGTAGTCAATAGCTGGGAATCATTCAATTTAGAGTCATAATCCATCTGTTTTAGGAGCTAATTTTTCCCTAAACTTTGTATGCATCTGTTTGCTTTTGTCAATGGATTTTTATGGTTGATATTCATGATGATGCAATTTTGAGGTTAAAGCGAAATATGTATTTTGAAATTATTGGCTGGTTAGGTTTCTGCTTCTTTCTTAATGTGGGATTAAGAATAGAAATTGATGAATATTTTGTTGCTTTGGGGCTTGCTTATAGGGATGTGTTAGCATATGTTCCTTTTTGTTCTATGCAAGACGTGGTATCAGCTTTATTTGCTGTGTGCCTATGTTCTAATACCAATTTTGCTAGTGAATCACATACTTGTATTATTTGCCATTGGAAGTTCTAACAGAGAATATTTATCAGGGAAATTGAGTTTAAATGGAACTCATTCCAGTTCAGTGCAACTTAAGTTGAGTAACTTGAAAACTTTGAAGATTTTTTTTTCCGATTTTAGTGCCTGGAAGTTGAGGTTTTTTATTTTTCAGGCAATCTGTTGGGTGCTGCTGTTTATCAAAGAAAAAGGGAAATATGTACTCGCTGTTGTCTCTTCAATAAACGTTGGTTGGTTCAAATATTTTGAAATATAGTTAAATTTAATGTGAGATATGAAAGGAAACTAATTCATGTGAGATTGAATTTGATAACTTATACATTTGAGGCAGTTTTTCTATTTAAGCAAAAGATGAGAAGTTGTTCTTTATTTTCTGCTTACAATCAACGGGCCTGGATGCTTATTGGGAACTTGGAAGTAGTAAAGTAAAGACCACATAGAGAAAATGGAGGAGAGTGGAAACAAGACCACAGAAACTTATGTTCCTCTTTTCTTGTAGCCAGGGAAAACAATTAGTGAAAGAAGAAATATTACTTTTTTTACTCTTTCTTTATTAAATTTTTCTTGATGTAATATAAACTTAGAAGAGGCCAGGAAAATCCATTATGTCACGAAAAAAAAGGTGTTCTCTGTTTTAGCGTTCTTAAATTCTTCTCTTTCTGTTTTTCTATGCTTATTGGCAAGCCAGCTTTTCTTGTGGTAATGTCTCATTCTGAATAGTTTATACAGTTTGCTGAACAGCCTTTCTAGATAAGTCCGATTCTGGAAATGTTTGTCCTTCTCTGTTTCATCGTTTCCTTGTGGTGATAATTTCTCTTCTTTGCTGCTGCCTTCAACCTCTTCTTTTCTCTGTGGCATGTATCTATGATCTATGGCTAACCTGCACGCTACTGTTTGAGAGTGTGTCTAAAACAGACACAATTGTTCATGCTTATTACTTTAGAAATTCATATATTTGAACTTATTGATTTGGTTGTATCCCATCTGTCTGATGCTTATGTTGTACAGCGGGTTACGAGACCGACAGGAGGAATCAATGAGTGGCTACACTGGCTCCCAGTTTCTATCCATAAGAAGTTGTACTATATAATTAGCCGGATATATGGGTATTCACAATTTTTGATTGCTAGAAGAGGGACCAAACTAGCACCTTTGCCTAGGGGGAATGGTGTCGGTATAGGCTTGTCATCGGTGTTGGAAGCCGATGTAAAGAATATTGTCAAAATGGCTAAAGAAACTTTTGAGAAGTAAGTTATTTCTCTCTCTCTCTCTCTCTCTCTCTCTCTCTCTCTCTCTCTCTCTCTCTCTTTCACGCATGCACAAAATAGATGAAATGAGTCTCCTACTTTGACTCTCACTGTATCGTACACCTAGTTGATATTTATGTCCAGAAGTTCCTTTTTATCATATATAGTAGAAAAGTTATTGAAAATAAATTTAAATTTACTAGGTTTATGATGCTTCTGCTCTGAGGAATGATGACATGAATTGCTTAACTAATGAAACTGTGCCTTCTGTTCATCCGAGTTATTGGGAAAAGGTGCAATTCTGCAAGCAGTCTTTCCATAGATTGCAGAAAAAGAATTTGAGGGCCCAGGATTAATGCTACTAAGGGAATAATTAAAATCTGACTGTTCACATTTTTAGCTTATTGAGTGATGATAACAATTTAGGATATTTTCTTTTCTAACGTTTTTAAAGTTGTCCAGTTATATCAAAGTAGATATGCTGCTTCTGTGACCCTTTCTCATGGACAAATCTAAATGCTTTAAACCAACACAGGATACAGCTTAACATGCATCATTTAGTGCATTGATAAAGGGTCAGTTGCGCGGCACATTTTAGGAAAGCTCATTCTCCAATGTAAACTTTTTTTTCAAGTATAATGAACTAGGAATTATCTTTAGTATTTCTTTAATGGTAGAATAAAATAAAAGGAGAAAACTCCCAGAAAGTAAGATTGAAATAACTTGCTGTTCGTTTCAAATGGATTGACATTTTATTTTCTGCATAAGTGACCGGTCATATTTTCTATTAGGTGATTTCAGATAGCGACTAATTGATTTGATATTTACACAAAAGCGGTAATGTTGTTGGTGAAAGAAAAGTATTTTCTCTTTCGTTTGGTATAAAATTCCATCAAAAGATTTGGTTTCAAAATTCATCAAACCATTACATTCAGATTATACTGTCACCATAGAGAATGGGATTTTTTAAATATTATTTTGGGTGCGGGTGCGACAATTTTTCTTTCCTTATTTGTTCATTTCTTCGAAAGGATATATAACTTATATGTTCATTGTTCATGTGCCTTGATCATTTTGACACATGAGGTATAACATTTTGACCTCTTTCCAGGGATGGCCCTCTACTCGTGGTTGCATCTGGCAGAGATACCATTTCAATTGCAAGCTCTATAAAAAGATTAGCATCTGACAATGTGTTTGTTGTCCAGGTTTGTACGACTTGGCCAGTCATTGTTAAGAATATTTGATCTGATTTGCAATTTTTGAAATACTTAGAACATTCTTGTCTCAATCCTGACATAGGATCCCAAAGTGGTTGCATTGGAAAGTTTTGGTGATGTACCTTTCACCTCTCCTATATCGTCTAGCTCCTTTTTGATTTCTTTTTTTGTGTTAAAAATCTTGTAGTGGTAATCATGAAGTCATTAAATTAAATACTTTAAAAGTCAATCCCATACCGTGTAAACGCTTTGAGTTGTCTATCATGTATTGGCTTCAATTGGATGCTTGATAATAATGTATTGGCTTAAATTGGATGCTTGATATTTGAGCAAGTAAAAAGTAACAATGACATTTACTATTATTAATCCTTCTTTTCTTCTAAAACATGCCATTAGAAGATTTCTGTCAGTCTGTTACTTCAAATCTCAAGTTGGTAGAGTAACAAGTTTGTCTTAATTCTGGTGGAAATTATTTTTTTGTGCTACGTGACCTATATATTGGCTCATAAAACAATGAAATCTTAAGGATTTTGGACAGCACTATTTTCTCCTGTCCAGCTTATGATGGTAGTTATAGCATCCCAGACCTTCATGGATATTTCTGGGTGCATGTTTGATGAATTTATCGAGAGCTGCAACATATGGTTATCAATTACAAAGTGTGAATATTTTTCTCATGAAGTTTCTATTACATGAAAGTATGACATTTACAGATTAAAAAATAATAATAAGAAAAAACTTAATTTAGTTTAATGCTAATTGTTAACTGTTAATCTGTACTAATACGTTATTTTGCCTTGATTATGTGTTTACCAGTTTTTTCCCTTGGTGGGAGAAATATCTGTGTTGTTCAAAATGGCTCTATCATGCTTTTTACATTCTATTACTTTACGTAAAAAAGATTATGATACTATCATGCCTTTCCTTTTCAGATTCAGCATCCGAGATCCCATTTGGACAGGTTTGATTTGGTCATAACCCCGCAGCATGATTATTATCCATTGAGCCCTCATGCTCAGGAGCAGGTTCCTCGTTTTCTCCGGAAATGGATTACACCACATGAACCTCCTAATGAGCGTGTTGTATGTATCTTCGTTGTGCATTTACATATTTGTTGTACTTTTCCGATTGAGAATTGCTGTCGCTGACTCCTTGCTCTTATTGTGTGGGTGCTTTTGTCATTGCTCAGGTCCTCACAGTAGGAGCACTTCATCAAGTAGATTCTGCTGCACTTCGAAGTGAAGCTACTGCCTGGCATGATGAGTTCGCACCTTTGCCGAAGCCCTTGCTTGTAGTCAATATTGGAGGGCCCACAAGTAATTTCTCTTCCTTTATCCTGGTTATGCAGCCTTTTCATTTTTGCCAAAAAAGGTTACATATGAGATTTGTTAACAATAGAGTTTCTGCAAATCAATATAAACCTCCTTTAATTGATTTGTTTGTAAAATGTTATTCTAAGTTACTTAACTGTTCACTATTATATTATGTAGTTAGTCTTTATCTAGCCAATGGCATGGCTAATACATTAAATGGGAAATTTTAATGGGGCTTGTTATGGTGTTGGGAGTCCTATCTTGGTCTTGTTAAATGATTGGGAGTCTAATGGATTTGGAATTTGCACTCTCTTCAACTATTTAAGTTAGGAAAAGGCTACCTTCCACAATGGCCTGTGTGACTGTGTCACTCTATATTTGCAAAATGACACAAAATATTTAGTTTTGTATTTTGTCTCTTTCCTGAGATTTTAAGAATGGATTTTTGGGACATGTACTCAGCATACCATTGCAAATTTCAATGCGATAATGGAACCAATGTTTTCTGGATTTGTGTCAAGCTGGATCAAGTATACACCATAATTCTTTTACCTGCTTCTCATGAAGTTATGAAATGATTGCCTTAAAACTTTCAAGCTTTTGTATCGCCGTCGCCCGTCGGAAGACTTGCTTCTTTTTTCTAGAGTTATTTGAAAGTTTATATATTTAAAGTTCCAGTAGTAGCCAGTCTGGAAACCTTTTTAGATGGCTGTTCGTATTCTTAGTGTTGTATCTATTGATAGGGTACTGCAGATATAGCACAGACCTTGCAAAGCAACTAACCGCATCTCTGCATAATGTCCTCACAAGCTGTGGAAGTGTGAGGATATCATTCTCAAGGAGGACACCCGAAAAGGTAAGAAAAGCTGCACTTTTAAATTTTTATCTCGTTTGAGTTCAACTGATGCCTATAGTTCATCCAGCCTTTCACTACTATGTTTTATTGGTTTCTGTTGACAGATTTCTAATATGATACTAAAAGAACTTGGAACTCATCCCAAAATATACATATGGGACGGTGGAGGTACTTCAAATCCACTGAATGATAGTGATTTATAACTAAAATTTGAGACGTTTAACTAATGAGTACACTGTCATCATTATCAGAACCAAATCCACATATGGGACATCTGGCTTGGGGTGATGCGTTTATAGTCACTGCTGATTCAGTTAGTATGTTGAGTGAGGCTTGCAGCACAGGGTATGTCGGATAGTTGGTGGTGATTTTGAAGGCACACATTCCAAATATCTGACTGACTTTATGGTGATTGCAGGAAGCCTGTTTATGTCATTGGAGCCGAACGCTGTACGTGGAAGTTCGTGGATTTCCATGAGAAACTAAGAGAAAGAGGTCTTGTTCGGCCATTTACAGGTCTTGAGGATGTAAGTGACAGATAAAGTCTTCTATTACTCAATATATTCTGGATATACAGACCTGATATGCTGTTGGTAATTGTGTTACTTCTGTGAAATATACATCTTTTGAGCCTCAACCCCCCAACACATACTAAAGATAGGGCAAAAATGTTTTTTTAGTCCACTAAGTGGACGACTTGAGAGATTTAGTCCACACTTTTAAATTTTTTTGAAATTAGTCCACTAAGTGGCAAAAATTCGGATTTTTAGTCCAGTGACCTGCAATAGCAGGTCACAATCATATGTGGAATTTTTTTTCTTTTTGCTTTTTTTCTTGCCTCAAAATATGAATTGTTTTTGTTGATGTGGCATTTTGGAGGTAAAAATATTATTTTCAATGTAAATTAGGTAAAAATATAATATTCATTATGAATAAAATAAAAATAATTTGCAGAATATATTTAATTTTTTATTAGTCGAAAAACACAAAATATTTTTTAAAAAAATTGATGAAAAATAAGAATAATGTTAATATAATTTAAATATTTTGATTTAATAAATATATTCAAAATATTTTAAAATTTATTAACATTATTCTTATTTTTCAAGAAATCTTTTAAAAAAGCTGTATAAAAAACTTTGAATTATAAAAAAACAGTATAAAAAACTATGTAAATTTTAAAAAACTGTACAAAAATTATTTAATTACAAAAAATCTGCATAAAAGATATTTAAATTTTAAAAACTGTATAAAAACAATTTAATTATTTCTCTTTAATTGTAAATATAAAATGTTATTTATACAATTAAATAATTTATAATTTAAACATATGATATAAATAATTTTTTATTTTATAATTTCGAATATATTTCTCCAATTAAAATATCTTAAATTTTATTAACATTATTTTTGTTTTTCATGGATTTTTTAAAAT
The DNA here is from genome assembly GCA_016081115.2 of Rehmannia glutinosa. NCBI lineage: Eukaryota > Viridiplantae > Streptophyta > Magnoliopsida > Lamiales > Orobanchaceae > Rehmannia > Rehmannia glutinosa. The sequence continues at coordinate 96,623 of JABTTQ020000745.1, forward strand.
TATTTTTCTATTTTTCAAATTAACAAATAATTTAAATATTAACATTATATTTGTTTTTCATGGATTTTTTAAAATTATTTTTCGTTTTTCAAATTAACAAATAATTTAAATATATTCTATAAATTATTTTTATTTTATTCATAATGAATATTATATTTTTACCTAATTTACATTGAAAATAATATTTTTTCCCTCCAAAATGCCACATCAACAAAAACAATTCATATTTTGAGGCAAGAAAAAAAGCAAAAAGAAAAAAAAATTCCACATAGGATTGTTACCTGCAGTAGCAGGTTACTGGACTAAAAATCCGAATTTTTGCTACTTAGTGGACCAATTTCAAAAAAATTTAAAAGTGTGGACTAAATCTCTCAAGTCGTCCACTTAGTGGATGAAAAAAACATTTTTGCCCTAAAGATAGTGATAGAAAGTGAAAACTTTTTTACGTTCTGGACAGCTAATTAAGTACGAGGCCACCGCTGTAGTTGGTTGATGGAAAAATGGGATATTGGAAATTAAAATGAGTTAAGGACCATCTTTATCTAATTACGATTTAATTTTTTTCTATAATTTTAATCTTGTTTTTGCTCGCACAACTTGTTTCCCCTATGACCAAGCACTGAAAGAAAATTCACTTTTAGCTCTCTCGCAAACATAGGTAGCAATAGCTCATGCTTTTAAAGATATCTGAATCAGTCAATATGCTTGGTTTTGGAATAGAATGTTATGATTGTAAAAACAATTGTAGTTTTAGAGTGAAATGAAGTCTGAAATTGACCTAATTACCATTTGTTGGATGTTGGTGTTAAATTATAAATAGCTTCGTGCAATTCATCTTCTTGTCAGTTTAAAATGGATTAGCAAGCATGTTATGCTTTTATGTGTTCTTTCTGGGATTAACCTTGTGCTTCAATGGTAGAAGTTTGTGCTGTCAGGGCTATTGTCCTGGGTTTGATCTCATGTGAGCGTGTGTGTTTCCACCCCATCCCCGTGGCACTAAAAAAATGTTAATAGTCTTCTACTCAGGCGTGAAATTCCTTTGCTTGGCAACGGCAAATTTATTCATTGGCCGATTACTTATTTTTGTTTCATTCATGTTGATTTCAGATGTCGGAAAGCTGGAGTTACCCTCCTTTAAGCGATACTGCAGAGGCAGCAAGTCGGGTGCATAAAGCACTTGCTGAGCGCGGATGGAGACTACGGCCATAGGACCATTTATTTTCTCCTCAGGACAAAATGTGTCTCTAAAGTAGCATATGTTTGTTTTTCCAAGTTATATAGCTTTTCTATTGAAGTAGAGAGAGAGAACCACATACATATACATAATCTATATTATGGTTGTTGAGCTGGATTAGCGTTTGCAATTCTTTTACCCGTTGGGGTTCGCGGCCTGTAAATAATGAAGAGGAGTTATACTTTGAGTTATAATAAAAATAAATAATGTATAATCAAATTAATTTTTGTTTTCGCCAAGAATTGGCCTTGATTTTGTGGAATATTAAGGAAAAGTTTGGGCGAGAGGGGAAAAAAAAAATCGTTCCTGGGCGTTTTGCATTTCATTTACTGTCTTTTTTTATGGATGAAAGTATAAAGTTTTAATGTGTGTTCGAATTAGTATATTTCTACATAAAACTCAGTGGAATATAATTATGCTTTATATGTTTTTTTTTTTTTTTTGGTATCTAAAAGATGTGAGGTGTTAGGATATGTTTAAGAATAAGTTTGGTAGATGTATGGAAATTGGAAAAGAACAAAATTAAAAATATTTGGTGTAAAATAAATTTGATGGGTATACAAAAACACGTGAAATATCTGTAGTTGTAAATGAACTCTTGAAAATAAAAGTGAATTAATATAGTTAATGAAATGAATAAATATATTTTCATTTTTAAATATCGAAAAAAACAATCTTATGAAAACGATAACGATATCGGAAAAAAAGAACACTTTTTGTAATAAAGTTGGTACTCTTGTCATTGGAAAATCTGGCCTGGGTTTCAGAGTTGACTCAACCCAAAAGCTTGATTCTCTACGCCAAGCCAAGCCAGTGTGTAAAACAGAAAGTTTCTTAGACTGGTCCTCCATAATAAAATAATTTTAATATACATTAAATGTCAAAAATATTCTTTTTACAAAACTGCTTGCACTGTCTTAGATAGATACATGCGGGGGCGGATCCAAGAATTAGTAGTAGGGTGAAATTTAAGTAAAAATTTTCTAAGAAAAATTATCTATATATAGGGATGACAATGGGGTGGGTCGGGTCGGGCCAAAATAACAAGAAGCCAATAATTAAATATAAAAAAACTAAAAAAATAGATAACTTTTTAATTTCATACTTGATGATGAAACTTAGGAGTGACAAATCGTTCTTGTCGGCCCGATAAATAACAACTCGACACAATAAGCTCAAGCCCGAACACACACAATAACCTTATTGGACCAAAATTTAAACTCAAACACGACGCGCTAAAAAAACGAGAAACATGGTACGACACGATAGGTACAATTAGCAAAGCCATTAAGATTTAGTTAGGACCGTTAGGCCATTAACTAATAAAATATATGATTTTCTTAATAATTAGATAAATATTCTAATAAATTACTAATACAAATAGTTAAGTAAATTTTAAAAGTAATGAAATGATAAATGTACAAATGATAAATAAGGATCACATACTAGTCTAAAAATCACGAACATATTAAATATAACATCAATCTTATTATAAGACAAAAAAATTACATTCTTCATTCTTGATTTTTAACTTGCATTTAGATTTTGAGGGTGAACTTGAGTTTTGCATTAAATTTTAGGTGGGCTAATTTTGAATATTGTAGAAACTATAGTACTAAAAATATAATTTTTGAAAATTTGCACTGGGCTTGAGCCCAGTGCTAGCCACACATGGCTACGCCTCTGGATACATGACATCCATTTAGGACATGTTTGGGAAAATTGGTGGGATTATATAAGTAATAGTGTAATACTGGATATGTGATGACAGGATTATTTATCACTATATTGTAGGGTTGATTTTTGTTTGGGGTGTTGGATTATGTCTTTATTGGATCCAATGTATTTGGTCAATATTTGTGTTTGGGAACTCTAATTATAAATGATTATAATGGAAATGACAATTGAATGTATGTCTGGGTTAAAACTGGGATAAGTTACCTTTTTTTGAGGACAATAGGGTAATTTCGCACAACAGGAAAAGGTGGCACTAAATAATACCACCTCCCACCAGTGATCCAGTTTCAATTGAAATTGTGATAATTTCCTCGGCCCATCCTAATCAACTGGGCCGTTATATAATTTTCCCAAACATTGTGAAATGATGTGATAAGGACTATTTCCTGGCTAATCAACAACCCCAAACATGTCCTTAGTGCATTGAAACACCAATACATCAATAAAAAGATTAAAAAGTAAATAATTAACTATATTTGCCATTAAGATAAACTGGTCAAATGTACATGCAAATCAGAAGTAATATTTTAAAAGCGCTAGGTGCTAACTATACGACATTTGTGGCCTAACATGTAAGCTGAGCCTATTGAGGTTAGGCTGGGCCCGACATGTCCTAGTCGGAAGAATAATATAGGCAAACAAGGAGAGACTAACTTCTAGACAAGACTAATCAGCGCTAGGGTGTTAAAACAGTGATTAGAGATAATTAAGGGAAAATGAGAAATTTCATCTTGTAAGTTGGCCTATTTTGAGGTTCAGTCTTTTATCTTGGCAGGTTTGTGGTTCAGTCCTAGAAATTTATATTGAATTGGATATTTAGTCCTATATGTTTGCATCTTTAGCTTTATGGTCCTGTAAGTTACATCTTTAGTTTATTTTTAGTCATATATGTTAAAACATTGTGCGTTTTGTTCCTTTAAGTTTAAAATATACTTTTTTTACCTTAATTTTCCAAATCTATTTATCCTCGTGTTTAAAAATGGTATCAGAGACTAGATTTATTAAAAACATTTAAGAATTATGTATTATATTTCTGTAATTAACCTTTGGTGAGAATTTCTTAATTAAATATTATTTTTAAAATTAAATAATTTTGATTAACAGTTAACTTTTAAATAAAAATAATTAATCAATTTTTAATTTAATTATATTTTTAAAAATATTTCAAGCATTAATTTTTTTAACCTTCTGAAATAAATGAATCTTGTACACTAGTCCATTCCACTTCTTGGAGATAATTCTCCTTACTAAAGGTTAATTATATAAATATGATAAATTATTCTTAATTTACTATTTTGATGTAATTATTTTGATTTTCCTAAAATTTGTTTATTGTTTTAGAAATTTCTATTTATCTAAATTTGTTATTAATCAAAATAATTTAATTTTTAATTCCTATTATAATTTAATTTAATTTTAAAAAAAGTAAGTTTAGTTATTTTAATTTTGGTCCTATAAAAAATGTGAAGTGTGTGTACTAACTTTTTAATAAATTAGTTTTAAGGCAAAATTATTTTTTTAGTCCTCTAAGTGGAGCCACTCGGAGATTTAGTCCTTTTTTTTCTCGACTTTGAGTTTAGTCCTTTAAATGGACAAAATTCGGACTTTTAGTCATGTTACCTGCTATAACAGGTAAATGTTACCTACTAGTGGATTATTTTTAATTCAAACTTTAAATAAATTTTTAAAAAATAGAATATTGTTCATGATAAAAAACGAGTTTTAATTTTATACATTTAATGTTTTATTTAAATTGTGAATTTAATATTCAAAATTAAAAAAGTTTATTTCCTTCAAATATTTACTAAAAAAATCTTTTACTAAACTATAAGTAAAATAAAAATAGTTTACAATATTAATAATTTCATATTTTATAAATATAGAAATTATTTTATTATTAATCAAACATTATATATTATTAGTACTAATAATTACCAAGTACTAATAATTAGTTATTATAATTACCAAGTACGAATAATTCTTTTCAAGTATACTGTATATATATGTGTTATGCATACGTATGTAACATGTGTATATTAATGTATATGCATATATATATATATATATAATGTTTGATTAAAATAAAATAAAAATAGAAATAAATAGAAATTGAAATAATATTATTTTAATATTTTTAAAGTTTGAATAATCATTATTCTTTTTGAAAAGATGGATAATTTGTTAACATTTATATATTTGTAATTTAAGTATACTTTTAGCTAGAAATATAAAATATTTTAATAGTATTTTCCTTATTTTTAAAAGTAGTTTCTATATTTATAAATTATGAAATTATTCAATATTATAAACTATTTTATTTAATTTATAGTTGAATTGAATATATTTCCAATAACTATATGTGAATTTTATATTTTTTATTATTTTTAAAATCAATAAGTAACCAAAAAAGGAAATACAAATAAATATTTTTTTTGAAATAGTTTTAGTAAAACAATGTGTTAGTAAAATATTTGTAGGAAATAGATTTTTTTATTTCTAAAATATGAAATTCACAATTCAAATAAAAATTAAAAGTATAAAATTAAAACTCATTTTTTTATCATGGATAATATTCTATTATTTTTTAAAATTTATTTAAAGTTTAAATTAAAGAAAATCCACTAGCAGGTAACTTTTACCTGTTATAGTAGGTAACAGGACTAAAAGTCCGAATTTTGTCCATTTAAAGGACTAACTCAAAGTCGAGAAAAAAAAGGACTAAATCTCCGAGTAGCTCCATATAGAGGAAAAAAACAATTGTTGAGTTAAAGGACTAAAATTCTAAAATATGTTAAGTTATAGGACCAAAAGTAAAATTGTTGAGTTAAATGACTGAATATCTAGAAATTTGAAAGTTAAATTACTAAAACATGAATGTGACAACTTAGATGACTAATTCTCAAAAAGATCTAACTTACAGGACTAAAAATCTTATTTTTTTCCCGATAATTAATTAAGTGACAAAAGTACTATCTCCAGACTCCACTACAACAACTTCTTCGTACAATATATTATACATATATAAATCAAGTTGATGATGAATATTGAAGAAGACATCACATTTGAAATACTTGGACATGGTGGAGCAAGTTCATTTATCAACTACTCCTCCACCTTAATTCGTACCATCACCCACTCTCCAATCCCAATTCCCAATTCCCATCATCAAAACCCTAATCCATCATCTGCTCATGATCTATAAATTCCGTACCCCGCCATTGTTATTCCTCATCACAAAATTCACAATAACATTCCAATATTATATTACTTTAATTGTCATCTCAGAGATCAAAAGTTAATTGAACACCCATGGATTCTTCAAAGAGCAGCGGCGCCGCCGGCGAGACAGCTATCAACATTCCCGAATCGAACTCCGCCAAACACAAAATTGCTCACGCCGCGACGAAGGCAGCGGTGGCGGCGGCCGCTCATCCACCGCCACAAGGGGGGTGGAAGAGAGGAGTGGCTATCTTCGACTTTATTCTCCGGATCTGCGCTCTCGCCGCCGCATTGGCGGCCACGGCCACCATGGGAACCACCGATCAGCAACTGCCTTTCTTCACACAGTTCTTCCAGTTTCAAGCTAGCTACGATGACCTCCCGGCTTTCACGTATATCTTATCCATATGCTTTCATTTCATTGATTTCTCACGTATTATGTTACTTATGTATAATGCATGGACTTTAATTTGCAATGTGCATGACCAAGATCTCCTATTCATATTTTTTTCTTCAAAATTTCATCTGTATATTAGAGCAGGCATAGGGTTGGATTCGGCCCGAAATTTTATTGGGCTACCATTTTTGTAGCTCAATCCAACCCAACAAACATTATTATGTGCATTTTTAGTTGGGCTTATCAGGTCACTAGGTCAGTTGGGTTTTGGACTGTTTGACTGGGTCAAAGTAGGACAATTTTTTTTTTCGAGCTTCTAAAGTGAAGTTCAACCTAATAAAAGGTTTTTATAAGTTTTTTTGGGGGAAATATTTTAAATTTAACTATATATTTAAAAAAAATATTAAGTCGAGCGGAAGGGCCACTGCAGGTCGGCCCCCCTCAGCTGACCCACATATATAATAATGACATCATATTATACACGTGATGTACAATAATATTCCAGCTACATTTAATAATTTTTCACTTTATATTTCTAATAAACTGTATGGATATTCTAATAAACTGAAGGTTTTTCGTGGTGGCGAATGCTATAGCTAGTGGCTACTTGGTCCTGTCCTTGCCATTCTCCATTGTGGCCATTGTTCGCACACATGCAGCTGGAATCAAGCTTCTCCTCATCATCTTTGACACTGTAAGGCGAAATATATAGTTGCATCACACTACAAGAAAATTTCAATTTTTCGACAGAATTTACATAAATGACTTTATTACTAAATTTATAGTTGCATATATAATACCTACAAAATAGAAAATATTGTCTCCCTAAGTTATACCGACAAATCATTGATAATTTTTAAATTTACCGATAGAATTTGTGTAGGTATTTACCAACAGTTTTAGATTATGTAGCTAAATATTTATCTACAATGATTTTACCTACAACAATTTTACCTACACTTTACAGTCATGGTAAAGTGATCTTTTCTTGTAGTTTTAATTACAAAGGCGACTAAACCAGGTGGCTTAGCCCACCTGGCCACCACAAGCAATTGTGGGATGGAGGTCAGGGGGTCAAATCCCCGCTCCATCAAATTGTTTGTGGGGTGGAGGTCGGGGTTCATATCCCTTCTCCATCAAATTGCTCCTCGGGGCATATGCGGTAGTGAAGATTTGGTGGGAACTCATCTTGAATAGCATCCGTGTGGGTTCGATTCGGGAGAGATCGTTATTAGTAGATTGGGGGTCGAACATAATTGTTCTCTTTACCGCAGGAGGATCACGGTTGTCGCGTCGTGACCCGTCGTAACATTTGGCCGCTGATGCGTGCACATCCGCGGTTTACCTTGGCGCAGCAATAAGGAACCGAGTTGTTGTCCTCAGGCATAGTCGGCGTAAGCGCAGGCGAGTTATCGAAAAAAAAAAAAAAAAAATACAAAGGCGACTATCCTTTGAGGTTTAGATTGATTAAAAAATTATTATCTTTTAAAATCACAAATACCAATGGCCATTGATGTTTGAATTTGATCTTTGGGAGGACACTTATAAATTTAAAGATAACTGTACTTTTTTGTAATTAGACTTTAACTCATGATAAATTTTTTATTTTACGCTATATAGTAATTTGTAAACATTAATTTCTTTGTTGAAATCAGCAGTTTTTAATTAATATAGTTAATTTTCCATGCAATTATATGAATTTTGTGGCGGCGCATGCAGGTGCTGGTGGCTTTCACGACGGCGGCCGCGTCGGCGGCAGCAGCCATAGTTTACTTAGCTCACAACGGAAATTCCAACACCAACTGGTTCGCCATTTGCCAGCAGTTTAACGACTTTTGTCAGCGCGTTAGCGGCGCCGTGGTGGCTTCGTTTATCGCAGCCGTGATCTTGGTTTTCTTGGTTGTGCTTTCTGCTGTGGCTCTTCGCAGGCACTGATCAGATATTATTATGGCAATCTATTTGCAATTAATACTAATTAATCAAGTGTATTTCTTTCTGTTCATATATCGTGTGATTGCCAGTTTGTGATTAGAGTTGAATGTTTGTGGTTTGGTGGAGGGAAATGGTGTAGTTTGGTGTTTGTGTTTTGGTGTGATTATGAAATTTGTATGTTGTTGGCAATTTGTAGTGTAATTTTATGTTGTATTTTGTTATACATGTATATTATACATGGGTAAATTGCAATTTTAGTCCTGTAACTTTGGGGTAGTTGCAATTTTAGTCATTTATCTTTAAAAGTTGCAGTTTTGGTTCTGGACAATTTTGGCTAAATAGCATTTTTGGTCTTTTATCTCTAAAGTTAGCAATTTTATAGGGATCTCAATGGGCAGGTCGAGGCGGGTTGGCTAGGACCCAGACCCGCCCCGTGTCTAGAACGGGCGGGGCGGGTCGACCCGACACAGGTCTCATGGCGAGATGGATCTACCAGTTCTGTCCCATTTTAAATTAAATTAAATTATAAAAATGAAAAAATATATATTTATAAAATATTATTTACAAAATGTGTTATTACTAATTTATAAATATTAAATATAATATAAGAATACATAAAAATTATATTATAATATATATTATATATGCAACATATATATTAAAATATATTTTAAAACTAAAAATTCTAGGCAGGGCAGGGCGGGTACTCATTGAGCGGAAGTGATACTCAGACAACATACTGCTTGTTTTCCGCATTATCTCAAGGTTTCTCTATCGGCTCCTGCGAGTTCTTTTTCAACATATTAATTATCTCAATATGTTATCATGTCTTGGTGTTCTTATGCATACATCGTCAAAATTTGATTATATCTCCTATAGGGTATACATCTTGGACACTCGTCCAGATCCATTTTCTCGGAGAAAATTCTCTTCACCAATTGTTAATTATATAGAATAATAAATATAACTTAAATTTCTAAATAAACCTCGGCTCTTATACCATTTTAGGCAAAACACTTAGTCAAATAAGCCAATTATGTGCATAAGGGTATTCTTGGTATTTTATAAATATGAAATAACCTCAGGGGACCAATTTTGCAACAACTTGAAAATTACAGGACCGAAATTGCTTAGGCATAAAACATATAGGACTAATTTTGCAAAAACTTTCAAACTTACAGGACAAATTTTGCAAACTGAATAGTTACATGACCGAAATTGCAAACTGATTATAGTTATAGGACCAATTTTGCAATTTCCCCTATTATACATGCTTAAGTGTATATGTAATATAAATATATAGGGATAATTACAAAAACACCCCTGATATTTGGGTTAATTACAAAAAAAACCCAGATATGTTCAAAATTACAGAAAAAAAACCCTTCAGATTTCTTTTTGTCTTAATTTTAGGGAGGTAACTGTAATATACTTATAAATGTCGGGTTTTTTTAAATATTTTCGAAAATCACCTGGAAAAAAGAAGTTTTTTGTAATTTTCAAAGAACTTTGTTTTTTTTTGTAATTAGCCCAAACCTTAGGGGTGTTTTTGTAATTATCCCTAATTATATATGTTTTGGAAAAAAATGGCTCGATGGTGCCGTATTTTTCAGAAATTGTGCCATCTTTCTTTTAAAAATGGTCATTGTGCCTATTTGGATATAACGGAAAAAATGTACAAATTTGAAAATAGAATCATAAAATTTGAAATATCATTCCAAATTCCAAATAATAAAACCTCCAGTCTATCAATAATAACAAATTTTGGCACATAATGCTATTATCATAATAGCACGATCGGTAAATTCACAAGAAAAATGCCTACGTAGAAGTGGGTGTGAGAAATATGGAGAGATTTTGGGTGGTGAGCGTATATAAAAGAGATGCGAAATTGAGTTTCTTGCTAGAAGGGTAAAATGTAAAATATGAGTGTATTACGTAATTGGGCGTATTTATATGGTGTGAGTATATAAAGTAAAAGGGTGTATTTATAAAAATTGCGAGTGCTAAACTACAAATAGTGCCCCCTTTTCATTTTTATGTTTCATTTTCCTCTCATGGGAGTCGTGTTCTTCTCTTTTAACTTTTAAGGAAGTAGACATCTACTCTCTTTGTGAGTATAAGTTCTCTTCTCATATTTTTTGTAGGGGTATTTTTATCAGATCATATGAAGATTAATTGGTTTTGACTTGGACAAGTTTGGTTTTTCTTCATTAAATCTAAATCTTGATTATTGTTCTCCTCCTTAATTCTCTGTTGATCGTGCGATCCAGCACTCTACTGGGGTTCATTGTTATTTGAGCTAGCCATAGATTTGAGACTTTCAATGTTATACTAGAGTTTCCTCTTCTTTTTTTAAAATCTACATCCTATTTTTCTGTTTGTTTGAGGGGATGTTTTTGTGTTGAAGAAGATAAGTGTATTATGTATTGATGTTGCGATTTTTGAACATTTTATTAAATACAACTTCTTTTTTGTCAAAGAAAAAAAAGATTGAACTACACTGTTGGAAACAATAAGATTTTATTTCAGTAGTTGCATGGGATGAATTATACAAGACAATTCATCAATTATACTAGCTACTAAATTTTATTATAGGTATATTATGATTAAATATTTGATTAGTTGGATATTTTAATATTTCAAATTAATAAAATGAAGTAAACAAGTTGTTATTTTATTAATGTATGTTGTATGGCTTGTTTGAATTAGTATTAGTTATAGTGGATAGTATATTATATTTGCAATTAATGTTTAAAAGGAAAAAAGAAAAGTCCTGTGTTTTTATTGCATTGATAAAATTATATACTATAAAATTTAATTAACTAGGTAGAGGCCATTTTTCAATCATTTCTATGCTGCTAATAATGAAATTCAACTCATATATTAATAGGCAAAACTTTGAGTGAGCTGTAAGAAACAAATATTGCTCCCCATTATATCTGGGCAATGGGATTAATCATTGTAGTGCTAATTTATTAGCATTGCTATAAAATAAGTTTATGGACAAACAAATAATAGGGTAGTGTTTGAAATCAGTTTAAACACTTAAAAAAAGTTTACCACTTCAGAAGCTAAATGTTCAAATAGTCCCTTTTTACCCTTAAAAAAAGTTTACCACTTCAGAAGCTAAATGTTCAAATAGTCCCTTTTTAGTTTTTTTTTAATATTTATTTTGGTATTGAAACATAATATGTTCTAGTCTTTTATATTAACAGTAAAAGCATATTAAAAGTACGGTAATTTGAACTATCTTTTGACTGTATTATAATAAAAATAATACAACAATTATCTAAAAGACCATACAATATAATTTTGCATATTTTGTAATAAGTTGAGAGTAGTGGTTGGAGTGGAGGAGATAAATTTCAAAGAAACTGAAAGATATCGGGTTGAATTTCAACACCCTTCTGAGAGGGTGAGTGATACCACTTGAACTACAAACTCGTGATAATATAATTTTGCATTTGATGGGGAGTAAAATCATAATTATATTATTTTATTTAATTATGTCATTATTTAATTATTCACTCAGAAATATTCATAATTGAGTCTGAATATTATTAATTGGCCTCTGAGACTCAAACCATTATTAAGCAGTCTATGGACTCGGTTCACTATTTACGACCCATGGGGCCTACTATAGCTCAAACGATCTACTTCATTACACTAAACCTATGTAGCCCATTAAGCCCATGTATAAAAGGTCTCTACATATTCATTTGTAGATAAGTTCAATTAATCTGACCAAATTACATTCATGTGGTATAGATTTTTCTCTCATATGGTCGCTGACTTTAGGCATAACAAGAGCCTCCCTTGGACCACCACATGGACCCCCTAACGTTGCTCGGTGTGATGTAGATTAGTTTTCACTTGAAGATTTTCTTAGCTCCCATAATAGAATTTGGACTGTCAGACTCAACTACCTCGACTTGGAGTGATATGTTCTTTTAAGAAGCATCAACGTTCTTTTAAGTAGCATCAACATTGTATCCAAATGAATATGTATGTACGAACTCCCAGGGATCGACCTAGCGGCCTGAGATTATATTTGCGGACCATCCCTAAGAAAAATTGATTAGGAATGGCAAAATAACCCGCCCCGTGACCCGTGGCGGGTCTGGGCGAGTCTGGGCATCACCTCATTTCCGTGGATACCCGCCCCATGCTATTTTTTAACTTTTTAAATATATTTAATGTATATTTTACATGTATATTTTATAAAATAATATAATTTTATGTATTTAATATTATATTTAACATATATAATGACAATTTTTACAAATAATATGTATTTATAATACAAAATATACTATTAAAAAATTATTAACAATAAAAAATATAAGATAAAAATCTGAAAAAAAATTCAACATGGGGTGCCATGCCCCCGCCCCGTGGAGTGTGCGGGGCGGGTCTGAGTATTGAGATACACGCAGACCCGCTTTATCCCGCTTTATTGTCCTCCCTAAAACCGATGTCTCATATAGGTACGTACGAACTATAGAATGGATATTTAAACAAAAAATTTGTAAGAAATTAGCAAATTCTGATTTTCTGCCATAGCATAGATCGGGAAATATCTAGTTACAAATATCCTTTATCAAGATGTGACGTATATACCCGTGACTCCTCGACTTGACTGCAAGGGCATTGCAGTAAAATACATGTGACTTTGAAAATGTGTAAGATAAATAATTATATAAGTGAGTATATAAAGAAGGGCCTATAAAGAATTTAACTTGTTTGATTTAAAAATGAATTGGAGGAATATTTAAATTAAAAATCAATCAAAATTGAAATCCTCCTAAACCCAATTGTTTTTCGTCCAAATCAAATGCCAGCACATCGATAATCTATAATGATTCTTAAATGTTGGCATGTAGAAAATATTTCACTTTTATTCATGCTTTATACTTACAAGTTAAAACTATTGTTGAAAAAAAAATCTAATTATATCAGAATAATTATATCATTCTTGCCCACTTTATTTTTATTTTTACCAAATAAAAGGAAGAATTTGAGATTTAGTTGGTGGTAAAATTGTAATTATATTTATTTATTTAATTAATGTTATTATTTAAAATTTTCACTCACTAATAATCATTGTTAGGTTCAAACTATATTAATTGATCCACGAGGCTCAACTCATAATACCAGACCCCAAAGCCCAATTTGATATATTCAACCCATGTGTCAATAGTCTCTGGTATAAGTAGTTCCTTTTCTATTTTTCATTAAGCACAATTTAACTGTTGAATTATTTTACCTCTGGATTTTTATTCTACATTGTACTGATTTAAGCATCGAAGGGGCTTCCCGTCTAATACTCTTCTAACCCTATTTGCGTGTTGCATATTGATTCATACTGATTCCCTACACGTTGATTGAATTATATTAACTCGGAGTGAGATGTACGATTTTTAGCATTATCAAAATCATTCCAAACAAATTATACAAAAAAATAGTATGCTTTTCTTATGTAAAGTAAATTTCCCTATCCTTTCATTTCCCATTTTCCTTTGCTGTAGTTGAATCAAACGGAGCCTTATTTTTATCTGTTTATACAAAAATATTTACACAAAATATGTGCACTGTATTTTGTCAAAATAAATAAATAAATAAAATATTGACACTGTAAAGTATCATACTATATATATATACATGTATACAGTAGTGAAATCAGATACAGAAGCTGCTGTGATTTTTTCTACTCAAAATTCATTTACAGGCGTTTCTCTCTCACCATATATACACTACTACTTCGCAAGGAAGAAAGAGGGAGAAGTGCCTAAAACGATGTCGCAGAACGGGAAATTGATGCCGAATCTGGATGAGAAGAGCACCAAGTTACTGAATTTGACGGTGCTGCAGAGAATCGATCCCTTTGTTGAGGAGATTCTCATTACCGCAGCTCATGTCACCTTCTACGAATTTAACATCGACACTAGCCAATGGGTATGCTATCACAGATACACACACACATACATGTGTGTGTGTGTGTGGGTGTGTCTTTTATGCGAGATGAATGTATTGATTGGATTTGATTCTTTATTTTCTTGGTTTGAGATATATAATATTAGTGACGATTTTTTTGGTTGACAGAGTCGGAAGGATGTGGAGGGCTCCCTTTTTGTCGTGAAAAGGTGAGGGTTTTTTTCGGGTTTCTTGGAAGTTTTGCTTTTCACTTTTTCTCTGTTGAGGTTGAATTTTGGGGTGTTCACACGATTTTACTTCCTAGGATGCTTTGGAATTGGGGAAATTATCTTTTTTTTTTTGTGCAATGTTTAATTTGTATAGTCTTCCTGTTTCAGGAATACTCAACCGCGGTTCCAGTTTATAGTAATGAATCGTCGGAACACGGGTTAGTCACTCAATTTCTTTGCATTATTGTTGAATAGTGAGGGAATTGGGCTATAGATGAAATATTGTTGCTTCTAGATTGGAGAACTGTGTCGGCGAGTAATGGTTCTTTGGTGAAATAAGGCTTAAGCGGTTGGAACTGGAGTAGGATATTACAAATATTGTTAACAATACTCATAATGATTAGGATATGTTCGTCTATGTGTCTGACATGCGATAGTAGAAATATGACTTTTAGTTTCATTCTGATGTTCAATTTCAACAAAAACTGGATATTGCTAGAAACCAGTTGCATTCATGGTTGGTAAAACAAGGCAAGGTTTGGTTAGCTACTTACAGCACAAGTGAATTAAGGTCACCAACATTTTCTAGAATTGATCTTAAAATCTTATGCATCATCTGGTCTATAATTCTATTTTCCTCTAGGCTGTTGTTGCAAGGTGTGAAGCATTGGTCCATATGTTCTGTATCAATCAGCTCTGCTGAGAGAATTTTCTGTTGTGCTACAAAGCCTTGGATAAGTAGTTAATGGATTAAATTGATGTTGTTTCAGTCAAACCATTATGGAGGGAAGCAATAAGCATCTGTTCAATTTAGATATTGAATGATATAAAGATCTTAATCAATTTTCCCTGAGTGAATAAAGAATTTTGCCGTTGTGATGTAGATTTACCTTCCTCAGGGTTGAAATAGCCTCTTCCCTCCCATTAAACTAATTTTGGATGCCTAATGGGCCATATATAGTATAGTTGTGCAATCTTTTCGAATAATTCAATTATTTGCACTACTGTCCATCTATAGTCAAAGGTCTGATTGTTGCTTCAAGCAGATAATCTGGTGGAGAATCTCTTGGGAGATTTTGAGTATGAAGTGCAGGTTCCATATTTATTGTACCGAAATGCGTCTCAAGAGGTAAATGGAATATGGTTCTACAATGCTCGTGAGTGCGAAGAGGTTGCAAATCTATTTAGCAGGTTGGTGTATTATAGTCATAGTTTCTGATATTATTCTTTTTCATGCATGTCTTACTGTGTTTTCATATGAGGCTAGCCTGTTTCTGAGACAGAACACAACGAGTGAGATGAACTTGATGTCCCATGAATGATCGTCATCATAACCTATATCGATGACAAGAAATATTTAATGAAAAAGTCATTGTGGCTGATTAATATCTGGTAGCTGTTATTTTTTATTTTTAATTTTAATTTTCAAATATTCCTTTTTGTTATTTACGATGATTAAGCATTGTCAGAAAAGCTAATGTCCTGGATGGCGTTATGCAAAAATTAATTAAGTAAAAAATTGAATAAAGTGAGAATCAGGATGTCCAAATTGGGGCATTTTTTACAAGGCCATTTAAAGGTTGGCTCTTCTTCTGTCCGTTCTATCTTGACATGAGATGTGTTTGCGTGAGAAATCTTTATCAATAACCTGGTCGAACTTTGTGTCAGGCATAAGAAATTTGCTGGAGATTCCCACCCTTTTGTCCATGGGATCCCAACTGTTAGAATGCCATATTTAGAAATGCTAAGGTAGCAAAATCTGGGATAGAATAAAGTGAACATTCTCTTGAGTTTATCATGATATATTCTAGATAGAAAACCGTGCACGTTTTCTTGTCCTCTCACATAAGTCATTTTGTTTGGTATGCGCTTTGGAGTTATTTTATTAATTTAATGCTGTGGTTTTATTTGTTACTAGGATACTTAATGCATATTCCAAGGTGCCTACAAAGTCGAAAGTATCTCCAACAAAAAGGTAATTGTTGCCAGTTCCATGGTGCTGAATCAATCAAGTTAGAGATATAATTCTTGTGTGGTTATTAATCATACTCAACTAGGCATTAGTTGGACCAAATTGCATCTGTTATCTGTGCTTTTACCTATGTGCACCTGGTGTATCATTAGTCTAACGTATACCTGTAACATATATTCTGAGGAGTTGTTTCAAAAAGAGGTTTACCGTTTACATGTTGAATCTGTCGTGATTCTGGAACTTAAACAAGATAAGGATCCCAAGAGGTCACGCGTACAGCACATGGGGCTTCTAGATATATATTGTGATAATTGTTTACCATGTAATTAACTTTTGATTTTGGGGGTTGTAGGAGTAGCAGGATTAGAATATTGGTCTCTTGGGCCTATATTTCTAGTTACTCCAAATGATTAATTCCTGTTACAACTTAAGCATTTAACTCTCGTTAGTCTACACTCATGGATTTGGTCATTTATCAAATCTATGATGATTTTGTTTTTTTAAGCACCATTTTGTAGGAATAGGGGTTGATTCTCTACTGTTTTGGGTCTTAATTTAAGAGACTGTATGAGAGCTCCTGTCCTATTGTTTTGTTGCAGTGAGTTTGAAGAACTTGAAGCATTTCCAACACTGACAGTAATGGATGGTCCCCTAGAGCCATCATCTTCTACTACTTCTAATGTTGCTGATGTACCTGATGATCGAGCTTTTGTGAATTTCTTCAGCGTATGTTTTTCCCCCTTTCTTTTATAATCTTACTTTGTCTGACTTCTTCATAGATTGTAGATAGACTATTTATTGCAGTGCTAGTTGATAAATAAGAAATTTAGGCCGTTAAAGTATTATTTCTGGAGCCATTCTTTTTGACAGGCATCTCCGGACATTAATCATTGGATTGCTTGAATGGTGCTAAATGTCTTCATATTAGTGTTACCTATAAAAGTTGCAATTTACATGGTTTTAGCTTCCTGGATTAATTGAAAGATGGTGCATAGGCTGACTAATGCCACTTGTTCAATTGTCTAGTTACATTTGCAATTTCAGAAAGTTTGATAATCACCACGATAAAGATGGATGATTGGAAATTGAATGTTATGGCTTTGACCTATCTGAATTGGTACATCTTTATGTATTGTTTCAGATGACAACAAAGTAGAATTTTGTTTTCTTACGTCTCTATTGAACTAATAAGCAAGCAACCATGCTATAAGTTTGTGTGCTTTGTTTGTATATTAAGTATTATGTTAGAGTTTAAGGTGTGTAATGTGCAATTCGTAAGGAATGGATGCCCCATTAAAAACTGAATGTCTTGTTGCTATTTTTAATTTCCAATCTGTACTAACATATCTATTTGACTTTCACTTTCATCGTTTCTTAGCACAGTAGAAATGCCTATATCACTTGTAGTTGCTTTATGATGAACTTGACGATAGATATTAAATACATGCAGACTGCTATGAATATTGGAAGTTCTCCTAATGTGGCAGTTTCAGGGCAGCCGTACCACTCCTCCGCAACTGTTGTTTCTGCTCATCCACAGAACGTTACTCTGCCCACTTTACCATCTGCTCAGAAACCAGCTACTTTATCTTCTTCTACCCCTATAATGTCTATTCTTGAAAACCCTGATTCTAATACTACTACAAAGCGTTCAGCTGATTTGGTGAAGCCATCATCGTTTTTTGGCCCACCTCCTTCCTCTTCGCCACTGGTTATGCCTCCTATAAGTTCATCTGTGCCCACTGCCCCACCTCTGAATCCTCCTGGAAATATACAACGACCTTATGGTGCACCTTTGCTTCAGCCATTTCCCCCACCAACACCCCCACCATCGCTCACTCCAACTTCTGTTCCTGCACCAAATTATGGGCCTGTTATAAGCAGAGAAAAAGTCAGGGAAGCACTTCAAATGCTTGTTCAGGTATGCGCTTGCATTGTCTGTGCAAAGTTTCTGGATATTACTTTTGTTTCTCCAGGACAATTAAATGAGAGCATCATCTCTTTCACTGACGTCTTCTGCTATTATTGTTATTGGGTGGTTAAAATCTCGTTTACTCATGTCTTTGCGACGAAATTTAACTGAACTACCATTTAGTAATAGGATTTTTTCACTCTCGTCGAACACTTTTCTGTTCAAGAATTAGGATGGGCCCACTTTTGTCTGTTTCGGGTTTCTTTATCTACACCTTTGATATGAAGGGAAAAAAGGCTTGAAATTAAGTCCTATTAAGTTCTGAGGGTTTGAACTGTTTTATGCAGACAAAAAAATATATAATCCTTATAATCATAATATCAAGTCATGCATGGATTTGGTTTACCCTCTGAAGTTCTAGAAGAGAAGAAAATGCTGATTTTCTGCTGTAGCTTTTAGTCAGTGACATTGTTATAAGCAAGTCAAGAAGAAACCTCCGTCGTGGATTGACAAGTTCTAAATTTACTTCCTTCCATTAAAATATATGGCCTGGTCAAAAACTTCTGTTTCCATGATCGAAATCACTTAATAGAGTGAGTAAAACCAACTATGATCTTATCGTGCATCTCTACTACCACTTGGGTTGGCTTTCTGCCACTAATCCTAGAATTATGAAAAACGTAAGTTGTTCACACTCGTATTAGCTCTCACCTTTGACATTTCAGGTTCAAACCATGTATAAGCATTTTAAATTAGTCATTCCGCCTATCATGGCCTTCATAGATGATAGATAACAGATATTATAAATCAATCCAAGGGTGACACCGAACTTTTTATTGATATATTGGCTTCAGGTGTCTTCCTCACCTAAGTCGGGAAATGAAAGGAATAATGTATCTGCAAGTATGTTTTTCTTTTGTTGCTTAAGTTGATGTAGAGATGTACCTATATTATGCATCTCAGCCTTCCTTTGTAGCTATATTTGATTTGATTTTGTTCCCTGAAATTGAGCAACTGTTGGTGTGAACATGACTAGAGGGGTAGAATGAGATACTGATGCAGAATATAGAATACCATGCACTTGGAATTTATATCGATATAACTTGGCGCTTGGAATTTATTCTGTGGTCTTTCTACTCTACAAGATGTTTTAGAACATTTCGATTTCCAAATAAGTTCTGAATGAGTTTTAAGATGTATCATGTGGATTTTTAGCTTATGACACATGTTGAGAGAATTTTTGTATCCCTCTGGAGGAGCAATTTTTCACCCATCTTTGACCAAGATACTGTTGTGGCTGCACAAATTCTCTTTATAGTTGCTTTATTGGGAATTGGCATATACTACTATTTTGAATTTGCAGAGGTGTGTAAAACTTATATGTAACAAATTAAATTTTGTGATTTACTTAACCCACTTTGCTGTAATTATTCTGAGGGATAATTACAAAAAAAAAAAAAAAAACCATAGTTCTTTCAAAATTACAAAAACACCCTTGAGGTTTGATTCCGGCTTACATTTTTTCCGGTGATTTTCAAAAACATTTCAAAAAAACCCGACATTTACAAAAAACATTACATTTACGGTTTACCCCCCTTAAATTCAAGACAAAACGAAACCTGAAGGTTTTTTTTATAATTTTGAAGTATCTCTGTTTTTTTTTTTTTTTTGTAATTAACCCAAACCTCAGGGGTGTTTTTGTAGTTATCCCTTATTCTGAAGATGTTATCTTTATTTGAAATGTCATCTTGATCTCATACACAATAAATTTGTGTGGATAGGACAATCAATTCATCGACATGGTTTACCAAGCAGTGTTGAATGCGCACGAGTCATGATAAATCCGGAGATGCTGGTGTTATTTCCGCTTTCTGCCTTATAAGAGGGAACCGTTAAGAGTTGATGTACGTTGTTGCATAGGTTTCTCTCCGCAAACTAACATGCGCTAGACAGTCTCTGTATAGAGTTTGCAGTGATTTTGTAGTTGATATATGATGCTGTGAATTGTGATGTAGTCTTGTTTTGGCGTATGTTGAGATATAAGAAGTCAACGTTCACGTTTTTAGTGGATAATCATATGGTTAAACTGGCAGCATATCTGTAATGGAGTATACTTTGGAGCTTTATATGAGAATAACTTGATCTTTTCGCAAGGTAATATTGGTGAGTTTCGATGCCAGATTTTGTTTTTATGAATGTCGAATCACAAACGTTATTATTAGTGTTTGCACATGAACAATATTCTAAAAAGTGCTAGGCGCTTGTCGGGCGGTAGACTGGGGGCCTAGCGCCTAGGCGGGACCTAATCGGAAGAATAACGTAGGCGGATAAGGGGGGTTGGGGGGTTTAGTGCTCAGGCGGGGACTAATCGGGGATAGGCGGGAATTTTTAGAACAGTGCATATGAATAATGCTCAATTGTCTTTTGATATCAGGATCTTAGGCTGCTTTTGCTTGTGAGAAAACTATGCATAATTTTTATTAGAATCTTGTCACAATATGTAATTGTTTGTGATATTTTTTCAGAAAATACGTTACTTAGTCTCATTTATCAATAATCAATTACATCCAATTATAATTTTGATAAAAAAAATATAATATCAAGATGAGGTAATTTTAATTTGCCCCCCTAAATTAAGCGAGTTTTTCTATTTTGCTAATTTAACTTTGGAATTGTTTTACTTTACCCTCTCAATTTCGCAAATTGTTTCACTTGGCCTTTTATTTCCCAAATTTTCCCCGCTGATAATGGATTGTCTATAGCTATTACATCTAGAATTATTATTCGGATTTATTTTCTCTCAAAATCTCCTCATCATTAACCCATATACAAATTATATTAAATAATAGTAAATTCACCAATAAACCTAGACTATACTATCAATTTCAGGGATTACAAAATAAAATAGTCATAAAGGTTAAGGGGTAAATTTGTGAATTACAGGTTAAGTTCAACATTTTACAAAGTTGAGGGGGCAAAATAGAATAATTCAAAGTTAAGTGGACTAAGTAGAAAAATTCGTATAGTTTGGGGCAAATTAAAACTACATCTATCAAGAATCATCATTAAACTATCATATAACAAATACACTATTCACTATCGCTTATGTTTTCTATCACTGATTCGTCCAATCATTAGTTCATTGTACAAAACTATCACATCAATTTTAATCAAACAATTTCAATTCATACCCAAATACACTCTCAAAATCCATTCTTATTTTTTCATATAACTATTTCACATTACTCTCCAAAAATAAAAAATGAGCAAAACGAAAGACCAAACATCACACCCACCGTTTCGTCGATTCTTGTCTCAAGAAAACTTACATAAATAATTTGAAACTTAAACAAATATCATCGATCTGGATTAAGGATTCAAATAGGAGAAATTAAAATTAATGCTACTCAGTAGAAGTTTTTGAGAACCCCAGCCCATCCCTCAATACATGCAAAACAACACTCGTATCATATAAAAGACACCCCCTAAGGTTTGGGTTAGTTACAAAAAACCCACACATATTTCAAAATTATAAAAAAAAAACCTCCAGGTTAAATTATAAAAAACCCCTCCAAGTTTCGTTTTGTCTTAAATTTAAAGGGGGTAACTGGAATATTTTTTGTAAATGCCAGGGGATTTTTGAAATGTTTTCGAAAATCACCTTATTCAATGTAAGACGAAATCAAACCTCAAGGGATTTTTTGTAATTTCCAAAGAACTCTGGGTTTTTTGTAATTAGCCCAAACCTTATGGGGCTTTTTGTAATTATCCCTAATAATTAATAACATCTGCTAATTCTGTTCAAACGAAACACAGAAAATAGCTGAAATACACAGTTCAGTTGATGTCATTTCACTTTTCAACCAAACATCAGAACTAAACCTGGATACAACAAGAACCCAGCTATAGAATATATCGTGTTATAGATTCGCTTTCGATTCATAAACTAAAACCGGAAGATCCACTTCACTACAGTAAGGTAAGAAAATACGATTACAAGCTAGGTAGGCTAAACAAAATTTTTGCAAGCAGCTAATCGATCCAAAAAAGTAATCGAGCGATGAAAAAAGAAAAATGAATGAGAGCCTCGTGCAAATGCTAAATTTTACGAACGACGTTTTATACCGTTTACGTGGCCGCGCAACTCATCCAAGATCTAGGTTGGCTTTAAGCTAGAAAAAACAATTTGCAGAGAATAACCTGGTGGGGAAATATCCATCTCCGAAATCAAGCTGTTTTCACTTTGCGAGAAGAGGGACGACGGAATAGACTAATCAGATCATCAAGACCCTGTTCAAAGACATAATCAGCAAGCATAGATATAACTCTATAAGATAAGAGTTGTGTATTAGTAATTATTTCAGTATCAAGATACACAAATCAAACTTAATACTGTCTTCCACACTAGGACTGCAAGATGAGTCACTAGAATCTCAGGTATTCGAAAGTTCATGAGCTGTCTCGTGAGCTTTAATTGTTTATTATTCTTTTATATTTCAATTGCACTATGATTTAGTTAGTAATAATAATGTTTACAATAATAGTATTGTTATTCTTAATATAAAAATAACAATAACCGTAATAATAAATTTGTATTATCTTCATAATTCTATATTACACAGAGCATATTAACAATTTTAATTTATCAATTTTGTTGGTTAATATAAGAAAGATAATAAATACTATACTGAAAGAGATTAGAGCAATAGAACTCGCAATATCTCTTGCTAATAATGATATTTATGAATAATAAACAATACCATTCATATTACCACATATACCTTTTTAGTATAAACAAGCTCAAGTTTGAGCTTAATAGCTCGATCATAAATAAGTCGAGCTCACACTTATCTCAAATATTTTAAAATGAAACCGAACTTGAACCTAAAATTTTTCAAAAGTTCCACTTGAGCTCTTCTACTCATTTGCAACCCTACCCACCTACCACCCACCCTTCCGCAGAAATTGAAAGAGTAATTGAAAAGAGAAGGAGAAAAGTTTGTTTTCATACCCTAGTTAAGATAACCAAAAAACTGAAAAGCACAATCAAGTACGATGCCAAAACGAGCAGCAAAATCAAGTCGAACGTCACGCTTGCAACCTGCAGTAAGAGATCATAATCATTAGTCCATCTATACACCACGAATCCATTTCTTAACTGATTATTCGTAAATTTAATGCGACTTCAATTCATTTATTCCAGATTCCATGCCCACAAAGAAGAGAGAATAATTTCTTCAGATACAGTATTGATTACGATGCTATTTGTTTCCAACAAAATACAATGTCATGCAGGAATTGACTGGTGCACGAGAAGTGAGTTACTCTAATAAATCATGCCGGCCTTAAGAAAGGGGGAGAAAATTTCATAACCTTGAACGAATATGAATTTATTTTATTTTGCCTGTTAAAATCAATTTAGGCACCAATGACTTGAGAAGAGAACAGCAAAATAAGACAACAAATAATAGAAACTTCCAAAAGGAGATATGGTGATTATACATGGGGAGCAAACAATGAGATTAAGTTGATTTTATGGACACCTGATAGATATGTAGCCTGCCGCTTGTTGAATCATAAAACGTAAACATCCCATCCAGTAGTTCCTGTTGTACATTCACCTCAACAGTGTGGTCTGCTAATTCCTGACAATAAGTGTAACAGTCATGATGAGAAGAAGATGCAAACAAGCGGTGCACAGGTTTGGAGTTCATTTCAGATATCTTACAAAAGGAAGGATACAACAGCAAGGTTATTTAACTATAAATGAACTTTTAGGGAAAATAAAACCATAAAACCACTTATAACCTCTATAGAACGACACCATCTAGTTTGTAGCAATATATTTCATTGTGGAACTTAATTTTGATCTGATTAGAGAAATGCATTGTTTTCAAGGCAGTAAAATTTTAAATGATACGAATATCTAGTGATGATCTTTGGCAAAACTTTTGAGGAATTTTTTGAATCAGGAATTTGGTTAAATCTTTTTCAAGTGAGATATTTTCTAATCACTTGTAATACAAATTAATCCCACCAGCGATGATATAAAGATGGAGTTAAATATTAGTGCTTCTCTGAATTTGATCATGATAATTGCAAAATCGTTCTTTGTCTTCATGAACATCTCAAGTTAGAACGAAGTTCAACATTTTAAAATATTGTCGAAATTTTCTTTTTTCTTTTCTGATAAGTATCGAACAAGACAGATTTCCAATGGTATGCTCCATAAATCCAATTCAAGTCTACATTTACAAATAGCAATTGTTGATGAAGCCCAAGTTGTTCATAGCTCTGATCAAGTGGAAGATGTAAATATTAAATAATTTATTGCAAAAAAAGAAAAAAACTATTCTGGCAGGATTAAAACCAACATATATATCCCCTTCAAAAAAAAACAACATATATCAAGTCTAGCAAGTCATACCTTTTTAAGTGCCACAATAAGAGGATCATTTTTTGAAAGAAACGGAGCCACTCTAGGCGTTGTTGACAAAAATTCTAACCAAGAACGTATATAAGAAGGATTTATGGATAAACTACTATGATCTGCAAATATGTCGATGCTTTTTCCCTGCTGGCCATAAATATGTCTCTGCATAAACAAGAAAGAAAAAATTACTAACAAACTGAGAATCACTTTTAGATACATCAATTTCTAAATAGAATCTGCATAAAAAGAAATTTAAAGACAAGATCTTACTGCAAGACTTTCAGCAACTAATTTGACACTTCGACTTATCGAAGCTTCATTAATGAAATTTCTGTGGAGAAGAACAAAATTTGAACAATTGATATTTCATGCAACAACTGAAAGGAATTTGATAACAAAATTTTGCCTCCCTTTTTTATTCTATACCTGTTATCTGACAGGCCACCGGTACTTTCCAGGAAATCAGGTGCAACAGAAAGTTCAGAAAGTGTTGCTGCTGTGACTCTCAGCCTCGAAAATTGCTCATGCTCCCATGAAACCTAGAAAACGTTAACAGCATAAGCAATTGATTTCAAAAGTTTATCAATATGATGAAGAAATAAAAGAATCCGAGGTAAGAATCACATATAACACCTTCATGCTACAAATAAAAAGAAGAGCTTTTTGTGCTACTTAGCAGGACAATGCAGTTTCAGTGACTCAGTAAGAAAGCACTCAACCTAACATACATAATACATAAGGTAAAAATGCATCCAATCATTTTTCTCCTAATTTTATAGTCATAATGCAATATGCAACGATTAGACATCCTAAAATGGTCCCAGCATGAGGCCACTTTCCTTTAAGCAACATAATATGAAACAAAGATTAATCTCATTTCTCTCCCAAGTGAAAATGCTGATAAAAGATAGAGAACCTCCAAGTCGCTATTTTCTATAAGTTCCTAATCCTTGATGACTCTTACCTTTCCATAAAATCCCCAATAGAATTAATAAAAAACAAGGAAGAATGTGAACAACTTCCCAATCCAGTACAATCTTCCAAATCCAGTACAATCAAAAGTTAGGATTAGTGGTGCAAAAATGCATTGAAAATTTACTTACATAGAAGTTAGAACTACCGAAGAAGAATTTAAATGATTTTCAAAGTGCAGTTAGAAACATCATCTAAAAGAAGATATTGGCATTTATCTTCATAGCCAACACAGTTCTCAAATGGAAGTACACAATTAATAGCACGGTTATTGACGAGGAATTTATTTTCTTCAAGGTTATCTCCTAGAATTTAGGGTACCCCCATACCATGCATATTGGAACATAACCTGTTCTTAATGCTAAGCATATAAAAGAAAGCATCTGAGACTCCTAGAGAAGGTAAGTAGGAAGATATGCCATATTGAACTATTCATACAAACCCTCATGCAGCTACTATGACCAAAGAAAGGAAAATGCATGTCTATCAAGTATCAGATTGCAGCTTGTGCTGGTTATTTATCTAGAAGTGATTATGACTAACATTTTCAATCACTTTTCAAACAAATCCAGAGACCCCTCAAGGACAACTGGAAAAGCTCTGTTCCATAATATCACCAATCCCTTTTGTTAAGCAATAGAGAAATTTCTAAGTTTCAAGAAAAGATTATATGTAGAGCAAGCAATTTTAAGTCTCACAATTTTAAAAGTGAAATGCTACTTACTCGAGGATTAGAGATGTTAATCTTCTTATGCTTCAAACCAACTTTTAGCCCCAATTCTTCCGACACAGTAGAAAAACCCTGCAGAAATACAGTAAATACGTCAAAACGCATTGCAAATGATGATAGTTGTCTGATGACAACCGGACTCTTCTTCACAAGAGGGGGAGGGGGGCGTAACCTCAAAAATTTGCTTTATGTAGGCATTTTCAGGAGGCTTGGACACATGAAGCCATAACTCATTGCTAGAAGAGCCAATGCTATTCAAGCAAATAGCATAATCAATAGTCTCACGCAAACGCTGATCCATACTACGAAGCCACTATAAAGGGAATGAACAAAATCATTACCATGATTAACATCCTTACATACATGTATATTAAAGACAGGGATAATTATTAGGGAATATGCACCTTATGAGTTCCATTGTAGTTATAGGGTCCTCCAGATGTCAGTACAAAGAGTAAATTATACCTTCCTCTTGTCTTAGGGTTTGAATATAAAATTGAAAACAGTCTAGCTATTTCAAGAAGTGCCACAACACCACTTCCATTGCTATCACTCCCCACAGATAATGCCTGTTAACATTAATATGGCATAAGTCCGTGGACTATCGACAAAACAATAAAGTTCAATAAAAAAGTTATTAACTGGTGCAGCCCCAAACGTGTCATATGATGCCACAATAGCTATAGTTGGTAGTTGATTTGAGTCTCCATCAGCTTTTAATCCTGGTAGCCATCCCTGACATAGCACAAGATTTAAAGAACTTACAAATATGTTCAAGTACATTAAGAAGAATATGCTCCTTTGAGTTCATACATAGAGCTCAAATATAATGCAGCCAAAGTTTGATCAAGCATCGAGGACTTGGAAACAATGGTACAGTGCACTGAGATCTCAATGACATTCACTTAGTCACTCCAATAGAAAAAATAAAATACAAAACTAGAACCTGAATATTTATAATGGCGGGAGAAGCAACTTTCCTGGGCTCTGGTGCAGCAACAACAAGCTTGTAACTGAAAATTTGGGATGAGACATCAACCATATTAAGACTCTCGCAAAATCGGCATCTCAAATCAATATCCAATTCAAATAATATAACACAAATGTAATGCATGAAGAAATACCATAATAAACAGTAGTATACCATCGTTATAATTTGATGTAAACAAAAGAAACACAGACATAATAAAAACAAATGGTCAGAAATAGTCCGTAACAATAATTTTTACCAGCTTAAGAACAGATTTAACTTCCACAAGATTGACTCAATTGACTGTAAAAACTAGTACAATTTGCTTTTTTATCCTTTAACTACTGCTGAGTTGGTTAAGATAAGTGCAACATGGTAAAATGTCAGTAGAGATAGCAGAAGATAGTTGCTACAAATCAATGAATCATGGCACATTCATGGTCCTGATATTCATTATTAGACAGCATAGTTGTTAAAGGCGAAAGGCGCAATGCCTCTTGGAGCCTGAGGTGCGAGGCGCAAGGCGAGGCGCGCGCCTTTTGTACATGAGGCGCCAAAATAATAAAAACATTTAAAATATATATATGCAGTTTTTAGGCTACACATAAGCAAGTGTTTCATAAAACACACAATTCATGGGAAATTCATACAACCAAAACAACCATCAAAGCAAATATTTTTTGTAGTTCATCAAACCTAACACACAAAACATAACATAATGTTCATAATCATCATTCATCAAGTAAATCCACTCAAGAGACAAGAGTGAAACACTTTTGGCTAACTCTCTTGAAAAATAATAAAAACCCTAATTCTTCTTTAGTGTTACACTTTAAAAAAGGGGAGCACTTTTTAATAAAAGTGTCCAGCACTTTCAGGAAAATAATAAAAACCCTAATTCTTTTGGCTAACTCAGGAAAATAATCTATCAGCACTTCTCTGTTTCTAACGTCTCTTTTGGCTAACTCTCTTGGAAAATAATAAAAACCCTAATTCTTCTTTAATGGTACACTTTAAAAAAGTGAAACACTTTAAAAAAGGGGAACACTTTTTAATAAAAGTGTCCAGCACTTTCAGGATTCTTAAAAAAAAAGAAAAATAAAACTATTAACACTTTAGGATTTTAAAAGAAAAAATAAAAAATGGAAGAGAGGCGCACCTTTTGGCTGCCCTACGCCTCAGCCAAGGCCCGCATCGCCTTCCGATCAGCGCCCACCTTTGGTACCCAAAGGCGATGGGCTCATCGCTCAGGCGCTAGGCGCGCCTTTAACAACTATGTTAGACAGCCACCAAGGATGGCCACAAAAAGTGTGCAAATTATAGTTATAGTGGAAACATAAAGTAAGGCTACATAAACTTGTATGATATCATAAACTTGACTTACAACACATAATAAACTGTCCAGCGGTGACTGCTGAACTCTTTGAGGCATAGTTGTTAAAATTACCCAAAGGCGGGCGTTGATCAGAAGGCGATGGATGCCTAGGCGCGCCTTTGGCTGAGGCGCAAGGCGGCCAAAAGGCGCGCCTCTCTTCCATTTTTTTTTTCTTTTAAAATCCTAAAGTGTTACAGTTTTATTTTTCTTTTATTAAGAATCCTGAAAGTGCTGGACACTTTTATTAAAAAGTGTTCCCCTTTTTTAAAGTGTAACACTAAAGAAGAATTAGGGTTTTTATTTCCAAAGAGTTAGCCAAAAGAGACATTAGAAAAGAGAAGTGTTGATCGATTATTTTCCGAGTTAGCCAAAAGAATTCGGGTTTTTATTATTTTCTTGAAAGTGTTGATTTATTATTTTCCTGAGTTAGCCAAAAGTGTTTCACTTTTTTATTATTTTCTTGAAAGTGTTGGACACTTTTATTAAAAATTATTCCCCCTTTTTTAAAGTGTTTCACTTTTTTAAAGTGTAACACTAAAGAAGAATTAGGGTTTTTATTATTTTCCAAGAGAGTTAGCCAAAAGTGTTTCACTCTTGTCTCTTGAGTTGGTTTACTTGATGAATGATGATTATGAACATCGTGTTATGTTTTGTGTGTTAAGTTTGATGAACTACAAAAAATATTTGCATTGATGGTTGTTTTCGTTGTATGAATTTCCTATGAATTGTGTGTTTTATGAAATACTTGTTTATGTATAGCCTAAAAACTGCATATATATATATATATATATATATATATATATATATATTAAATGTTTTTATTATTTTGGCGCCTCATGTACAAAAGGCGCGCGCCTCGCGCCTCAGGCTCCAAGAGGCATTTCGCCTTGGTGCGCCTTTTGTCTTTAACAACTATACTTTGAGACAACATCAA
Source organism: Rehmannia glutinosa (assembly GCA_016081115.2). Taxonomy (NCBI): domain Eukaryota; kingdom Viridiplantae; phylum Streptophyta; class Magnoliopsida; order Lamiales; family Orobanchaceae; genus Rehmannia; species Rehmannia glutinosa. Next base: position 126,586 of record JABTTQ020000745.1, read on the forward strand.
CAAAACAATAATCCAGCAAATATTGAAATTCTACGCATGAATGATGGAGGTGCAAAGAGCTCTTTTCTTTTTCCTTTTTTATTTTGATCGGTTCTTTTTCCTTTTTCTTGGGGAGTGGGGGTTGGGGTACTTTACTAATAACCATATTATGTCAAAGAAGAAGAGAAATTAGAGTGCTTTCAAATATTAATAATTTCTCAAATGATTGCTTCTAATTAATAAACTAACCCGCCAGTAGTGGCAGTGGCTGGCTGACCAGTAATGTCATTCTTCTTGACATCACCAAGCATAGCATGAACAGCCTCATCCTCAAAACCAAAGTAAACAGGATACTGAAACATAAGAAGACATTATCAGATCGAAAACTAGATATATAATTGATAGGCAGGACATTATGTGTTCAAGGAACAAAATAAGACAGGTAATACTTTACGAGTTTCATTTCAAATACAAAATGAGCTTGGCGTTAGCTAAAAGTTAGGTGCAGAACAATCACACATCCTTGTACCCACAGAAGCATACATTTGAAACCAAGAACTAAAGTTTTTTTTCTCTTTTTGATAGAGGATTTGGGAGCAGAGCAATGACAAAACATTTAATCAAACAAACAAAAGAATTATTAAAAACAAGTTCTTCAAAAAATTGCTTGACTTTCTCCATTGTATAACAGCAGCAACATTGACTGCATCTACAAAAGGGAAAAAATTATTTTTCACTCACAGGGATGTTTGCATGTATAAGCAACCGTTCCACTTCAATCAACACTTCCTTCACGAGGTCTTTTGCAGAATCCTGATCAGCTCCACCTCCGCTGTCGGAGTGTTGTGGACTAAAAACTGGGGGAAGTAGAAGTAATAAACCACCTAACGGTTTCCTCTGTCCAATATAATCTGCCATTAGATTCCAAGAAAAAAAGTTGGTCTCACAATTGTGACAAAGTGGCAAAACCATGTATACATATCGAAATTAGACTATGGCTATCAGATAGAATATAAACAATAGTAAAAGCGAGTACTGATCACTCAGTTATATGATGTAACAAAAATCAGAAACTGGTTATGATTTAGGGAATTCAAAAGCCGAAGGATGTTCGAAAAAGTTACTCAAATGAATTCAACTGATTTTTTACAATTTCTCAAATCCATGGCAGTCTCAACGACAACAGAAGTGGAGCCAAAGATGTGATCTTGGGGGTTCCAAAGTTGGAGAAAATGCACTTATCCTATGATCCAAAAGCACAAAGAAGGAAACCGAAAGAAGTGGGAGAGAAAAAAGCGAAAATCCAACATTCAAATGATACTCTCAAATTCTGGACAAAATACTACGTTATAAGAAATAAGTTTGCCAACACATCAGAATGAAAGGAAAACTCATATGAGCAGGTAAACAAATCAAACCAATGCATGATGATTTAAACAAAGTCAAAGACAATGCAATTAAGTACAATTATTGGAGCTAGAATCAGCATATTGTAAGTTACAGTACTTCCGTAATATCATTTTTTCCTTGTTATTTTTAAATGGAAAAGTATACATACAGTATAAAAAGGCCTGTTTGATTTTTGATTTATTATTATTATTATTATTATTATTATTATTATTATTATTATTATTATTTTTTATATTTTTGTAGACAATGTATAAGCCTTCATGCTTCAACAAAAGAAAATTGCAGCTTTCAGGCATTAGCCAGTTGACTCCAAGTCCCAGAGTAATAGAACTCCAGTTTAGTTTCAAAATGTAGCATACATTATCTAGGAAAAACACTTACAAGGTTAACTTCAAGCTCAACCAAAGTCAAGAACTTAATTTTGAACAGATTGCAAAACAACGTCAAATATGTCTATAATCTACATTGACTAGAAAGAACTCTTATAAAAATCTGGTAACAACCAAATAAAAAATATCATATATTAAAATCTGAGCTTAATATCACTTCCATCAGCACTTCCACGAATTTTGAAACCAAAATCTAAAGTTTTCTGTATTTGTTCTTCCTTACAACTGCAGTTCCAGCTCAGCTTCACAAGTTTACAAGATTCAATCTTCACACTTTCTCCATAGCATACAATATGATATATTCTTTGAAAATTGATGACAAAAACAGTTTCTTAGCTAAAAACAATCTAATCTCACCACTTCCCGAACTCACAGCATTAACCGAAAGTTCAAAAACTCAGAATAACGTCGAGCCTGAACAATTACTTGAAAATAGAATACCAAAAACTTATATATTATCGTAAACAATCCAAAAAAAATATATTAACTGAGGAATTAAAATCAATAAAAAATGAAGAATAAGAATAGTAGAGGAAATGAAGAGACCTCTGATGAAAGTGAGATTCAGTTCGCGGACAGGGAGGATAAGAACAGTGCGGGATAGATCAGCTGCGGCGCCAGCTGAAGACAAATAAAGAGAGGAGCCGGCGTGGTGGTTGAGGGCGGCAAGACGGGACCCCAAAGGCACGCCGCCAAGATCGTATTGGACAAGGCGATACACATCGACCACCGTGACGGCGTCACAAAGCTCCGCGCACGCGACCACAATTATGAGCAACGTAATCAGTGATGAATAGACCGGCTCCACGAACATTGTGTGCTGCGATTTCTGTGTTTTCGCCATTGGAGGAAGTGTGGGAGCTTTGATCTGGAAGTGTAATAAAGAATCTTATATCTGGGGAGTGTTTGGAATTTGGATTATGCCTGCTCCGGCAGTGGACGGTATTTTTTTCACTATTAATTTTAATTTGACCCCAAAACTACGTGAGTTTTTCAATTTTGCCATTTAACTTTGAATTGTTCTACTTTACCTTCTTAACTTTACAAATTTTTGCACTACATATAATTTTCAAATTTACCCTAACTATTAGTGGATTACTGGATTGCCTGTAGCAAATGTGAGCAAACGGTGGGTTCGGTGCAAAATTGAACAACTATAAAAAAGAAAAAAAAAAAAAAATTTCCACTTTTTCCATAATTGAAACTGAACCGCAATGCTAGAAAACCAAATTGATCCAAAACGAATTATTTCGGTTTGATGTGGTTCGATTTTTCGGTTTGGGCTTTATTTTGGACCTTTATCTTTTTTGGTTGAAACTTCATATATTAAACAATCTATAAATGAAATAAAATTAAAAATATAAAATAATAATATAAAAATAAATATAATTAATAAAAATCATATATTCGGTTAGGTTAGTTGCTATAAATGAAATAAAATTAAAAATGTAAAATAATAATATCGATATCTTCTAGACCAAAATCGAATCGAACCGGAAATTAATTTAATTTAGTAGATTTAAATCGATTTTTTGGTTCGAGTTCAATTTTGGTTCGGATTTTCCTCACCCTAGTATGCATCTATTACATCCGGAACAATTATTCGAGATCCATTTATTTCAAAATCTCACACCATTGGTTAATATACTACTAGTATGAAATAACAATAGATTTCGTCAATAAATTTATGCTATGATACCATTTTCGAGATATCACAAAACAAAATAACCATAAATATTAAGGGGTAAATTTGAAAATCATAGGCTAAGTGTAATAATTTACAAAGTTAATGGGGTAAACAAGATAATTTAAAGTTAAGTGGGCAGATTATAAAATGCGGATAATCTGGTGGGCAAATTAAGATTAACTACATTATTTAACTACATAAAAACATTTTGTTTTGCAGTAATTGAATTTTACCAATAATGTGTGTTATATATAATTAATGGTTATTATGGTTAATATTAGTCTAGCAGAAAAATTAGATGCAAAATCAGAACCGTGTGTAATATTAGTCCTCTAACTTTTAAAATTGTGATTTTTAGTCATATATGTTTTGCTTTTTTTACAATTTTGGCCTAGTATGTTTTCGATTTGTGCAATTATAGTCCTATAAGTTTTAAATTTATGCAAATTTGGTTCTGATGACTATTTCAATATTTCAATTATTCCCAAAATGCCTTCATAGCCAAAATAATCAATGTACCTAAGATCAAGTAAAAAACGGTGTCAGAGCCGATATTTAATTTACTCGAGTTGGATTTATTTATCATTTATACAATAGATTGCCTAATAATGGAAGAAATTTATATTTATGAATTCAGATCAAAATATGAGATACGGGTTCTACATATATTATTTATAATTATGAAAATACAAAACATACATACAAATTTGGTATTTTTGAATAATAGGACCAAAATTACTGCAACTAGAAATAAAAGACCAAAATTATCAAATCCAAAAAATTACATAATTCAAAAAAATATTACATAATTAAAATTATTATTTTTGTTAAGGGCAAAATTGTTACGGGACTAAAATTGCAATTTCAAAGATTACATGACTAATATTGCAACACCATGATACATTTAGGACCAAATTTGCAATTTTCCCAGCTTTTATTACCGTCCTGAAAACCATTTTGGGTTTTGCAAACCAGAGAAAAACCCTAATAGAAATTATACCGAACCATGACAGTGCTGAGCTCCAAGAAAATATTGCAAGAAAAAAATACAAGTGACCCGGACGCCATTACATCTCTTTCTCTTACTCACAAAGCTCTTTCTGATGTAATAATATTTCTCTATTTTCCCAACGAAGTTCCTTCATTTTTATTTTTTTTACATTTCATGAAATTATGTTGTGGGATTTAATAGGTTTCATGCTTGAGTGAGTTCAAGAATTTGGAAAGGCTAGACCTTGGCTTCAATAATCTGACTTCACTTGAGGTAGTAAAACACACTAAAATATTCTTGCATTCCTGAAATTCGTAAAAAAAATTTGGGTGTTGCAATTTGGCGTATCTTTTCTGAAATTCTTTTGGAATTGTAGGGTTTGAAGTCATGCGTCAATTTGAAGTGGTTATCAGTTGTGCAGAACAAGCTGCAGAGCTTGAAAGGCGTTGAAGGCCTCACCAAACTCACTGTAGGTGGCAAAATGATACAATGCTGATGTTCTTTACTTAGCTTTTGGCATTCTGTTGTATTGATGTTAAACATTTGCTTATTTCTGAGGGCAATAAAAAAAAATTAAGATTTGTACTTTTTCTTCTATTTGTTCCCTTGCCTCGGATGTATTTGAATATGGGCACCAGAAAGTCTTAGTGCAATGTTAATTCTTATCCCATTAGCTAGAATACTATTATTGGAATCTAAAACACATAAACATTCACTCACTAGATTTAAGTGGACACACAAATATAAGGAACTGATCATTAGCTTCAGGTTGAAGCTCGTTCCCCTTTGAAATTTAGTAAATGCTGGTGTTTTTAGATTTGGGGAGGTGTAAAATGTTTCACTGGTAATTATTTTATTGCAGTTGGCCTTAAATGTTAGTATATCCTAGTTCTGATTTTGCCATTGATAGATCTTTAGTGGCATTCTTTTCAATTGAAGCTATAAGTCGTATTTATGTATTCTTTGTTGTATCTGCCATCTGTGAAGTTTTCTTTTCATTATATCATAGTTGTGTTGCTTTTTGATTAGCTCTTTTTTTTTTTTTTTCTTGTAACTGATATTCTCAGTACAAATTGTAAATTTATTCTAAATATCCTAAAATATATAATAGAACTCATTGTTTCAACTTATAAATTATAATATCACAAGTTCAGATTATATCCATTAAGTTTCTATATACTTTTTCCTAAAGCGATTTTTATCTTCTTTCTTATGATTTAACTTTGTTAACTTTATTGCCAAAAAGGGGAATTCCGGTTCAGTAATGAAATATGATCTGGAGTATTCAAATGCTCTCTTTGTATTATCTGGTACAGGTATTAAATGCTGGAAAAAACAAGCTTAAATCAATGGATGAGGTGAAATCTCTTGCGAGCTTGCGTGCATTGATTTTGAATGGTAGGTTTTTGGAGTAGCAAGTGCAGCAACTTTTCTGAGTAACACTCACTGCTATTAGGGATCTCTTGAGTACTCATATTGATCTCCTTTTTCTCCTCCTCTGGCAGACAATGAGATCAGTTCAGTTTGCAAGCTTGATCAGATGAAAGAGTTGAACACTCTAGGTACATGTCCCTGACTCTTTGTGTTATCAGATGAAGTTTTGAGCCTCAGTTTAATGTTTTAGTTTTAAATATAAAGCCAGGCCCATTTGGTAATAGAAGTTGTTACCTATAAGATAATATACAGGAGGAATTTGCTTTTCTTTCTCGAAAAAGGCACTAACAAACAGGTTCCGGAAACCTACTTGTCTTAGTTTGGAAAACTGAATATTGATCACTTTCTTCTCTTCTTTTTGCCTTCGACTTTCTAACCAGACTATCCACTCACTTATGTGCCTTTTTTTAAGTTTAATGCGGTGTAGCTTATTAAGTTTCTTTCCTCTTGTTAAAGTTTTCATTTCCTCTTGCTCATTTGTCTTCTTCCGAAGTAGGATATTTTCCTGATGTGTGATCTTGTGAATGCGGTTGGACTAAGCAAAATTTCTTCATCTAGATTTTATAAATCTGATTTCCTGGTAAATCAACAAGTGTTGGCAAAGGCGATCTAATTGTATATTATTTCATATTTATGTTTTTGAGTTTGCTAGTCTAAAATGGCGCATGACAGTTGAGTTTGTATACATTTTTCTCTACTAATCATACTATGCAGTCCTTTCCAGGAATCCAATCAGTTCACTTGGTGATTCTTTGGTCAAACTGAAATCTATCACCAAAGTATGCTCTTGATTACTTATTTGTCTTGTGAATCATCTTATAGATTGAATCATATGAGGGATCTTATTCCCATTCGTTTTCACAGCTTTCTCTTTCTAACTGCCAACTGCAAACGGTTGATTCATCCCTCAAGTCCTGCCTAGAGTTAAAAGAGCTTCGCCTTGCTCACAATGAGATCATGGTATGATATTATAGCTATTTATGAAGTATTCACATTGTTAACATTCTAGAATGTGATTCTTAGTTTTTTTTTTTTGCCATTTCTTTTGGTCTTTCATAAAGTGTTATTTGTGCTTGTTGTTGTTTTCACATCTATGCTACTAATTCTTGGGCCATCTTTAGAATGTTCCTAGTGAGTTTGGACATCTTGTGAAACTTCAGAATCTAGACATGGGAAACAACTTGATTACCAATTGGTCAAATCTAAAGGTGACATATTTGTATCCTTAAATCATATTTGGTCTACTTTTAGATGATATGCTTCTCATAAGTCTTGGTTTCATTTATTGCATTCCAGGTGCTCTCTTCATTAGTAAATTTGAGAAATTTGAATCTACAAGGAAACCCTATTGCTGAGAAGGAAAAATTACAGAAGAAAGTAAGTTTGTCTTGCTGCAACTTGCGTAAGGGTACCGTCAATCTTTTCAAATCACAATCTAATTGTTGCTTCACCAGGTCAAAAAATTATTGCCGAATTTGCACATTTTCAATGCTAGACCAATTGACAAAGTCGTTGGAAAAGAAGTGCATGAAAAAGTTGATGGCTTCTCTGGCGAGGCAGGTATAATTTTGACACTTCAATGCGAGCTCTAGAATAGATCACTCATGAAAGAAAAGAACTCAAGTAAAGTTCACACTCTGAGTCATCGGCGGACCCAAGGGGGGGCAAGGGGGGGCCACTGCCCCCCCAAAATTTTCCAAAATTTTTTTTTCTCCCCCAAAAATTTTTGAAATTATATTTTAAAGGGTAAAATAAATAAATTAATTTACAATTGCCCCCCCAAAATTTTCAAAAAAAATGAATTCCCCCCAAAAAATTTCCAAAAATTTCATTTCCCCCCAAAAATTTTCCAAATTATTTTTTAAAAGGTAAAATAAATGAACTAATTTACAATTTTCCCCCCAAAATTTGATAAAATTTTAAATAGTTGTCTTTTACAATATAAAAACCATTAATTATGGTTAGTATATGGAAAAAAATTCACATAGTATAAATTTATAAACTCGGTCCGTTTTCCGCCCCCCCAAAGTCGAAACTCTGAGTGAAAGTATGAATAATCATTTTAATAATGCTGCAGATCTGATCTTTAGAAATAAGAAGAAAGAACTGCCAGATGAAAAAGGTGTAGATTCTGCAGAGAACACCGAAATCTCAGAGAAGCAAATGAAGAAAAAGTTGAAGTTGCAGCAGAATGAAAGCGTAATCACCAACAATGCAGGAAAACTGAACGTAAATTCTGAGGAAGCAAAGAAATCGAAGCACAAGAAACTGAAAACAAATGAACATGCGACGGTTTTTAATGGTAACTTGGATGTTGCCACTGCAGGTAAAGAACCTGATAAGAAATCGCGAAAAAGAATAAAGGAGATAGAGTGAATATCATTGACAGTGCAGAAAGTCCTTTTATGGATCTTTTTGTCACTGATGGTCCTGAAGCTCCCCAAGAGACTGCTGACAAGAAGTTTGATCATCGAACTCTTCGAGATATTGATGCAATCAGTGGGTTGGTTACTGTTCCAACCAAGAAAAAGAAGAGGAACCGCGTTGTTGATCCTGCTGCTCTTGAGGTTTCACAGGTTGATAAAATTGGATTGGGTGGGCCGTCAGCTTGGGATGATATATAATTGTTCGTGGGATGTTTTCAGGATCTTCACTTGGTAATTTATATTATCCGTTGATTTTTCTCCACTCAAGTTTATGCTACTCATCAATAGTTCCCATGGTTGATGTTTTTACGAGTCTTGGAGAAAATAAGGTCTGTATGGTTGGCAGAAGCATTCAGACACTGGTAAAAGGGAGGGACTATTTGTTAACCTATTTTTCAGACTTGTGAGGATGTTGCTTGTACTTTGAATTTTGGTGGTGCTAATTTTGTCTAGCAACAATTTTACCATCTCCGCTGTTCGTCTAAGGTGGAAGCTGTGTCGATGATCGTAGGAATGCACAACTAGCAAATTTTGTTTCATTCCTCCTTGCCAATTTTTTGCACAAGGAACATATTGATGAATATGCTGGTCATTTAAGCGAAACTCGAATCTTTTTGTGTCATTGTCTTGATGGAAATATAAGGTTATATCATGTAATGTTAACACCTAATTTTTACCCACATATATGGATCTTTTATTTGCTATATTATTTAGAAGTGGAGCAGTTTCTACAAAAACGCTGAATTTATTGCAATGCTATTGTCAACATAATTATCTATAGGGATGATTACAAAAACAATCTTTGAGGTTTGGCCTATTTACCAAAAATCCAGTTATCTTCAAACTACAAATACCCCATCTCCAGGGTGCAATTTGTAATTTTGAGAGATAGTTGGGTTTTTTCTGTAATGAAACTGAACCCTAAGGGTATTTTTTATAACTAACCCTTATTCCTACATGAAGCAACATAATTATCTGATGTACTAGTGATGGAGCTAAGCTTGGAGTGTGAAACCAGCTGCAACCATGTAGGTGAGATACCAGAATCCAACGGGGACTCTCTTAACGAACTGCAAGTTGGAGACAAGGCCGGCTGATGGTAGTGTTGGGTTGCAGTTGGAGAGCGGTGCAAGGACAAAGATGCGGCAATTGGAGACTATTGAACTGACTGTTGCGTTGGGACGAGGGATCAACACCACCAGGTACGCCCCATTTGAGTTTGTTGTTGCATTTACCGGTGCATTAGCTATCACATCTGCTGTGCATGCAACCTGTACTATGGCATCTGCAGACATAACTCAGAGGTAAATGCATTTAATCATTATAAATTGAAGGGGTGATTACCAAAATAAAAGACGAAAAACTTGAGGTTTGGGCTAATTATAGAAAAAATCCAGAGATATTTCAAATTTATGAAAAGCTTCCTCAGGTTTGATTATGTCTTAAATTTGAGGGGGTAATTGTAATATTTTTATAAAAATCAGGAGGGGTTTGAAATGTTTTTGCTTATGAAGGGGAAAATGTAAGACGGAATCAAACCTCAAATGGTGTTTTGCAATTTTCAAAAATCTCTGGGCTTTTTGCAATGAGCCCGGACCTTAGGTTTTTGTTAGAATAATCCCTAAATTGAACCTAAAAGAAAATGAGTTTTGAGGAGGAAAATGGAGATTATTTGTAGGAGTTTAAGTCGAGTGTGACTAGAAACGTGAGAACGTTTAGTTGTAAACCCGTGCGTAAAGATGTTGTAGCAGAAAATTAATAAAAGAATAAGTGTGAATTATAAAAATTACCGACGAGGCTTAACCTAATTACAAAAAAAGAAAAAAGAAGTAAAACCAGTATCTTGAATATTACAAGTACTCCCTTAAGATGTTACAAGCATCTGTTTAAGTTTGTGTTTATCTAACGGATATCCCTCTACAGACAATTTGTGGAATTGAAATGAATATTTAGGGGTTATTTGTAATTAAACTGAATATTAAGGATATTTTTGTAAATCAGCCTAAAGAATAAATGTTGCAATATGGTAAAGACTTACTAGGGAAAACTGGAGTTGTGTTGCCATTGCTACCAGAACTTCCATTTGCAGTGCAATACAAAGTCCCATTGACATGAACTATTCCAACTGGATTTTGGGCCTCTGCATATGAGGTTGCCATTATAGCAACAAAGATAAAAATTAAGGTGGTTTTTAGGGCATTGTCTTAGTGTGTATTGTTTTGGGCAAAGATTTGGAAATTTTGTCTTGATTGTAAAATTTAAGAATGATATGTAAGAAAAAGTTTCACCTTGGGGGCCAATTTATACACACCATTAATTATTTGTTGTTGTTCTTGAATTTGTGAAAATTTCTAGTAGTGTATAATCATGACCTACAATAAAAAGTGGAAGTCAAAAGTAAACAAGTTGATTAAGTCTAGTTTATGTTATTATATTTAAATATGATCACCTTGTTTGCAAAATTGAGTGCTTTTGAAGTTCTCATGAGGATTTAATTTAAGATAAAATGTTTTGCAGAAGTAGCTTGTTATTTTTGTTCAAATTATTTTACTCCTATTACAACATTTGACCTATGAAAGCAGCTGCCATAGGATTGAGGAGAGGTTTTGGGGAGTCAAGAGATTTTATTGAGTTTGACAATATAAATAGTTTTTTAAATCATATATAGCTCTCATTCTTTGACTATTGAAAAATATGTCCATAATTGAGTCCACATTATCCATTGTTTTGCCCTTGTAAGACTAGGCCTTGCAAGTTGTTCTACTTTTTTGTATTTTTATTTTTCTTTTCTTTTTTGTTTTCTCCTTTCTCTAAGGTGTGGGTTGGGACCGTGCAAATGTTCTTTTTTTCTTCCAAACTATAGACTGTTATAAATTCATACTTCAAGAAACTTACAATGCAAGTCGTACTTAACTGGCAAAGTTCCTACTTAGCTATAACAAGTGCCAAGAGCGGAATTGGTTAAACCAATTCAAATCCAAATCACTAGACAAATCGCCAATAGCAAGTCTATTACAAAAACTCGACCTCTTTTTATCCAAAAACAAGAACTGACAACTATTGGGGGTGATTGGTTGATATAATGTATTGACAAATGTGTATATTTCTCTATGGGGGTGATTGGTTGATATAATGTATTGACAAATGTGTATATTTATAGAGAAATGCATCAAGAATCATAATGTAAATTAATAATTAATTTTGAGTTCTTTAGGATAAGTCATCTCGTGAAATATGTGTGATGAGTTGCGCGAAGAGAAAGGAAAAATTGCTTTTTTTTTTTGAAGAAAGTTTGCCCTCTCATTGCACGTACTCGAACTCAAGCCTCGTCGTTTGGAGTAATACCCGTGGTATCTTTAAAATTAAAAAGAGCAAATAATGATAAAAATGTTTATGGTAACATAATTCTTAATCACATTATTCAATTAGATGAAGGGCGCATGTCATTTTTTTAATAACTTAACTTTATCACATTTTTCATCAATTATTTCTCATCCAGTAAATAAATATTTATACTTATGATGGAATTCGAAATCAAGACATTTTACTATTTTAAAGTCAATCTTACTGTTTATGCAAAACTTGATTAAGTCCAAATTTAATATTGAGGATAATTGATGACTTGATTTGAATAAACGTATTTTTTTTTTTTTGAAAGGTTGATAAACGTATGTTTGTGATTGATTCCCGGGAAATAACATGTTTGTTTGTTTGTTTTTTTCTGAGAATAGGGGTAATAAAATATTTGATTAATCTTTCTTCATTAAGAAAACATATTTGATTAATCTAAATCAAATTGTAAGTAGAATTTATTCATTACTGAGAAAAAAATAATAGAACCAAAATTGACATGATTGAAATTTGAAACCCAATATTGCCAACAAAAACTTAGTCAATTGATTATTTATTTACATTTTAATTTATTGGTGCCTTTGGTCATCTTCTTATGCATAAATTGTAGGCTAAAATCTACATATCTTCATTCTTAATCACATCGGGCCAAGACTTTTGTCCAAAACTTTTTAACTTTTAGTTAATACAACAAAATGAATGTAAGATTCAAAGTTAATTTTGTGAAGGATTAGAGTTCTTTTGTACTAACATCCTAGTAATTTTCCTTTCAATTAATAATTATAGATGCTATTTTAGCAAAAAATTTGTATTGTTCTCCATAGATTGTGAAATTCAATGTGCATTTTAAAATTGAAGAAATATAATAATGGATCGCACATTTGATATCGCTCTTATCTAATTGCAAACACTTATATTCAATTTTTTAGTAGGTTTTTAATAATGCGATTAGTAAGCCAAAAAAAAAAAAAGACTTGATCTTTCTTAGATTTCCCTTAAATTACCAATTTATATATATATATATATATATATATTTCAATCACATTTTAGCTTCTGCTTCATTAGTGTAACCAAGTAATTAAATTATAGGTAGATTTTTTTTTGGGGAGATAATTTATAGGTAGAATTTTGACTATGTTGGGTATCATTTTCACCCATTTGTATTCTCAATTTATTCACTACATTAATCATAAATCACTTTTTTTTATATATATTTTCATGCTGATACATATATTTTTCAGAATAATATAACAAAATAATCCCTAATAAAGCCAGAATAATGGCTCTTCTAGCCTACTAAAGTGGAATAGAATTTTTTTGATTGGGACGTCCTTTGGAGTTTAGGAGCCGCCATAAGCCCATAACCCATAAGGTCAAAAAGAAACCATTCTTTTCTATCTCCTTTTTTTTTCAATATTTAATTATTCATTTTGATTTTTTTAGTATTTAATTTCCTTTTTACTTTTGTGTGGGGATGATGAAAAGCACGACTTTAAGAGCCTTGCTTTGACAATAAATGTTGATGGACTCACAATGTGCATCATAATTTTTTTTTAATAGATTAAAGTCTACCATAATATTCAATTATTCATGGCAAACGAAATCAAATTCACATTATATTTTAAGACGTTATTAATTAACACTAAAGTTGGCTTGATAATGATACTTATGTTTAGGATCATATTATATTCTTCAAGTTCATGCATAATGAGCTGGTCAGATTGTATCCAAAAGTTTCTTACATTGTATTTAGGCCGGCACAAAAACTCTCTAATTTAAACTATTTTCCATTACCAATTAGCTTTTAATACTTCTTTCTTTTCTAATTTTTGTTAATCATAACAATTAGTACTCGTGCATTAAATTTTTATATGGGTTTTGAGTATTTAATAGTTCTTATTTCTAGTTTTTTTTTAAAAAAATTCTAGTTAAAGTTGTACTTGGAAAAATAATTAATAAGTTATGTTGTCACACGAAGGTACAATATGCATATTGGCGACACACCCTAGTGTCATTACATGTAGACTCACATTCATGTATAATTATTTTTTCTCAATCTAAAATTTACAGTTTTTGGAACGTAAAAAGAAAAAATAAATTTATTTTGTAGATTTTAACATTAATATTGCCTAATTAGTTGGGTCTAGTAGGTTTGATACATGATACAATATAGTAATTGGATCTTCCTCCCAAACTTTATAGACTCAGATCAATATTTTTTTGGCTTTGCTAGAATACTAGTTTATGATTCTATCGGCTGAATTAAGGTAATAATTAAGACTAATCCGAATATATTAATCGAGCTCGCCTAATGTCGTGAAATACATGAATATTGCATGTTTGTTCCCGAAGGAACACTAGCCTAATTTTAATGAGTGTCGGATAAGGAAAAATAATCTTAATGTAACTAAATTCCTTAATCAAAGGGTGATGCTAACACACAAGATAACTACCTTATTCTCTTCATATATTTTAAATGAAATGGTCTTACATGAGATCGTCTCGTGGACTTGAGTTCATGAGACGGATCCTATAATACACAAAAATATGGGTTATTTTTATGGGTCCGGATTTGGGTTGGAATTCCAATCATATATAGGATCCATCTCATGAATTATCTTGCCCATAAAACCGTCTCATATAAGTTTTTGCCATATTTTAAATATATATTATCCTTCATGAAATCAGGCATGTTTTTTATTTTTATTTTTGTGAATTTTGTGTGCGGTTATCACTTTATGAGATTTTTGTCTCCTTTTACGAGAGTTTCAGTTTTCTATAGTGAAATAAGTTTGTCCCCACGAGTGACATTTGTTTAATCCCCACACGTGGCCTTTTGTTCGATGAAATAAGTTTATCTCCATATATAAGCTTTTATTCATAAGATTTAGATAATCCATTACCCAATTGACTAGTGACGAGTAATCGAGACTAATTTCATTGATATGTGTTTTATACATTCTCGATTGCGATATTTGATTCTATATAGACTCATTAGATCCATGCGGTTTTACCTTTTTTCTCGTTATAGATTTGTATCGATTTAAAATATAGTAGGACTTGCAACTCGATTCTTATTCAATATTTTTATTAGTTCTAAGATTCTTTTGATAAATGAAATTTAAAGAAAAAATGCCACGAGTAATTTACATCAAACTTACATGAGTTCATTCGCTATTATATTATTTTCCGTACAACTAATTTCTATCCTTAGCTCAAAGGTGCATACAAAGGAATCACAAAATTAGAGAAATGACAAAATTGTCCTACCCGAGGCCGACCAATATAAGTTGGTTGAGCTAGACTTCATTTTTAGATGCTCAAAATAGACCATACCTACCTTGACCCGCCCAACAGGCTCAAAACGAAATATAGACCGATTGGGTCACAAAAACATAGACGATCGATGAAATTTTGGGCCGACCTAGCCCGTCTTGACCCAATTTTATAACTTGGTCCGCCGAGCTTGGGCGGGCCCAACCCAACTCAATCCATTGTGAGCTCTACCCAAAATTCCTCGATGCACTTTATTATTAGTAGGGGGGGACACACGCACTGTTTCGGTGAGATCGAACATATTCAATCGTTCTTATAACACATGTCTCTACTAATTTGTTAAATTGATTTTGTCCATCATTTTTTTTTGTCAGAACTCGCCTTTTCGTGACTTACGCCGATCGTATGCGGGCATCAACTCCGGCCCCTTATTGCTACCACCAATGTGAAATCATGCGAGATGTCTAACCCGACCAAAGATCTTTGATGCGTCTACTAAAAAATAAACAAAGTCGGCATTTCTTATTAATATTTCGGATAAAGATAAATGAATTGATTTTTTTTTTTGACGTCAAGATAAATGAATTGATAAGTACGTGTTTTTGCCACTTGTTGGCTCCATATATATACTCACTTTGTTTTTTTTCTAAATTAAAACGGTATTGTTCAATTTTATTTTTTTAAAAATGCACCTTGGTCTCGTAAGATATTACATAAACTAAAAATCAAAATATCTCCACATCAGAAAGTGGATATGGACCAATTAATGAATTTTGGATTTGGATAAACCCAACAACTTGTATAGTTGTATGTCGGAACTGAAAAGTATACAAACCACTTGCAAAAACCCAGGTTGCCGTATTAGACCCCTGTTCTTGAAGTGACAGAACTACCCTTATAGGACCTGCCGTCCTGTCCATTGCAATGCACCTCGTCAACAAAAAAATAAAAAATATAGTTTCAAACAAGATAAATTTATAATTTTCCTCAAAAAAATAAGATAAATTTAAAATTCATTGTTGTTTGAGAATTGAGATTACTCAAACAAAGTGACATTATTTGCTATTATGAATTTGAAATCCTTAATTTCAATTCCTTCCATTACTATAGACTACGCTCATATTTCAATATTTTAATATATATATATATATATATATATATAATAAGAGGGAATTTTAGTTTAACTAAAAATGATTGGTCATAAATAAGTATTACAATACCAATGGCCTATAACCACGAGCCTTGTAATTGTTCGAACTTATACCTTTTGAGTTTCTTTGATGCCTCTCATCCACTTTTCCCCACTTATTAGAAAAAAAGTACCAATGACATTTAATTTTCTTTAAAGTCACTAAATAAGTTTTCTTTTTTATGTATTTATTCATTTTCCCATAATGGATTAATTCATATATAAGTTTCTAATCTGCAGAATTTTAGGCTACGACTGGTTGTCAAAATGTAGCACCTTCTAGCTAATTGAATTTTAATATGAAAATAAGTAATTATAGTATAAATACTTTAAAGATTTCTTAAAAATACGGAATAATAAAAACTTTACTTAGTTTCAAAGTTTGCAGCGGAATAAAACTAATAATTTAATAATTATAAATCCAGAAACATCCATAATGAATAAAAATGACATTCAACATCCCAATAGAAATTAAAATTCATTTTTTTTTATTTTATTAGAAAACTTGAAAGACATGAAAATCATGAAAGACGTGGGTTCGCGAGTCAATGCGCTACGCGCCATCTCCTTCCATCATCGGCCGTTTTCTCATCAGTAAATATTAAACATTCGTGGGATGAGCTTTAAAGAAGCTCAACAAGTAATCTCACGCATTTGAATGTATGCCTAATGTAATAATATAACATTTACTTCAAAACTTTTCATTTTCTTTACTTAAAACTTTCTTTAAGACGCGAGTTCATTTGGTAGCACATTGTTTCTAATCAAGGTCGCAGTGGACCTTGTTATTTGGAACCCGATTAACATTTTGCCGAAGGGCCATTTTTTTTCATTTTGCCCGAAGGCCCATTTTCATAAACATTAACTTAGCCGCAAACGGCACATTGTCGAAACGCGGTCCCGCGCCCATTTCCCACTCACTCCCCGTCGTAGAACAATGTGTACCCATTTCTTTTAAAAAATACATTATTAATTCTAAACCTAAAACTTGACTTTACTTAGTCTTTGTATGCTTGTGAAATGCTATGAACATATATTAAAATGATGTATGAACCTACGTGATACAACTTTCATTGAATACAAGAATAAACATAAGCGTATAACATAATAATTAAATCACATTAGTTCAACATAAACGGAAAAATTTTACATTTAACTAATTAAGGAAAATCCTACATTAAAATATTTCTATCTATTTGGAGAAAAGTCTTAAGTTCAATTAATTAGGGACAACCCTATATGTAGTTAATTATGGAAAAACTTTATATTTAGTTAATAAGGGAAAAATACTATATTCCAATATTCAAACCTATTTGGATTAAATTATATTATATTAATCAATTGTTGTGATATGTAGGGATGTGTAATTAACACTAAGTTCTAACTATTGTGTACATTTCAATTAACATGTGATAATGTTTTAAACTTATATTATCTTATATAATATATTTAATTAAAAGAAACAGACTTCATTTTTTCTTAATTGGTGTACAAAATATATGGTGAATTGATAAAGTAAACTTATCCACTATATAATACATTAATACTACACAACACTATATCATTTGACAAAGACTCTTTAACTATTAATTAATCAATGTTAACTGTTTAAATGAAGTTTAATTACTATTATGAGTACAGGATTAAGGATCAACTAGATTACAACATTAATTCATAAAAAATGGAGTAACATAAAAATAGATCATGTGGACTAAATAAGTTTACATATAAACTATTACATTTAACCTTTTAAAAGTAATATAGATTAGAAAAGAAAGAAAAGAGAACTTTAATATATATCATTCTTTTAAACATGCATGTGCAAAACCGTAAGACATAATAAGCAAAGTCAATCCATATTTTATAATTTATAACAGGTTTCTGTGGAATATAAACACTCACATATATACATATATCACATATTCTTTGAACAAGTCAATTGATCTATCCTTATAAATATGGTTATTATACTATAATAAAATATTGATGGCTCAAAAGCTACCTTTAAAACCGTAGGCAAGTGCACCTATCGTTTTATAGACAGATTATTGAGTACCGAGTGTCATTCCCACGAGGATTGTAAGTACTAATAATTACCGTCTTTTTGTTATTTAATCTAATAATTTTCAGAGTTTTTGTTTGATGAAAAAGGAAAACAAATTATAAATTGTAAAAATGAAGGAAGATTTGTAAAATAAGAAATCAAGAGATAGAAATGTGTTTGAATATAAATCCCTCTAGAATGTTTTTGTGATATGACAAGTTAAAAATACAACCGTAAGCCCTTAAGCAAAAATCAACCTCTTTTAATAAAATCTCATGTCTTGTGGACCGTAGAAATTCCCAATTTAAGTTAAACCCTTTCTCAAGGCGAAAAACTTCTAATCTCAAGTTGATTAATGAAATCTCTTTCTAGTTAAAACCCCCAAGACAACATTATAACGATTTGTGAATTCCCATATATTAGGTTTGACCCTAATCCGGAAGATTTATGTCGCCCCATATCTAGGATTGCATGCAACTCTTTTCACTTATATAGTTCTATTTCACCATGAATCTCTCGATTTCCGGATGAAAAATAAACTTCAAATCAATATTGCGCATATATCAATTCGAATGAACGAAGCATAATATAAGTGAATCACACAAAATATGAAGATTTTATTAAAAACATACACACCTTAATCACAAATCCATTCTAGAGTTTATTACATTCAAACACTAGGAGTTTAGCTACACATGATTTTGACCAAAGAATAAATTACACAAGAAGATTTAAGTATTGTAGACATGGTGTACTTATCTTTCTCAAAATCTCAATTGACTTCTTTCTTGATTGATGATGTTGCTACAAGTCTTCTTCTCCAATATTGCCCCAAGCTTTCTCCTCCAAGACCCCTTGATCCCAATTCTACTTAATGAAATAAATACAATGAATATTTCCCGAGTATCTAATGAATGAATCTCCCAATTTCAACCCTTGGCTTTTATAGGCAACCAATACATTGATAGATTCTCTTTTATTAAACAATCACCTCCATTTTCCTTGTTGGTTGGTGAATTCTTGTATTCAAGTGATGAGGAGGGACATGGAGACATGTTTCAAAGAAAATAGGGTGTTAAAAGTGTACAAAAGTGTACAAATCTTCCTTTATTTTTACAATTTATAATTTATTTTCCTTTTTCATCAAACAAAAACTCTGAAAATTGTTAGATTAAATAACAAAAAGACGGTAATTATTAGTACTTACAATCCTCGTGGGAATGACACTCGGTACTCAATAATCTATACTATAAAACGATAGGTGCACTTGCTACGTGTCTCAAAAAAAAAAAAAAAAGAACGAAAAAAAAGGGAGAATGAATACTCCTTGACTTCTCATTCCAATAAAGTTCAAGAAGCTTGGTTATATGACTAGTAGGCTAACTACAATGATCTATTGAATTCTTGTATTTTCATGGCGTTATTGAATTGAAGTTGTTCATAACTATCGATTTGTGGAGTGACGATTTCAAGTCTGAATAATGCCGCATCCACGTCAATCTCAAGGTTTAACTTAAATTGGGAATTTCTACGGTCCACAAGACATGAGATTTTATTAAAAGAGGTTGATTTTTGCTTAAGGGCTTACGGTTGTATTTTTAACTTGTCAAATCACAAAAACATTCTAGAGGGATTTATATTCAAACACATTTCTATCTCTTGATTTCTTATTTTACAAATCTTCCTTCATTTTTACAATTTATAATTTGTTTTCCTTTTTCATCAAACAAAAACTCTGAAAATTATTAGATTAAATAACAAAAAGACCCTAATTATTAGTACTTACAATCCTCGTGGGAATGAATATTATCAATGTATTGGTTGCCTATAAAAGCCAAGGGTTGAAATTGGGAGATTCATTCATTAGATACTCGGAAATATTCATTGTATTCATTTCATTAAGTAGAATTGGGATCAAAGGGGGTCTTGGAGGAGAAAGCTTGGGGCAATATTGGAGAAGAAGGCTTGGAGCAACATCATCAATCAAGAAAGAAGTCAATTGAGATTTTGAGAAAGATAAGTACACCATGTCTACAATACTTAAATCTTCTTGTGTAATTTATTCTTTGGTCAAAATCATGTGTAGCTAAACTCCTAGTGTTTGAATGTAATGAACTCTAGAATGGATTTGTGATTAAGGTGTGTATGTTTTTAATAAAATCTTCATATTTTGTGTGATTCACTTATATTATGCTTCATTCATTCCAATTGATATATGCGCAATATTGATTTGAAGTTTATTTTTCATCCGGAAATCGAGAGATTCATGGTGAAATAGAACCTATATAAGTGAAAAGAGTTGCATGCAATCCTAGATATGGGGACGACATAAATCTTCCGGATTAGGGTCAAACCTAATATGGGAATTCACAAATCGTTATAATGTTGTCTTGGGGTTTTAACTAGAAAGAGATTTCAGTTAATCAACTTGAGATTAGAAGTTTTTCGCCTTGAGAAAGGGTTTAACTTAAATTGGGAATTTCTACGGTCCACAAGACATGAGATTTTATTAAAAGAGGTTGGTTTTGCTTAAGGGCTTACGGTTGTATTTTTAACTTGTCAAATCACAAAAATATTCTAGAGGGGTTTACATTCAAACACATTTCTATCTCTTGATTTGTTATTTTACAAATCTTCCTTCATTTTTACAATTTATAATTTGTTTTCCTTTTTCATCAAACAAAAACTCTGAAAATTGTTAGATTAAATAACAAAAAGACGGTAATTATTAGTACTTACAATCCTCGTGGGAATGACACTCGGTACTCAATAATCTATACTATGAAACGATAGGTGCACTTTACTACGGTTTTAAAGGTAGCTTTTGAGCCATCAAGTTTTGGCGCCGTTGCCGGGGATTGTAATATTAAGAACGCTTTATTTTTGTTAATTTAATCATTTTTTTTTTTTTTTTATTTTTTTTTTTTACCATTATCTTTCTTTTTATCTATCTTTGTAAGTCTTGGTTTATACTTATCCTCTTTGTTTACGTTTGAGTGTATGCCTTTGGAGCGCGACACCGGTAGCAACATAGAGGAAAGTACTAACACACGACCACGAAGAGGATACTAACGAAAGTAAAGATTTAAATCATGGAGGATGAACAAAGAACTATGTATGACTATGTCAAACCATCCATGGGGCACGCGTCATCTAAAGCATCGTAAGGCCCATTACATTGCGCCAATAATTTTGAAATCAAACCGAATGTCATTCAAATGGTGCAACAATTCGTTCATTCGACGACTACCAGGCGAAGATCCGAATAATCATATCGCAAATTTCCTCGAAATTTGCGATACATTCAAAATCAATGGGGTCTCGATGATGCCATCCGTTTACGCCTATTCCCATTTACTCTTCGGGACGGGCTAAACAATGGCTAAATACTTTGCCAAAGGGAACGATTAACGTGGAACATCATGGCGAAAAGTTTCTTTTGAAATATTTTCCACCGCCAAAAGCGCACGATTGAGGAATGAAATCTCTTCATTCACTCAAAGAAGATGTGAGACCTTTGTACGACACTTGGGAGAGATTCAAAGAATTGTTGCGGAAATGCCCACATCATGGTCTTCCTATTTGGATGCAAGTCCAAACATTTTACAATGGGCTACTCCGTCAACAAGGCAAATGATTGATGCGGCGGTGGGGAACTTTGAACAATAAAACACCGGAAAGCGCCCAAGATCTGATAGAGGAATGGCCATGAATGGCTATCAATGGCAATCTGTTTGAGGTAAACCTGAGCGGTGGGTGTTTATAATGCGGATGCAGTGGTTACACTAGCCGCACATGTCGAAGCTTTGACCCAAAAGATCGACGATCTAGCGGCTCCTAAACCACCACCACCGCATGTTTTATCTTGTGAAACTTGCGGAGGATTGCATAATCATCGGGATCGCCACACACAATACCTCAAGTGAACAGGCTAATTACGTTGGGAATCAGGCGAAATTACCCAAGTAATCCTTTAAAGAACACATATAATATGGGTGGAGACAACATCCTAATTTCGGTTGGGAAACCAAGGCCAACCACGACCTAATCCCAATCTTGATCTACACACGTCTCCGATTTCACCCAAATCAAGGTAAGCCTCTTAACTTGGAAGATCTTATAACAAAGTTTGTGAAATCAATGAGATACCCGATTCCGGGCGGTGGAAACATCCTTGAGAAATCAAGAGGCATCTATCCATAATCGAAAAATCAAATAGGCGGATTGCGAAGATGATTTCGAAAGGCCACAAGGTATTTTTACGGGTAATCCGAGCCAAACCGAGGGGAGCACGTAAAGGCAATCACCATCGTTTTCCACATGAGCATGATTATGCCAATGCCGCCATGCGAAATACGTGGAGGATGACATGCCCAAAGAAAAGCTCATGAAAAAGAGATTGCGAGAATACAAGCCCAAGATCCCTTAAGGAGTCTAAGAAGAAGATAGAAGGGAGGACAAATTTGGTAAGTACCTTGATTCTTTCAAACAATTACATGTCAATATTCCATTTGTTGACCCTCATTCAAAGCATGTTAGAGATCTTAATGACATCATTCCTAGTGAAAATAAGCTTAATAAATTATCAAATGTGCGATTGAATGATAAATGTCCTTCCAATGAACTACCACAAAAATTTAATGATCCATGAAGCTTTATTATCCCTTGCACAATTGATGGTTTACCTGTTGATAGGGCACTAGCCGACTTGGGAGCTAGTATCAACGTGATGTCTTATGAAACATTCAAGCATGCGGGATTAGGTGAACTTAAACCTATTAGGATGGACATTCAATTGGCGATAAATCGATTAAACATCCTAGAGGTATTATTAATGATGTGTTAGTCAAAATTGATAAATTCATGTTCCCGATTGATTTTGTTATTCTTGACATGCATGATGATATTGATGTTCCTCTAATTCTTGCGGCCCTTTCTTGGCTTACGTCGAAATCTATCATTGATGTGCATGAGGAAAATTAACTTTGAGAGTAGGGGATGAACAAGTAATTTTTAAAATTTATGTTGATATTGAAAAGGATACTACTTGTTCTTTTGTCGATTTAATTCCTTTGCATGTTGAGAAACTCTTGGAGAAAAGTGTTGTTCAAAGTCCATGTTGGAAGCTTATGCCCAAAAAGGGGACCGAAAAGGTCGAAAAGCACATTTTGAAACTTGAGGTTGGGGGTAGTTCTCCTAAACACAAAGGGATTTTCATAAATTTGAAGCTCCGCCCGACTAATCTCCACATTTAGGTGAGTTAGTCCGGTATACGACTTTAAAGAAGCGCTAACCGGGAGGCAACCCGATGTTTGTGTGCAATTGTTTTCATTTATTTTTATTTTTTTATTTTCTTTCAAAATAATCACAAATCCTTAATTAGAGTCATTTTCAAAAAAAAAAAAAAAAAAAACTCTTGAGCTTCTTCTTGGTTGTCCTAATTGGCAATATTTGAGATTTCATGGTATTCGAGTTGTGTGTTGCTTAACTTTAATTAGGTATGAAGATGTCGTTGAAGGTCCGCACCAAAACAACCCAATGGTCGCTCAACACCGATTCCACTATTGTAGTAAGGTCGTATTTTTCTTTTTCCACCTCTTTTATATCATTCTAATTTCTTTGTTTTTGAGTATTGGTGTGTGTTTGTCCATTTCTTTTTTCACATTGAGGACAATGTGAATCTTAAAAGTTGGAGGTGGGTACAATAACATTTTCGGAATGCTTGTATGCTTGTTTGTGAGAGATGTGATTTTTATTTTTTTAACAAATTGAATGTTTGCTAGTCAATAACTTAGCCCAATTATACCTACATTAACTTGTTAATTTGTAATTTCAATGTGAAGCAATTGATTATGCAGGATAGATTAGCGTGGATGCAGCAAAATTTTGATGAGATTTCTAACACCATAAATACTTGATGTGTTAAGGCATATACGACGATACCTAGCGTTATGAACGCCTCGAGAACTCGTGATTTAGTAGTGGTTAACGAGTTGTTAAACCAAGCTTGCGAATAAAAAAAAAAAAAAAGAGAGAGAGAAAATGAAAAAAAAAAACAGAAAAAGAAGAAAAAAACGGACCAATCGAGGTTATACTCATCTATTTGTTGTTGCTTAGTAACTAGGAGCATTCATAAGCCCCATGTTTGTCTTTTACGTAAAAACGGCGACACGAATATGAGTATGGGAAACCACCTAGGAGTGTTTGAACAGAAATTCAAAATATAAACCTAGTGGAAGCATGTCTCGAAAGGTCCCAAAAAAAAAAAAAAAAAAAGAGAACGAAAAAAAAAGGGAGAATGAATACTCCTTGACTTCTCATTCCAATAAAGTTCAAGAAGCTTGGTTATATGACTAGTAGGCTAACTACAATGATCTATTGAATTCTTGTATTTTCATGGCGTTATTGAATTGAAGTTGTTCATAACTATCGATTTGTGGAGTGACGATTTCAAGTCTGAATAATGCCTGCCGATATTACAGTCTTTCTTGACAGTCGATCGCTTTACAAAACTATGTTTTTACTTAATGGTTAATTCAGGTTGAGAAGGCCAAGAACTTGACTGCTTATGTTCAATATGTTGAAAAAAAAATCATCTTTGTATGTTGTGATTTATTGAATCCCTCTTTTTGATATAATGTTTTGCTTGAGGACAAGCAAAGTTCAAAGTTGGAGGTGGTTTGATAAGGGTCTTTTTATGCATGTTTTATGTGTATATTTGAGTAGAATTCGAGTTATTTTATTGTTAGTTTTGTAAATTTTTGATTGTACATAGTTCATATTACTCCGAGGTGATTTTATTGATGTAGATTGACCATTCGGGGCTAATTTTGGTGAATTTCGGACCATGGATTCATGTCAAAACATACCGGGAGTTTAAGGATGCAAAAACGCTCGAAATTCCAAGCCAAACGCGTCATTTCGGGGCATTTTTGGTCCAACACGGGCGGGGTGTCGGGCAACACGGCCGCCGTGTTCGCCGGGAGCAAATTAAACAAAGACGGCTTGGCGTGTCGGGCGACATGGTCGTGTCCGGGACCTCTTTTTGCAACTTTTCTTTGCGGAATTTGGGAAAACTCACCAACCAACCCATTTTGGCCACTTTTGTACACTTTTAACACCCTATTTTTTTTGAAACATGTCTCCATGTCCCCTCCTCATCACTTGAATACAAGAATTCACCAACCAACAAGGAAAATGGGGGTGATTGTTTAATAAAAGAGAGTACTATCAATGTATTGGTTGCTATAAAAGCCAAGGGTTGAAATTGGGAGATTCATTCATTAGATACTCGGGAAATATTCATTGTATTCATTTCATTAAGTAGAATTGGGATCAAGGGGTCTTGGAGGAGAAAGCTTGGGGGCAATATTGGAGAAGAAGGCTTGGAGCAACATCATCAATCAAGAAAAGAAGTCAATTGAGATTTTGAGAAAGATAAGTACACCATGTCTACAATACTTAAATCTTCTTGTGTAATTTATTCTTTGGTCAAAATCATGTGTAGCTAAACTCCTAGTGTTTGAATGTAATGAACTCTAGAATGGATTTGTGATTAAGGTGTGTATGTTTTTAATAAAATCTTCATATTTTGTGTGATTCACTTATATTATGCTTCATTCATTCCAATTGATATATGCGCAATATTGATTTGAAGTTTATTTTTCATCCGGGAAATCGAGAGATTCATGGTGAAATAGAACTATATAAGTGAAAAGAGTTGCATGCAATCCTAGATATGGGACGACATAAATCTTCCCGGATTAGGGTCAAACCTAATATGGGAATTCACAAATCGTTATAATCTTTGTCTTGGTTGGTGAATTCTTGTCATTAAGTAGAATTGGGATCAAGGGTCTTGGAGGAGAAAGCTTGGGGCAATATTGGAGAAGAAGAAGGCTTGGAGCAACATCATCAATCAAGAAAGAAGTCAATTGAGATTTTGAGAAAGATAAGTACACCATGTCTACAATACTTAAATCTTCTCGTGTAATTTATTCTTTGGTCAAAATCATGTGTAGCTAAACTCAAAAGCTACCTTTAAAACCGTAGGCAAGTGCACCTATCGTTTTATAGTACAGATTATTGAGTACCGAGTGTCATTCCCACGAGGATTGTAAAGTACTAATAATTACCGTCTTTTTGTTATTTAATCTAATAATTTTCAGAGTTTTTGTTTGATGAAAAAGGAAAACAAATTATAAATTGTAAAAATGAAGGAAGATTTGTAAAATAAGAAATCAAGAGATAGAAATGTGTTTGAATATAAATCCCTCTAGAATGTTTTTGTGATTTGACAAGTTAAAAATACAACCGTAAGCCCTTAAGCAAAAATCAACCTCTTTTAATAAAATCTCATGTCTTGTGGACCGTAGAAATTCCCAATTTAAGTTAAACCCTTTCTCAAGGCGAAAAACTTCTAATCTCAAGTTGATTAATGAAATCTCTTTCTAGTTAAAACCCCCAAGACAGCATAATAAGGATTTGTGAATTCCCATTTAAGGTTTGACCCTAATCCAGAAGATTTATGTCGTCCTATATCTAGGATTGCATGCAACTCTTTTCACTTATATAGGTTCTATTTCACCATGAATCTCTCGATTTCCGGATGAAAAATAAACTTCAAATCAATATTGCGCATATATCAATTCGAATGAACGAAGCATAATATAAGTGAATCACACAAAATATGAAGATTTTATTAAAAACATACACACCTTAATCACAAATCCATTCTAGAGTTTATTACATTCAAACACTAGGAGTTTAGCTACACATGATTTTGACCAAAGAATAAATTACACAAGAAGATTTAAGTATTGTAGACATGGTGTACTTATCTTTCTCAAAATCTCAATTGACTTCTTTCTTGATTGATGATGTTGCTACAAGTCTTCTTCTCCAATATCGCCCCAAGCTTTCTCCTCCAAGACCCTTGATCCCAATTCTACTTAATGAAATGAATACAATGAATATTTCCGAGTATCTAATGAATGAATCTCCCAATTTCAACCCTTGGCTTTTATAAGCAACCAATACATTGATAGTACTCTCTTTTATTAAACAATCACCTCCATTTTCCTTGTTGGTTGGTGAATTCTTGTATTCAAGTGATGAGGGAGGGACATGGAGACATGTTTCAAACAAAATAGGGTGTTAAAAGTGTACAAAAGTGGCCAAAATGGGTTGGTTGGTGAGTTTTCCCAAATTCCGCAAAGAAAAGTTGCAAAAAGAGGTCCGGACACGCCCCGTGTGCCCGACACGGCCTTGCCGTCTTTGTTTTATCACACAGGACTCGCTTGACATGGCCGTGCTTCCCAACACGGCCAGGCCGTGTTCTGGACACGGCCAGTGTTGGGAACACGGCCAGGCCGTGTTGAGGTCTGTTTTGTGCAAAAATTTCGAGTTTTTGGCTCCGTGAACACGGCCGTGTTGCGACACCACCGCCCGTGTTGGACCAAAAAGACCCCGAAATGACGCGTTTGGCTTGGAATTTCGAGCGTTTTGCATCCTTAAACTCCCGGTATGTTTTGACATGAATCCATGGTCCGAAATTCACCAAAATTAGCCCCGAATGGTCAATCTACATCAATAAAATCACCTCGGAGTAATATGAACTATGTACAATCAAAAATTTACAAAACTAACAATAAAATAACTAGAATTCTACTCAAATATACACATAAAACATGCATAAAAAGACCCTTTATCAAATATATTAATAAACATATGACTTGGTTGCAGTGAAACCCGTACCCATAGATTAAGCGTAAGCAGCCTTAACAATTAAAATCCTAATTTACATGAACTATATAAGGAGATACTTGCCTGGTTTCTCGGATGACTTAGATCTACTAAGATAAAATTCACCTCGGCTTCTACCCAGTAGAATCTATACATAAATTATTATATAACAGGATTATTAAAACTTAACCAAATTCAATATGAAACTAAAAAAAAATAATTACAAAACCTTCAAACTTCTCGGATAATCTGTTTGCAAATTGGATTATACTTCTTGTATTTTCCTTATTTCCTCCTTCATTTCTCTTTTTTTTTTTTTTTCCTCTTGTTTTCTTTTCTTTCTTTCTTCTTCTCTTTCTTAGTTCTTCTCTTACCCGATCTCTCCTTCAAACTAATCTTCACCATCATCTTTTATTCTTTCTTTTTATTAATCTATTTTTCCCACTATCTCCCACTTTCTATTTCCTTTTTCTTCTTTTTTTCTCCACTTTATCCACCTTTCTCTTCCATTATCCCCAACACCAACCACTATCTTTATCTCCCATTTTCCCCAATAATATCCACTATCTCTATTTTATTTCTTTTAAATTTTTGTTTTCTTTTTTAAAAAATTGGTTGTTACACAAAATCTTTCGCAAAAGTTTCCTCAAAATTTTTTTCCCCCAA
This sequence comes from Rehmannia glutinosa, assembly GCA_016081115.2. Classification (NCBI taxonomy): domain Eukaryota; kingdom Viridiplantae; phylum Streptophyta; class Magnoliopsida; order Lamiales; family Orobanchaceae; genus Rehmannia; species Rehmannia glutinosa. Next base: position 155,172 of record JABTTQ020000745.1, read on the forward strand.
AATATGATTGTTTGTAAAATATTTTAGAAAATACACTATTCATTTATTCTAACTTTTTCAATCACCAATCATATCAAATTATTATTTTACTAACAAAACATCACTATCAACGAAAATCATTACACAATTACATCACATATACACTATTCACATTCTAATTTTCAAATCATCAATAACACGCAATCAATATTTTACTTAAAAAGTAATCACATCAACTATCATAATCACATTTTTATTTTACATCCAATCGGTGGTGGATTCAAGATAGAACATTATACCCCCAATTTGACAAAATTCCAAAGTAATTAAAAATAAATAAATAAATAAATAAATTTGTACCCCAGCCCCTTTCTACATAAATTATTCTTTAATAACCATTTATATAAAAGTGAAAAAAGTTACAACATTTCTTAATATTGATTCTTTTATTGGCCCAACTTTTCTCAATAGGTACTCCTTTTTATGGATTTTGGCCTAACTTTCTAGTATCATACATATATTTAGTAATTTTTCGCTCGATGAGAAAACTTGTGAACAAATTATTAAATGATTGTTTGGTCACATTTATTGAGAATGATGTGTGTTTATAAGTTTCCGATGATAATATCGTATATCACTTTTAACAAAAGAAGATATGTTGGATCTAGTTGCAATTTTTATTTTTATTTTAGTGGTATGTATTTGCTTTTTTCTTTGCAAATTTTAGGTTGTACAAATTTAAATATTAAATAATATTTACGTGCACGCTTTTTTTTTTAATATCGATCGATCGTCAATTTTTGAAATTTCGGATCCACCATGCATCCAGTTACACTCTAAAAAAATTCACAACTTTTCAACACTATTCAATTTAAAAATAAAATGGACTGAATGAAAGTTTATCTAATCGCAACCTTATATATCCTTTGTTTTTCAAGGATTTTTTTTTTTTAAACTCAAAGCTGGCCGACTGTATAATGAAATGAAAATGGGAAAAAAATGAAATGAAATTTACAATGTTTCTTTTGTACTTTTACCAACTTTATGTCCAGTACATGACAAGGACTACCGTGCCTGCTCAGAATCTGGGATCAAAGGACAACGCTGCCTGCTTTTCGTATTGACCCACATTTGTCCACTTGTTAGCGCCCCCTTCTCTTCTTAAAAATTGAAAACATAAATAAATAAATTAACCTTTTTGAACTATGTTTAACAAAATGATAAAATATGTACATCTGTTTGATCGAGTATTATGTGGACCATTTTGAATTGATAGCTAGTTATACGTTTTTATATGAAAACAGAAAAATCATTTTGTTATTATATTTTCAAAGAGAATGATGTAATGCATACAGATTACTAACTGATGTGCTTAAATTGTAATTTTATTAAAAATTAATTCATACTCCTAATATTTAGATATCATAATATTAATAGAAGAAATTATTGTATAAGTAAACCAACCGCCATCACCCACATAAATTATTGTATAAGTGAGGTTTGAACTAGAGCTTGCAATTAGGATTTAGGACGGACATGCCAGTCTAGTACTTTGCCCACCAGGCCAAAGAGGAAAATCGAGTCGTCGTCAAGTTTTGAAACTTCGCGCCCCGTCAAGTCAACTAACAAAACCAGGCCAAGCAAGCGGACCAAATTCCTTGAAGCCAATAGTTTCATGACATTTCTGGCATGTAAAGTGTATTTTTTATTTTTCGGGCTAATTGGGCCATTGGGTCCACCGGGTGAATAAGTCCTCTTTTTTGGACATTCATATTTAAGGCCGAATCTTGTTAGGCCTGACTCAAATTGCTAGTTTTAATTAAACCGAAATTATTTTATTAATGTAGTTTCAAGTCTACCACTTAAATCAGACGAACTAATTACATTAGTCCTTACCCTCAAATACTAACTAATTTTGAATAACAATTTTCTATTAGAACCTACACATTTAAAGTGAACAAACTATAACAAAAGTATACAAATACTAAATTAATTCTCCAATTTATGATGCATATTTTTTTAATTTACATAAATAATTATCCACATTGCACTTCACATGCATTTCAAGAATTCAAATTTCAATTTACTTCTATTATGTTGATAAGAAAGGCGATTTTTCTCAAAGTAATTTGCCTAATATGTCAAAATTCCAAAATGTGGAAATTCTACTCATTATCACGTTCCTTCAACGCGCCAGTGTTGACTCTATCCTTGACCCAAAACGGCAAAACCCACCCTATAAAACCCCCCCAAATTTTCTTTTGTCACTACTCAATATACTCATTCAAACATTTTAACAAACAATTGTATATCCAATTTCATTTTACTCCAACAATCATGTATTCCACCACCACCACTACTACGGCGGATCACGGCGGAGATACTCCGATCACATCCATCCATCCGGACATAATTCAATCTCACATATTGAACAGACTCGACGGCCAAACTCTCGCCGCCACCAGCTGCGCGTCGGCGCAACTGCTCTCTCTGCGCCGACGATCAATTATGGAGGAAAATCTGCAACTCCACGTGGTCGTCCACCACTCACCCCACCGTCCGCGACGCCATCTCCGCCTTCCCGTCCGGCCACCGGTCGTTCTACTCCGACTCATTCCCCGCCGTCCGATGCCACCAATCTCAGGCAACTCATAAAACACGTTTTCCGGATACATCCGAATTAATCTCCGCCGTGGATATCTACTACGACGACAAATTAGTATACTCAAAAGTACTGAAAACGGAAACACTCTCCGACTGGTTCCTGTGCTCGCCTCTCAGGCTCGATCTATTGATCGCAAGGAAACGGTGACAACGCCGCTAAAATTCGACGGCGAGGACGGCGCGTGCACGTCACTCGCGGCGGAGCGACTGAGGGTGAGCTGGATCCTGATCGACCCGACCAAAAAACGCGCGGTTAACGTCGCGAGCATGAAATCGGTGGAGGCGCGTCGGCACTGGCTGACGGACGACATCCAGCTCCGGTACGCCACCGTCGTGGACGGCGGCGGCGTCGAACTCGTCCAGTGCGGCGTGGTGGTGTCCTGCGGCGGGAAGGAAGGCGGAGATCTGCAGGTGAGGGAAGTGAGCATGCAGATGGAGGACGTGGAGGGGAAGACTCTCACCGGTTTGGATAGTCTGAGAATATTGGAATCCGCCATGGAAGGGCAGAGATGTAAAAGTGACAGCGAGATTGAGAAAGATATTTATGAAATGTTTTTGAGGACGAAGGTACAGTTTAGAGAGAGAAAGCTGATGAGAGAGAGGAACATGGATATGGCGTGCATAGTTGCCGGGGTTTCCGTATTTCTCGCAATTTGGGTGTTTTTTCTGTTGAGGTGAAAAACTGAAATTAGTTAAGGTAAAAAAGGTAATTACGGTTTGATCATACAGTTAAAGTAGGTGAATGGATGATGTGTAAAAAATTATATTTTTTTATTAATTTGTGAAGATGAGGTTGAAAGGAACCCGTTAACTAAAGTTGGGTGAGTTATGGCTAGAAATCAATAATTATTAGGGGATACAATGAAATGTATTGTCACATTATTCATTAATTTTTTTTATCTTATCATATATGATTTTTTGTCCAAGTATAATTTAGCTAGAATTATATAATCATGTGAACATGTTCATTAATACTAGAACTGACAAAAAGTACGACCAGGTGGCCCAATGCAAGCCCCTCGAGCCAAAGTAGGCCGATGCTTTTCGGCCCTTTGAAAATAAAACTCAACCCACCAACGCTATATGCAGATATCCGAGTAATACTTATTTTCGATTGCCTTCTTCTCCATACTAAGCTAGATATCTTATAACACCAATGTATTCGGTTGTCATGCAATTTATTTGTGTTGAATTATTCAAACATTCAGTCAGTTATTATATACACACGATGATTTGGCATATGATTATATAAAATTAACATTTTTGATATCTATAGTATTTTTTTTCAAGGCAAAAAAAAAAAGTAAAGCCCACCAAACTTTTTCAAAAATGGATTGCTTGATCAAGTTGATGTGAGCTGACTTGAGATAATTATGGCCGGGGGATATGATGTCAAATTCTCACCTATTCTTTATTTTGATAAGTATAAGTTATTGGATTGGATTTGGACTGTCATTGTCGTAATAGTATAAGTATTTTAATTTTTATATTATCATTGATCACGCGTGAGTTATAACGATGACGCAAACATATAACCTACGTCTTACAACTTGCTAATTACTCCATAATAATTGTTTTTCCAATTGCAATGCCAAATGGGATGCACACTTCTATTTCCTTTTGTCCACCCAGATTATTCCTACACTACTCAGGGAACAAATCTCATACTTATTTTGAATTATGGGACACTACAAGAAAATCGCAAAATAGCGACGGAAATATCCGTCGCTAAGCCCATAAAATCCGCCGCTAAATTGTTTAGCGATGAATTAGCGACGGATTTTTTCCGTCTTTATTTCACTGTCGTTAATTTCTTAGCGGCCGGATTAGAATATCCGTCGCTAAATAGCGAGCGGAAAAATTTGTCGCTAAAATATTAAAAATCCGTCGCCAATCTTGAATTGGGGCGACAGAATCGGACGATTTAATTTAGCGGACGGAATAATTCGCCGCTAAATTGTGTCAATTAACTTTGCTTATAATATTAGCGACGGACTTTTCCGCCGCTAATTTGATTCAATAGCGACGGATTAGTCCGCCGCTAAATTTGTCTTACACGAGGAAATAATCCGCCGCTATTTTTATAATATTTTTTTATTTTATTTTTTATAATTAAAAACCTGTAAAAACAATTTACGTTCAAATTACAAAAATTCATTTACATAAACTATATAATCTATCAATAATCGCCAATATAATATTTGTTTTACAAAAAAACCATGACAAACATTTTTAGTTATAGAAATTCGCAATACATCCACATATAATCTAAAATATATAATACAAATGTCTAGAATTTGTCCAATTTGTGTATGTCAAGGAGGAGGCATCTGTCCATGGCGGCGCGACTCCATCATCATACGTACCAACTCCGATACTTGTGACTGGAACTAAATGCGCTCATGACGCTCCTTCTCCAACTGCAACTTCTCCAACTGAATTCCATACCCAAGTTCATTAATTAGTATATGTCATCTCTCAAAGAGTGCTAGCAGAACAGAAATAAGTGAAACCGTGACGTTTAAAGGATTTATCAGGAAAGAAGGAAAATCAAAGCAAAAGGAACCAAGGAAATGTAAGCCATCACTTTATGTTTGTAAGCCAACCAGATGAACATATGGTATCATTTTACATTGATTTTAAATTTCTTTGACCCTGTAAGCATATTGAAATTAAAGGAGCAAAGCATTATTACCTATGTCATGTAGAAGTGCAGCTAACTCCACCTGAAAAACAAGAAGATAAAATATCAACTCACACATTTTGCTAAGACATTTTGAAACACAACAATTCAGTTAAATATTAAAACAGAAACTAAAACAGCAAATTTCTAAGAAAGCAAAGCAGAACGCACCAATTCAGTTAAAATATTACCCAATTTACTAATATAGAAAATTCACTAATATAGAAAAATGATTTACCAAAAACAACATACACAAAGAACATTTACGACATCAAATTTTTCAACCTAATATTTACTCAGTAGAACTCACTCCAAACAATTAGTGCTGCATGCACTAACTAAATCAGTAAAGCCTTTTCAATTTCTTTTCCATTTTCCGCTTCGATTTTCCTTTATTTCACAGAAACATGAGATAATTGAAGAAATATGCGCTAAAAGAATTTCATACTCCCAAAGTATTGAGGAAACAATCAATCGACAAAACAAATCAAAACATCACAAAAATACAAAGAAAACGGACTTGAATTCACCACGATTAACAAAACAAATCGAACGAATATACAATGAGGTTGCTTTACGCGACCGCGAGAGCGAGAGCGGGCGGTACACTTTCCACGCGAAAAGAAAGTCTTCGTTGCTGTGCAAGTCGTGGTACAAGAATGCAATCAGAGCATTAGAGTGTATTTATCGGTGGAAAACTCGTCGGCTCAGCAAATACAGTGATGACTCTTCAGCTCAATGGCTCATTAAAGAAGGTGCTTAAAGATGTTGGAGCATTATGGGCTTTAGTATTAAAAACATAGCTTTGTACTGATTTTCTAAACTTTCTTTTCTTTCTCATTTTTTTTTTCTCTTTGCTAGGAAACGGCTATTTTATACAGAGTAATGTTGTATGGAGTGTATCAATAGTCTTTCTTGTACTCTAAATATAAAGCGACTTAAGTTTTTATAAGCTATTGAACTAATTCTCAGTTTTTCCTTCCTCTTTAGCCATACAACCTTATTTTCCAAGTAATAACTATATCATATTGCAGCTTTAAGTAAAACCTTCATTGTTAAACTTTGAGCAACACCTCAATAAAATCAGCTTTCTCCTTGATTAGACCTCTCTCTTATCGATTCTTATCAAAATGTTATTATAGTAAGTAAAAAAGCTTTTAATAACAAATTAATGGACAAGCATTCACCTTCACGTTTCTTGCTATCTTTCTTTAGTTATTTATTTATTTATTTATTTATTTATTTTCTCAAAGTACTAAATATAGAGGCTACTTAAATTTGCTCGGATAATCACCGGCCGACGCCTTATACCCGAGTAAGAATCATAAAGTAAAAAAAAAAAAAAACAAGAACAAACAGGACTTGTGGCTCAAACACTCCTTCTCAATCTAGTGAAAAAAATTGTGAAAGATTGAGCTATCCAGATAAATGCATAAACACATGCTTTAGCAAAAATAACTTGATAATAGCAACAAAAAACACAATGCATTCACCCATACAAAGCATAAAAGTTTCACAAACTCCAAACATGATCATCAATCGAATACAAATTCACCATCTCTATCACGCTATCGCATCCCCACTCAAGTAAAATGCAAACATACGATACACAAAATAAGGTCCTAAAAACCCCGACAGAGTACAAAGCATAAAATGGAGGGGACAAAAATCACACACCTTGGTGCAAATTTCAAATCCGATCTCCTCGCACTAGGCGAGTCCCACACATTCGGCACAAGCTCGTCACCTCCGCCAAAATCAAAAGCACGAGAATCCCGAAAGCCCCATGATAAACCACATAGCGGCGGTCACGAACACGAAGAGAATGGCCAAATGGTTAAAAACCGAACCCTAGAAATATGAGAAAGAACTAGGAATAGCAATTTATATTCAAATCCTCTACAAAAACCTAATTAGGGATGTGCAAATTGAAAGAAATACATATTAATTTATAATTTAGGGATATGAAATACATACCTTAACATCGTAGAGTCGATCGAGATTCGAGATTCGAGAGGCGACTGGCGAGAGAGACTGAGAGGAGAGCTTTTATAGGTATGTTAATGTTCGTCTTTAGCGAGAGAGACCGAGAGAGAGACGAGTGAGACACTACTGAGGACGAGAGAATGAGGAATTGAGGGTTCTATGTTTCTCTTTTTTTTTTTTTTTTTTTTGAAGTGATATGTTCTCTGTTTTGATTGAGTCTGAGGGTAAGTTTTAAAACAAATTGATTTTTTTGACAAAAAAAAATTGCTTTTTGTTGTCTTATTTCAGCCCTCGGTTGTTTTGAAGCAAAAATTGCTTTCTTTTTATGAGAGTTGCTATTAAAAAAAATTATTTATAATGTTAGCGACGGATTTGATATCCGTCGCTAAAGTGTCTTGATTTATTTATACATTTAGCAACGGACTTATATCCGTCGCTAATAAAAACATTAAATTTCGGAATTCAATTTATCTAAATAATTTAGCGACGGATTTGATATTCATCGCTAGATTTCTAATTTATTTATGACATTAGCGGATTTAATTTGATATCCGTCACTAAAGTTTCCTAATTTATTTATAAATATAGCGACGGAATTACATCCGTCGCTAATAAAAAAAATAAAATTTTCATATCTTAATACTTTAGCGACGAATTTCACATCCGTCGCTATATTGATAATATTTATTTATTTAGCGACGGATTGTATCCGCCGCAAATATATTTTTGTTCTATTTATTTATTTTCCTTGTCTATTCCGTTGCTAATCTATTGCGGATCCATCGCTAATAGCGACGGATCGGTCCGTCGCTAATATCGTACGCTAATCTGTAGATTTCTTGTAGTGGGATATCCATCCTTCTTATCGGATAAAATATCACGGAGAATACAAAAAAGGGCTATAAAATGTTGATAAGATTTTTTTAACAAGGTAACATTTCATTTAAAGCAATTTCCAAATCTAATTATAAATAATGTTACACATAACTAATTGACGTTTGCCGAATTAAATTTAGAAAGATCATAGTCCGGTTAGTCTCATACTCCCATTATTAGGATTCTTGTTGTCATGGCTCATGATGAAAGGAAGAAAATGATTGAAAGGCTACCAGTTTGATTAATTCGACTCTCTTTTTCCAAAGTCCGAGTAAAAAAATAAAATAAAAAATAACAAGGAAATAGGAGAAAAACTTAAGTAAAATTATAAAATTAAACTACTTGTACTAGAGGGGTGCATCATATATTGACTTATGAGTAAAGAGGCTAATTCATCTTGTTGGAGATGCACTTTTCCAGGACAAAAATCATGAAATCAAATGAAATTAGAAAACAAACAAAAATCTCTTCATGGACATCTCGCAGGATTCAAATTTTCATTCCAACTTTTTAATTCACTTTTTATTCCACTTGATTGGATGAATGATACATGTAAGACACTCAAACAATCAATAACCCACGTTTATCTCAATAATACGTGTTATTCATCCCAAACAAAGTTAGACAAAAGTAGAATAAAAAATAGAACACGAAATCTTATCCCCACTTCATAAACCTGGCCATCCACATCAAATTGATGCCTTTGCTGATTTATGTAGGGAGTCATTCATTTTAGGGATAAATGCATTTTGCCCGTCACACTATCGTGAAAAATTGAACTCGCTCTACTAAACTTTGGAAAATTTTCTTTTTCATGTCTAATTTTAAATATTTTGCACTTAACAGGAGCTAACTTGGACAAGGTCGTGAGTTGATACATGTAACTTTTGGTTGGTTCAAGTGATAAATATAACAAATCATATCATTCATATGACATAATATGTATTTTCAAATTTAACTGGACAAAGTCCAAACAAAGGCTACAAAACTATAGTTTGGAGGGAAAACCCTTCATTTAAGGTATAATCTATGGAATCTTGCGTCAACTCTCCGCCACAAAAAAATACCTAATTCCTCCTATTAAAACGGATGAGATCCTCTATTGTAAAACTATATTTCATCCTCTTTCCAGACGTATAAATGATTGACGCGTGTATAACACTTACCACGTTAACTTTCAAACATAAATTGTGGTTTTTAATATAATAAATTTTATACACACGTATCAATTATCTATGTGGTAGACGTGAGATAAAATCTGATTTTGGAATAGAAAATCGGCCCCCTATTAAAAATACATTTTTTTCTTGAGGCCATGTGTAACCGTCACACTAACTCGTAATTATTGCCACATAAGAAACCTATAGCCCTCCACTGTAAAAATATAGTATATTTCAAAAGACAAAATCATTATATTATCAAAAATAGAATATTTTTTCTTGGAATGTCGCTTGGCGAGCCACATTTTATTAATTTTAGAAGTTATTATCTGCAGAGTGACAATTATTGGAATGAGTTAATGTTATTGATACCATGTTGTCCGTGTTCTTGCAGGCCATTATACACGTATGTTACATGAGGAACACGTGTTGTATTTATATAACAACCGCGTGGAAACTGCAGATTAGGCCACACGAGTAAGGAAAAAAAAGTTGTTATAATTGGAATTGCTATTCTTATAATTGGATAACCCGTAATCAATAACCCACCCCTAATTGGATTGATACTTGAACACTTTTTTATTTTATTAAAAATTTATATGTAACTGTTCAAAAATTTGGCAGAGAACGGCATTGCCGGTCGCAGTTTGTTCTATTTTATTTGGTATTTATATAAAAATAATATACCTATGTAGAGAAAAATTTGGGTTTTTGTCTTTTTTTTTTTCTTTTTCTTTTTTTTTCTTTTTCAACGTAGTACCTACTTCATTTGATTTGAGAATTTTTTTTGAAGAAACTAATACAATAATAAAAGAAAACTATAACGTTGAAAGAGTTGAGGATAGTATTGGATTGAATGAATCAAATTAAACTAAGAAGGGTATATCACTAAAATTGTGTTGTTAGATTTCTTTTTTTATTAAGACCCATCTTTTGAAAGAAAAATATGAGATCTTTCAAACACGTTAGCATTGTTATTTTTTTTTCTTTTTTGATAATCCATATTATCCCCACATCAATCGGGACTCAGAGGCACATACCATATACTTCATTCGGACTATGGGAATCCAGGGACGGACAGGGGGAGGATTGTTGGGAATATTAAACCCCACAAAACATAATTAGTGGGATGTGCCTAACATTTTTACCATTGAATGTTTGGACCATCCAAACTTGAAAAAAAAACCAAACATATGTTAAAAGCTTCGCCATTTTTTCTCTATAAATAGAGAATGTGAGTGCAGGGAGAAAGTCATGGCAAGTAGGCATTTGCTTGGTCATCCAACCAGGGTGGAGAAAAAATGAATGTACATACTTGGGGAGATCAATTTGGGTGAGTCAAATCCCGAGCAGGTGCATGAAACATTTGGGATATTTTTCTCAGAACACAAAAGAGGTTGGGAGAGTGTTCTTTGATAGCTAGTAAAGTGGTTGTCACGAGAGTCTTTATTCTTGGGTTTGGTCCATAAAACTCAAGGGTGTATTTTCTTATCGAGAAATTCTTTATTAGTAAAGAACGGAAACTCTCGTGGACGTGGCGGGTTTGCTTAACCACGTAAAATTCTTGTGTGCATTTTATTTTTCGCCGGTGTCATTTTATTTTTGCCATCACTTTGTTGGTGTGATTTGTCGGATATTAGGATAAATCAAATTTCGGATCATGACACGCCTCCTCATTGCGCCCAACTATGAAGATTGGTGTTGGCAAATCGATTGAACCGCTATAATATATTATTTAATAAATTAATATAGTACAAAAAACACAAACCAAAATATCTTGCCCCTCCCCCAATTTCCATGTAATTTAGTTATAAAAACTTGTATGTTTTATTTTTATTTATATTATATTTGATTTTGCCGGTCCAAGATTTCGAGGGCCTAGAGCAAAAACTAATATATATATATACATATATATATATATATACGATTGCGGAGATAGGGGAAGGCCAACCTGCCCCAACACCTTTTTTTTTAAAAAAAAAATTATACAATGGCGTAGCAAAAATTATCACGGGTAGACTCATACACGAAATTGGGGTGGGCTAGATAAAAATAGTAAAAAAATACACAAAATATTAACTAAAAATTTTGAAAAAATTTACCTAGTAATTTTTTTTTTAAGGAGGGAGGTTGGGATTGGCCCCTATCTCCACCATTAATTGTATATATACATATAAAAAACATCGAGGGCCCTCGTTGGAGGCCTCTGTGCGGTGGCACCATAAATCACCCCCATGGCCACCTTGGATATTGCCCCCAAGAATAAATTTCTGCGTCCATCCCAGAGTCATCCGTTGGGGAGGAGGGGCAAACCATAACCAATTACTCTGTGATAGTCGAGGTTGGAATCCAAGATCTTCATGTGCGATTTTGCAACCTCAGCCAGCTAGATCAACCTTTTGGGGTTAGCTTAAAAAAATTCCATAGTTTAGCATGTTTTTGGCCTATTTATGTTTCTTGTTTTATTTGAATTTTGTTTCATTTCCAACTTCGGATTTGTTTAAGTTTCTATGTTTCCCTTAAATACTCTTCGAGGCCTTTTATTGTTGAATCATATATATTTTAATCATTGATAATAAAGTTTTATTTTTCTTCCACATATAGTTTGTCTTCCAATTATCCGTCTCGTGTCACCTTAAATATCTTGTTATGTCTACATTTCAAAAAAATTAAATATTCTGAAAATTATGGGTCAATAATTTACCAAACCACGGTCTTGAGTAGTATTATGCATGCTACACTCGATGTACTATACTTGGTGGATAGATGAACTACACGTATCTATTATCATATGGATGAATGATGTTGTTCAATCTTATAAGTAGTGTAACACTTGTTATCTATCCGCTAATCAAATATATATGTACACCGATGTATCATCGACAATAACGTATTTAGTCATGATGTCTAAAAGATCACTCGAGATAAAAGAAAAGAATCCCCAAGAGTAATTAACACTACGGGCTTTGTAGCGGCCCCTCTCTAATAATACCAAACAAAATATTGGGCCTCATTTTCCTTTGTATCTGAAAACAAGGCCCAATTTCTTTACAAACAGACCTTTGTTTCACTAAGACTTTGGTCCAAATAAATGTCTCACCTTACACATTAAATGATCTTACTGATGGGTACTAGTACAACCCTCTATCTGTCGAAATGGTTTTGCGGGCCGACTCATCATTTTCTTAAAAATCTTTTCGAGATCCAGACTTAATAAAAATTGCTGTCCATTTATAATTAAAATTAGGAGTGATAAGTGATATTATTACTAAAAACGAACGAAAACATAGGGTTATTATTTAGCCTTATTGTGTTTGTGTCCTTATTGCGTCAATACGAAAATTTCGTGTTGTGTTGGGTGGTAAATGTCGGTGCTAACACGGTAAGAATACGAACACGATCGTGATAAGAACATGACAACGACACGGTTACCTATTAATGACACCAAAATGACACGATAATGATATATTTACCTATTAGTGACATGATAAGAACACGATAACAATACATTTACGTATTAGTGGGACGATAACCGACATTTTGTATGTTTGTATTGTGATGTGTCGATCGAATTTTTCGTGTTCGTTTTCGGTGTCGGAGTAAATTATTATCGTGTCATGTTCAGTGTTCCACCTTATCTTGTCGTATGTTATTAAACACGACACGATAACCTATTTTGCCACCCCTAATAAAAATAATATACACATCTATATAAAAATTCCTTAAAATCGAATTTACTTTGATTTTTGGTTAGGTACGGTTTAACAATATCTAGAACCATATGCGGAAAAAATTAGGACCATTTGGTTAATGAAAAGTCGAGAGAGTCATCGAATATTTTCAGTTCGGATATCGACCGTTTTTTCGATAATATCAATGTCTCGTGCACAACCCTATTATCATACTCAAATGTTTGTTTACTATCTTTTTTGAAATAATAAGAAACACAAAATATTTATTTCAATCCCTAATATTAAACTAATGCTTATAACTCATTCTAATTTAGATTAGCTAAAGTAGTTTGTTGGCAATTTATACTAACAATCTAATTGACAACGGATTTGGAAAGGAGACTAAGAAATCAGTAGAAATTTATAATTTTTACCTATCAAAAAATACTGAAAATGTTCATAATAAAGCACTTTCACACTTAAAATATAGTCTAATCTTCAACATAGTCAAACGGTCAAATTTCCAGTGAATAAAATAAAATATTCCATACACCCATCCAGAAGCTTTTCACCAGAAATTAGGAAAAAAAGGTTTCGATCTTTGTCATCGTCCTTATTCAAAACGTTCGCAGTTTGTTCACCGTCCCCTTACCCTCAAATTTCTCCGATCGAGATGTCGGAGCCCCAAGTTCCAGACCCTGCTGCGAGCCCTAGTGAGCTACCCGCCGGTTCGATTCCACCAGACCCGCTGCTAGGATCCGACTCGTTCATCGACCCGGGCCGAACCGACGCCGGAGCTGAGTCCCCCGAATACCAGAAACATGAGCATACCCCAAATGTGGAGTTCGCGCCGGGCGTGGTTATTGCGGCGGAGCCCATTTCGATGTTGCGCCCTGGAGAGAGCTCGGTGGAGGAACCACCTAGGTCGGTGAGGAGGAGAAACCCGGAGGAGATGGCGAAGAGGCCGAGCTGGTTGCCGGAGGACTGGAAAATTGACTTGAAAGTTCGATCCTCTGGAGCTAGCGCTGGACTTATTGATCGGGTATGTTTATTTCTCTCTCTGGGCGAACACAAAACATTTTTTTCGATTTTAGGTTAGTTGTTTTTTGTTTGAGTGAGAAGAAGATATATCATGTTGTGCTTGGGGGATGGCGATTTTTAGATCTACTGTGTAATGTGTTTTATGTGTATTTGTGGATTTCATGTAACAATGTTCTTATGAATTGGTTTTTAGGTTTTTCTTTCGGCTGTAAATGAAGAGTATAATGTAGCTCTGTGCATTTATGTGGAAAACAGTGTACTCCCAGTAATTTGAACAAATTAGGTCAAGTTGAGGAAAACTTGTTTAACTCCATCTCGTTTTTAGTCCTGAAGTTACATAGTTAACTCATTGCTGTTTGGCAATTGACATAAACTATACCAAGAATATTCAGCCTCTACTCTTCTTAAGCAAGTCGATCGTGAGAGAGTTATACCTTTGATATGGATTTGATAAAGTTTCCTTTGTTTTCCATTTACTAAATGGTAGGTGGATGTCCTGGTAAACAAATTTACGAATTACTTCTCTCGTTTAATCACTAGTTTCCTAATTTTAAAAATCATACTCATTAACAATCTTTTTCCTTTTTCGTTTTGGATGCTATTTGGTATCATATTATTGGAGTTTCCTTGATTATTCATTGAAATGGTTGGCATACATGCACTTTTCCATATACCGGACTTGATAATGCATCTCGTAAATCTTCAGTCTATATCCAGAAACATACTAGGAGCACCAATAACTATTTATGGAGAGTATTGATTTTTTTTGGCATGTGGATTTGTGCCGCAGCGTGCTTATAACAGTTTTAATTTTAATTGATTGCTTAGACATGCCAAATGCATATCTTCCATTTGGCTATCCTGGTTATTCATGGTCTCTTTGTAATGTGTCTAGATGGAAGTATTTTTACGTATGCATGGAGTAATATGCTGTATTCCTAATGGAGAAACTCAAGTTGCTTTCCTGATTGAGTTGAGCATAGACAAGCCAATGATTGTTCTATAATCATAGTTTGTAGATAGATGAGTATTGGAGTTGGTTAATTTGTTACCTGGGGATTCTTCAACATGAAAATTCCTTTTTTTTTTTCACGTTGGTGGTGGATGACGTTGGATGTTAAACAAGGATAACTCAGATGGAAGAACGTGTCTTTATTCTATTGTTATATGCCCCACTATGTTTGATCTAGGTTTAGATTTTTTCGTATATTCCAAAACGACCGTTTTCAATGTTATCATAATTTGTTTTTTGAGGATGGTATCGAAAAAGACACTTCATTTTTAATTTTTAATTTTTCTGGAAATGGAACTGATGAATAACTACAAGACAAAACTTAGATTAATTCAATCATTATTTTGAACAGTCGGTTTAACGTGTTCCGTTTAACAGTTTTATTTTGGTAACCTTGTTTTTAAAAGCTCATGGTCTCTGTATCGAAGCCCAATGACCAAAGATAAACGTGAAATGCAAAACTAAGACAAATTTAAATCCCACGACCTTGAGTTGGCCTGTGAGCTAAGCAGGTACGGACTCGACGACATCTCAGTAAGGAGGATTTAACACGTATTTTGTGGGCAATTTGTGCTCTTTAATTACTTGAGAGTCTTAAATGTTTATTCATTCCACTTTTCATGATCTTGGAACTTTTTGGAGATTAAGGAGTTAAGTTGGACTGCTTGACAATTTTATGAGGTCTCGGTTCTGTCCATCTCCATTGCTAACATTTCATGGTTTTAAAATCTTCTGGCAATGCTTCTAGATCCTCCAAAGCGCCTCATCCTCCGCCCATCAAATTTGTCTTTCATTGCTTGGGTATTGTTGATAATTTGGCCCTTGATGCATTTTTGTCAAGTATTGCTAATTCTTTGTGTCAAATCTTCCCATTTGCAATTTGTTTCCGAAAACAACTCCCCACGGAGTTATTTCCCTTGGAAGAACTTCTTAATTGTCTTTGATTTTTTGAGTCTAAATGGTGAGATGAGCAAGGTCGAGAGATGGAATATGATTTATTCCATCACATTTAAGAAAATGATTGTCCTGGAAAGAGTATTTAGGAATAAAATTTCAAATTGGGTTAGAATGGGTAATGAGAGCGTAATATCATGATTTACTTGAATAATTAAGCTCAACATAAAAATTTACATTAGATTGGTCTTTCAATTATTCTAGAAAGATATACTTTTACTTTATGTATGTGATTCCTTATCAGGTGCACGAATATTAGCTCGTGTTACTATGGGTAAAATGGAATGGCTATAATTCTTTGGCGTGGAACTGCTTTCTTGGATTGGATTGGAAGTTCTATCATATTATCATTATGATATTTAAAACATGCATCTTACTTTAGTAGAGCTTAAGGTGATGGCAGAAGTTGACAAATTGCTAACTTCATCTATTGATGAAAGCGTTCTCAAGCCTAATCTACTAGAGTCTAAATTTTTTTAATAAACTCCTTGCATACATTATGCACTTGGTCAAATGGAGATTGCATTCTTGGATGAAACAACAGTTAGATCTCTGTTGCAGAAGCCAGAGAGAGAGCCAAAAGCTTCTCTGCTGAATTCTTGAGCAGTCTATATGTTGCTTCAGGAATGGGAGCTTAAATTTGAAGCTCGGTCCCCTGGTGGATATGCTGGAAAAGTTGATAAAGTAATTTGTCTTCAATTTTTTCAATCACGATAGATATAGATCTGTTGCTTCTTTCAGAATTGAAGGTAAATTAGATGTTTGATATTATGGATTTATTCCATGTATTCACTTGCGAATTTATATGGATTTTGTTTGCATGACTGCTTGGTTAGAATTGATGGTCTTTGATGAATGTTTCATTCAGAGTTCTGGATATTATTTTGTTTGGTGTCTAATATCATCTGAGGTGAATTGGGGTTTTATGAAACAATTGCTAATAATGCACCTTCTGAAATTTACATGGTTTATTTGCATGTATATAAAATTGATGGTCTTTGGATAAATGGTTTTTTTTTTTCCAGAGGACTCAATACTCTTTTTGTGGTGTCTAATACCATTTGAGTGAGAGGGTTGAATTATGATAATTCACTTGTGAACGTATACTGGGTCTGTTTGCATGTAAGCTTTGTAAGATTGTGGTCTTTGGATTAATGGTTATTTACCTGCGGGGTCTAATACCGATTCTTGTGAATTGGAGGTTGAATTATACTGCCAGTAATAATGTTCATATTTTCAGTTAACCTAAAGGGATTGAGAAGAAAACTATTTTAAGTTATTTTCTTCCAGAAATGAGGCATGTTGAGTTCCAATGATAATCAGAAGGTCGAAGGCTTGGTTTTACCTTCTTAGGTAGAAAATATTAATTTTTGAAACAACTGCTGAATGAAAGCATTCACTTTTGCCATTTCCTTTTCCTTCTTCTGAAAAACTAATGCATATTGAGAAATATGTGGATATGTAATGTTTTTGGAGATTATACAGAAGTTCCATTTAATGAATTAGAACTGGTTTGGTTGATTGGCAGTCTGGGGGTATTGTTACTCCTTTTAGGAAATTAGTCATGATGGTTGTTGAGCATCAATCATGATAAGAGTATTTCAGTAATTACCTTTTTGTGGGACTATTCAATTTGATCTTGGATGTGATTTTTACCAACATGATCCACGTATGAACCTGTAGACGTGATTTGCCCCTTAAGTTTATCTTATCTGTAAAACTCGTTACCTGTTGAGTTTATAGGAATTGTTGAATTTCTATTATCACACATGAAATTTGCTTTTGAAAGTCTTGCATGTTATAGCATCTTACTTGAATTCTTTGCATGTTTCACTTTCACACATATGAAACTAATGTTTCGTCTTGTCTGCATTCCAAAATACACTTTTTCAGAATCAGCATTATTGTACGTCAAAATGACATTACATCTCAATAAACATATCTGAATGGTAAATATGCGATTGCTTGAGGAAATTATGCTAGAAGAATTGGAAAGCTATATGGTGTCTATTATTCTGTGGCCTCTTTTTCTGCTCTCTTGGACTCCTGAACCATAATTATATATGTCCAGTGAGACTAGAAACGACGAGATCACCGATCAGCATGCAACATTAGGTTAAAATATTTTAGGGATAATTACAAAAATTACCCTGAGGTTTGGGTTATTACAAAAAACCCAGAGATGTTTGAAAATTACAAAAAAAAACCTTGAGTTTTAATTATGTGTTAAATTTAAGGTGGTAATTGCAATGTTTTTACAAATGTAAGGGGATGTTTGAAATGTTTTTGCTTAAATGTGTAAAGTGTAATACATAATCAAACCTCGAGTTTTTTGTAATTTCAAAGACCTGTGGGTTTCTTTGTAATTAACCCAAACCTTAGGGGTAGTTTTTGTAGTTATCCCAATATCTTATTCTGTAAGTTGGTTCATTATCATAATGTGCTACTTGCCAATTGTAATGTATTATGTTCCACCTGTACATGGACTAACCTTTTCCCTTTGGTCTTTCAATGACCATCAGTTATTTTACTTATTTTTGCTCTGTTCTTTTATTCTTCTTCATTTTTATTTATTTTTTATTTTGCATTTTAGGTGATACTGTTTGGTTTACACTACTAATAAATACATCTATTTACTTCACTCTTTAGTATGCCTAAACATCTAAACTGTGCAGTACTATGTTGAGCCAACGGGACAACGCAAATTCCGTTCAAGAATGAGGTGCTTCACTTTTTGGAGACAGGAAATAAAAAGAAGAAAGCCAACTTCTGAAGCAGATGCTGCGGTAGGTAAAAATATTATTCTTTGGTTAAGGTTTCATCCTTGAATATCAGATCACACATCAGTTTCACTATTACCTGTTTCCTTTTCCCCTTTAAAAACTGATTGTACATATTTCTTTGTACAGCCTTCTGAACAAAAGAAGTCGAGCACTAAACGCAAAAAACCTGAGGCCGTAAAATCTGATATCAAGCATCCAGAATATGCCAATGGCGTTAAGACAGATACTCGTCAAGAGATATGAACTGTCTGAAT
This sequence comes from Rehmannia glutinosa, assembly GCA_016081115.2. NCBI lineage: Eukaryota > Viridiplantae > Streptophyta > Magnoliopsida > Lamiales > Orobanchaceae > Rehmannia > Rehmannia glutinosa. The sequence continues at coordinate 174,235 of JABTTQ020000745.1, forward strand.
GGTAAGGCCAAATGTTGAAGAAATGTTGGGACCTCTAACTTAAGGCTTTTTCTATTGAGTTTTTCGTATAATGTGTGGCCTAGATTCTGTTGATGAATGGTAGACGTTTTAGTTTTTTGCGTCGAAGATTATATAGAATTTTTACTTTCATTTTGTTACTGTTTGTGAGCTCTCTTCAGACTGATTTGGGCTCTCACCCTTTTCCTTTTGGACATTTTATAGTTGAGATTAAATTTTATTTGTATTTGGAACCTTTCTGAAGCAGTATTGCAGACTAGTTGTCTTGAAAGATTAATGATTCGAAGGAGTTTCTGATTTCTAGTATTCATTCGGTATTTCCGAAATTTTATATGGGGTAAACTTCAATTTTAGTCGCGTAACTATGGGGGTTTGGCAACAATAGTCTTGCAAAAATCACAGTTTGCTAAAGAGTCTCTTAACTTTCAAAAAGCTCTCGATTTAAGTCGTTTGATTGCTGGAATTTGGAAAACTTGCCCAAAAAGATTCACGTGTCCACATTTTTGGCAAAAATCGTTGATGTGTAAACTAATTTTTGCTTATATGGGCATTGTTCAAGTGAGTTGACATATTGATCGGGACAAAAGCTTAGGAAAGAAAAAATCACTTGGAGACTTGTTTATTTTGGCAAATTTTCCTACTTTTGGCTCCCAAAGGAGCGAAATCGAGTTTTTTTTTTTTTTAAAGTTGTGAGATTTTTTGCAAATTGGGATTTTTGTAGGACTATTATAACCAACATCCTATATGTACAGTACTAAAATTGAAATTTACTCTTTTTTCTATATCTCTACTCACCCTGGTTTTTGTAAGATATTTCTGTGCTGGTTGATAAAAAAAAATTATGTATGTCGCTACTTACGATTTACTAGGACAAAAGTTGTTGGTTTTGTTTTTTTTTCCTTCGGGTCTGAAATCTTTATAATTGTCCTCTTATTCGATTATGCCATTGCAATTGGTTTTATTATTCAAATATATTACCCGAGAGATCAAATTGTGTTTAACAACTGATGTGGGATTAGTGATTACCACGTAGAATTACTTGGACTTGTATCCTGAATTAAATTGTACGATTAATCTAGTAAATATTTAAGACGACAACTGTCAAGTATTAAATACAAGCGTGAAACAAATTACCTATCTTGTAAATGTATAGGAAGGAGTATTTATAGTTTTATACCTATGTGCGTTCAATATTATTAAATATTTTGTTTCTCTTTTTATATAAATGGAAATATCAATATCACCAGTTCAATGTTAAAAATTCTGACTTCCTTCAAATCCTTCTGATTTTAATGATTGCTTCATATTAATGAGTAAAAAATCTACAATTAATCAACTCCAGATAATAACAATGTTGTCTCATATATCGACGTTGTTATGAGATATTTTTTTAAAATCAATATATAAGTTTCTTTCCGAATGACAAAATTATTGCATTATAGCGTGAGTATGACTATAAATCTTATAACAACGTGATAATTGAAAAACGAAAGGTAAAATACCACAGTCGATAAAGCGTAAAGGAGTCATTTAATTTTAGTATAAAAAACACGGCTGTAAATGTAGTGGCGGAGCTATACCAATTTCATTGAGGGGCTAGAGGAGAAAAAATAAAAACAAGCATACCAACCACATTTATACTAAATATTCAGAAATACGAGATAGTGAGTTTAATGCAAAACAAAAAACCAAAGGAAACATCATAGAATTTACTTACAATCATTATTAGAATCTATGAAAATTGTACACGACGTTTTTCATTATTTCAAACTCAGTTTTTATAGAATTTGTGCTAAAAGTAGTGGCAATTTCTTTCTCAACGTAAATAACTAAGTTATCTTTTTCTTAAAGAAGTATCAATGGTCTTTCATTTTCCATGTGCGTAACTAAGATAATGAGATGTTGAGATGATAAGAATTAAAAAGATTATTAAATTAAACAAAAGAAATCTAACTAAAAAGATCAAATTGCTATTAAAATACTACAATAGAAATTTACTTGGTTCTCATCCATTATGTAAAAAACAAGTAGATTAACAATTAACATCATATTTTAAATTTAAGCCCTTTGGTTGAAGCAAATTATATTATTAAATTAAATACTCAATTTTTTATTGTCTACAATTAAATTCTACCACATTAAACCCAATTAAAGCAATTACTATTCTAAAATTTCCACATTACTGGTACAATAATAAATCAATACTAGTAATAAAGCAATTACTATTCTAAAATTTCCACATTATATGTATATATATACTATTTAGTTAAGTTTAAAAGTTTGTGGGGGCTAAAGCCCCCCACCCCTAGGCAGAGGATACGCCCCTGTGTAAATAAATATAGTATTCGACAAACAATCTGTGAACAAGTTCCAAACAAATTTTAGGGCTCGTTTAATAAACGAATTGAACTTAAACCATTATATATACTTGTTCATTAATAGATCGTAAACAAATTCGTTTAGTACACGTTCTTAAATGTTCATGACGCTCGTGTATTTAGAATCATTGTTCATAATCAAGCTTGTTTAAAGCTCGACCAATAACTCGATTATGATTCAATGAATAATAAAATAACATTATTTAATTTAAAAATTAAACTACATATTCTATCCGTTCACGAACAAAGTTAAGTTTGATTATTTTTTATTCTTCACAAACAAAATTATCGATTATTTACGAATACGGATTTAAATTCAAACACGTTATCGAACAAGAACGAATATTAAATAATATTATCAAGGCGAATATGAACAATCTCTATAAATGTGAACCAAACTCAAGCCGAACTCGAACATTAATAAAACTAAACCAACATTTGGCAAACAAGCTAACACTTGGATCGGGCCGGATCGTTTCATTAGGTAATTACAGTGTATTAACAAAAAGGGAGAAACACATACCAACAATGCTGATGAATATTATATATTGAGAGAGAGAATCGTCTGCTGAAGTCCGCCGAAACCACTACTTTCTTCCTAATCGTCCGCCATTGCTGACTTTAACAATCTCTTGAACTGAACAATTTGTTCTAATCAGATTCAGTAATTATTTTGATTACTTGCTTTCACTTTCAGTTTTCACCTTAACGGGGAAAACTGTTGACATCATCTTCCGTCGATCAGACAAAACAACCAATATTGGTAAACCCTGCAACCAAACAAACGCTTCGACTTTTCCAGAAACCACATAAAGGTTTTTGTTCGCCTGTTTTTACGGATGCGGTTTGTCTCAGAGTCGAGCTCTGATCTGTAAGTTCTTCCTTTTTACTTCATTTCTTTTCTAGAATTTGTGTATGAAGAATTATAGGGATTTGGAACAGAAAAAGAAAAAAGAATAGTTTGTATTTGCATTTACGCGTCGATTTTGGTTAATTTTGACCAGGTATTTGTGTTCTTTAAAACCCTAATTCTAGTTTAAAGATTTCGAGCTTGAAATGTGCGCACATATTGTGCTTAATTTGTTTGTTCTTTACATTTCGTGTGGTTATTATGAAAAATGGTGCTAGAAATAGGAAGATGAACATCAATGTTGCCGGAAGAGTGAGAAAAATCGAGATTTTTGATTCGGGTTTCATAATATTCAACTTTCTATATTTCGTAAATTACCTATTTAATTTTTTTTTTCCTGGATGCATGTATTGTTTTGGTCCTGAATAGTGAATATATATTTTTTTAGCTTATAGCTATTGTGTCTTGTAATTTTCTTTAGGTTTTGTGAAAGTAGATAGGATCGTCGGAATCATGTCGAGGGCAATGGTGCTCGTTTTTCTGTTGCTGATATTGATCATCACATCGCAATTTGAATGGAGGCAACAATTGGTCAGTGACATGGATTCAAATCCAACGACTCTCAAAAGCAGCCGCAACTTTCGAAAAGAGAGGAAGGTGTCAAAGAGAAGGTAATTGTAGTTTCCCTGTAATCCTTTTGGTATACAGCATTTATTAATTCGGAACCCTTATGGTGAATTATGTCAATATCTTGGTTGTCGCACAAAATTATTAATTGTGTGCTTTCGTCATTGGTTGCGGCGTAAAATGGCAGGGCATTGAGTTGACAGTTATATTTGTTTGATATATAAACTTGTTCAATGTGAATCGAATTTAGTGTCGGTGGCACCCAAAATTTTCAGTGGCTTGAAATTGAATGAGATTTATCTACAACTTAAGCAATTTCGTTTTCGTGTTTGTTCATTTTGACGTATCTGCATGAAAATTTAAATGTGGCTGTACTTTGCCGAATGCGCATATTGCGAGTATTTTCTTTTATTCTCATTGTAGTTCATATACAGTCTATATTTCATTACTTTGTGGTGAATGAGGATACCATACATGCACCATAACTAATGGCATACACTTGAAATGCTTCAAAACCAAAGCAACTTATTTAAAAGATCTTATAAGCTCCTACATCTTCTAAGATGTTTTTAGAGCTTATAAGATGTTAGATCTTATTTTAAAAATAAGTGGTTGAAGTGTTTGGATAAAACAAGATGAAAGAGCTTATAAGATGTTAGTAATGGCGTTTTTGTAATTCAAATGACCAAACTTAAAGGATGCTAGACTAAGATATTATTTTGAAAATAAGATGGGATCCTCCACCCTTTTTAAAAAGAGTTTGTAAGCACCTAACATCTAATTTTGGGAGCTTATAAGGTCTTTCTGAAAAAACTTTACCAAAGCACTTTTTAGAGAGCTTATAAGCTCTCAAATATCTTATAAGCTGTTTTGAAGAGCTTATAAGCTCAGCCAAACACCCTCTAAATTTCACCTTTCCAACAAACTTCTTCCACTCTCCAGGAGGATGTAGAAGTCAGATTTGCTCCTTTGTCGTGTTAGGCAAATGGATAAATTTCTTGTTACATATATAACCAAATTCAGACGTAAGAAATAAATGCAAATTAGACGTGTCGAGTAATCTATAGTTGAAGCAGCTTTTCCCCATTTTGCTATTGCCCCAATTGTTGCATTAGTATTGTACTTCATTACATACAATTTTTTCAGTTAATGATCATTGTTTTATATATACTGTGTTTATTTCCTTACATTGTGGTAAATATGCTGTAACTGGTATTTACAGTAATATTATTTAATTTCCTCAGATACGCGTATACAAAGCTTACTTGCACCGAAAATTGGCAGCCTAATGTACAATCCTCTTTCACAGCCCACAGTTTCTTAATTTGCTAAAGTTTAAACTCTGACGTTAGTGCTTCGCTATGTTTTATTGAATTTCGTCATGTAACGTCACTTTTTCATAGATTTTTACCATGTTTTGTTATTGAGCAAATAAATACTGCACAAAATTCTTCTTATGACTCCATTTTAATCTGTTCTAATGCTGACGAAAGGTGTTTATCCAAAAAGAATATCTAAGTAGTGAGATCTAATCTATGAATTTACTGCATGTTATATGTACAAAAATACGAATCCAATGGTGCTTTGCTGCCATGAAAACCCAATCCTGACGGTAAGAATGTGAAGGCATTTGCGTAAGCATCTGTTAATGTTTATCGCCGTCTGATCTGGCCATTGTGTTTTTGTTCCTTGGTCTCTGCAAAAAAAGAATCCAACTACGATCTAATGGTTGAGATATAAAAGATTACAATTTCATGTATGACTCGGGAGCAAACAGAAGTGCACCTCAACCCCAAATGCAGCTTCAAGGAGTTGAAATGAACTTAGCCATGGGTTTGAACGAATTTGGTAGAAGGCAATCACTGTTCTGATGGATAAAACTACCCAAGAGTGAGAATTTCCCAAGGATTGACTCTTTGAACAATAAGGACCCTATTCGGGGTAGGGTAGGGATATGAGTGGCATTGAGGCAAGTTCAAACCCGGTCAAACAAGTCTAGATGTGGGCATGGGGTCTAAGTTTTCAGGCTTGGTGGGTTCGGGCGAATAGCAGTATAGGACCTGTCCCACTATATATAATTTTCCCTTTTTGAATATAATTAATATGTTAATTATATTTTGACTTAGTAGTCATTTAATTAGTAATCGCATTTTTCTTTTCTTTAATTGTGTATGTATGTTGCAGAAATATATTTCTTCACGTTAGAGTGTTTCATAATTTTTGTGTAGTTTGATTGTTGGGAATATAATGTGTAGACTTTAGTGTGTGTTGCATATTTTCTTAATGTTGTATGTGTGTTGTTTTTCTATGTAAATATATATTATTTTGCTGAATATAAATGAATGTAAATATAGTTCCTCCCTTGAACTATGGGGGAACTAGTTTGAAAGATGGATGTTGTTCCCTTTTTTATGTTGGCTGAAGATAAATCTATTCCCTGCTAAAAATGTGATTGAAGGCATTAATTTTCTTTCCATCTGTTCTCATCCTACAGTTTAAGTACTAGCTGCGGAAATATATATATTTCCATAAAATTCTAAATATCTCGTAACATAAAACTCCGATTCTTGATTAAGGTCATAAAATTCATTCTTGATTTCTGAAACCTTATTATGTGAATCTCATATCTTTCCAAGCATTGATGCATTGTTCTCCTTATGATATTTCCCCTGGTATGGTACTTATGTTCTAAGCCACTCTCTCCTTGCTTAGTTTTATTTAAAGTGCTGGTGTAATTAAATAATTTACGACGAGCTTTGGCTAAAGTTTTGCTTGTTATTGTTTAGGATTATTGATTTTTAAATACCTGAACTATAGGCACGTTGCCGATTTGGTATCTCACATTTGCGATTGACCAATTTAGTACCCAAACTTCTTGGATTTGATATATTGGTGCCCATTTCAACTTCAAAGGACGAAAAATCCCTAAAAAAAGCCTCACAACTTGACCAATTTTAGATTACTTGGGGGCCTTTTCGTTCTTTGAAGAAATAGGTATCAGTTTATCAAATCCTAAAAGTCTGGGTACTAAATTGGTCAATCTCAAATGTGAGGTATCAAACCCGCAAAATAGTAGCTTTAGTTCAGGTACTAAAAATTAATAACCCTAATTTGAAATTGGGAACTCTCTGCATGAAAATGACGCTTATATTCAATACGGCATTATGACGTATAATTTTTCCTGATTTATTTAGAATTAACATGGATACTTAAGACTTGTGTACATTTTTCGGCTGCAGATTATCTTATCACAGGAGAAGAGCATCCAGAGAATGAAGGAGCTCATTCGAGTCTCAGGGATCAACTAAAACAATGCTGGAGCAATAATGAAACATTTAACGGCACTCTCACCTCTTTGACGGATCACATTATCCAGCTCGAGCAACTGCAAATCCCGGAGGACTGACCGGCAAGTTTTTTTTTCTTCCTGTTTCTGTAGCAAACCCTATAGTTATTTGAAGCAATGGGAATCTTCAAAATACTTGGATTTCATGGAATGATGAAAGATTGAATGTAATGTATGAAGTATCTATCAGAAGAATGGGGTTTGTTTTTAGTTAAATCTTAGTAACCAATGCCAGTGTATATTTTTATTCTCATTGTTCTGATTGTACAACTACAGAGCAAAAACTATTTTCCTGTTGCAAGTCCTTTAAATTTAGGCAAAAAAATGTGTGAGACGAAAAAAAGTAATATTTTTTAAGTGTAAAAGATAATATTTTTAGCGTAAAAAGTAATTAAAGTATGTTCAGAGAATGTATTATATTTACCCTAAAGATAGTATTTTTTACATTAAAAGTATTATTAATTTTTTTCCGTCTCACAAGAGGGGAAGTTCACTTTGGGGGCTATGTAGTCGAAAGCACATAGTAAAAGTAAGTTAATTCAAATTACTTACAAATGAATGAAGATGAGCTTATTTATATACTCGGGACGTTGGGTCTCGTTGATCTTCCATTTAATGACAGTTACGAAAACTCATTAATAACTTTTGAGCTAATTGTAATAATGTTGGAATTTAAATAATTGATTAAACAAAAAATAAACAATAATAGAAGGCCGAATTTACCCCTCATTAATCATTAAGCTCACCTATGAAATTCTATATTTGATTAAAATAATTAGATTTTCTGTAATATATAAACTTACATATTTTACCAAATATTATAAAAGCAGCTAAAAATTTGAAAAATAAAGCATACTTTCTTAGTTGTAGGGGACAAAATGTCCATTTTAATAGTTTAAGGGCAAGCCCGAAATAAATTTTTATATTGTAGTAGAACAGAAATCTAAAGTGTAGGGCCATAAATAGTTGGTGATGCTGTGATGCACCAATCTAATCTTTATTGCTATATACAGAAAGAAGAAATTGCTATTAATAGGACTTGATTTGAATGTGCAATGGACACACACATACATATATATAATATATATCTTGAATGGGGAGATTGGGACAGAAAGGAATAAATTTAAATCAGGGGCAATTCAAGTAGATGAAAATTTATTATGGATGTTTTACTATCTAAGTCCACTGAGCCCCCAACTTTAAAAAGGCTTTCATTAATAAAAAGAGATAATTACAAAAACTATCCTCCATGTTTTAGCCTTATTACAAAAATGCTTCGGTTATCTATTAAAATATCAAATATAACCTTAAAGTCTTAAAAACATCCCCTTAATATTTAGGGATAATTACAAAAACACCATTGAGGTTTGGGCTAATTACCAAAAAATCCAATTTTTTTGAAAATTACAAAAAAAACGTTCGGGTTTGATTCTGCCTTTACATTTTCTCCCAAGTAAAAAAACATATCAAAACCGCATGATATTTATAAAAATACTACAATTACCCCTTAAATTTAACACATAATCAAACTTCATGGTTTTTTTGTAATTTTGAAATATCTTTGAGTTTTTTTGTAATTAGCCCAAACAAGAGGGGTGTTTTTGTAATTATCCTAATGTTTATTTTTACCTAACATATACCTTCCTATTGAGACTGAAATCCGCTAAGACTGTCGACGGTATATTTGTAATTATAAAAGATAACTGGTTTTTTAATATAATAATTAAGCTGAATCTCATGATATTTTTGTAATTAACCCTAATAAAAATTAAACTGTTTACTGTTGTGAGAGTGGAATGCCATAGCATTTAATAAAGATAACCCAAATCAACAAATTTTTATCTCTAAAGGCGAAGTTGGACGATGCAACATGTAGGGGCTGTCAATGCAATTTTTCCAAATAATAGGGATTTATTTGTAACTAAGCAAAATTTAGGGCTGTGTAGCTGTAATTTATCCTTTACTAAACTTAAATGTATGATCCATCATTTCAGGAGCATGGTTGTTTGATGTGGTGCTGATAAGGCATTAGATATAGCACGTGGGTCGACCTGGTGTTAGTCGTGTAGGTGTTTTTTGTGTTTTGTGTTTGCGGTAGTGTTCGATATAGCTATTACACGTTTGAGACAAATATAAACACGACACATTTAATTATTCGTCTCAATAATACGACATGAATACGACCTAATTATGACACATGTAAACCGACTTGACACGAAATACCTACATAATTTAATAAATAAATAAATGGAGAAAAAGCAAAAATTACAAATAAGTATACATTCAATAATTTGTCCAAAATCATATAACCAACTAAAACATCACAAAATATGAAAATAACATGTGACTATATAATTAAATGAGTTAGTTAACTAGGTCAATCTTGTTGATACACGAGTCGATTCGACCCGACCTATTTTTTCCCGTGTTAACCGTATCCGACCGAATTTGACCCGAGGGTTGCACCTATACCGCTAAATTTGTTTTAGGTTTGTGTCGGGTTATCATATCACGTCACAAATCGACACTCCGCACTAGGCCTAGCCACTAGGCCCAAATTTGTAACATTTGAGATAGATTTAATATTCTAAATGGGTATAGTTGAATTTGGTTTTTCATTTTTGGACTATACCCGATTCAATTAAAACTATTTTATTTTTTTGTATATATTTTAGGATAATTACAAAATACCCCTCGAGGTTTGGGTTAATTATAAAAAAACCTAGAAGTATTTCAAAATTACAAAAACATCAAGTTCAATTACGTTCTACATTTAAGGGAATAATTGCAATATTTTTATAAATGTCGGGGGGATTTGAAATGTTTTTTTCCTTATGAAGTGGAAAAATATAAGACAAATAAAAAAATTGACTTTTTTTTGGAATTAGTCCGAAGGGTGTTTTTGTAATTATCCCATATTTTTATGATTCTATTACTAAAAAATGTTCCTTTATAGACAATTGTAAAAGTATTCATTTAGAACAACATCAACTCAATATTTTTCTTAAAAATTATAAAATGGGTCTAGTACTAGCATGACTTATTGTATCATAGACAAATTTGCATTTGGGTCCTTAAAAGTTTTAATGGATCAATTCTTGGCCCCAAACTCAATCCATTACATCCTTAGTTATGAAGCAACATGGCACAATCCATGAAATAAGTAAAGCATTAATAAGGTTGGTTGAACTGAGTCCCTCAAGAGTTAATTAAGCATTTGTGTTGAGTATTTATTATTTTGGAGAAAGGTATATGGAAATGATGACATCTGTTTTGCTGCATAGTTAACTACCAGTCTGCTCAATATTTAAGGATCATTTTTTTTTCTTCTGATTTTATTACATTTAAGGCACACATAAATGTTGGTTGGGATAGAATAAATAAGCACCCATTTACACCTCATTTATTTCCTAGTATGTATATAGTTTATTTTTTCTTTTTTTTTTAAAAAAAAATCATTTCTTTTTAAAATGAAAAATTGTAGATTCAAATCACATTTCTTGGTTTTTGCATTGTGGAATTAATTAATACATATAAAACTCTGGCGTCTTTTCGCACTATAAATTACTTGTCTACACCGAGTGCTTCACATGAAACAACAACGATCGTAACATATCGATACGCTATAAACCTACTTATTACATGGCATGATCTCACTGTTTGACATGAGAACATTTCATGTAGTGAGGATTTTCCATTTAAATGTGGTCCTGGTAATTTATTTATTTATTTATTATATTTTTTGAAAGTATATTAGTTTCTCACTTGAAATTTCTTGCTTTAATATCCCAATCTGATGGCAGTTAGGGCTTTTAATGGGATTTTAATTGCTTTATTGCATGTAATATATATGTTGAACACCAACAATGTCAGCATTAATGAATGAAGCCAATTAACAAATTGTGGTTGCAAATACTAAAGGGATACTTACGAAAAACTCCATGAGGTTCGGTCTAATTACAAAACAATCCACAAGTTTTTGAAAATTACAAGAAAACCCTTAAGGTTTGATTCCATATTACATTTTCCCTTCATAAGAGAAAAATATTTCAAAACTCCCCTGATATTTATAAAACTATTACAATTATCCCTTGAAAATTAAGACATAATCAAAATTGAGGGGGTTTTATGTAATTTTGAAACATCTCTGGGTTATTTTGTAATTAGCCCAAACCCCAGGGGTGTTTTTGTAATAATCCCAATATTAAATTAAAATTTTCATTCTGCCAGCAGACTTCTTGTGATCTTTCCCCCTTACAATTAATACCTGAGATTTTAATTAGCACTTATCTTCTACCACACCCCTCCACTTTAAATACAATTCAATTCATCTCCTAGTTTTTTGCCCTCTCTATTTTTCTCAAAACACTATATGTACTCCACTTGTATATATCCATAATCAATTCTGAAATTAAATAAGGGCTTTTCTGTCCTTTCATCTCTCCAATATCTCCCACTATATATAAATAACCCCATCAAGGCATAAAAACAGAGACATCACAAAAAAAACTCTCTCAAGACAAAATCTTGTGTAAGATCTTAGCCTCATATATAATCTCAAAGTTTGCTATTGAAAGGTAATTAATAATGAGCTTTTCTTTTGTTTTCAAATTTTACTGTTCCATTGATTGTTCTTTTTGTATGTCATTATTAAAATACATTTTCCATAATATCAGGGACTTGCAAAGAAAAAACATAAAGTTGGCAAGAATGAATTACAATTGTGAGAGCCCAAAACTTGAGTTGAAACTGAACTTGTCTCCACCGAGGGATCATCGGTCGCCGAACGGGCCGATTTCGTCCACGGAGATATCGCCACGAAGCTCGTGTGTGTCCCGGGAAGCAAGCCCGGGATACTCGAGCGGGCCGGAGGCTAATTCTATGATGCTGGTGGGGTGCCCTAGGTGCCTAATGTATGTGATGCTGTTTGAGGATGATCTTAAGTGCCCTAAATGCAAGAGCACTGTTTTGCTTGATTTTCTGCATGACAGAACAAGGAGACTCAAGAAGTGAAATAGCATGCAAATTAGGTGTTTTATGTCTTAAAATCTTGATTTTGGTCACTACTTTAGTTCTTTTTCTAGTTATTTCCCTCATTCTGTTTCTTGTTTTTTTCTTTTTTGGGTTTTTTTGGGTGTTTTCTTAACTCATGCTGTTGGCTTGTTTGTTAGCTTATAACTCAAGGAAGACTATTAAGGTCATTCTGTAGGATGGTTTTGTAATATCTTTTGGTTTTTGTCTATCTTCTTATATATAATAGCAAAATTTAGAGAGCTTATGATTCAATTTGCATGCATCTACTGAAATCTCTAATATTTGTTTTCTCATACTAAATGCAATCAAATGCAGTTACAACAAACCCTTTTTCTCAAGTAATATATATAACTTTGTGAGCTATAAAAGTTAAGGGGTTTATGGATATCTGCTTCACATGGTTTGTTGGAAACAATCAGTAGCCATAAACTCAAAGCATTAAAGCATTACACTATAATATAAACCAGAGTTTTCAACATTTGTGATTAAATTCAAATATCAAACACCTGTTAGTCTAGAAAATTCTTAGGACAACTATTTGTTCGTGGGGAGTCAAATAATAGGGGCGTCAATTCGGACCGAGACACGAACCTAACACGATATTAATGGGTATGGGTCTAAGCTTCATGGGTCCGGGTCGAAATGGGGCAAACCTGAATTACCCGCCAATTAAATAGGTTGGGTCTAGATCAGCCTACTATGACTCATTTAGCCCGTCTAACCCGTTTGTAAATTTTGAAAAATAAATAAATAAATAAATGTAAGAAAAACCAAAAACAAGACATTTTCTTAAAACTTAAATGCTAAAACCTCCTTAATATGTATGTTGTTATTATTTTGCATGTATTTTTATATGTTGTCCTCAAAATATGATTAGTATGTTATGTTATTTATTATTTCTTTTTGTATGTTATACATTGTGATATTTTTTATTGATTGAATAGTACGTCATAATGATTGATTTTTAAAAAAAGTTATATGTTCAATTGAAAATATTAAATGTATATAAAACTAATTTTATTAAACGGTTTTAACGGGTCGAGTCCGGGTTACCTGTGAAATAAATAGGGTGGGTCCGGGTTCAAGATTCTAACACGAATAATTAAACAAGTCAGGTCCGGATTGGCTTATTCTGACCCGCGAACCGACGAACCCAAACCATTGACACCTCTATCAAATAGTGGTTGAGTGGTTAAGGGTTCGATTCCCGCCACCTCTTTCTACCCAGGATATGTACTCAAGAGAAAACCTACTTGTTTCGCGGGGTTCATTTTTAATTCAAGCAGATCACTTGTAATGTAGTAATATATGATCCAACATTGTTAGTGAATACAAATTCAGACAATAAACCTGACCTTTGCAAGAATAACCTAGTAGTTAGATAAAATGCCTAAAGATAGTCAGATTAGATGCCAACAACTTGTCTATGCATCTTTATTGATGAACTTTAATGTTAATACGTTCAGCTGCTAACTTGCTATGCCAAATATGTGTAATTTATGTCGATACAACCCTAAAATTTTGGTATCTGACAATAAATGCATTCAATTGATGTGGCAACTAACCCTTTGTGATGTATCTATTGCAATTTATTAGGGTGTTAAATTAAGTTCAAGGAAGTTGGTATACAAGGCCATCAAATTGAAATATTTATTGTCCCACTATACAAACTCTGATTAAATTTCAGCTAAAATGGCACAAGTCAGGGAAAATACACACAGTATTTCCATATACATTAGAAGACACGAGACAAAGATGTTAACTAAAAGAAAATTTTCTAAGTTAACACATTGCTTATTTGGATGAAAAATTATGCATACAAATGTATGTTGTAAATTCATTAGAACAAAGCAGTAAATAAATAACAAAAACTGATATATGACAAATTTTTAATCAATTTCATTGCTGGCATATAGTATGACATCTGAAATTGACAATTTTCACTACAAAAATCTACTGTAATATAAATAAACAGTTTCCTGGCCTGCCTTGGTTCATGATTTGGAAGGAGATACCTTAACCACAACGTATGCAAGCGTGCAAATGCGCAAAGGGGTACACACACACCGTGATAATTGAAATTGGAAGCCCGTCGTTCTTATTAATCTCAAGGCAAAAAATGCAAAGGTCGAAACAGTTTACAATTATTGTACAACTCAAAATGAAAAAATAATCAGCAGCATTTAGCTAAAAGGTTGAATAAATAATACATAAGCAATGCTTCCAACATAGCCCGTGAAATAAGGAATGGGAGGACGAGCTCACCTTTACCAATGGGAGGCAGGCACTCAATGAGCTCGAGACAAGAATATCGAAACAAGCCATCAGATGATAAATTCTGGGGTTCGATGGACAATCTCGAAACCTAGAAAAGCTTGAAAGGACTCAAACCAACAGATGGTAAAAATACATAGTGATTTCATTCAATCATCATGCAGCAACCTGACCAAATAGGTTCTTGCGTATCTGAAAATTAAATTGAAGTAGTGTTAGGGCAGTTATCATAGTGAAGCACTCAGTCAGCAATCAGAAGATGTCTGATATAGTAAAAACATATTCACAAGACATGTTACATAGAGCATAACCCCTGACTATTAAGAAACTAAAATTGGCATAATATTATATGGATTCTTGCACTACTCTTAACAGAATTGGAATATCTTACATGCCAGAAATGATATATTCCAGATTTTTTTCAAGATTTTTTGTGAATTTGTCTATGATAGTTCATAGTTCGTAGAATTTATCTTTTCCTACTTACTTTATTTCTTAATCCATTTCATTTGCTTCTCCTTTCTTGGTTTTCACAAATACTTTATGTAGCCCTCTAAATCACATTATCGCAACTAAAAAGGAAAGCCAACTATCCATATTTCACATTCTACAGATGTATAAACCTTTAAAGTCATACGTAGATGTCTAGTAATTCCAGGGTACTAGATACCAGTCTCGTTCTCTGGAGAGACAAGAGGACCCTCATTCCTACTGTATGTAATGCATATGTGAAGAGGAAGCAACAATACAGTTGAGAGCAAGACTCAGCAATACTTCTCTATCACCACCTTTTCCTATTTGGCCGGTTTCCAGTGATATCAAGTTGATGTGACTTAAACGAAACGGATGAATCATAAAAGATAGAAAAATATAAAGGTATTCTATGTATGCTAACCAGTACGAAAAAGATTGATGGATATTAGGTACAAGTCATTGTTTACAATTTGCAACCTTCAACATATATATTACAGCAACAGATGCATACAAGAACAAGGTAAATGTTTAAGAAAATAAGTAGGGAATACCTCTGGCAGTTTTTTACGAAATACAACATCCAGTCTAGCATCAAGAGTGTTCTCAAACACAATTTTCCCATCTCGAGAAGCCAACACTACACCTCCAGAGCTAAATGTAGAAGACAGGGAAAGGAATTACATCAGATATTGTCAACTTTTTAGGAATTTTCACAAGTGTCTAATTATGGAAGTATACTAGTAGTAAGTATAATAGCTTTTACCAGGAAGGACCATGTGCATTGTGATGAGAAGGGGCAGCCGGAAGGTGGATATGGTCAACAATGATCTCAGGAGGATGAACTTTTGCCTTCAAGGCATACCCCTCCTTTGCTGAGTGCAAGACAGATTGCACAAAATGCAAGTCATCTTTTCGACAGCGCAATAACACAGACGGCTCTTTCAGCCTCAGCAAACTCTGAAATGCATAAATATACTTTAAAGCAGTGACAGATGGATGGATAGATTATGTCCAATATAAATGATGTTTCGTAATAAAAACTTCCATTATAAGACAAGTCATGCTTTGCCACAAGTCAAAACCTGAATCTATCATTAAATAGGAAAAATCCGAATAAGTTGAGCTATAAACAGTTTGATAAGTTGCTGTCAGGTAGAAATTGAATGTGAAAATCAAAGACCATGAAGGGAAACAAAAGGAGATTCAAATAGTGGTGAACTACACTTTTTTCTTCCAGAATAGCTATTATCAAAACTTGAATGTCACATAAGGCTTCCACACAGTTTCACATTCATACCTCATATCCAAATTAATGGCTATGGAGAAATTTCTTATGTTTTGGCACGCGAGGAAAATCCTTTAGAATATGATTCCACATTCACTTGCCGAAAACCTAATAACTATCAAAATTTAGGAGATCTATAGAGGGGGAAGCAACACATAAATAGTTTTCAGAGAAATTTCACTTTTCTGTACAATCTACTAAACTTTTAGATGAAAGTTGCCAACTATTTCCTTAGAACAGAATTATATATTCAGGACTCAGTTTGGACAACCTGAACAATAAGATCCTTCAGGAGATGCTCATAGGTATGGTGGTGATGGCTAACACGCAGAAGCTCTTTCGATGCAGCCTCCTTCATGGAGCTGACCAAATCATCCTGAGCCTGAAGGACCTTGAGCCGAGAAGCATTCAGTTGCATCGAGTACTCACTGCAAGAACCCAATTGCATAGAAATTTCATCACTAGATATCCAGAATCATATATGCACATTCTACATTTTGTGATTTTACCAGGATTACAATAACGCCATAACATGCTCCCATAAGTCCAAAATATTTAAAACTAAAGGAATATCAGGTTAAGTTCATGAGCAGTAAAAACTTTGAAAATCAAGTCAACCATCACAAACAGGGAAATGAACTAGAGAGATTATCAATATACATTACTCAATCCAGATATTCCAACTAAATTGGGGAATGACAAATGCATGCAATGCTTTCAGAATCACTTCCGTGGATCAGCATTGATATATACAGAGCAATACATTAATCAATTTCCAACATAATCATACTCCATTGACATAATCCTGAACAATTAAGCAAGCAAAGCAGAAAACAAAATTGAAAATAAAACAATAAAGAAAAACCAGTTAAATTTACATTTTCTTCCGCACTTGAACTTGCTTCTCTTTGCGCTCATACTCTTGTCTGATCTTTTTCTTCTCAGCTTCCACTAGCTGCAGTTTCTCGATATTGAATTCCTAGACAAGAAAAAACAATATTAAAACTCAACCTAAAAACGCAAAAACACTAGAGCCTCGATAAACTAAATCCGCTGATCGGAGCTAAGAGAAAAATCATACTTCCTCGGCGGAGACGGAGATCTCGTTAGCCTTCTCCTCAGCTTCTTGCCGGATGAAGCGAACCATTTGCTGGATCTGCTTCGATACGTCGGCATCGTTCATTTTCGGATTCGGATCGGATATTTTCTTCCTCCGGCGAGTACTGGACTGGAGCCTGTCTCTGTTTGATCTGGTCGGTGATAACTGATAGATGCAAATGTGCCAATGGGATTGGACCCGTTTATGGGAAGGCGACAGTTATGCAATTTTTTTGAATTAATTGATGATTCGTAATGTGAGTCACGACTTTGTATGATTTTTGGTTATTACTTAATTCCCCAAAAACTTGTTTGATTTGCAATTATGCCCTTGAACTCATAATATTTGCATCTTGCATAGACACATATAATGGAATTTTTTTTTTTTTTGGAAAACCATGTAATGGATATTGGTTGACCTCTCGTGACTACTTACCGAATGAACTGAAAAGTCATTTCGTGTTATTTAAAGTTTGTCTCGATAAAAGGCTCGTTCGAGTTCGTTTAATGAGGCTCATTAAAATCAATGAACAAAACTCAAACTTAGAGATCTCGGTTCGTTGGCTCGTGAGCACAGAACGTTAGTAGTAAGCTCGTGAGTAGGCTCGTATAAATTAAACTAATAATTTGACTTTAATTGTAATTTTATTACGTTTACTTATGATAAATATAAAAAATATTTGAATCAATTTATTTGTTTGAATAAAATCATAGATTTTAATAAATATATTATACGTTTTAGATATATATATATATATATATATATATTTGTAATAAATTGAAGAATAATTTAAATTATAATTCATATTTATTAAGCTTGAAAAAGTTCGCGAGCATCAATATATTTGATAAAAAGAGGCTCGAGTTCGCCTCGATAATAAACGAGTCAAACTCAAACTCTCAAAAATTCGGCTCAGTTCGGTTCGATTGGAGGGGACTTGTGACGTGATTAGCTTTCACTTGCCTCATCGTTTATGGTATTTAACGTTCATATTGATTCAAATTGTCTTCCGATCTAATATAAAAAACAAAAGACTTATTAGTTTCAAAAAGAGATTTCTGTAATGTACATAATAGTCCCAAACTCTTGTGCAGATATGCAGGTAGCACCAAATCTTTCTGTATTATCAAAATTGACATAAAAATTTATAACAGCTGCAATTTGATGCTCACTAGTCATCAATATCAAATACAGTAAGTTAACAAGTCTAACAAGAAAACAACAAAATAATTACACCACATTTGTAACAAATAATTGTTTCTTTAAATATATTCCTCATTCATACTCAGTACTCACTATAAATATCATTTATTCACCATGATTGCCTATTTAGCAATCTCTCTTGTATTTCAAGTTTGTGTGTATTGAGAATAACTAGCAGCCCTACAAAAACATAAGTTAGTTCCACAAAATTTCAATTGCCTCATAAAAATCAACTAACAAACCTAAAACTACAACAAAAGACATCATCAGCATTCTATACGAACTGCTCCACTCTCCGATTTAAATGAACTTGGGTTTACGATTCACTTTCACCAAACACTGAATAACGTCACCGACCTGAAAATCGAGGCAATCTTTAATCACGAGTCCACATTCGCTCCCCTTGCCCACCGCTTCCACGTCCTGCTGCTCCCGTTTCAGAGACGCGCAACATCCTTCGAATACGATTTCGCCACTTCTGAGAAGTCTCAAAGTTGCCGACTTTGTGAGACGGCCATCTATCACACGACAACCGGCGATCTTCATATCATCTCCCTTGGCTTTGCTCCTCCCTTTGAGTTCAAATATGTTCAGCACCTGGGCTTCCCCGGCAACCTTGGTCTCGAGTGTTCCAGGAGCTTTTTCGACGATCAAATTACCAATGTCCTCCAAAAGATGGTAGATGATGCGGTGTAGTTTTATCTATAATAAGAGGTATAGATGAAGTTACGAGAGTTTTAAAAGAAGTGATCTATTGTAAGTGAAAAGCAGTTGAAAATCAAAAAAAGTTGATTAAGTTAATAGAGAGTGTTTGGTGAATTGTTATAAAAGTGCTTTTACATATTTCAAAATGAAACCAGAAGCAGAATCAGAAATCTAAAGCACCTCTCCCCTTCTTTTAGATTTTGATTAAATTATACAAAAATCAAGTTGACATTTTAAAACACAAACTATTTTTTTTCAGCCGAAAGCTGACAATCACTTTTTTAAGTGTTTACAAACACTCAGTAAGACTAGACTTCTTCTATCTATTTCCCGTTCAGAGTATCATAGCAAGATTCTCAAACTACATAAGCAGTGAAATTCTAAAGAATTAACAGAGGGACTTTATACCTTTATCTTGGCTTGAGTAGCTGACTGACTAATTGCACTAGGGAGATCTCGAACGTTAAATCCAACAATGCATGCACCACAGGCTTGTGCCATATCGACATCGGACTGTGAAACAGGCCCAACTCCTGCATGGATGACCTTCACAAAAACCTGGGATCAAAAGCTAAGAGTCAGGACTCAGGATTAGATATATTTGAAGCACATAAACATTTCTATTCTAAGAAGGGACAATTACGAAAAAATGCCCTTGATGTTCAGTCTAATTACAAAAAAGAAAAAAAAAAACTCAGCTATCCTTCAAAATTACACATACTCCCCTGATATTTGTTTCTATTTTACAAATTAAACCACACTCAAGAGGGGGCAGGGGGTATTTGTTAAGCAAATACAAATCTCAAGGGAGAATTTCCAGTACCTTAAGGGGTTATTTGTAATTTTGAAAGATAATTGTATATTTTTGTAATTAGACTAAACCTCATGGTTAATTTTGTAATTTACCCTTCTAAGAGTTAACACAACCTGTGGACTGTTCAAACTTTTCAATGCATCGCTGACTGCTTGAACGGTGCCTTGCACATCAGCTTTCACGATAATTGGAACTTCAACCCGGTTAGATTTTTCCTCTTCGTCCTCATTCTCTTCGTCCTCGGAAGTTTTTAGCCTCTCCTCCTCCAGTTTTTGCCTCTCCACTTCAAGTTTCATGAGTCGATCCTTCTCAAGTTTCTTTTTCCTTCCTTCACAAAGCATCCTTGCTCTTTCCTCAGACTCGACAACAACAATGTCATCACCGGCCATTGGGAGCCCCTTTAACCCTTCGATCTCAACTGGCATTGCAGGTGTAGCCTGCACCATCATTTTTCTCGCCATATCCCTAATACACCTAATTCTTCCCCACTCAGCACCTATAACAATATGCTGTCCACAAACTAAGGTTCCCGCCTTCACTATCGCAGTAGCCAACGGACCACGTCCCTTATCAACCCTAGCCTCAACCACATAAGCCTGGGCCGGCCCATCAATGCGCGCTTTAAGATCCATTAGCTCAGCCTGAAGCAGCAAAGCTTCCTCCAACTTATCCAATCCACTTTTATTTACGGCAGAAACTTCAACAACCTGGACATCTCCACCCATCTCCTCCAACATCAACCCTTCGGACGCCAGTTGGACTTTTACTCTTTCAGGGTTTGCATCCGGTTTGTCACACTTGTTAATCGCAACGACAATCGGGACGTTAGCTGCTTTCGCGTGATTCATGGCTTCGAGAGTTTGAGGCATCACGCCGTCATCTGCAGCCACCACTAGCACCACGACATCTGTAACTGCTGCACCTCGGGCCCGCATCGCACTGAAGGCGGCATGGCCGGGAGTGTCGAGGAAAGTGATGGACGCGCCTGATTGCATGCCGACGACGAATGCACCTAGATGCTGGGTTATGCCTCCGGCTTCTTTGGCAGCCAAGGATGTGAGACGAAGAGCGTCCAATAGAGATGTCTTGCCATGGTCGACGTGGCCCATAACAGTGACGACTGGAGGCCGTGGTAGAATCTGAATACCTTCATCTGAGAGCAGACGGCGAACATTGACCCCAACTTCCTGAATAGATATCAAAGTCTCTCATTATGAATCTGTAGATAGCAAAAGATTACATACTACATACAGCATGTAAATTAATAAAAGGGATAATTACATAATGGCCCCTAAGGTTTGGGCTAATTACAAAAAATAATCCAGAGGTTTTTGAAAATTACAAAAAAAAACGTTGAGGTTTGAATCTGTCTTACATTTTCCCACTTCATAAGCAAAAAGCATTTCCTAAAACCCCCTAACATTTATAAAAATATTATAGTTACTCCATAAATTTAAGACAATCAAACCTGAGAGGGTATTTTGTAATTTTGAAACATCTCTGGATATAGCGTCAATTGCGTGAAATTGCACTTTATCATTATCAATTGCACCTTATCCCACTGTGTGGGGTCGGTGGCGTGAAATTTATAGCGTCAATTAATTGTCTAAATTTATTTAACACTATAAATTTAGGCAAAAAGCAAAGTGGCAAAGTTTTACGCCGGATGCCCTTCCAATCGCAACCTCCATACAAAGGAGAAATGAGATGAAATTCCAAAACCATCATCATCATAGATTTTTCCACTTGCATGGAAAATATCATTAGACGGGATGAGTTGAGATAGTTGCTCTTAACAAAATATTGGAATTACAGTTTCATGTCTTATGATAGTCCCAAGACAACATAATGTACAAAAGATAAAATATCACATAACAAATCTCGAGTTTACTTTCAATATGTGTAATTCAAGCAGCATATTGATCATAGAAAGCCATTGTGTGTGGGCACTTTTGAGTGGTGTGTGCGTGCGTGCGTGCGCGTGTGTGTGTGTGTGTGTGTGTGTGAGAGAGAGAGAGAGAGAGAGTCATATTATCAACATTTTAGTGAACCTGCTTGACGACTGCAATCCAGGTTTCAAATATAGTAGTGATGGCGAATCATTAAATAGTGTTTTTCCCCTTAACACATGGGTTTCTTATATAGAAGTTTTTAACCTAGGATGCATCTTTTACAATTTGTTACTCATCAAATAATCAATTAAAAAGCCGAGCATGGGATCCACAGTTCAAGGGAATACCATCGCAACCAGCTCTGCTATGTCAATGCTCAGGGCGTCGAAATCTGAATCAGTTTTCTCGCCAACATTTATGATAATATTCTGAATGGTAGCTGTAGACTCTCCACAACGCTTGGCAAGCTCTCCAATGGTCATGCCTTCAAATATTTCAATAGTTTTATCTGGCAAAGACTTTGCAGCTCTTTTTAGTTTAGGAGGCACATAAGGGGCTTCAACTGGAGCTTGGGTCTCTTTCTTTCTCTTTGAGAACTTCCCACTATTTACTACTTTCACTCTCTTGGAAGTCTTTAGACCCAATGATTCGTCCTCCCGTCTCCTAGCCAGAAGCTCTGGACTTGCATGGAAACACCTGGAAAGAATATCATTTCACCCAACTAACAACTTGAAGTAATGCAGAGAGCTATGTGATAGCTAGACATGCCTACAAGGTATGTAAAACCAACATGACTAAACCAACCAAAAATTAAAATTCAAACAAAACACACAAAAGATAAGCAATTTTCAGATAGAGTGATGTAATCAGTATGAAGACTGATTAAGCATTGCTCACATACATCTAGCCTTTTCACAGATGAACATGTATAGTGCATAAGAATTGGAGTGATGTTACTACGTATCTTTACCTTCATTGCTTTTCCGACAACAGCACAACTATTCTCGAAATCCCAGGTCGATAATTCACTCATTCTTCAGAACAAGATCAAGGCAATCTTACAATAAAATGTAATTATGAAAAAAAAAAAAGTTCACTGGGAAAAATGTACAATATTAAGCATATACATCGATGATGAAAACATAAAGTTCATTTTTGCTTTATCAAAATTAAAAAGGACAGAGCTGGTGCAAGGTTTCAGCAATTACAAAGTCTGAGAGGGATTAGATAAATGTACTTGTGGCTCCTGCCTAGATAACTCTAATCCATTACCACATAATGGAGCAACCTAAGTCTAAGTCTACCATCTGTATTATCTAAAAATACGGTCTACAATTAATAGGATAAAATTGAGAAACAACTTACCGAATCTTTGTTATTCCCAAAGATGCCAACTATTACATAAACTGTTACGCAAGACATTTCCAAAGTTCAATGAAGAACTTACTAATAAGATTTTAGAAACAATTTGAGACATGGAAACAAAAACGAGCAAAATGAATAGGAAATGGCTAGTTACTGAAGTTGTAGTGTAAGTCATGGTCTTTCTACCTAGCCAATGGTATGTTCACAGTTTAGTGCACGTTTGGGAGAACTTTTGCAACAAAAGTCCATCTAGAAAATAGAATTTTTATTTAGTACCATTTAAAAAAGTTCATTTACATGATTAACATATGTTTGATGAATCTCATTTTCAAAAAGTGCTTTAAAAGATAAGTTACAAAAAATTTATTAGGGTGAGGTTTATATTGGTAGTTTAAATAGAAAGAGAATGAATAAACCAATTTTTAGTAGCGCCCAACTATAAGTGTGGCAAGTGGATTTTGAGAAGCCACCTTTTTCTCACTTCTCTAGCTAGAATGGACTCTTTGTAATGTGAATTATTTCAAAAGTTCCCACAACTATCAATATTGAAGCTAGCTTGCCGGAGGACATACCACCCAACAACCCAATTGCTATAATATTCGCCCAGTATAAACCACCAAACACCTCAAAAGATCTCAAATGGACTTTCAAGTCTAAAAGTCTATTTGAAAAGTGATTCAAACATGCTCTTAATCATTAACCTAGCAAGACATTTGTATCAAAGAGTTAATACCTTCATATTCAATTTCATAAAGTAGACTCCCATGTACACTTCCTTCTACTGAAGATCTTAGCATTTTTGCCCATTCCGTATACCGAACTAGTTTGGGCAATAAGGCATTTCACCTTGAACTAAATGTACTTCCATAGTAATCATTAAGACATGTTTTAAGGATACATCTATAAATTGATTTTATCACTCTTCTTTTGTCCTGAAGTAGAACGAAGGATGAGCTTTCACTTTCATTTACTCATTTTACGTAATTATAATTTGAATGAATCTCAGCTTCTTTCCACGAGAAGTTGCAGAGTTTAAACTCCAATGTCTAAATGACAAGAAGCGAACTCTTCGGAAAGAGTTGACACTAATCTTGACAGTTGGCGCTCATCTTATTAGGATGCTATTTGCCATGATATTGGACTTCATACCAGTCAATAACAATGCTGACTTTCAGGAAATTACTCTATGATACAAGTCTCTGATTTAAGGCAAATCTTTAGAACTTCAATGAGCCGATGGAACTTGGAAGACATAGCACCAATTGTGTATGATTAATGTCAGACAATGAACAATCACCTCAATTTGTTCTTTCTCAATTCGCAATTTGAAATGTAAAGCAGAGTGATCATCCAAGACTTGTGTACTTCTAATGGATTTCATAATCGTCCATCGAATTTGCTGCATTCCATCAAATGCTCCTCTTACTTTTATTTGTGATTTTTTTTGTAGATAAAGAGGACTAAGACTCCAATTCAAATTTGATTGAAGAAACAACAAAGTAAAATTGCTGCAATTATCTCAGCTAATCAAATATGAAACATGTCATGCAATTCAAAGACCAATAGGTAACTCATATTTCTAAAAATGATTAAGCTATCACAGCAAACATGTTTTATCTTGGCTTAAGTTAATGAAATACATATCAAACTGACAAAAAGATGGTATAAGATAGCGTACCCACTAGCAAACGTGTTTTACCTTGGCACAAGTTAATGAATTACATATCAGCTAGCAAAAAGAAATCTATGTTATAAAATAATGTCCCCCGCCCCCTCCTAAAGTGTTATGGGCCTCTGGCGTAAATATTGGAACTATGTCGTCGATATCAGTCAACATATTGCACTAAGGTCTTCCAAGTAACTTTCTACCAGACTAAATAGACAAAACTAGGATTGATCATGGTCCCCTCTTGTTATCAGCAAGAAATTACAGAATTTGTGATAAGTAGTAAAATCAAACTCATCCCCAGGGACGTCTAGCACTCTTGAACCCGTAAAGCTTGACATAGAACCAATCAAACCAGAAAATTACCATGTCCATTCTTCGAGCTGATATGAACAATTTAAGGTATGTAAGAAGCAATGGTAAAATTTAGATGCCTGAGAAGCTATTATACCACTCTATTCTCTATGGCTCTACTGATGACACTAATGACACCAGAGGCACATATAAGGTAAGACAAAATTATTTATCAAGAAACCATCCGTCCCTGATGATACAACTCAACATATATGTACATAATGAAATAAAAAGCACTGCAAGCTGAATTACCTAATTAACCATATGTCGGCTGGAAAAGTGAGATCTTTATCAGCACTTAGAGACGACGTAGTTTGGCAATGTCCTGAAACACAATTAAACACCAAAAGGTAACCAAACAACTTGTTGTTTTCAAGTAATAGTTCCCACTAACAAAACTTACCAACAACTACCTACACAATCCACAGCTTATTGTTATTCTATCAGATCAACGGATGATATACATGTCATAGAAAACAAGGGTACAAACAAAAATAAAAACGTTTGATTTACAAATTGTAGTACCTAACATCTTGCTAGTTTGTCTTACCCGATAAAGTGGTGCTAATTTTTAACAACCAAATTATAACACCACGAAACTAGAACTTTATCAAGACCACAGAAACATAAATATAAAATTGAGATAAGAGGGTTTAACTATAAACAATTAATAAACCAATAACAACTGCCTAATGCAAATCAAAACATTGCAAATAACTATTTTTTACCGTGTAAATGTCTAACCGAAGCAGGTAGCGCTTTGGCAGAATCTTGAACTCCACATTTTGAAACTGATGCAACTGAATATCTAGATGTTACTGCAAATACTTTGGTAAGACTTGCAGAAAAGCCCTGCAAGAGAATCCAGACGACATTGAAATTCCTGTTTTTGTGCCACTACCATTCTTGGAGACCAAATTTAACACCAAGAAACAGGCAAAATCATATCTTCCAGAAACAGGAGGAATATATTGATGAAGTAAATAGTAGGACTGAACAAAACTACAGTCACCGAAACGGATTATCTTAATAGCCGCAAATAAGACAATTTCACGCATTCAATGGAGAACAAAAAGGGAATTTCTGAGGATTGACAATCAATTTTAGGGTCAAAACTGGATATTTACTTTTTCTTTTGGGATTGGGGGAGGGGTGGGGGCGCATGAAGAAAGGCGACAAATAACTTACCTTTTTCCCTAAAGCTCTCCACGCCATTGACGAGGACGCAATACCTATCAGTTTAGTCTCAGAAATTCTAGAACAACATATGAATCAGGTAAGTGTCTACTTCTGTAGTTGTTTCGATGTCGACGATTGATGGTTGCCGAGAGATAATGGTTTAGTTGCCGTTTGACAATAGAGAATACCAATCACGATCTCCACCGTTCAGAATCGACTCCAGGTTGTCCCGAACCACATATCCAAATTTCAGCCCGATCCAACGGTTAAAACGCCCGGAACAGCTTCAACACTGAACCTGCTGCAGTTAGATCCGAAAAACAGACACCTCTGTGTTCTTCGTCTATTACTCACAATAGAAGGCTCCAAACCCGATCTCCACCGTTCAAACTGAAGTTCAATGTGTTAGGAACAATCCGCAAAGTTTCACTGTGATCCAACGGTCCGATTGCCGGCGATCACCTCTGGAAATTTACTGCACAGGTGACTTGCGGGATTCTTTTTTTTTCTTTCTCTCTATATTGGCAGCTCACTTTTCTCTCTTTTTCTTGGACTGAAAAATGACCAGCTACAATCAGGTATACAAGGCATAAGAGACTAGAGTAATGTCAAAAATGCCCCTTCAAGTATAATGACAAAATGTCCTTCAATGTGGTATTTAACCCACATCCTTATGTATTTTGGGACATCTCCACAAATGAGGAAACCCAACCCAACAGGCGGAGGGTAGGTGGTAACGTCGTTGGTGACTTGGTTGTTCAGGCGGCGGAGGCGGCGGAGAGGGGAGCCGGGAAAGGGATCCGGACTGTGAGACCCTTGCGTTGAGGATTTCGTCTTGGTTTTATTTTATATTTTCTTTGTTCTGCTTTTTTATGGTATTCACTATTAGATATTAATATCTGTTTTTAGTTTCTTCCCATATAGTAAAATTTAATTTAAGATTTCAAAAAAATAATTTAATAAGAATTAAAATTTCAATAAAATAATTTCATAAGAATGTAGTGAAAATTTTCATATTATGATTAAAAAAAATAGCTTAATGAAGAGCACGGATTATTCATTACAGAAGTTCACAAATAAGCTTATTATCATAATAGGCTCGATTTATTTAATTATTATACAGAAATTTATTTTAAAAAAAAAAAAAAAACTAACATGAGCTTCAAATTTGGTAACGTAAGTTGTTTTCAAAACTTATAAAATGTCGCATCTTATTTTAAAAATAAAGTTCTAGAGCTTTTTATATTAAAGAAGATTATGAAATTTATAGGATGATAGTAATAATAATGTTATAAAAAATTAAATATGGTCGAAATTGAAAAAAAAAACAAATTGATCAAATTCTTCTTAGTTTCTTAAAATATACTAATATTTTATTTTTAGAGCTTATAGTAATTTTCTAAAAACTTTACTGAAATTTTCTTACAAATAAACTCCTAAACATTAAAGAGCTTAAATTAGAATTATTTTTTGGTGAGAAAAAATAAAGCATGTACAATTTTATGTTGAAATGGAGTATGGACTATGTTGGGATCTTGGACCGGTACCATAATTGGCCCACACAATGTGAAAGGCCCGTTGAGTTTTATTATTTGTGTTTGAAGGCATGTCACAAACTATTATTCTACTAAAAGTTTAAGCTAAACAAGAACACGGCAGGATAAGCTTAACGAACCTGAAATTTAAGTCCAAACATGATATATTAAAAATGCGGCACGACACGATAAGTAAAATTGTCAAATTTATTTAGGTAAGCCCGTTTGGCCCGTTAAGCCCATTAACAAATAAAACTTATGGTTTTTGTTATATTCTTTATATTTGATATTTAAAACATATATTCTAATAAAATATTAATAAAAATGGTTAAGTACAAATAGTCAATTATTAATAAATTACCCATATAAATAAGTAATTACCAATAATTAAAAAAATATATTGCGCCTTATCATGCCAGATTTTGCGATTTTTATCGTGTCTTATCGTGTCAGCCCAATAATGGCCCGAATCTGACAAGCCCCAACCCAAATTCTATAATTTCATATTGTGTTCGTATCGGTCAATCGTGTCGTGCCTCAAATTATTACTCCTAATCCTAACTAAAACTCCTTGTAACATAAATTAAACTCCGTCATATAATCAATTTTTAATGAAACTGCCATCAGATTTTAGTTTGTTGACTGAAGAGGCTTTAAGGATTCAAATGTAGTCTGTATAATCAAACCCCGTGTTAAATGTTAATGAGCAAGCATATCCAGGTTCAATTTTTTCTCCATCCCCTCTCTTATATCCCAATACCAACAATACATTAAACAGGCTTCAGTTGCACAAGGCTAGAGGTGATAACTTATGGCACAATACGAGAAAATATGTCACAAACCTGACAAGTTATAACTTATAAGCGGGTTAGAAATTTGGTTTAGCGGGTTCGGGTTAGAATCGAGTCTCTGATGAATAACACGGATAGTAAATAACTGGGTTCAAGTCCATCTAAAATGACTTGATTGGACCGTTTGTGTTATTGTTATATTGTATTTTGTGGTCTTTTTGATTGATAAATTGAATGAATAATTTGTTATTATAAATATTGTCCATGGTATGTAAATATAATTATCACTTGAAAATTAACTTACGCAACTCATATAAAAAGATTCATTTTTTTGACCCTATATAAATAGATTCATTAGATTTTTAAAATATACAGACCATTTCATATAATGTTCTGGTTACACATGAATAAGCATGTTGGTTTGGATTGATAAATGTGACACAAATAAGTAAATGGGTCGATTAGAATTATCATATTTGTTGTGAATATTGTGTCTCAACCCAATCCACATTGCCACACCCATCCATGACATGGATAAGCAATCCAAATCTCAGTTACAAAGGGAGTGTTTGCAAACACTTAAAATAAGTGATTTTCGAGTTTTTTCTTAAAAAAAGATTTTAGTGTTTGCATATACCAATTTCTCGCTTCTAATTCGCTTCATTTAATCGAATCCAAAAGCGAGGAGAGAGTCTTTAGATTCTCGCTCATTTCTAGTTTGAATTTTACATATAAATAAGATTTTTATCGCTTTTTCACCAAACACTCTCAACTTCTCATTCTCAACTTTTCATTATATTTTCAAACACTACCAACTTCCGATTCTCAACTACTTCTACTGCTTATAATAAATCACTTCTTCTAAAAGCGAGAAGTTTTGCAAACACTCCCAAAGAATAATGACGAAGACATTAATAAATTTTAAATTGGGAAAAAAACTAAGATCTATTTGGTGTAAGGAAAATTACAAAAAAATCCAGAAAAAAATTCAAAATTACAAAAAAAAATCGAGGTTTTGCTTCTTACATGTTGCCACAACCGTTGTTTGACCTGACCAAATTTGACGACGCCAACTATTTATTATTACATCCCTTACATGTCTAAAAATTTGACTATTAATTGTATGACGAAGGTTTGGCTATTTATAATCTTTAGAAAAATTGATTTAACTTAATTAAAAAATATTTGATGATATCAACAAATTTTACGGATTCAACTAAATAAATAGGATAAAATCAAACATCAAGAAAGTGTCTAGTGTGTTAGTACAACCATAGGGATGACAAGTGGGACTCATCTTTCGTAGAAGAATACAAAATATAGGACAAATGGGTATCAATTTGGGCCACTTGAGGTTTGGTGGCATAGATTATACCAAGACACAA
The DNA here is from genome assembly GCA_016081115.2 of Rehmannia glutinosa. Classification (NCBI taxonomy): domain Eukaryota; kingdom Viridiplantae; phylum Streptophyta; class Magnoliopsida; order Lamiales; family Orobanchaceae; genus Rehmannia; species Rehmannia glutinosa. Next base: position 204,509 of record JABTTQ020000745.1, read on the forward strand.
ATGGGTCAGGATTATATTGTCAATTCCCGAACCCCACATCATATATTATTACAAACATGGTCTATAAAAAGGGTGAAAATAACACTAGGTGAAATAAGTTTGAGTGCAAGTCAAGCATAATCTCATGTTGTGAAATTTCGAATTCGCATTTGGATAAGAGCATACGACATCTCTTGTTGGTTACGAAATTTAATTTGGTGTTGTAATTCATTTAGCAAATGTCACGTATATAAGATGATATTGTTATTGCATATGTACTACTAACATGATGCGTCAAAATATAACACGTGGAATATAGGTGATCTGACAATAATTTCTGAATCGAGTCTTTTAAAACGAGTATCTTATCGAATTGAGAGAGATCGGAGAAATTGTAAAAATGCAATTTGATTTTCCTATTTCAAATAATATATCGCCTCTTTCATAAATATAATCAATCAATGTGAAGAGTACATTGATAATCTTATTGATACATTTGGTTTGTATTAATAATATTTAAAAGGGCTACTTGCTTAAACTACCTATGAGGTTTAACCAAATCACACACGCATACAAAAAAAAAGTTCAATTATCTTTTAAAATTACAAAATATCCCATTTACATTTGTTTTTATCTTCTAAATTGCAACCTGATGGTCTATTCGGATAGCCCTAATAGGCCAAGTCCAATGGAATTATCTGGATTATAGATCCACAAAGATCCACATACTTGCCTATAAATACTCATGATGCTCATTATTGAAAGATATACAATTTACTAGCCACTTAGCCCCTCTCAAATTTTTTGACTAGTTCTTACTTGTTCTATAATTGACTTGAGCATCAGATGATCTTCGTTCGGTCAGTCTCCCAGCACGCCTAACAACTTTTTATGAAGCAAGTAGTGACACACTCAAAAATTAGATTAGGACTACAATGAGAATTGATGCCACCTCAAAACCTCAAATCATTTTTCATAATTAGGCTAAACTTTTAGGTAGCTTTGTAATTATCACTATTCAAGTTATACAATTTGAAATAAAAAATTATATGTCAAAATTGGCAAGAGTCGTGCGGCGATGACCCAACCTAGTGGTACAAATACAATCATCGTCTCAAGCTGTCGTTGAACGAGCAAAGATAGTACACAGTGTAAGTCAAAGCCGCGGGGAATCAGAATGTCTCATTCTTAACCAGGTGGCTTAGCCACCCTGGCCACCACAAACATGGCGATTGTGGGATGGAGTCAAGGGGTCCATCAAATTGTTTGTGGGGTGGAGGCAGGGGTTCATATCGCTTCCATCAAATTGCTTCAGGGCATATGAAATTTAGTGAAGATTTGGTGGGAACTCATCTTGAATAGCATCCGTGTGGGTTCGATTCGGGGAGAGATCGTTATTAGTAGATTGGGGTCGAACATAATTGTTCTCTTTACAGGAGGATCGGTTTGTACGTCGCCAACCCGTCGAACACGCTGGCCAGTCGTGCACATCCGCGGTTTACCTGGCTACAGAGAATGAGAGCCGGGTTTGTTGTCTCGGGCGTAGATAAGCGCAGGCGAGTTATTATCAAAAAAAAAAAAAAAAAAAAAAAAAAAAAAAAAAAGAATGTCTCATTCTTCAAGCAAAGTAAAACCTAATAAACAAATAAAACAATAATTATTGACTTTTCCAACTCATTTATACAATCAATTCATCTCATTTATCACGCAGATCGACCACTATACGAAAATCTACTTAAAGACGGCTTGACTTATTTTATTTTTATTTGGGACGGCAAATTTCAACCAAATTTTATATGCATCAACATACATTATGAGTATCTTTTTTTTTTTTCTAGTTTTTCTATCTTATCTCACTAAATTTATCGTCCTATTGCCAGATGTGTAGTTTTAAAAATCTTCAAGCTTTAAATTCATATTTATAATTATCATCATGTAAAAGATCTGTTTTCAAATACATATTTATTCTCTTCAAAGGAATATACCTTTCAAAATAGTATTTGAGAGAAAGATGATTTTTAAAAAATATTTAATAGCCATTATATCAATCATATCGTGTACTCTACTATTCCACCTCTAATGAAACCAAAAAAAAAAAATGGCTATTGACTCGAGTTCGATCACATGTAAGTGTGTGTTCTCTCTCTGTTTGATAAATGATTTTATCTTGATTTTGATGATTTTGTTTTTACACCAAATAATGTTTTTAAATATTGTCCAAATACACCTAAATGATCTAAATTGTTTTTTACTAATTTTTTAGGAGTATTTCTTCAAGTTTATTTTAGACAAAAATATTGAACATCACTTTTGATAATTTTGTTTTTACACCAAAATAATGTTTCTAAATATTGTCCTAATACTCCCGATCGGTCTAAAATATTTTTACTATTTTCCGAGTATTTCTTGAAGTTTATTTTCGATATAAAATTGGACAACACTTTTGTTTTGAGGCCAACCGATCGCTATAGGCAACCCGCACTGAGTTGTGTTTTGACCAGGTTCGTAAATAACACATTTTAAAGTGATCCAGGTTCGAATATAGAGTCTAGTTATTTCTTGATTACACTTGCAATCAAATTTGTATTATTCATTATCGAGTTGTAATCTTGAATTTGAGTTATCATTCAACACAAGATATCCTTGTGAGTGTTCTTGTGGTAAGAACACACTTGGATGATCTAGGTGTTAGGTGCAAGAAGATTGTGGTGATCTTCTTATTGAGGTATTGAAGAATTTGGTATTCTTGAGGTTGAATATTGTGGTAATCTTCACAAGGTGGCGTTGGAGATTGTGGTAATCTTCGAGAGAGATTGTGGTAATCTCAAAGGTGGTGATGTAGGAGAGTGTGGTGCTTTCTTGAGGTGTTGTTGTTGTTGTTGTAAGTTGAATTTGTATTAATTGTGGTAATTAATAAAATTATTTTCTTTTCGAAATCCATACCGGATATCTTTGGGGTGGTAGAGCACGTAGACCTTAGGTGGGGTGAAGATCTATAAATCGACGTGTGTTGTTTACTTTCCGCACCTTTATTCTTGTCTTGGCGTATTTGATTCGAAAAAGATGTCATAATCGAAAAGATGGAGATAATCTATTCACCCCCTCTAAATTATCGTAGCCGCTTGGACTTACACTCTCTCTACTATCTTTATTGTACTAAAAAAACAAATTATTCAAATATATTTCTACGCTCAATACATTCTCAAATCTCACCACTACCACAATACATTCTCGATATTTTTTCATGAGTTAGAAGGAGTGGATGATTAATCAAATAATATGAAAATTTGAAAATTGATCAACACTCTTGCAAATAGTGAGTGATATATACCAATTGAACTACGTAACTCATTATTCTCGTAATCTCGTTATCTTTTAACACGAGTATTGCCTCAAATCTTCACAAGATGACTCAAGAAGCCAACATCTCCTTTTAGTAAACAAGAAGCACATACACTTAGGGCTACAAAAACAAACAAAGCTATCGATACCGATTCGAGATCGATCGTTAAAATCTCGTTTGAGCTCGGTTCGTTAATATAATGGACCAAGTTTGAACACATTTTTTTGTTTGATAAGATGTAAAGCTCGGCTCGAGCTCGACTCGATTAGAGAAAAAGAATAAAATATGCGTACAAATATCAAGCTACTTATTTCGATTCATGGCTCGACTAAAGCTCGTCGAGCTCAATTCAATTAATAATCAAACTAATTTGAACAATATTATGTTCGGCCGACTCGACTTGTTTTACACCCCTACATACATTTTCCTTTTTCACTTTTAAATGCGCACATGCTTGAAATCACTTTGGCACATCAAATAAAATTGAAGCTACTAATTACAAAATCCCACCATTTTGATTTTGCCTCCTAAAAAGAACAAAAACTAAAAACAAAAAAGAAGCCTAAATAACAATAAGTTTATATGACCCCTTCAACCCCCCCCACCACCCCCACCCTCCCCTAGAAAGGAATAAAATCCAACCCCTTGGATGCCAGTCGTGCACTTTACTTTTGCTAATTCAGTCACACATTCATTCAGTACTAAATTAACCGTTTTTATTCTCAAAAAAAAAAAAATTAACCGTTTTTCAGTCAAAATAAATTAAACGCGTTGAACTTAGACCATAACGTGCTCTATACTTCATTGTCAAACCAAAAGAAACCCGTGTTCGAATACTGTAGAGTAGAACACTGTATCCGCCTCCCACTTGTTCTCGAAAGCACGGACGCTTCCGTGAAGAAGATGACGTATTCTATCGGATATTAACCAAATACGATACTTTAGAAAATAATGTATTTATAATCGGGCGTAGTCAGAATTTCGATTAATTCTTACAAAAATTTTTTTCCCCGTTTTCCCCTACATCAATTATTTCTTCCCTTTAAAAAAAACACATATAATTTTTTTCGTGAAAAAACAGGACAAAAAAAAAATTTGGGTGACGCTGAGGCCGGGGTGGCTCCTAGCTACGCCCCTGTTTGTAATGGATATAAATCAAATAAGATACTTTAGAAAATGACGTATTTGTACCGAATATGAATCAAATACGATACTTTATCCGATTATCCGTGATACTTCATTAATACATATATACATAATATCCAATTGAAAAATGATACTTTGTTTAAATACATACAAGTATCACTTTTTACACTAAATGTATCACCGTCTCACGAACTTTCATCGTCTCAAGAAGTTTTTGCGTTGAAAAAAATAAAATAATCGACCTAGACATCCCAATTTAAAAGAGACAAGGTCACATCTATATGAATTCTTATAAATCCACGTATATAAAGAAATAAAAATTATTTTATCCGATATTTTCATCATGTTTTGTCCATATCTATGCGAGTTATTACATTTGATTTGAGTATTTATGAAAATTTATTTTATTTATGTTTGAAACATTATTTTCTTAATTGTCTTAAGACGTCATATTTTCAATAATATAAAATATATATTTTTATATGTATATATAATATATATCATACATATATTCTAAAATGACGTAATCTCGCACTACCGTATCACGTACATGTATGATGTATCAAACAATAACATCTGTTTAAAAATAAAAAATAAAAAATAAAATAAAGTAATTAAAATAAAGAAATAAATAATTTCCTCCATCCCCTCTTTCCAAGCAACACCAGCCGCCTTCCCCTTCCACCATTCTCCTCCGTATAAAAACCTTCACACCCTCACTCTTTTCTCCGCACATCCAAAATTTCCCTTTTTCCTCTAAAATTAGGGTTTTTAATTTTCAGATAATCTGAAGAAAATCAAATCATGACGGCCGAAAACGACGCCAAACCAATAAAGATCCGAGAAGTATGGTCTGAAAACCTCGAATCCGAAATCGAACTGTTATCGGATCTCGTAGATCGCTACCCCTACATCTCCATGGACACGGAGTTTCCCGGAGTCATCTTCAAGCCCGAGAATTCCACCCACCGCCGCCCCCGAAGGCCGTCCCCTCGGATCACTATCAGATCCTCAAATCGAACGTCGACGTTTTGAAACTCATCCAACTCGGCATCACTCTCTCCGACGCCTCCGGTAACCTGCCGGATCTCGGATCCGGCGAGCGTTTCATCTGGCAGTTCAACTTCTCCGACTTCGACGAGGCGCGTGACCCTCACGCTCCGGACTCGATCGATTTGCTGAAGACCCACGGGATCGACTTCGAGAGGAACCGGTCTCGGGATCGATTCGGCGCGGTTCGCCGAGTTGATGATGGGATCCGGTCTGGTGTGCAACGAGGACGTCAGTGTTACGAATTGAGTATTAGTAGACTCGTGTTTCCAATAATCAGCACTTTAGCAGTTAAGTGAGCTTAGTAGCACTTTAGCAGTTGAAGGAGCTGGGCGTGAGCTGGCATTGATAGCTATAGTATAAAAGGGTGGTTAATTCTGTTACGGATTCAGTTTTGAAACTTGTATCTCCTGAGAACAATTATTTTCTCTATCAATAAAATTCTCTCTGTTTCCCTCTCAATTCTCTCATTTCCTCCCTCGATTTCTCTCTCAAATTTGCTGAATCTATCATTTGGCCTCAGAGCCAGACTTCTGCGCGCAAACTCTTACAGATTAGTATGGCAAAAAACGCAAATCGAATGGATGCCGTCGAACTGCAACTAGCTGAAATTTCACAGAGCCAAACTGATTTCCAGGCGAAGATGAAGAAGCAATTCGAAGATCTATCACTGAAGATGGAAGGTTTTACACATTCAGTAGAGGAAATTTTTTCAAAAAAATTGACTGAAGCAATGAAGGAATTCACAGCTGCTACGGTACGTGAAAACGTGAATTTCCAATCTGGCGCAACTCCAGGAGGGCATGCAAGAACACGTAATGAAGCTGGTATCCTTTCTACCCCTAACATACGTAATAATGAGAATTCAAGTGCGAATGGTAGTCGTATGCCGAAATTTGATTTTCCAAAATTCAATGGTGAAAATCCTCGCTTATGGATTCGAAAATGCAATAAGTATTTCCTGTATAATAATTTGTCGGATTTCGAGAAAATTGTAACTGCTGGAATGCATATGGAATTGATGGCGGACCACTGGTATTTGGAGTATGTGGAGGGAAAAGAAAACATGTCATGGGAGAAGTTTGTAGGGATGGTATTGGATAGATTTTCGAATGCAGATGGAAATCACCTAATTGGGCAATTTAATAAACTCAAACAGGAAAGGACCGTTCAGGAGTATATCATTGAATTCGAAGAGTTGAAATCATTTATGTTAGAACGAGTCAACAAGGTACATTCCGAAGAATACTTTGTTGAGAGCTTTATAAGTGATCAAAAATTTGAAAGGATATTAGACGGATGCTTGAATTACTCAAACCTCAAAGCCTTATGGAAGCCATGCAATTGGCAAAGATACAGGAGAACTGGATAGGAGGAACTACAAGAGAGTACAGACAACCAAATAAACCGCACATACAGTCAAATTCAGGGCTAGGAAGAGGGGTACAAATTGAAACTGGAGGAATCATGAAAGGAAGAGCCAATTATGAGAAGTTACCACCCCTAAAGAAGGCCGACAATCAAGAGCCGAAAACTAGAAGGAGAAAAAATTTATGTTTCAATTGTGATGAACCTTTTCACTTGGGACATAAATGTAAGAAACTATTTGTAATTGTATGTGACGAGCCCACGAGAGCGGAGGAAGTTGAACTAAGAGAGGAGAATGACACTCAAGAAGAATACCATATCTCTGTAAATGCTTTAGTTGGACAGTTGGCTCCAGACACAATCAAGGTTGTGGGGCTCAGTGGTAAAAAACAGATTACTATATTGGTGGACACGGGGAAGTACTCTCGGCCTTCCTCGATCCTGGTACGGCAAAGAAGTTGGGATGCATAATTGAGTTCACTACGCCTATGATGGTAACGGTGGCGGATGGTAATAGGATCAATTGCAATGCAAAATGTTCCAAATTTGTGTGGCAAATGGGTGGATGTAGATTTCTGACTCAGAAGATTACTCAAGCTAGGAGGATGTGACATGGTTGTTGGCGTGGATTTCCTTAGACAGACTTGGACTATTACATTTGATTTTGTCAATCACAAAATACAATTCCAAGGGCCTCGGGGAGAAGTAATATCTTTGGAAGGAGTCAAGAAAGAGGTCTCTTTAAGCATGATGAGCGGTAAGGAGTTTAAAAGGATGGTCACTAAGGGAAGGGATATGATATATGGTGTTTGATACATGTTTTTATCTTAATTTTGATGATTTTATTTTATCACCAAAACAATGTTTTTAAAGGTTGTCCAAATACTCCTAAATGATTTAAAATGTTTTTTTAATATTTTAGGAGTATTTTCTCAAAGTTTATTTTCGTCTAAATTGGACAACGCTTTTAATGATTTTACGTTATTGGGTTTTCACTCTCAAACGATGTTTCTAAATGTTGTCCTAATACTTCCGATTGGTTTAAAATGTTTTTACTAAATTTTGGAGTATTTCTTGAGTTTTATTTTCGACAAAAAATTGGACAATATTTTGTCTCGTGGTCACCTGGGCCGCTCTATAGGGCAACCATACCGAAGATGTTTTTAGAAACATAAAAATGAGACGGAAGGAAAAAGAAGCGGTCGGCCGGCCGCTCGTGGCGGGCGTCGGCCGGTCGGTCGGCCGCCTGTGAGAGCGGCCGTGCACTGCAAGTGTGTTTTGAAAGCGAGCGTTTAATCCTTGCAAAATCCATGAGGGGGACCGGTTGGGGTGATGGTCGGCCGAGGTAGAGGCGTCGGCCGTCGCCCTGTGTTATTTTTTGTGTATTCTTTTCAACGTCTATTTCGCATGCGGGGCCGCCCTATGTTTTGACAAACAAATTTCGACCGTGACAATGAGACAAACTTTCCTTAAAATGTGGGATTGATTTCTAATGACTATATTCTTGATTTTAATTGTATTTTTCTCGTAGATTTTCAATCCCCAGAGAGCCTATGCTTGATCAATCATCTCCTATAAATAGAGGAAGTTTTGGAGCAACCAACACAACAATTGAGATACAACACAACAAGATACACTTCAAGCAAACACTTGGTCTTTCATAGTCATTATTCTTGTTGTAAAATTGCACAGCTTATCACTTTCACATCTTTGGGTCTTTATTCTTGATTACACTTGCACTCTATTGTATTATCAATTATCGAGTTGTAATCTTGAATTTGTGGTCGTCATTCAAACACAAGATATCCTTGTGAGTGTTTGTGGTAAGAACACACTTGGGTGAACTAGGTGTTAGGTGTAAGAAGATTGTGGTAATCTTCATTTGAGGTGTTGAAGAGTGTGGTGCTTTCTTGAGGGTGAAGATTGTGGTAATCTTCACAAGGTGCCGTTGAAGATTGTGGTAATCTTGAGAAGAGATTGTGGTAATCTCAAAGGTGGTGTTGAAGAAGAGTGTGGTCTTTCTTCAAGGTGTTGTAAGTTGAATTTGTATTAATTGTGGTAATTAATAAAATTCTTTTCTTTTCGAAATCCATCCGGATATCTTTGGGGTGGTAGAGGATTAGGCCACAGGTGGGTTGAACCTCTTTAAATCGGCGTGTGTTGTTTACATTCCGCACCTTCATTATTTTGTTTGAGCATTCGGTTTAAAAAGAGGGCGAAATCGAAAGATGGAGATAATCTATTCACCCCCTACAGATTATCGTAGCGCTTGGACTTACAAGTGGTATCGAGCCAAACTCTTTGGCAAGCTCGTTTCACATCGCGAGTGAAGAGAAACGATCGTCGGCTCTTAACGAAGCTCAACTTTTAAGCACCTCCACCACCAAGCCACCTCGGTTTGATTCCAAAAATTTTATATTTTGGAAAGAAAGAATGGAATGTTATTTACAAGGTTGCGGGTTTGATATTTGGAACACCGTCATCAATGGAGAATCCATTCCGACGAAAAACACACCACATATCTCTAAAGGCTTCAAAGAGCTCAATGATGAAGAGAAGAGAATCATCTCCTTAAATGGTAAAGCTCTAAGATTTTGTATTGTTCACTTACTACTTTGGAATTTGATCATGTTGTAGGTATTCGATCGGCACATAAAGTATGGCAAAAATTAGAAGCCATCTATGAAGTGTATGCAAATGAAAGGAGCAACTCAAAAGCATCTACTTCACAAATGGATACAACATCAAATCCAACAACATGGGATGAGCCTTCCATAATCTCCCATGATGAAGAAGTTGAACAATGCCTCATAGGCATCGAAGAAAACGAGGTAAGTTCTAAACCCTCTACTTCCTATGATAATGATTATAGTGATTTGCAAAATGATTTTGATGAACTACAAGATGAATTCCAAAACTTACTTGTTAAATACAAAAATTTGAAAAAGGAATTCATTGTTTTGAAATATGATAAGGATAGTTTATTTACTTCCGCATGAATCACTATCATGTGCTCACACCACCACTCTTGACAAGGTTAGAAACCTCGAGAAAGAAAATAGTACTCTTGTTGAGGATATAAATTGCTTGAAAAATGATTTATCTAAATCCAACTCGAAAACCGATAGAATAACCAATATTGTTGATTGTTGTGATAATTCAAACTAGAACTTGATCATAAGCTTCAAGGATGTCAATCACATGAAAAAGAATCAAGTCTCCAAGACGTTGGTCATTATGCTCCTAGAATTATTACATGCTTTTATTGCGGTAAAAAGGGTCATACGGTAAATACTTGTCGGGCTAGAAATAGCTCTAATTATTGTTGGAGACCTAAAAGTCTCAAGACTAATCCCAAAGGACCTAAAACACATAAGGGTACCACAAAACAATGTCATATTAGGTACCGTGAAATAATGATCGAAGAAAATTTATATCGCCAAGAAGACATCAAATGACCGTTTCATTTGATCAAAGAAGGAGAAACTATTTTCGACAAAGCCAATTTCAAGAAGAGGGTATAATCAAAAATGGGAAGAACACAATCCTTGAAATGGCAAAGACATCATCAACAAGATGATTTTCAAAGAAGAAGATACTTTCAACAATGGGAAAGCAACAAACCTGGAAATGGAGCAATCAAAGAAGTCATCATCAACAAAGTGACTTCCGAGGGGAAGATATCATCAACAATGGGAACGACACAACCCATGGAAATGGCGTAATTGGTAACCCGTATCTCCCTATTTAAATATGCATTTTATTTTGTTATTATGCATGCTTTTATTTGTGTCTTAATTGCAAAATGAGTTTTCAAATATTTATTTTTAATTAAGGTCTTCAATATATACTTATGCTTTTAAAATTTTTTGAAAAAAAGACCTTATATGATGTTTTAAAACTCTTGTGCATGTTTGTAGACTAAAGTGTGTTATCATCTTTTATGGATCTTTATGGCATGAGCTTACTTGTGATATTTCTTAGCCTACACTTTTATCATTATGATTTGTGCTAGATATGTTTTAAGAATTGTGTAGATTTACATATTTTCACAAATGGCCATTTACGTCATTATTTGTCAAGAAAGGCATAAATTATCGAGGCACGTTTACTTGTGTTATTCTTACTCTTATAGACTCGATATATGTATTGCCATGTGCCTATGTGCTTGTTTTTCATAGTATTTCATACAAGTGCCATTAAGAGGATTTTTAGATTTTTTGAAAGGCACTATTCGATATTTGATTGCACATATTTGCCGTATCAACTCTTGTTCAAATACTTCTTTTAAATAAGGTCTCAACTATATGCTTTCGGATTTTCAAATTTCAAAAGAGACCTTTTGTAGCTTTCTTAAGCTTATTTGAACTTGCATGATTTATTAGACTCTTGATGATCTTCTAAATGCATAGTATGTGTTTATTGCTTCATGGTCTATATATATAGTGTCTATTTCTACTATGCTCTTATGCAAGATATTTTTGTGATTGATAATTGAGGCATGTTTTTACACTTGGACTATTTTTTCTTGCTTATATAAGCGATGTCGTTAATGAGTTTGTTAAGTTGTGTAGATGAGAAATGAAGTACTCCAAATATTAGTTACCTCAAAATGGTATTAGATCAATTGGATGCCCTATGATGAAGAAGACAAAAAGGGTATTAGGAACAAACTCGATGACAAGGCAACATTGGTCGAACTAAGGCGAGGTTAGTAGCTCGAAGGTATTTTCAAGAAGAAGGTAATTGATTTTGATGTAACATTTGCACTCATAGCACATTTAGTTGCTATTTGCATTTTACTTGCCCATTCTTGTTCTAAGAAAATTTCAAACTTTACCAAATGGATGTTAAATCCAATTTTCTCAATGGTTTTATTCAAGAAGAAGTCTATGTAAAACAACCTCAGGGTTTAAAATTTTTCTAGGCCAAATGATTTTTTTTTTGGGCCTTGTATGGTTTAAACAAGTACCCCGTGTATGGTATGATAGACTTAGCTATTTTTGCTAAATGATTTTACAAAAGGTAAAGTTGATACTACTCTCTTTGTTTGTGAAAAAAGGGCAAGGTTGTTTAAACTTGTGCATATTTATGAGAATATTTTTGGTGCTACTAATGAATATTTGTGCAAGATATTTTTCTAAGTTGATACTAGGTGAACTCGAGATGAGCATGATGGGGAGCTCAATTTATCGCTTGGACTTCAAATTATTCAATGCCAAGAAGATGGTTATATTTCAAAAGAACTCTTGAAGGAGTTAGGCATTGAAGAAAGAAAAACTATCTCAACCTCTATGGCTAAAGATTGACAAAGGTTGAGAAAGGCATGTCGGTTGACAAACAAATTCGAGGTATGTTTTCTTGTATTATTCCTATAGACTCGACATTCCATATGCCTTATGTCTATATGCTCGACTTCAAAAAACTATCCCAACGAATCTCATTAAAGTGCCATTAAAAGAAATTTTCAAATATTTGAAAGACACTTCTTCTTATGACTTGTTGTATCCAAATATTTAAAACGTTCTTATTTTTCGGGATAACAAGTTCGGTATCTAATATACGGTTATTCGTATTAAAAATTTGTTCGTCATAATCGAACTAAACATATTGAGATTCGATATATTTTTAAGGGATTGTGATTTTTAACAAAAACTTGAGATGTGTTTAATTCCGTCTCAAGGATAACTCATGAGACTTTTTGATCGTTAATCACGAGTATTTTACCTCATATTGAGCTTGATCATGACATAATGTATATTGAATGAGGTCTTTGTTTGCATTTTGCACGTTTTTAAAACTTAGGGGCGAAAAATTGGATTTTTGGTTGAAAATTCGGATTTTGGAAAAAAAAGGCGGTAGGGTGAAAGGGTTGAGGGCAACCGGTCGCCCTCAACCTCGACCGGTCGCCCTCAACCTCGACGGCCGCCCTAAGCAAAATCTTGGATTAAAATGGTTCTGTCTTTGACATTCGCAAGATTAACTTCTTTTGGCCATTTTTCGTCCCTTTGCAAATTTCACACACAATTCACTTCAAATGAGTTTTGATGCATGAATTATATATTTTGGGGATTATCTAGCTCGACTATCATCATCATTGCTCGTCTTTACCGATTGAATGGTAAGAATTTCACTATCTTTAGCTCAATTGGGTTGAACCTCGAGTTTGTGGCTTATATGTATTTTTTGATATAATTCATATATGTTTGGGATGAGCTTATTGATTGTTGATGAATGATATTTATTAAATTGCATTTGGTGATGAAAAACTTGGCTTGATTTCATTTACAAGGGCTATATATATTCTTTTCAACTTTTGACGCCCGCCAAGTGTTCGATAAAACGTTTCAATGCAAAATTCATCACCTACATGATTCTCTCAATTTCAAAAGTCTTATACATTTATGGAGATCATGTTTTTGCTTATCAAATGAGTTTTCATAAGCTTCTTCAAGTCATATGATTCGACTTTTCCCTCCTATTTGGTTTATAAGCTTCAATGTTCAAATGGCTCGGTACATCGGTTTAGTTGCGCACTTTGATATGAATATATGATGTATTTATCGTGCTAACATTCTTTTTGATGATTCCAAAGGGGAGAAACAGGTTATAAGCTCTTTAGCTCAAAGAAGCTAAGATAAGCTTAACAAAAAGAAGCTACAAGCTATGGCTTCATAAAGCCATAAGTTGTGGATCATATTTAGTCCACTTGGTGCATTATGGTTATATATGAATCATGGTCCATTGGTTGTAGTATGGACTTATATACGGTTAATGATGTTGTTTTGTGACAGGGGGGAGCTTATAAGCTCTTGAACAAATTGTAAAAGCTAAAGCTTTTAGCTTATGGATTATTGCTCTTACATTATTCTTGATGTGCTTATTGATAGGGGAGCTTGTGCTTATTATTGAAAATATTTACTCCTACTTGGTTGCTTTAATATTTTTGGAAATTTTGGTTCTTCCAAACGGTCAAATGTTTTTTAGGAAAATCATTTCTAAAATTGCTCTCTTAGTTTGTGTAAAAATTGTTTTGGTTTGTAATCATCAAAAAGGGAGATTGTTTGATACATGTTTTTATCTTAATTTTGATGATTTTATTTTATCACCAAAACAATGTTTTTAAAGGTTGTCCAAATACTCCTAAATGATTTAAAATGTTTTTTAATATTTTAGGAGTATTTTCTCAAAGTTTATTTTCGTCTAAATTGACAACGCTTTTAATGATTTTACGTTATTGGTTTTCACTCTCAAACGATGTTTCTAAATGTTGTCCTAATACTTCCGATTGGTTTAAAATGTTTTTACTAAATTTTGGAGTATTTCTTGAGTTTTATTTTCGAAAAAAAATTGGACAATATTTTTGTCTCGTGGTCGATTCGGCCGCCTCTATAGGGCAACCCATACCACGAAGATGTTTTTAGAAACATAAAAATGAGACGGAAGGAAGGAAAAAAGCAGGTCGGCCGTGCATGCCAGGCGTCGGCCGACCGGTCGGCGGCCGCCGAGGAGCGCGGCCGTACTGCAAGTGTGTTTTGAAACATAACGTTTAATCCTTGCAAAATCCATGAGGGACCGGTTGGGGTGATGGTCGACCGGTCGAGGTAGACGTCGGCCGGCCGCCTGCGGTTATTTTGCTGTGTATTCTTTTCAACGTCTATTTCGTGCGGCCGGCCGCCTCTATGTTTTGACAAAGAAATTTCGACCGTTTGACAAACAGACAAACTTTCCTTAAAATGTGGGATTGATTTCTAATGACTATATTCTTGATTTTAATTGTATTTTTCTCGTAGATTTTCAATCCCCAAGATGAGCCTATGCTTGATCAATCATCTCCTATAAAAGAGGAAGTTTTGGAGCAACCAACACAACAATTGAGATACAACACAACAAGATACACTTCAAGCAAACACTTGGTCTTTCATAGTCATTATTCTTGTTGTAAAATTGCACAGCTTATCACTTTCACATCTTTGAGGTCTGGCTATTCTTGATTACACTTGCACTCTATTGTATTATCAATTATCGAGTTGTAATCTTGAATTTGTGGTCGTCATTCAAACACAAGATATCCTTGTGAGTGTTCTTGTGGTAAGAACACACTGGGTGAACTGAGGTGTTAGGTGTAAGAAGATTGTGGTAATCTTCTTGTTGAGGTGTTGAAGAGTGTGGTGCTCTTGGGTGAAGATTGTGGTAATCTTCACAAGGTGCCGTTTGAAGATTGTGGTAATCTTGAAGAGATTGTGGTAATCTCAAAGGTGGTGTTGAAGAAGAGTGTGGTGCTTTCTTGAGGTGTTGTAAGTTGAATTTGTATTAATTGTGGTAATTAATAAAATTCTTTTTCTTTTCGAAATCCATCCAGGATATCTTTGGGGTGGTAGAGGATTAGCCCTAGGTGGGTTGAACCTCTTTAAATCGACGTGTGTTGTTTACATTCCGCACCTTCATTATTTTGTTTGAGCATTCGGTTTAAAAGAGGGCGAAATCGAAAAGATGGAGATAATCTATTCACCCCCTCAGATTATCGTAGCCGCTGACTTACATATGGTGCATATGTTTTATTTACGAGGTTGAGGTGCGGAAAGAATGCGAGAATCCGATGAATTATATCCCTTGTTGATAGAGTTCAAAGAGATTTTTGACACTCCAAAAAGCGCCACCAGAGAGGGTTCAAGATCACAAAATCACCTTGAAACACAGGGTAGAACCCTTCAAATTGCACCCTATAGATACCCCTATTTGCAGAGGATGGAGATTGAGAAAATGGTCCAAGAAATGTTACAGAGTGGTATTATTCAAGAGAGCAAATGATCCTTTCTCCTCACCTATTCTCTTAGTTAAGAAGAAAGATGGGACATGGAGGTTCTGCGTTGATTACGCGATTGAATTCCCTCACGGTGAAGGATAACTTCCTATTCCTTTAATCGATGATCTTTTGGATGAGTTAGGAGGGCTACAATATTTTCAAAAATCGACCTCAGTCCGGTTATCATCAAATACGGGTACACCCACGATATTGAGAAGACGAGCGTTTGTAAATGATCTCCGCCTTTATATGAGTTCAAAGTTATGCCTTTTGGGTTAACAAATGCGCCAACAACATTTCAAGCAGCCTTTAATGAATAAGATTTTTCGGCCATTTCGAGGAGTTTTGTGCTAGTGTTTTTGATGATATTCTAGTTTCTGATCGAGAATATGGCAAAGACATCAGTACATTTGAGAAGAGTGCTACTCACCTTGCAAGAAAATCGAGTTGCTTGCAAAAGCATCTAAATGTAGTTTTGAATGACGAACTATAGAATATTTGGGACATATCATCACACGAGGAGTGGCGGTGATCTGTGAAAGTGCGGGCCATGTCCGAGTGGCCTACTCCAAAAATGTGAAAGCTTTGAGAGGTTTTTGGGGTTGATTTGGTTATTACAGAAATTTATAAGGAATTATGGGCTCATTGCCAAACCACCGATGACCTCACTAAAAAGGGCGAGTTTATTTGGGGAGAAAGTCCGGAGGCAAAGATTCAAACAACTTAAAGAAGCTATGTCTCTTTGCTCCCGTGTTACAATTGCGATTTTTCTAAAATTTTTGTGTGGAAACCGACGCCGCTACTCTGGGTGGGAGCGGTTTGATGCAAAGGGCACCTTTGGCTTTTAAGTAAAGCCTCGAGTAATAAACATCCGGGAATGTCGATTTATGAGAAGGAATTTCTTGCCATCATTATGGCTATTGAAAAATGGAGAGCCTATTTGCTACATGGGCAATTTGTAATTAAAACTGATCAACAGAGTTTGAAGTACCTCTTAGAACAGAAGATTTCTACTCCTCTCCAACATAAATATATGACTAAATTGTTGGGGTTTGATTATAAAATTGAGTATAAAAAGGGGGTAGAGAATAAAGTGGCGATGCTCTCTCACGAAGGGATGTGGAGGTGGGTCGGTGTTCGCAATCTCCATACTAAAACCGGTTTGGATGGAGGAATTACCACCACTTATGAGAATGATGTGTGGGCTCGGGAAGCTATCATTGAATGTCTCACTTTTCCTTATAATGTGTCTTTCTACACTTATAAGGATGGGATATGCGATTCAAAGGAAACTCTATGGGGGAAGTAACACCGATTGAGGACCGTCATTATCCAATATATGCATAATTCCACGAGGAGGCGGGCATTCTCGACAGCAAAGAACACTACAACGGGTAAAGGGGTATTTTGGTGGCCAACTCAAATAAATGGTGATTTCAATGGTACAAAGTCGCCACCAATGTCAATTGTGTAAACATGAAACTCAACGGGTTGCAGGGCTCCTCCAACCTCTACCTGTTCCCAATCAAGCTTGGCAACACATATCAATGGACTTCATTGATCAGCTACCTATTTCTCAGGGCCAGAGTGTTATCTTTGTAGTGGTGGATCGGTTTACGAAATACTCACATTTTTCAGCTCTCAAACATCCTTATACTGCTTCGACTGTGGCGCAAGTGTTTTTAGAGATTGTCTACAGGTTGCATGGGTTACCTCAGTCCTTGGTAACCGATCGGGATAAAGTTTTCACAAGCCAGTTTTGGCAACAATTGTTCAAGGTCTTGGGAGTTACACATCACCTAAGCTGACTTATCATCCTCAAACGGATGGTCAAACTAACGTGTGAATCAATGTCTTGAAGCCTATTTGAGGTGTATGTGTGGTGCTAATCCTAAACAATGGGCACATTGGTTGGTATTTGCAGAATATTGGTATAATACTAGTTATCATTCCGCCATTAAAATGTCTCCTTTTGAAGCTTTGTATGGTTATAAGCCCACTCCGTTGGCCATACCGCAAGATTATTCCGTCACAGTCTCGGGGGTGGAGCAGACTATCAGATTGCAGCAAGTTATCCAACAACAATTGAAACATTTTTTGACACAGGCACGGGATAGGATGAAACATATGGCTGATAAGCATCGGCAGGAGCGGAGTTTCCAAGTGGGCGATTGGGTTTACCTTAAACTCAAACCTTATCGACGATTGTCCCTTCACAACCTGAATGTGGAAGGTTCGAGTCCTAAGTTTGCGGGACCCTTTATGGTGGTGCGGCGTGTTGGTGAAGTCGCTTATAAACTCCGCCTTCCCCTTACATCAAGAATTCACTTTTTGTATTTCATGTTTCTTTGTTGAAGAAACGAATTGGAGCTAGTGATTACATTTCTCACGATTTACCGGTATTCGATGCGGAGGGAAAGGTTATCATGCATCCAATTTCTATTTTGGGGAGGCGTTTGGTGAAGCGGAATAATACAGGGGTGCCACAAGTTTTGATTCGTTGGGCTCATCTTTAGGTTGAGGAGGCTACTTGGGAGGATTATTACGCGATCACTCAAGCTTACCCTCATTTGACGTCTTGAGGTCAAGACTTTTCTTCGGGGAGGTATTGTTACGAATTGAGTATTAGTAGACTCGTGTTTCCAATAATCAAGACTTTAGCGATTAAGTGAGCTTAGTAGCACTTTAGCTTGATTGAAGGAGTGGCGTGGTGGCATTGATAGCTATAGTATAAAAGGGTGGTTAATTCATTCATTATTGATTTTGAAACTTGTATCTCCCGAGAACAATTATTTTCTCTATCAATAAAATTCTCTCTGTTTCCCTCTCAATTCTCTCATTTCCTCCTCGATTTCTCTCTCAAATTTCTTTGAATCTATCGATCACCGGGTCACTTTTCAAAGCGCGACGATTTCGGTACTGGTGAAGATCTCACGCGCCGCCGTTACCCGGCTAGGCGGTCTCGGCGAGTTTTTGGATGTCTTTCAAGGTGTTTTTCGGTGAAACGTGTACGACGTGAAGATTTGACGCGGTTCTGCGAGAGCTGTCTGGCGGGTTGGGCCGGGTGGCTCGGGCTTTGGGCGTGGACCGGGTTGTGGGGAAGTGCCATCGGCCGGTTCGGATAGCTTGCGACGTGGCATGCTTTTCTTTAAAATTAGGGATGTGTATTTTGTTGAGCGTGGGCACGAAAAACATCTTTGGAATGTTGTTTGGATTAGAAGTTTATTAAGTAGGGATTGGATTGTTTAGGATTAGGATTATGATATGTTGATGATTAACTATTTGTTAATAGAAGTAAATTTATTTTTTGAAAATTAAATTCTTGACTAAAGTTTGAACATATTTTTCGTTTGATGATACTAAGATTTAATTCATGTTCAACTCAATTTATTTAACAAAACAAAACTCAACAATCCCATTTCCTTTCCCCTCCCCTCCTAGCTCCTTGTTAGAGGGAGGCGACAATGGCCGGGCGCCCTAAGTCGTGGTGAACTCCCACTTGCGAGATTTTTCTTGTATGAGTTAGATCCGGACTTTAGGAGTTTTTTTCGTGAAAGCGTATCGCGGAGATCTAGGTGAGGAAGAGATCGTTTTTCTTGTTTTCTTTTTCTTGTTGGTGTCTTTATTTTTGATTCGGTTTGTGAGACTTCAGAAAGCGGATCAGTAGTTTCTCTTTTGCAATCTTTGTGCTTGGATTTGTTCGATTGTGGGTCCGAGGTCTCCATTGAGGAGAGTGTCCAGCCTCCTCCTTCAGGGTGGTTTAGTCTCATGTCGAGTGTTGTTTTTCGTTTGTTCTGTGTTTTGTTGTTTTTCTTTTTTGGTTTTTGAGTTTTGTTTCCCTCCTCAACGAGTGATTTCATGTGAAGCTTTTCCTTTGACATATATACATTCAAAGGTGCTCTTTTTGCCAATTGGTAGTGTAATTTTGGTTCAAGTTTTGAATATTCTACTATCATTTTGGTAAATAAAAAAATCAATTTGTTTTACTAGGGCTAATAAAAAAATTGTAAACTGCTAAAACCTACCACACCACGCCACAATTGTTTATTTATTGGAATAATCATGATTGATATTTTTTACCTTGACGACACCACATAGGATGGTGCAATTATAATTTGAAGGCTCAAACCGATCTATTGTACCACGAGATAGATATATTAGTATAACAATGGTATCTTTGTGTATAATTGTGTACTACTATATTTAATTATTTTCACTAATTTTTTTTTTTTTTTAGAATGATTATTTTCACTATTTTTTCGTTTTTTTGAGTACATTGGTCAATTTACTTGATAGTTTAATACATCAAAGGTAATGAAAAAGTATAGGTTAGATTGTCTTTTGTTTATGGATGTAAATTATGCAATGAGATTTGTTAGGGATGACAATGGGTAAGATTCGGGTATGATTATATATCCTCCATCCCCATACCCATTTATTATACTTATATCCATACTCATACCCATATTCATTGGATGATCGGGTATTCATACCCTACCCACACCCTCTTACCATTTACACTTGTATTTTTTTCAAATTTAAGTTATTTTTTTTTAAAGAGAAATTTGAGTTATTTAAATAAAGATATTGATATTTACTAAATTCTTAAGGAAACAATAAGGAAAAAGAATACGATAAGAATTAGCGAACCAAATATTATAAAAACATAGCAAAATATTAAAAGGATTAAACAAAAGTATTAGTGGGTTTGTAGATTTTGGTTGAGACTTGGGAAAAATCATTTTCTTTAAATATAAATAAATAGAGTTGTATAAATAAAAAAATATATGTAAAATATTATTAATAAATATATATGTAGATATATTATATATATAATATTATTATTTAATCGGAGTATCGGGTAGGGTATGAGTAGGATATACCTAGACCCACCTCCATACCCATACCCGAAAATACCATACCCACGTGCCCATTTATTTAATCGGGTATGAAACTACCCTCCATACCCTCCTCCATTAGGGTCGGCAGATCGAATCCTCCGTCGGGTTCGGAGAAATTGCCATCCCTAAGATTCGTGGCCGGAAAATATGTGAACTATGAGATTGAAGTGTTGAAATATTATATATTAAATTCCACTATTATATGTTATTGAAGTTGTTATAACATTCAATTGAGACAACATATTCTTAGATTTTTAGTATCGAATTGATTAGTCCATATAATCTTTATGTATTATATGTTGGGAAAGCTCAAAACCGTTGAATATAATCTTCATGTACGTTAAAATCAAATTTGGGCTTGAACCGCATTTTGCAATTCGATTTGAATATATTGAATAAGTGGTGAAAAGCACACCGTGATCACCCTAGTTTCACACCCTACTAGAAAAATGTACAAATTTCTTGAAGAGAAAAAAATCATTTTTCATTAATATAATGCATAGAAACTCGGATGAGATCTTCTATTCTAAAACGTGTTTCATCTCCTATTCCAATGTGTGAATGATTGACATGTGTTTTATACTTACCATGTTAAGTTTCAAGCATAAATCAAAAGAAATTGTAGGGTTCTAATATAGTAAGTGTAATACACGTGTCAATCATCCACAGTTGGAATATGAGATTAAACACAATTTTGGAATAGAAGATCCCATTCAAAAAAAAACTACACATAAATTATGTAGTATATAAACTCTATCAAAATAAAACACATCCTCTCTCTGAAACAATAAAGAGAATAAAGGAAATTAAAAATAATAACAAATCCGATATACATTTGAAGCCCCATATCAGATTTGGGGAATACAAATCTTCATTGGATGACTACTCGAAGCCCCATATCAGACTCAAACGAAACGATATCTTCAATGGCGAGTGCTCCAAACTCCATATCAAACTCAAACGAAACGATTAAAAGATCCGAATTCCAGCCAAATATATATATATATATAGATATATGTCATCTAACCAAGAAAATTCGTAATCGTCCCAACAAAGCCCTAAAATCCAAAAATAAAAATAAAAAATAAAGATCTGATGGAAAAAAACTCCAGCATGAGAGAGAAAAGACGTCCACTCGGGAAGAGGAAATATGCCTAATTCTCCAATAGTGATGAACTACTCATGTAAAAGGAGAGAAATATGAAAATAATTAAATAAAGAAGATAGAGAAAGAAAAACTAAAAAGCATAAAAATCGATTATTTCTCTATTTTTATTGTGAAATTCAATTTCATGCTGCTTTTACCACTCTATATATATTTCCCCACGACTGTAAATTTAACGGTCTTCACATGGCCACCCCCACCCCCACCCCCACGTGCTCACGCACATCTTATGATTATCTAGGCGTACTCACGTGACCCTAGTGGAGGAAACCGCCCATCTCCGCCGTCGACAAACCGCTGCGCCGCCGTTCCAAATCTCCACGAACGCTCGAACAATGACTTCGTGGTGGTGAGCCGAATTGAGCTCCAAAAGGCAGTGGAGAAGCTGCTGGAGATCACTTCTCGAATAGATTTGTTTCTCGTAGATCATTTGAAGCATGGATTGCCGGAAATCACGGTAAGGATCGTCGGAATCCTTGACCACGGCGAGGCTATCGTCGATTTTGGTACGGCGGCTGACCTTTTTGGGGCATTTGTCGTACTCGTGATTTTCGGGGCAAAATTGCGGCGAGATATCGACGTTGTTGAGAGAGAATGTGGTGGAGGTGGAGCTATCGCCGCCGTATCTGTCCCAGGAGCTGGTGGCGGAGCGGCGGCTGGGGTTTTGATCGGAGAAGGAGGTTTTGGGGATGGATTTAGGTTCAATAGCGTCAGTTGATTTTGGGCCACATCCACAGCCGCCTCCTTTTGTTGTGAAGAGATTTTTGAGATTCCATCTCTTGCTGGAGGACATGTGGTGGCGGTGGCGCTACGGCGGCGTGGTGGTGGTGGTGGTTTGATTTAGTTATGGCGATTTGGTAAAAGTGAGAAAACTGATTTTGGATTGGATTTTAATATTTGGGGAGTTTGAAAAATGGTGGATTTTTTTGTTGAATGAACCCTGGATAGATTACCAAATTTGCCCCTGGAAAGTAAGGGAGAAGATTTGGAGTGAAGATTATGAAGTGATTGTGTCTTTAAGGTAATTGGATGATATTTGAATGATCTTTATCCAATTTCCATATCTTCAAGGATTGTTAGGCAAATATTGTTAAATTGGTTATCTTGGCTGTAACTTTGGTAGTGTTACGATTGGTCCTGTTCATTTTTAAATTTTTAATTAGTCTTGCAAAAATAAAAAGAGCGGAGTTTGTTGAAGACGGTCGATAGTGCAAACAGTTGCAAATTTAGTGTAAAAAGTGATTTTTAGTATAAAAAATGATATTTTGTATTAATACACCTAATTCTAGTATACTCAAATAATGTATCACTTTTTACACTAAAAATATTACCCGTCACACCGTACAACCGTCTTATACAAATTTTTTGTCATATAAAAATGGCTGAATTTTGGATCTGCGTAAGTAATTATTAAGTATCCACTTCAATCCATTTTATTTATGGTGTCACGTCGCTCAATAATAGTCAGAAATAAAAAAAATCCCTAATTTTGGATCGACTCGAGTAATATTCATACTACACCTAATATAGTATAATATTTACCTAGTGTTTAAATTAAATGAATTTATTAATCAATGAGTGTTGCATTTTATTTCTCTCAAAAACCAACACAAAATCAAATTGAGAAATAACAATCATCAGTAAAAAACATAACCATAAACATAAAATGCCAAAGTCTCCGAATTTTCTTTGCATTATCATGTCACTGTCTGTCTTTACAATTGTATTGACTCAACCTCGTCCAATATTACACCTATAGTTAATTTTTTTGGTGCAACAATATACATTGATTATAGAGTTATCGTATTGATGGTTGATTGGTTGGTGGCTTTTAAGATTGAAAACAAATTAAACTTGAACACATTTTTTGTTCATGTTGAAACTTGTTCATGATTAATAAAAGAATAATAGAATAACATGTAAAAAAGATCAAACTGTTTAAATCAATTCATATTCAACTCGATTAAATCTCGTTAAAACTTATTTAATGAACAATCAAATAAAGCTCATACATAATGTTTGAAACTCAATAAAATTTCAAACAAACTCAAAACTTATTCACCAATTAAATCTCATCCCACTGTAGCTCTTAAATCCGTTATTGCTAATTGGTTTGCAAAGAAAGCCAGATGGCCCAGATCTAGAACTGTTTTGTCACAATTTTGTTGCATAAACAACCTATGTTGATGCACCATGTATTCGCAACTTTTAATATAAATAGGGATAATTACAAAAACTACCCTTGAGATTTAGTCTAATTACAAAGCGCTCCAGTTATCTTTCAAAATTACAACAGCCCCATAAATACCCTTCTTAAGGTTGCAATTTATAATAAAAAACAAATATCAAAGGGGTATTTGTAATTGTGAAAGATGGGTTTTTTTGTAATTAGTCTAAACCTCAAGGGAAGTTTTTGTAATTATCCTAAATATTACCACAAAGTACTTTAGTTGAGAGATTCTCGCAGAATCCACCTGTAGAATCACAATTACAGAGGTACCATAAAAGCAGTTAGAGTAGGCAAACTTAAAAGCTTTGTCAGGAACAAGCACAAGATGGGAAACTTGAGGGCAGGGATCTGATACAAAACCATAACTACATAATTTGCATTTCCTGGTCAAAAAGCTAGGGATAATTATTAATTACAGAAAAAATCCCTTTAAGTTTTGGAGTAATTACAATAAACAGTAGACAAGTTTCAAAATTACAAGAACCCCATTGATGTTTGATTCTACATACACTTTGCTTGACCTAAGTGAACTTCTTGACGTCAT
This sequence comes from Rehmannia glutinosa, assembly GCA_016081115.2. Taxonomy (NCBI): domain Eukaryota; kingdom Viridiplantae; phylum Streptophyta; class Magnoliopsida; order Lamiales; family Orobanchaceae; genus Rehmannia; species Rehmannia glutinosa. The sequence continues at coordinate 229,041 of JABTTQ020000745.1, forward strand.
CAAATATTTAACAATTACATTTATCAACTTTTCTAAAAATTACAAATAATTCCAACTTTTTGTCTGGTCATTTAAAATATTTGAAGAAATTTAGGAATGTAAATGTAAAATATTTGATGACGTTTGCAAATTCCGTCAGTCAACTAATGGTTTGAAAATTTTGAAACTTCTCTGAGAAAACCCCAAACCCCAAGATTTTATTTTAATTTATCCTAAAAAACCATCAATGGGGTTTCACATATCACAAAAGTAGATGGCCAGTCTAAAGGGAATTCATTTGTAAAATGGGACGAAATGAGAGTGAATCGACTACGTACCTGAGATATCACGAGCGAAATGCTGAGATGAAGAGCATTCATATACCCTGGCACAAGACCTAGATTAAAAATATATTACAAAGAGTCTACAGTATTTCCATGGTAGCTAATAAGAACAACGGTTATGGTAATATACAAAACATGAATTCTCACAGCAATTAATCATTTATTGCTATTGTAGCTATCTTCTAAACATAAACTGTACAATGAATACCCATCTGTTTCATTCTCCGGCACATTTACTTTCTACATACTTGGAAGGGTACTCCATGATACCTGACATTATTTCGGAGTTTCAAAGTGTAATATGGAACTCTTTCGGCTTCTAATATACAACAAGAGACAAAAAAAAACGAGCATCTTCAAAATCATATGATCCAGTTTAACTCCCTGTAGTGTCGGTTGCAGAAGGCATTGTGGTTGTACTTGGTGGCGGAGTTTGGGGTCGTGGCGCAATAGGAGGCATTTCAGTTGTATTTGGCGTTTGGGTTTCTTGTGTAGTGATATCGGCCATGGCATAGTCTTCGGGAATTGCATCCAAGTTACTCCAGTCGATTCGGCTATAGTAGGTCGTCATGGAATGTGGTGAAACAAACATTTTAGGGATAATTACAAAAAACTACCCGATTTTTAGCCGTACTACGAAAAACTCCAGTTATCTTTCAAAATTACAGATACCTCATTAAAGTGTTAAAAAACAAATTTTGGTGTCAAACTATGTCGAGATAAAACAATTAAAATGAACGTGAGGCGACTTAGTGGTACCTTGAGATAACTGGCTTTTTGTTGTAATTAGGCTAAACCTCAGGGTAGTATTCGTAATTAACGCTACATTTTATTAAGACAAGAAAGAGAAGTAAAATACAAAAAGAAAACTTAATTAGGATACAGTCTATACTCCACATGTCTGTGATGCTTATATCCGCATCTGACAATAGCCAATAATCAGCATCGCTCTGCAAATGTCAAATATCAAAGTTAGTGACGGATGAAACAGTTCTGGTGATCTTTTTGAAAGGTTACAAGACGAAAAGGCAAGATTTCATGTTTTCAGATGCATTGGTGATTTGAAATCATACTTTCCCTCACGCCCTGACAAGTTTTAGTTATTTAGTATGTTTTCGACGAACAATATGGTTGCCCTTGTTCGTATAATGATTTTTAACACGGATCAACTATTGTGAACAAACTTCCATTTTCCATAACCCTGCATTCATTAAAATAATATTACTCAAGTTGTAATTACTGACTTACATCAACATCTGGCACAATCTTCATAATTCCACTCACAAAATCCTGTGATGTACTCGCATCTGAGCACATTCTTTGAGCTTCTAATCGCTGCACATCAATTTCATTTCCTCTAATCTCTTCTGTTGGAAATGGTGCAGAAGCAATCTCATTAGCACCTGATGTTTCGGGAATGTTTTCTGGGGCCTCAACACCATTAATCTCCTCAAAGTTTTCCTCAAATTGACTGAGTCAAACAAGAAAAAGACAACACAAATCAAAGACAACTCCAAGAGCAAATCACTACTTCAGGACGGATATTAGACGACCAAATTCCATTCTTATGAGGTTTAGGCGTTTAGCCTTGCCTAGGAAAACAAACATACCTGACAAGGTAAACATCAATGGGTCCCATGGTGCTCCGAAGAACTATTCTGTATCTTCTCTGTGGATAATCAACTGCCTGTAGGGGGTGAATTAACAAAATTGAATGTTGAATTTCATTAAAACTAGGGTTAATTACAAAAGCTACCCCTGATGTTTAGTCTAATTACAAAGAAACCCAGTTATCTTTTAAAATTACAATTATCCCCCTGACATTTGTTTTTAGCTTACAAAATTGCACCCTCAAGATGGGGTATTTGTTAGGTAAATACAAACCTCAAGGGGTTATAAACTGGAGGTTTTTTTAATTAGGCTAAAACTCAGGGGTAATTTTTGTAATTATCGCTTAAAACTATTTCTAGGTCCAAGTTACTCCAAAAGAATGAAGAAAAAGTACCTCGTCGGGGTCTGGAACTTCTAAGGTAGTCCCATGAGGAGCTTTAATGGCTATCAGAGTTTCATTCTGGTCGAAAGAACATAACCATGTCTTAGCATTAATCAACTGATATACATATATATATATTATGGTGTGTTGTTATGATACCAAATTCATACCTGGAAGCAAGGTAAGGTTTTGATGTCTTCTTCAGTAACAAAAAGCCACCTGAAAATGGAAATTAAACAAAAATGTTAAGTGATCACACAAATATGAGGTAGCCAAAATGAAATTCGAATAGCTCAGTTCCTTGAACAAGTAGAATATGTGTTTACTTTTGATTGTCTTCATCTTCACTCAGGCCCCTCAACTTATCCTGCATTTCTCTGAAAAGATAAAACACTGGCATTCTTAATAGAAAATTAGGAGAAGTGTTACTGACATAGAACTATAGGAGCGTCAGGATATAACCTTATGCGTTCGTCTAATCTGCGCTCTTCCAAGTTCAGATTCTCTACTTCTTCCTGAAGAGGATCAAATAGTTGATGAGGATTTATCTAAAACCTTCCTTAAATAAGACACGTGTTCTGTAAGGTATGTAATACAACTTCAATTTGGCATAGCTCAAGGTTGCTTCAAAATATACTGTTTTGCAATTGGAATTTTTCATACATATTCTCAAGAATAATTACTAAAAGCTGGCTGTGGTTATCCTGTGATGCAGAATAGCTTCACTCAGGCATTTCGACCAATCAACAATTTGTGGGACGATTCAAGTGGTATAAACAATACCGGAAAAGCCACAATTCCCAGGTAAAGGACTATGTGCTAAAAGTACAATGTGACACAAAGTAAGATCAGGAGAGGAAAAGCAGGAAGTGAATGCCAATATAAAATTGTATAAATTTTTGCTTGTACCTGCAAACTAGAAAGACTCTCGTCGGCTTCCCCCGGTCCTGAGACGTCCACACCCCTATTTGACAACAGTACCTTTCAGTAACTTGTATTTTCTTATTGATTCTCAAGGGAAAGTGAAGTAATTAAAAAAAAATCAGGTAAATTTAAGTATATTGAGCGAGCCCTTCCATACTTCCACTGGATTCTGTTCTTGAGTTTCTTTTCTATAAGACCAATGCCTTCAAGAACATTAGTTATATCATATATACGCCTCTTCTGCACCTGTTGAAACAAAAGAAGAAACAAAAATAAAATCAGCTACTAACATGGTCAGAGGTGAAGCATCAATGACAAGCACAATCACCTCCAAAGTATCTGCAGCATTATTCAAATCAAGAATACCATCTTCTGCGCGTTTAATCAGATTAATGAACTTCTTTGTTAAGAGACCTGAGAGGAAAAAATGAAATTTTATGAATTTATCCTCGGATAAACAGAAGTTAAATTTTGAGACAACCTATTACTAGATGCAAAGACCAGGTTCGACAAGAGGGACAAAAATAATTGTAATATAGCACAGGTATATTTCTTTTACCTAAAGAGCTATCATATCGACAGGGACCACCAGGAGTGAGATTATTTCCACCAGGAGAACCTGCACAAAGATGCTTATAAGAAACTAGTAGTCTCTTCATTAATCTTTACTCCATTGGAAACAAGTTGGAGAGAAGACCAGAGTGATAAAGTATTAATAATTTGCAACTCGGTGACTTTGGACCAAAATAAAATTTATTATATTAACGCTTACCAACATTTGCCATGGGAATCTGAGATCCAGCTTTGCTGGCCTTTGTTGTCCTCGGAACTTTTTGGGCTTTTCCTGATTTTGCAGATGGTGGTGTATGAAGGGGACCTCTGACGACAGCAACACCGCCAGGACCTGCATTTTGCTCAGCAGATTTTACTTCACTATCTGCTGTTCCAGTTTTCCTCTTCAATGACTTGCAGAGAAGAAATAAACAAGTCACATTTAGCAACACACCCTTAATGAGGCTTTTCAGGTATTGAAGCAGACTGAACTCACAGCATCGCTTTAAGTCACAGTACAGACTTATTATAAATATGCAGTTATCATTCAGCAAAAAACACAGGCATCAGTTATTTGTTTCCTTGACGAATCAAGCTAATTAGAGAAGATAAGTGAAAGTGGCAGCACGATTCTGGTGATTAACGAGATGTAGTGCAATAAGCATGTCGAACAAGTTACGCGCAGCAAATTAACAAGTAAAATACAGAATAAAGAATTCCGGCAAGTGATTTTATATTGCCCACAAATATGAAAACCGCCACTTTGACACTGACTGCGTGAGGCTCTTCAAATATTTCAACACCTCCTACAATCAATTTGCAGATAGACTCTAAGACAAATTAACACCGAACAATATGGCTAAACATGCCATATACTAGAATACCACCAACTGTCAAGATGAATTTATGATACTTGGAAAAGCCAAGTCCATTAAATCTAGTAAATAAACAATTAAATAAATATACAAGTAAAATTGGTTTTATCCAACTGGTCATCTATGGATATCTCCCAGGTGATTGATTATATGCTAGATGGTAACAGCCGTCTGTATGGGATGTGGCAGAACCCCATAAACCAAATCCTCTAAATATTGTCCCATTTTCACATTGCAAATCTATCTAAATTAGATGATCAAATGTGGAACATTATAAGATTTGAAATATTCTTACATGTCAAACTGTCCTTTAATTCAAGCTGCACAGAACAGACCAATAAATATAACTGGAACCTTATTTCAAATGAACTACATATGAAATTCACTGAGCATACAGATTATTAACATAGTTATTACCAGTCTTCAGCAATATAACTTTACGAATAAACTGTAATTTTCTTGAACTTTATATCCTTCATTCCAATAAAATTCATAAAACAAATTACTACAAGTGTTTAATCTATAAGAACTTCCAACTATATCTTAGTACTTTCCCAAACCAAAACACGCCAAGGAGCTCAATCTCATCAATCACAGAAGCGGGAAGCCCTTATATGGACCAGCAATCAAATCCAAAGGCTAAATTCAAGCTACTTCATCTTGCCCAAGGGCCAAGTTCCATAACCTAAATTTTGTGTACCAACTACAATGAAAATTGATATTCAGGAGATAAAAATATATGGTGGAACTCTTTAAGTATCAAATCCTTTTCTTTGGCTAGAGAAGAAACTCAGGTGCCAAGATATAATGTTGAAGAACCATAACTAGAATTTCAATAAGATGCTTTCAATATTCTCTCTGGAATCATAATAAGATCCTAGAATTGTAAAGGAAAAGGAAAAAAATGTTAGGCAATTGATGTGTTTCCTTGACAGAGATCATTCGGGTAAGAGGGAGCAAACTACTCCCCAAAACAATTATTTGAAACAATGTCCAAGTCTCCAAGAGATGAGAAACATATATAAAATATCTGTATCGGAAAGGACTGTCACAGGCCATTTTGCCAAAGCAAGTAATGCGTCTTGGGAGGGTCACATACTAGCAGCACTTCCCCCACAGGAAGTATAGAATCTTTCCAATATCTCATGTGCTACGTGGGAGCAGATAGGAGGGAAAGAACAATAAACGAGAACTGGTAGGAAGATATAGAATTATTTATGGTCTGTAATCTGTTAACCTTTTTAACTTATACATAAGAAAAGTTGGACATCAATTTTTAGTCTCTTAGATCATCATCTCCGAAACCCACACAGTTTGGTGCGGAGAAAGTTAAGTGACAAGAGATTAATAATCCTTCCTCTTAATTTCCCATTCACTTTTTTTTCCCAGCAAACAAGGAGATGGCTTCCACATATACTCTCCTCCTCTTCCATGCTACATCCCAGCAATAGTAGGCTTTCTTAGCTGTATATTCTCCGCTACATTCACCCAATAATCTGGGAAAGCCAACTTTTCTCAGACCTTTCAACACAACTTACATAAAAGATCCAAGAACTTTGTCAATAGCATGATAATGATAAACACTCTCTCCATGGACAAATAAGAACTAACATAAAATAACACCTGTGCAGCTATAGCTGTTATCTGCTGATAATATCAAGCGGAAATAGTTAGACTCATAACCAAAAATTTACTGACTGTCTAGTTTCAGTAAGACTTTAGAACTAGTTAATATTTCTGAATGGAACTAAAGCTTCTTGACATCAACCTCCATTGCTATATCTTCTAAATTGTAAAATACCAGTATTCCATTGGTGACAGAAACGTATTCAATGAGGCTTTGGATTATCGAATGAGGAATAACTCATAACACACCTATGCATAAATAGAAGCATAGGTCGTAACATTCCGTACTTCCACAAAGTTGCTATAGTTCAGTAATAGTGTAATACTCAATTGTTGGATCTAATGAAAATGTTGACCAAACAATTTTTACAAAATGGTCTCTTTACTGCAAAAGTTGCAAATAATGGTATGCTTAGAAACTTTCTGTATTCTGATTGCAACTCCGTTTACTACTTGAGGATAATGACTACTTTATTGCTCATTTTACATTCTCCCTAAAGAAGTGTATGAAATTAAACTTTTATTCAAGTGTAGCCAGGGTGAATCTACCAATACAAAAACATGGATCACAAAAAGAGACAAGGAAAAGGGAAATAAATGGGGAAATGATATCAATGACGATTGCGATAAAGACATAGACCAAGATTATACACAGCAATATAATCGAATATAAGTCAAACCTTTAAATGTTCCCTTGCAACTAGATGATTCGTATCAAATTCCAAGAGTGTAACAATCCGCCAAATAAAACTTGCATTTGTTGAAGAAAAGGTATTAGATAAGGAGAGGGTCAAGCTGTAGATAATGCTTAGACAAAACAGATCATATTACCAAGCAACTCAGACACAACTGAAGCAATGCATCAACATAAAATAACATATTTTCACACTCATCAGCAGATAGTAGATCAACCCCACTAATTCTGCCTAAATAACATAAAAACTGAAACCTTCAGCCTTGAAACAAGCTAAATTATGCTGGCCAAGCACCATGTGATTTATAAATCAAATAATTAAATCCGGTGCAGTTCACAGCATTGCTTTAGATTAACAAAGTTTTCACTGCTTAACAACTACAACAGACTTGATCCCACGAACCTCGCCTCAAATTTCAACATCAACTATTCAGTTGGTCATGCTTAATTCATAAAATTTAATAACAGAGACAAGCAAATAAATCCGACAAATCACATCACACAACAAAATCTCTGGTCTCTTTTCAACTACAACACTAAAAATAAACAATAAAATGTTCACATTCAACACAATTGGGTATCCATACTAAAGAAAAAAACAAGGAATTCAAAATAACTTAATACTCACAGGCATCCTCTTTACAACTACGGTCTCATCAAATTCTTGATCTGGCCGGTGAGTATCAGCAGCGGCAAAGTGGTGGTAGTCACCGCCTCCTCCTCCTCCTCCTCCTCCTCCTCCTCCACCAAACGGCGGCTTCATGGAAGTAAAAGGCAACTGTTTTCTTGAACTATGCTGCTGTTTCTGCATAATTTGATCTCTTTCTTGAAGCTCAAACACCAAAATAAAGCAAACTCAATTGTTGAAATTCCCAATTAATTCAGGTTTTCGAGAATCGATCTTCGAGGTTTTCCGCGGGTTGAGGGGTTTGTGAGACAGAGAAATTGAGGATGGAAATGGAAACTGAGGGATGAATGGAAGTAGGGGTTGCAGGAGATCTGAATCGAGAGACTGCAACTAAAAAAAAAATAAAAAAGAGGGAAAAAAAATGGAGAAGAAAACGAGGGAAAGGGGAGTTAGGGGAGGAAGGAGGGAATTTGGTTCGGAAATAGATGTGGAGGGAACCACTTTCTTATTTATTTACCCCCTTTTCATAAATAATATTTATTATATACATATAATGAAAATACTAGGAACAAACCCAAACCCCAAAAAAACACACATGTTTTTTGTGATTTGTAAGATCTGTCTCATGAATTTATATCTATAAGACGGTCTCACATAAGACCTCGTCTATATATAATATGTTGGGATGATTAGGAAAAATGCCCTGAGATTGGGTAATTACAAAATAACCCATATAAGGTTTAAAATTGCATATATCTCTTGAAGTTCGATTCTGTTTTATAATAACCTAATTGTTAATTGATCTAACGAAATTTGTTGACGAATATTTAACAATTACATCACTTAACTTTTTAAAATGTCATCAGTAGCCCAATTTCAGTAGCTCAATTTGACCCGATGGGAACAAATTTGGGCCTATTTGGCCTGGTCCAATTGTCCCAGTGGGGTAGGATGACATGACTTTTAGTCCGGGCGGATAGATTTGATAGATTTTGTACATAAAATGTATACATGGGTGAAACTTGGTTCCGTTTTTTCGTGTCTAGGACAAAACTAGATTTGGCCAGTCTGGATTTGTTCCACTTGCCTTGGGCGATGGGACTCAGACCGGGCTAGTCCAACCAAACATTTTGCGAGCTCTAGTATATATATGTCCGCTTCATATACATATTAAAAAATAAAATAAAAAGACGCAAGTATTCTCTTATGCAAACTTATATTGAAAGAATGCTCTATAATGCTAAAGATATTAGTTTCTTAAAGGGCACTTTGATTTTGTTTTTCTGCCCCTTTTTGATGAGTAATATAGGTGCCTAACTATCATCTTATCTCATGGATGAGACAATTTATTAAATTTAGGTGGTGGAATGCTTTGTCATATATTTTTCCTTAAAAATTTCCATCCTAGTTCAATTTTTTTTTTTTTTGAGGAACATCCTAGTTCAATTTAGATATAGAGACGACAATGTAAAATTTCCATAGGAATTACTTTACATTTACTTGCCACACGTGCTCGTTTATTTGTTCATACACAAAAGTACACGATATTACATAATCAAAGGAAATAAGAATCCTTGTTTTTTCATGTCTTTTGACGAGATGTTAAAATAGGTTTTAGTTAGGGTATAAAGTATAAACGATCGATTAATTACGAATATAATACCATTCAAATTTATTTGAATTTTTATTATGCTTCAGAATTATGTTTGAGTTTGATGTATTAGGGTCGAACACAAATCAAGCTCGAGTGGCTTAATATTTATATATATATATATATATATATTTATTTATTTTAACTAATTGAGTCGAGTTTGAGTCGAGCTTTATATGATATCGAATGGAAAAATGTGTTCACGCTTATTTGATTATGTCAATAAATATAGTTTAAACCAACTTTTAATGATCGATTTTGAATCGAATATCAAATAACTTGGATTGTTTGTCGGCCCTAGTAATAAGTGAATTATTAGTAAGGTTTTGGAACTTTGGATCTGCTATTCGCGCCTTTAATTGCACCGTTACTCTGCCGACCTTTTGGCGCGTATTACATTTTTAACTAATGCTCGCCACGAGGCCCATTACGGATGCGTTGATGAGGTAAAACCTGGTGGAAGCATAATTTGTTATTGGGCCTCAATGGGTCTCGATTTCCCTTGTTTGGTTCGTTGAAGCCCAATTTGCAGTTTCGATTTTAACCGAAGAGTTGTACTGGATTAAAAATCTCCAGTGTTATTTCCGAAAAATACTATTATTTTTTCCCAGATAAAAAGTATGTTTGAGATAACCTTTTTCTTTTTTGCAGAAATACATTTTTATAACCCGTAATACTCATCAATTGTTTCTTTAGTTGAATAATCATACATCATACTTAGTGCTATAAAAAGCGCCGGATGCTAGTCGGACGGTAAATTAGGCTTAGTGCCAGGCGAAAGCCCATGGACAGATTAGGTAAACTTGGGCGGGGTCTTAATCGGAAAAAAACGTATATGGCCTATGGGCAAAGGATACCTAGCATTTAAATTGTGACTAATAGAGATTAGACGGGGATTTATAGAGCAATCATCATACTAAACTTCTACTAACTATAACTAAACCATATCAGTAAGACACTTATATCTAAATATACTTTTAACTAACTACAACCAAAAAACATAATTTAAGATATTAGAAATACCTCAAAAAATTTAATCCTGGAGCCCAAAAAATCGTATTTAGTTATTTAAAGATGGTAGTGTTGTGGTATTATTTCTAAAGTATGGAGTCAATTTTTGGACTTATTAAAAGAATTCTAGTCAAGATTGTCAATCTATTATAGTATAATTGTGGGTTATCCTAATGCACAATTATTTGTCTTACCAAACCAATGACACAAATGAAATTGAAAGCGAAATTAATAATTCCTAAACCATGAAATTAATATACTGCATTAAATGGCTACTTACTTTTTTTCCTCTCACGAGCTAATCAAAGCCTGGTCCACAATACTTATTATTCAAATGAACTTAATTAATATGTCATTGGTCCAATAATTTTTATAACTTGGATCTAAATTCAATGGCAAAGCCAGAACATGATAATAGAGTTGATCGATACACGAAGTGGGGTAGACCAAAATAGAAAATCCAATAAAAATCATATAAATATCGGCAAGATATTTGTAATTTTGTAAAGTTTTATTTTTTATAAATTGGGAGTATTGGATCGAGGAGATGAGATAGATTTCAAAGAAATTGAAAAATATTAGGTTCGAAACCGTTCAACACCCTTACAAAAGGGTGAATGATACCACTTGCTACAAGCCTCGTTTCGTGTTTTTTTTTTTTTGTAATTTTGCTAACTTTCATAGATAATTTATGTAGCTCACTTTTAATTTAATTCAAATATAAAAACATGGTTCATTTTTTATCCCATTAACTAGAAATGGAAAACGAACCAAATTACTCGATACTTTCGATTCAAGATCGATCGTTAAAAGCTCGCTTGAGCTCGGTTCATTAACATAACGAACCAAACTTGAACACGTTCGTTTGATAAAATGTAAAGCACGACTCGAGCTCAACTCGGTTAATAGAAAAAATGTGTGTAAAAATATCCGCACTCGAAACTCAATTTGTGTTTGCCTCGAGTTAAGATTAAAACTCATAGAAGCCTGAATAGTTACATGTTCGGGCCGACTGCTTACACCCCTATGGGCGGTCGGTTGGAGGGCCAAATAGTGATCGAACCTCTAATTTCATAGCGCAAAAATAAAATACACCGAAAAAATTAGGTTGATCGGGCTGGGCCGGTATTTTTTAGGCCTGGAATTCTAGAGCCCAGCCTGGTAAAATATCAGGTCGTGGCCAAAATTCATAGTTTTACTACCAACAACGAAATGTACTTACTTTTCAATATTTAAATTGAATTCAAATAAAAAAATTCTAAGTTCCATACAAAGTTTGTAACAAGATCATCGTTTTATTACACCCACCCACTTTGGAAAAAAGAGATATTACTAAAAAAAATAAAAAAAAATAGCAAAAAAAATATACGATAAATAAATACAGGCAGTCGTCTTCTTGCGTCTCACTGTTTACGTGCGACTGCCATCTGTTGACTCCAATCTGCCACCATTTTCAGCCGCCGGAGCCCACGCACCTCCTTAGACTTTTTCCCACACCCCCAATATTAATGGAGATTCATTCTTCCTCTCTTAAACCCAAAAATAAACCCCAAAAACATTAATAAACACAACAATATTTGCCAAAAAAAAAAAAAAAATAAATAAATAAATCAACCATGCCGTGGTTGAGAAATTTCATCCAGCTCTCCGCCACATTCACTAGAAGAGGGTTGCCTCCGCCGCGCAAACCATCGGCGGTATTTGGTCCGCCGCCGTCGATCGCCCAATTGTTGCAGCATTTCAGCAGCGCCGCTCGGAGTACGGATCCGGGATTGGGGCCCACTAAGGGGGACGAGAAGCCCAGAGTGGTGGTTTTGGGCTCGGGCTGGGCCGGGTGCAGGCTGATCAAGGACATCGATACGAAGGCTTATGATATTGTTTGTGTTTCCCCTAGAAATCACATGGTGTTTACTCCTCTCCTCGCTTCTACCTGCGTCGGCACGCTTGAGTTCCGGTCTGTTGCTGAGCCGATTGGGAGGATCCAGCCCGCCATTTCTACTGAACCCGGTTCTTATTTCTTCCTAGCTAATTGTACTGGGGTTGATTTCCAGAATCACCAGGTATTACTTTTTTCTTTTCTTTTTTTCTGGATTTGTTTGCTTTATTTGCCCCTCTATGGAGGTTTGAGGAACTTGGAATTAGTGTTGGATATTTTGTTATTACTTTATTGGACATGACCCTTTAGTTCTGTGTTAAGTTTGGAAAAGTAGGAATGTTTCTTGATTCTGTTGTTTATACTGCTCTGGCTGATGTATATACAGGGAAGACTGGGAATATTCTAATGTAATAGGCTAATGAATATTTGTCATGAGACTTAGTATATTTATCATCCTATTGCTTAAAAATATCCTCATGACAATTTTGCAAGTCATAAGATAGTTGCCATGAAGATATTATTGAGCAATAGGCTAATGAAAATTTTACTCTCCCTTGTGGTTGGAAACTAGGTGTTCTGTTTGTATTGTGTTGTGGCACTCTGTAATTTTGATGCACAATGCAAGATGTCCTCATAAAGGATTAAAAATAATCTAGCACGTATAAGAAATATACAAGGAGACCTGTTTTTCAAATAAAGAAAAATGGGGACACACATATCATGTTGTTTTCGACATTTCGTATTGGTGTTCTGTGTTTGTATCTTTTACCTTCATCTTTTATGTTTTGTCATGATTATAAATAAATGGAGTGTGGAACCTCTTCTAGAACCATTAATGGAAAATGAAAACTTTGCTACTGTAAACAGCATTTGAGCTTTAGAAATGTTTTTGTATGAAATATTCTGAATATAATTGTAATTTGCATGCTCTGTGTGGCTGCCAAATTACTTGGAGATACTGTTTGGAATTAATTTGAGACTGAATCAGTGATATCTTCTGGTTGTGGTTACATTGTTTTTTGTTCTGAATGGCTTCCCAATCACGTTGCACTTTTTCTGTCTTTCCATATATTTCCCACTTGTAGGTTTTTCGAGTTTTGGTTCGTAAAAAGCTTGATGTATTGTTATCTTTGGGTATTTATTATTTTCTTACCAAAGCAAAAGTTTCCGGACATGTGTATCAAAGATGAAGTATCTTTTGGGTACTATCATTTACTTGCAACAACACGTCGGAGTTAAATTTTCCTATCTTTATATAGTAATTCCAATGGAATGTTCGGGACAAATTCAATTATGTAAAGTCATGGTTTCTAAACGTAGCAAAATCTTATCTTGATTGAAATCTCGCACATCGGATCCAAAGTAATTGTCAGTTCAACCTGTTTGTTATTAGCCTGATATTGAATTCCCATAACTATCTGGGACCAATTGTTGACTAATTTAAGAAAAAGCCAAAAATTTAATGCCAGATTCAATGCCAAACCGTCACTGAAGGAGCTAAAACCGTAGATCCATGGAACTTCAAAATCGCATACGACAAGCTAGTAATCGCTTCTGGAGCTCAAGCTTCTACATTTGGTATTAAGGGTGCGAACGAACATGCAATCTTTCTTCGTGAAGTTCATCATGCTCAAGAGATCAGGAGAAAACTGCTGTTAAATCTGATGCTGTCCGATGTGCCAGGTATGAGAAAAATCTAGCGACTAAAATCTTAATTGAATTATGTGTAAAGTACTTTAATTTTTCTAATTCGCTGGGTGTTCAAACAGGTATCAGCGATGAAGAGAAGCGTAGGCTCTTGCACTGTGTTGTCGTTGGTGGGGTCCCACAGGGTTGAGTTCAGCGGCGAACTTAGTGACTTTATACAGAAGGATGTTCATAAAAGATACTCGCATGTGAAGGATTATATTCATGTTACATTGGTTGAGGTTAGGCTGAAAGAAAGTTATGTAGGATTTGCTTTGAGAACACCGCTATTGCATCTTGCTCTCATCCTTTGAAGGGATAAAGTCGAGAGTTAAATAGTTGAGTCAAACTCGTTATACTATTAATTTTACGTCCTTAATCCTGTTTTTTTTTTTTACCTTGCAGGCAAATGAGATACTGTCATCCTTTGATGATCGTCTCAGAAAGTATGCAATTAAACAATTGACAAAGGTGAGGAAATTACTGGTTATGGAATATGCAATTAGATATTAGGGATAATTACAAAACTACCCCTGAGGTTTGAGGTAATTACAAGAAAACCCAGAGAAGTTTCAAATTTACAAAAACCCTTCATGTTTGATTCGTCTTACATTTTTCCCCATCTTAAGGAAGTCTTTAGTCTCAGACTTCACTACTACAAATCTGATGATCGCTTTTTAAGCATATTCTTTAGCTTTGGACCTTCATAAACATAAACAACTACTGAAAGAAATTATTTTGTGTTTTAATTATCAAATAAAGACAAATATTGACTTCATGTTCATCTTCTTGTTTCCCGTGCTTGCTTTTCATTCAGTATTTTGGTAATGGCGTTTACTTCCGATTTTGCATTCTCTTCTACCAAATTTAGCATATTTGTAATGTAATTTCTGGATCTATTTGAATATTGATACACCAGTTTCTCAGTCAGGAGTTCGTCTTGTCCGTGGAATTGTGAAGGATGTCCAATCTGAAAAGATAATTCTTAGTGACGATACCGATATCCCATATGGTGTCTTAGTGTGGTCTACTGGGGTTGGTCCTTCACCCTTTGTGAATGACCTCGAAGTTCCTAAAGCCCCTGGTGGAAGGTATGTAAACATTTGTCCCCTTTGCATTAATTTCTTCCAACATTTTGCTTCGCTGTAAATTTAAGCTTCTCAAAAACTTTCTGATGAAACTGTTGAAAATGTTTGCATTTGCGTTTTTTTCTTCATATAGTTATATTTCAGACTGCTTCTGGTTTGACTTTTACAAACAAATAAGCACTTTTACAACTTTTTCACCAATCACTCTCAACTTCTTATTCTATTTGCAAACACTACCAACTTTTGATTCTCAACTACTTTTACTTCTGCTATAATAAATCACTTCTTCTAAAAGCAGAAGTTTTTGCAGACACTCCCTTGTCTATTCCTTGGACCCATCTTCAAATTTTTTTCTCTTTCAATTTCCTTTACCGAAAGATGACTGCAATTTCATGGTACTGCAGGATTGGGATTGATGAATGGCTACGAATCCCGTCGGTGCAGGATGTGTTTGCAATTGGTGATTGCAGTGGGTTTCTTGAAAGTACAGGCAGGCCTGTTCTTCCAGCTTTGGCCCAGGTATGCTATTGATTCAGATATATGCTTTTATGAGAACTCAATGGAGTTTGGAAATATCTCAGATTTATTTTACATTAAATCGTCACTGGTCGTCTTGCTAAGTGATATCTGTTCAATTTCCATGTGGATGTATATTATTATCTAAAGATCACAAGTTTTTAGGACAAATAACTGAATATTCTCTTACTCGTTGGGACCAATTTCATCCTTCTTTATGATTACGTTAACTGCGCCAATGAAGTACAAATAAGTTTTAACAGATTGACAATTTGACAATACTACCCTTGAGATTTAGCATAAATAAAAAAAAATTCCAGATATCTTTCAATATTACAAATATCCCTTACAAATGTTGCTGTTTTAGAAATTGCATCTGTTGAGGGGGTAATTTGTAAAACAAATACAAACCTCTCAAGGGGATATTTGTAATTCTAAAAGATACTTGAATTTTTTGTAATTAGTCTAAACCTAGGGTAGGTTTTGTAATTATCCCTAAGAATCAAGCCATAGGTGATAGAAATCAAAAGTGGGATAATTATATGGTATGTTCTTCCAGCATGCTAAAAACGTCCTAAACGAAAATGCCTTCGTTCAGGTGGCAGAGCGGCAGGGAAAATATCTCGCGAAACTGTTGAATCGTTTAGGCAAGGCTGGTGGTGGACGTGCCGATGCTGCAAAAGACATGGACTTTGGGGATCAGTTCGTCTATAGGCATTTGGGGAGCATGGCTACTATTGGGAGATACAAGGCACTTGTGGACCTGAGGAAGAGCAAGGTTAAATTTTTCGCCCTCTGGTGAAATTTCTTCGGGGATAATTACAAAATACAATTTCGAGATTTGACCTAATTAATCTTTGTCATCAGGAAGCAAAAGGTCTAGCGCTGGCGGGATTCGTCAGCTGGTTTATTTGGCGCTCGGCGTATCTCACTCGTGTCATAAGCTGGAGGAACAGATTTTATGTAGCAATCAATTGGCTGACGACTTTCGTGTTTGGTCGCGATATAAGCCGGATATAAAGATGAGCAAAAGGTGACTTTATGTTTGAAAAACAAGTTTGTCTCCATACGTGCAACTTTTTTTTTTTTTTTTTGTGTACTTTAAAATTCGGTTTCGACTCAACTCTCTCAAGTAATGGCTGCAGGTACTTTGTAGACTTTTCCACTCCATTTTAAGAGTTCGAAATATGGATCGACACCGATCATCGTATTCCACGGGACGAGTTTTGTATACTACTTGTGCACGGCTAATGATTTTGTGAAAGTTTTCCACTGGGAATTAGCAAGTTATTTGTGATTGTGAGTCAGATTGGATTGTATTTAACGTCGAACAAACTATTTCTGGTTTATATAGTAAACGTTTAATGTGCTGATTTTAATATTTCTGGTTTATAGTAAACATTAAGGCGTATCGCGTCGATTTTGTTCATAATTCGGAAAATTGAGACAAGAAGTCAAGAATGCCTTATTATTATTATTCTTAATTTTGTTAATATTTAAAAAATGTGCAGGGAAAAAGATTGTGTGTGTGTGTGTGTGTTTCAGGGATGGCCAAAGTTGTAAGTTTGGATTAATTGCAAGAAGCTCCAGTTGAAATATTATATGGTCAAGTTTATGAACTTTGTGTAGTTTAAACTAACTAATATCACATACTAAATGCCAACAATTAATTCTAAACCTGCATTTTATCGTTTATGGTCTAACTTTTTAAGTTGATTTAATTTCTATGTTTTTTCGAAGTCCTCTTTATAAATCAAAGTTTTTTATAGTTAGGCCTAGTTGTATACTAGTATCATTTTGATTTTGCAAATTGAAGCTGCCTCTGTCTTGTTTTAAAAAAAAAAAAATTATACACTTTCTGAAAAATATTTTTATGCTGAAACTAATAATTAGCAAAAGTTTCTATTATTATACATTTAATTACATATATATATATATATATATATATTTGGTTCAAATGAGACCACTCTCCTAGGTGAGACAATGTGGATTTATTTTACACATTGATCTTAAAATATGAAGGGATGTGATTAATTCAGTTTTTTTTTTTTAATTTCCGATTTCCCAATCAATCTAAGGGTAAGGTGGTAATTTTGTAATTCAAATTAATGGTCCCGGCCGGTTTTATGGGTTGAGATTGAAATTGCCGGATTTGGTGGCGGAATTTAAGGAAGCAATTTTTTTCCAAATATTTTTATTTTCTTGTATAGTTAGAGTTTTTCTTTGCATAATTAGACATCAAATAATGCATATTTAGTTGTTTTGTTGGCACTTTGTTTTTATTTAAAAACAAGACATAATTGAATATAACATCTCGCATATTTCGTTATTCCACACTCGCATAAATATGTTCAATGTAATGTATATTTAATTATGAAAATGAGATGTTGCTTTTGGAAATTATAAAAATGGGATGTTACATAATGTATCGCATATTTAGTTATTCCACACCTTTTGCATAGATAGTTTCTATATAATGCATAGATAGTTTCTAGATAATGCATAATTAGTTGATTTAGTTGCATAGTTTATAACGTCTTGCATAGTTGGGTATATATTGTACTACATATTATGTTTTTTGCGCTACATAGATAGTTTTCGGATAATGCATATTTAGTTTATTTTTGTTGCATATTTTCAAATATGTAATATCCTGATATATGCATGTTTCATAAGTATCTATGCATCGTTTAATAAGTATTTATACATCATTTCATAAGTATCTATGCATCGTCTTATTCGTGAAAATTATAGTTTTTTAAGAGTTGATGTTTATGGAGAGTTTCGAGTTCTCCATCGATGTCTACACCGTTGATGTTGTTATGTAGAGTTTTTCCACGATCGATGATTCATCATGCATCATGATTCGAACATAAGCTCATCTTCTTCTTTGTTTTATTTTTCACGTTTGAGTTCTTCAAATTTGCATTAATGGTGAAATGTGTGTGTGTGTGTGAGAGAGAGAGAGAGGCGTGAGGGAGAGGGAGGGAGAGACACACGTGAGATGAGAGATGCATGAGTGAGAAAGAGATTTGATTCCTACATTGTTATGTTATTTTACCTTATTACCCTTATGTTAATTAAATTAATGTTTTAATATAATTTTTATCCATTAAATCACACTCATTGATTAATAGTGGAGGATGGTTGAGATTAGTCCATTGTGTTACACCTAGAGACTAGGGGTGAAAATCAAACCAAATTACTCGATACTCGACTCGGGATTGATCGTTAAAAGTCCATTTGAGCTCAGTTCGTTAGCATAACGAACCAAGCTTGAAAACAAATTTCGCTCGATAAAATATAAAGCTCGGCTCGAGCTCGACACGATTAGTAAAAAAATAACATAATATGAGTAAAAATATCAAGCTATTCGAGCTCGATTCGTGTTCAGCTCGACTAAAGATCGTTCAAGCTCGACTCGATTACTAATCAAACCAAGCTCAAACATAAATTTTGAAGCTCGATTAAATTTTAAACAAGCTTGAACAACACCGTGTTCGGCCCGACTCGATCCATTTACACCCCTACTAGAGACATTGTCTCACTTGATTCTTCCCTATATATATAATAGCGTAAGTCCGAAATAATTTTTCCCGCTCATTTTGACTTGCTAAATTCGGAAGTAATTTTACTTCAAAATTCTAACCATATATCTTGCAACCTATATAAAGTAAAAATCTTGAACATCAATATTTATATTAATATATATCTAATATCCTAAAAACATACATAAAACAAATCAAATCCCGCACAATCTGCCGCTCATTGAATGCTCCCTGATTTCTTGCCAATTTATTTTCCACACCGATTACGTAGCCGAATTATAGGAAAATTTAATTATTTTTGAAGTAAAATTATATTACTTTTCTAAACTTAAAAACTACTGATTAATTCATTCACAAGAATAACTATTAATTTAATTATCAAAGAAAAATATTTAAAATTTAAATTTGAAAGCCGGATATTGTTTCACAATGTACGATTCTATAACAAAAGTTTGAATACTTATATTGTATTCTTTTCAAAATAATCATGACATGTAACTCAAAGTCATTATTATAAATATAGTTTAAGAATACTTAATATTGATTATTATATCCACCAAAAAAATGTTTGATTTTACTGAAAATTAAAATGAAAAAATGAAAAAAATATGGCAGTCATCGAGCTGGCATGCAACTCAGAGATTTTTTCATATATTAGAAAAAATCGTACATAATGTTTGATACTCCTAAAAGTAAGTGGATTCAATCTAACTCCTAGTACATAATGTTAATGCATTAATGTCTCGTATTTTTTCCTTATTAATGTGCTTAATAAGATGATAATTTAAAAAAGAAATTGATGAAAATTATGGACATAAATCTTATGATATAATAACGAAACTATTCATATTTCTAAATTTAATTGACAATAATTTTGGAATTAAATCATATGATATAATTACAAAACTAAAGGATATTTCTAGAAGAATTAATAATAATAATAAGACCAAATTAATTCTAGAAAAATTAAAAAAGGTTATAATTAACAGTAATTAATGAAACTAATTATAGAAAAGATTAGTATACATTATAAATTAGGATGGCCCAATTTTAAAAAAATAAAGAAAATTAAATGAGAGAGACAAAGAGAACAAGATACAAATTTTGGACAGATCAATCCGAAAATCTATATCTATCTATCTATCTATCTATATATATAATAGCGGAAGTATGAAACTAAAATTTTTCCGCCCAATTTGTCTTTCTAAATTTCAAATTATTATACTATAAAATCTTAACCGTAGATCCCGCAATCTATGTTAATTAAAAATTCTAAACCTTAATATTGCTATTAATATATATAGATGTATAAATATTATATAACCAAAGATTATATACACAAATTACCATACAATTATTTATAGAAAATATTGCTCATTAAGTACAAAGTCAATGATGCATGACATTACATTAATAATATATTTAAAGCCAATATTTTGTTCATACATTAGGAAAAGATTGTAAATTTTATTCCAACTTATTACCGAAAGTTGAAAATGATAATTGGAAATACATTTAGGCAAAAATTGAGAAAATATTACCTTAATATGAAAGATTTATCAATCTTCAAATTTATCACCTCAAAAATGACAATAATTTGGTCAACGCTAGAATTTTCCAATCAGTATACAACTTCAAATGGACATCTATATATTATCTTTAAGAAAAATATCTTATTGAAATATTTACCAAACACACAATTAAATCTGTGCATTGCATTTTTAAATAAACTTCACAAACAAAATTTTTCGGATTGTGGAACTTTACAACTCTTCTATGATTTCTTTTGATTGATGAGTGATTCACAACAATTCATTGTTGATCAAAATGAGAAAACTCACACGGTCTACAACTATTGGAAATAAATGAAAAAAAGAACATAGATATCAATGGTACAATTTATATTCTCTGTTTGATTGTATCATGTTTATATTCGTATTTTTTAATTAATGTATTATTATGATATTGCTTTAAAATTTGTTGTACTACAACTAATGTTTATATCTATTCAATATAATAGTTTGTTTGAAATTTTTATTAATGATTTTTTCTGTCATTATTATTTTGAATAATATTCTAATTTATATTTTATCAGTTGGTTGTTTAAAACTTTATCCATTCTTCTTTGAAGTGTATAGTCAATAACATAAAAACGATATGTTTTATAACCAGCATATTTATAGCATGGACTTCACATTCCAATCTTTTTCTCTTTCTCTTTTGTCACAAGTGAAACTTCCACAAAGAAAATTAACATAGATAGTTGCACCTCTTTCTGCTCCTCGATAAATTGTTTGAAAGATATGTTCAAGATAAACAAATAAGTCAACAATAAATTATTTTCATATACAACATAAGTTTTCACATGATAATTATGTTCAAATTTACTTAACAAAATCATAATTCATTTTGAAATCTGAAAATAAAAAGAATAAAATAACTAAAACTACACAACGATAAATATTAGGCAAAATGGAATGTTTCAATTGTACTTGGAAAATTCAAAAAAATTGAGCCATAGGTTATTATTGGTTGATAAAATATGATTTACCATCAATCTATTTTTGTTCAACACAAAATTCTTTTAAGAGTACAAAAATTACTTTGTAGATATTTTCTTATAACGCTATCATAAAAATTATCAAGTTTACATATAGTAATTATCATCATTTTAAATATGAATGATTAGAAAAAATTAACTTTATTTTGTAACCCACAAAAAAATGTTGGAGCAAAAAGTAATATCGAATGCGCTTTATGTTATTTGTCAGTTTAGTCATAAATATTGATAACTAAATTTTGGAAAATGGCAGTGACCCCCTCCAATCCGAGGATATCATTTAAGTTCCAACGAAAATAATTTTCTTTGATCGTTTCATGAAATATGACCCGTGATATGGTCCAATATAAGTTTTTGCCTAAATTTATATAATCTATAACTTATTTAACTTTTTTATACTTTATAGATCACTTAATTCACAGGATTACACCTCAATACTCAATTCATATTAATCTAAATGCACTAGGAGGTCCAAATGGCTATTCTGGAAGATTGAACTCAATGTATATCAAAAATTCTTATATTACATTCGAGGTTTGAAAATTATGGTTCATAACCAACATTCATATCCCTGTTGCCTACAACAAAAAGAGAAGAAACAGAGAGAGAAACCAAAAAAAAAAAAAAAAAAAAAAAAAACACAACAATAATTTCTAAAATATATCAAGAAATCTAAATAAACTACCAAATATTGAAAATCATGAATCATGATGAAATCCAATAAAAATCAAC
Source organism: Rehmannia glutinosa (assembly GCA_016081115.2). NCBI lineage: Eukaryota > Viridiplantae > Streptophyta > Magnoliopsida > Lamiales > Orobanchaceae > Rehmannia > Rehmannia glutinosa. The sequence goes on from JABTTQ020000745.1 coordinate 251,324, forward strand.
ACAGTGAAAACTACTATCAAAATTTGAATAAAATCCTCATGAAATTGAAGTACCCACTATTCTAGAAAACCAAAATCCATCTTAAACATTTCACCAATGTCAGGAATGACTTCTATACCTTGAGCAAATAATGTAGATGACTTGTGAAAATGAGACGATTAAAAAAATCAGTCGATAACTAGCAAAAAACCAAGCTTGCAAACATCAAAACAATCCCCCTTTCTCATTTCCCTCAACAAAAAAAAGTACAATATGGTGAATCAAAAATTTACTGTGGTAACTGATATAATTCACATTGAAGGCGGACAAATAGAGAGAAACATCAACTACTTTTACCAATCATGCCAGACCAAATAATACAGATGACTTGAGAAAATGAGACGATCAAAAGAAGCAAACGGTAGCTAGCAAGAGAATGACTAATTGTCTTGTTTTTGTGTTACGCAAGGCGAGGGCTCTTTATATGCACCTTAAACAAAAATTATCACTTTTATAAAAATTCAATTATATTTTTTTCAAAAGTTTTGCGACCACAATATCTTCATTATGTTTCACCTATGACATTATGTTTCATAATATACAAGTTTTGTAATCTTGCAACTTTCTTTTCGAGTCAAACTGTATATTGTACATAGTACATACAATATAAACAATTTTTCATAATATAATATAATTCTATTACATTATAGTAATGATGGCTCAAAAGCTACCTTTAAAACCGTAGGCAAGTGCACCTATCGTTTTATAGTATAGATTATTGAGTCCGAGTGTCATTCCCACGAGGATTATAAGTACTAATAATTACCGTCTTTTTGTTATTTAATCTAACAATTTTGAGTTTTTTGTTTGATAAAGAATCTAAATTATCGAAGTGTAAAAATGAAGTAAAATTTGTAGAATAAGAAATCAAGAGATAGAAGTGTGCTTGAATGTAAATCCTCTAGAATGTTTTTGTGAATTGACAAGTTAAAAGATTCAACCATAAGCCCTTAAGCAAAAACCAACCTCTTTTAATAAAATCTCATGCTATGTGGACCGTAGAAATTCGATTTAAGTTAATCCCTTTCTCAAGGCGAAAAACTCCTAATCTCAAGTTGATTAACTGAAATCTCTTTATAGTTAAAACCCCCAAGATTGCATTATAACGATTTATGAATTCCCATATTAGGTTTGACCCTAATCCGGAAGATTTATGTCGCCCTATATCTAGGATTGCATGCAACTCTTTTCACTTATATAGGTTCTATTTCACCATGAATCTCGATTTCCCGGATGAAAAATAAACTTCAAATCAATATTGCGCATATATCAATTCGAATGAACGAAGCATAATATAAGTGAATCACACAAAATATGAAGATTTTATTAAAAACATACACACCTTAATCACAAATCCATTCTAGAGTTCATTACATTCAAACACTAGGAGTTTAGCTACACATGATTTTGACCAAAGAATAAATTACACAAGAAGATGTAAACATTGTAGACATGGTGTACTTATCTTTATCAAAATCTCAATTGACTTGATGATGTTGCTCCAAGCCTTCTTCCCCAATGTTGCCTCAAGCTTACTCCTCCAAGACCTCTTGATCCCAATTCCACTCAAAATGTTAAACACTATGAATCTCTATGAATGAATATTACATGAATATCTAATGAATTTCCAACTCAAACTCTTGGCTTTTATAAGCACCATCTTGTGAAATACCATATTAACAAATGCCCCATTTCCATGCTTGTTAGTTGAATCATTGTGTGCACATTCATGGTTGAGTTGGTTGAATCATTGTATACACATGATGATTGAGGGAATATGGGGACATGTTGCAGCAAAATTGGGTGTTAAAGGTGTATAAAAGTGGTCAAAAGGCTTGGTAGATGAGTTTTCCATAAATTTCACATGGAAAAGTTGCAAAAAGGGGTCCGGACACGCCAGGTGTCGAAGGCAAAGACGCCAGCCAGGCGTCTTTGCACAAATTTTTCTCGAAATTTGACCGACACACGTGTCGTGTGACACGGCCAGGCGTGTTGTGCGACACGGCCGTGTGTTGTACAACACGGCCAGGCCGTGTTCGGGCCTTTGTTTTGTGCGGTTTTTCCTCCTCTTTGATCCCCTTCAACATGGCCGTGTTGCCGACACCCCGCCCGTGTTGGACCAAAAAGGCCCCGAAATGACGCGTTTGGCTTGGAATTTCGAGCGTTTTTGCATCCTTAAACTCCCGATATGTTTTGACATGAATCCATGGTCCGAAATTCACCGAAATTAGCCCCAAATGGTCAACCTACACCAATAAAAGCACCCACATTAGTATAAACAATGTACAATCAAAAACTAATGAAACTAGCAACAAAATAACTCAATTTCTACTCAAATACACACATAAAACATGCATAAAAATACACTTATCAAACCACCTCCAACTTTGAACTTTTCTTGTCCTCAAGCAAAACATAAAACCATAATGAGGGATTCAATAAATCACAACACACAATGAATATATTTTTTTCAACATATTGAACATAAGCAAGTCAAGTTCTTGGCCTTCTCAACCCGAATTAACCATTAAGTAAAAACATCGTTTTGTAAAGCGTCGATCACAAGAAAGATCAGTAATATCGGGGGCATTATTCAGACTTGAAATCATCACTCCACAAATATCGATAGTTATGAACAACTTCAATTCAATAACGCCATGAAAATACAAGAATTCAATAGATCATTGTAGTTAGCCTACTAGTCATATAACCAAACTTCTTGAATTTTATTGGAATGAGAAGTCAAGGAGTATTCATTCTTTTTTTTTTTTTTTTTTTATGGGACCTTTCGAGACATGCTTCCACTAGGTTTATATTTTGAATTTCTGTTCAAACACTCAGGGTGGTTTCCCATACTCATATTCGTGTCGCCGTTTTTACGTAAAAAAGACAAACATGGGGCTCATGAATGCTTCTAGTTACTAAGTAACAACAAATAGATGAGTATAACCTCGATTGGTCCGTTTTTTTTTTTTTCTCTTTTTTTTTTTCACAAGCTTGGTTTAACAACTAGTTAACCACTACTAAATCATGAGTTCTCGGAAGTTCATAGACTAAGTATCGTCAGTATATGCCTTAACACATCAAGTATTTATGGTGTTGGAAATCTCGCCAAAATTTAGCCCGCATCCACGTCAATCTATCCTAGACAATCAATTGCTTCACATTGAAAACACAAATTAACAAGTTAATATAGGTATAATTGGGCAAGTTATTGACTAGCAAATACTCAATTTGTTAAAAAAATCACATCTCTTGAAAACAAACACACAAGCATTCCAAAAAAAAAAAAAAAATGTTATTGTACCCACCTCCAACTTTAAAATTCACATTGTCCTCAATGTGAAAAAGAAAGAAATGGACAAACACACACAAAACACTCAAAAAAAACAAAGAAATTAGAATGATATAAAAGAGGTGGAAAAAGAAAAATACGACCTTACTACAATAGTGGAATCGGTGTTGAGCGACCTATTGGGTTGTTTTGTACGGGACCTTCAACGACATCTTCATACCTAATCAAAGTTAAGCAACACACAACTCGAATACCGTGAAATCTCAAATATTCTCAATTAGGACAAGCAAGCTCAAGAGTTTTTTTTTTTTTTTTTTTTTTTTTATGATTTGAAAATGACTCTAAGGACTTGTGATTATTTTGAAATAAAATAAAATAAAAATAAATGAAAACAATTGCACACAAACATCGGGTTGCCTCAGGGTAGCGCTTCTTTAACGTCATATAGCTGGACCATTTCACCTAAATGTGAAGATTTAATCGGGCGGAGCCTTGAACTTATGAAAAATTTTATCTCTTTGAACAACATCGCCACCCGTATCGATTTTCGAATAATTGACCTTCATGGTCCTATTTTTCTCGCATGTTATTCTCAAAATAGGATTTATCCGTGGAAACTTTTGCACATTGAACATCACATACTTTCAAGGATTTATTAGAAGACATATCAAGCGAAGAATCATTCATCCTTGTCTCAATCAAGTTTATAGGAAAACAAGTATCATTTATAGGATTTCTCAAAGGAATTTTAAAGATAACTTGTTCACCCCCTACTCTCAAAGTAAGTTTTCCATCATGCACATCAATGAGAGATTTAGCGGTAGCCAAAAAGGACGCCCTAGAATTAAGGGAACTTCTAAATTATCATGCATGTCAAGAATAACGAAATCGATTCGAAACACGAATTTATCAATCTTGACTAACACATCATGAATAATACCTCAGGATGTTTAATCGATTTATCGGCTAATTGAATGTCCATCCTAATAGGTTTAAGTTCACCTAATCCCGCATGCTTAAATGTTTCATAAGACATCACATTGATACTAGCTCCCAAGTCGGCTAGTGCCCTATCAACAAGGTAAACCATCAATTGTGCAAGGAATAATAAAGCTTCCCGGATCATTAAATTTTTGTGGTAGTTCATTGGAAGGACATTTATCATTCAATTGCACATTTGATAATTTGTTAAGCTTATTTTCACTAGGAATGATGTCATTAAGATCCCTAACATGCTTTGAAGGAGGGTCAACAAATGGAATATTAGTATGTAATTGCTTGAATGACTCAAGGTACTTACCAAATTTGTCCTCCTTTCTATCTTCTTCAGTTAAACTCATTAAGGGATCTTGGGCTTGTATTCTCGCAACCTCCTTTTTCATGAGATTTTCTTTGGGCATGTCATCCTCCACGTATTTCTCGCATGGCGGCATTGGCGTAATCATGCTCATGTGGAAAATCGATGGTGATTGCCTTTACGTGCTCCCCTGGGTTTGGCTCCGATATTAAGGCAAACTACCTTGTGGCCTTTCGAAATCATCTTCGCAATCCGCCTATTTGGTTTTCCGGATTATGGATAGATGCTTCTTGATTTCTCGAGGATGTTTCCACCGCCTGGAATCGAGTATCATTGATTGCACAAACTTTGTTATAAGATCTTCCAAGTTAAGCTTACCTTGATTTGGTGAAATCCAGGAGACGTGTGTAGATCGGGATTGGGATTAGGTCGTGGTTGACCTTGATTTCCCCAACCAAAATTAGGATGTTGTCGCCACCCAGGATTATATGTGTTCTTTGTAAGGATTACTTGGGTAATTTCGCCTTGATTCCCAACGTAATTAGCATGTTCGGCGTGAGGTATCGTGTGTGGGCGGTCTTGATGATTATGCAATCCGCCGCAAGTTTCACAAGATAAAACGTGCGGTGGTGGTGGTTTAGGAGTTGCTAGATCGTCGATCTTTTGGGTCAAAGCTTCGACTTTGCGGCTAGTGTAACCATCTGATCCGCATTATAAACACCAGTGACTGTTAGTTTTACCTCGTATAGATTGCCATTGGTAGCCGTTCATGGCCATTCCTCAATCAAATCCTGAGCGAAACAGGCGTTTTGTTATTAAGAGTTCCATCTCTGCCGATCGATCATTTGTCTTGTTGCAGAAAGTAGCCCATTATAAAATGTTTGGACTTGCATCCAAATAGGTAGGCCGTGGTGTGGGCACTTTCGCAATAATTCCTTAAATCTCTCCCAAGTATCGTATAAAGTTTCATAAATGGCTTGAGTAAATGAAGAGATTTCGTTCCTTAATCTTCTTGCGGTCTTTGCGGTGGGAAATACTTCAAAAGGAATTTTTTCGCCATAATATTCCATGTTGTAATCGCTCCTTTGGCAAAGTATTTAACCACCGTTTTGCTCGTCCCCCGAAAGAGAGAATGGGAATAAGCGTGGCGGATGGCATCATCGGAGACCCCGTTGATTTTGAAAGTGTCGCAAATTTCAAGAAAATTCGCGATGTGATTATTGGGATCTTCATCCGGTAGACCGTCAAATTGGACAAGTTGTTGCACCATTTGAATAACGTTGGTTTAATTTCAAAATTGTTGGCGCAACACGGGCCTTACAATGCTTGACGTCGTCATCGTCCATAGATGGCTTGGCGTAGTGCATACATGGTTCTTTGTTGTTCATCCGCCATATCGGGATCCTTGCTTTTTCGTTAGTATCTCCTCGTGAAATCGTACTAATACTTTCTCTCGTGTTTGCTACCGGCGTCTCGCGCCTCCCATTCGGCGACGAGTAGGCATGCACGTTGTAGTAAACAAGGAGGATAAGTATAATCCAAGACTTACAAAGATATATACCTAGAAAAAAATGATTAAATTAACAAAAATAAGGTGTTCTTAATATTACAATCCCCGCAACGGCGCCAAAACTTGATGGCTCAAAAGCTACCTTTAAAACCGTAGGCAAGTGCACCTATCGTTTTATAGTATAGATTATGAGTCGCAAAGTGTCATTCCCACGAGGATTATAAGTACTAATAATTACCGTCTTTTTGTTATTTAATCTAACAATTTTCGTAGAGTTTTTTGTTTGATAAAGAATCTAAATTATCGAAGTGTAAAAATGAAGTAAAATTTGTAGAATAAGAAATCAAGAGATAGAAGTGTGCTTGAATGTAAATCCCTCTAGAATGTTTTTGTGAATTGACAAGTTAAAAGATTCAACCATAAGCCCTTAAGCAAAAACCAACCTCTTTTAATAAAATCTCATGCTATGTGGACCGTAGAAATTCCCGATTTAAGTTAATCCCTTTCTCAAGGCGAAAAACTCCTAATCTCAAGTTGATTAACTGAAATCTCTTTATAGTTAAAACCCCAAGATTGCATTATAACGATTTATGAATTCCCATATTAGGTTTGACCCTAATCCGTAAGATTTATGTCGTCCTATATCTAGGATTGCATGCAACTCTTTTCACTTATATAGGTTCTATTTCACCATGAATCTCTCGATTTCCGGATGAAAAATAAACTTCAAATCAATATTGCGCATATATCAATTCGAATGAACGAAGCATAATATAAGTGAATCACACAAAATATGAAGATTTTATTAAAAACATACACACCTTAATCACAAATCCATTCTAGAGTTCATTACATTCAAACACTAGGAGTTTAGCTACACATGATTTTGACCAAAGAATAAATTACACAAGAAGATGTAAACATTGTAGACATGGTGTACTTATCTTTATCAAAATCTCAATTGACTTGATGATGTTGCTCCAAGCCTTCTTCCCCAATGTTGCCTCAAGCTTACTCCTCCAAGACCTCTTGATCCCAATTCCACTCAAAATGTTAAACACTATGAATCTCTCTATGAATGAATATTACATGAATATCTAATGAATTTCCAACTCAAACTCTTGGCTTTTATAAGCACCATCTTGTGAAATACCATATTAACAAATGCCCCATTTCCATGCTTGTTAGTTGAATCATTGTGTGCACATTCATGGTTGAGTTGGTTGAATCATTGTATACACATGATGATTGAGGGAATATGGGGACATGTTGCGCACAAAATGGGTGTTAAAGGTGTATAAAAGTGGTCAAAAGGCTTGGTAGATGAGTTTTCCATAAATTTCACATGGAAAAGTTGCAAAAAGGGTCCGGACACGCGCGTGTCGGGCAAAGACGGCCAAAGTCGGCCGTCACAAATTTTTCTCGAAATTTGCGACACGGCCGTGTCGTGTGTGACACGGCCCAGGTTGTGCGCACACGGCCGTGTTGTACAACACGGCCAGGCCGTGTTCGGCCTGCTGTTTTGTGCGGTTTTTCCTCCTCTTTTGATCCCCTTCAACATGGTCGTGTTGCCGCCGACACCTCCGCCCGTGTTGGACCAAAAAGGCCCCGAAATGACGCGTTTGGCTTGGAATTTCGAGCGTTTTTGCATCCTTAAACTCCCGATATGTTTTGACATGAATCCATGGTCCGAAATTCACCGAAATTAGCCCCAAATGGTCAACCTACACCAATAAAAGCACCCACAAAAGAGTATAAACAATGTACAATCAAAAACTAATGAAACTAACAACAAAATAACTCAATTTCTACTCAAATACACACATAAAACATGCATAAAAATACACTTATCAAGTAATAACTTATTCTTAATTAAATTAATAAAATTATATGGTTCACGTGCGTTGCACGTGCATCTTACTAGTACCACGTAAAAAGTCGCATGAACCATTTGATATAATCAAAATTATTCAATTTAGGGATAACTACAAAAACACCCTAAGGTTTGGGCTAATTGCAAAAAAAACCCCCGAGTTCTTTGAAAATTACAAAAATCCTTGAGGTTTGATTCCATCTTACATTTTTTCCGGTGACTTTCAAAAACATTTCCAAAAAGAATCCCGACATTTACAAGAATATTATATTTACCCTCCTTAAATTTAAGACAAAATGGAATCAAGATTTTTTTTTTTGTAATTTTGAAACATCTCTGAATTTTTTTGTAATTAACACCAAACCTTAGGGGTGCTTTATAATTATTCCTTCAATTTATTACTTTATATCAACAACAATTTGTATTATTCAACACATTACGCTTAAGTTGTCCAAATCAGATTAGAAGTATTATGAACATTTATTTGAACCAAATTCAAACATCCACTACAAGAATGTTGCAATTTAGCGAGGAAAAATTCCTTGCATACATTGTTGATTTCTTCGCAAATGTAATTTAGTGAGTAAATATATTCTTCGCGTCTCGCCGCTATCAAGATCGGCTCACAAACCTATATTGATGACAAAGATATGTTCAAAATTCCTCACAAACTTTAGAGGAGATTCTTGATTTTGCAGCTAATGTTTAGAGAGAATTTTCAATTTAGGCTAATGTTAACAAGTTTATTAATTTCCTCGCTAAATTGGATATACTATGAGCATTAACCGCAAATTTTTAAATTTCCTCGCTAAAAATAGATTTTATATGTCCTCTCAGACATTTATATTTATTTAATTTTTAGGTTGTTTCTATCTATAAGTCATTCCCTATCAATCAATAATATAAAAAAAAGTTAACTACAAAATTAGACAATGCTCATTCGAAAGAAATTAAACTAAGAAAGTTGAGTTTTGTGCATTTATATATTCAAGTGTTGATTGTATCAACTACTACAATTTTTCTTTTTCAAGAGTACTACAAAATTAGTTAGATGAAATTTGTTCTAACATTGTATCAAAAGTAAAAGATTACGTCAAAGATCCTGAAGAAACATCATCTTCGATCTAGTTATCACCAACCTAAAAGAGAAAATATATAGAAATTAGAAATGCAATATGGTAAAGAGATATTTCTAGTTTATCTCAAAATGATATAATCAATGATGGAGATGTTTAACATGACAACAAATAAACATAATTAAACACCAAAAAACCACTTTCCTGCTTGGTACCACAACAAATAAACATAATTAAACATATTTAACCTCCCCACTTCACAGACAAACATAGAAGCAATCTTATGTCAGTATGTGATAAATAGAACTCACCAGTATTGAGGCTTAATCCTAAGTATGTGCCTCTTCTTGCATAAAGGATCTATTGTATCAAGCATCAAGGCTTTAGAATCTATACTGATCTAATCCATAAATCTTAATCAATCAAATTCTATTCAGTACAAAAAATTACAAGAAACAGAAGCAAATTTAAACTTTAGAATCTAATAGTAAGTGAAGATTTGAAATAAAACAAAGGATAATTACAAAAACACCCCTGAGGTTTAGGTTGATTACAGAAAAACCCAAACATGTTTCAAAGTTACAAAAATCCCTTCAAGTTTCGTTTTGTCTTAAATTTAAGGGGGTAATGAAACATTTTTTAAATGTCAGGGTTTTTTTTTTGAAATGTTTTTGAAAATCACCTAGAAAAATGTAAAACACAATCAAACCTCAAGGGGGTTTTGTAATTTTCAAAGAACTTTGGGTTTTTTGTAATTAGCCCAAACCTTAGGGTGTTTTTGTAATTATCCCTAAAACAAATGATAAGAAAAATAGAAAATAATTTTAACTCTATAAAAATCAGTTTTATACAGATTAAAGAATTATATCAGAGAAGAGAGTACTCTGGTTAACAGAAAGCCCCACTTTGCTATGATTTTGAAACACTCGGAAAAGGAAAAACAGAAAGAATGAGAGTTAAACAGAAAAGGAAAAAGGATTATGTCACAGGGACTAAGTGCCTAGTAGCCTGATAAGTGATAAAACTGCCATTTATAACTAACAAGGATTAGAAACTACAAGAATATAAACAAAAACCAAGGGACAAATGGCAAGACAACTTATTTTCCACATCCAAAATATATAGATACTAAATAAAAAACTGACGGACAATCCAAATATAACAAAATTCACCAACTAGAAAACAACAGACTAACAATACTTTCAACATCTGTGTATGCATCATAGTCATCTGAACTGTGAATCACTCAAGCAACATCTGTCCGATAATAAAAAGCTGCAGATTAAGGTACTAAGTTAAGGCAAAAAAATTTACGTGAGACGGTTTCACGGATTTAGATCCGTGAGACGGTTTCACGGATTTAGATCCGTGAGACGGAGCCCTTACACAAATGTAAGGTTTTTAGGATTTTTAGTTTTTTTAGGGTTTATTTTTTATTTTTGGGTTTATTTTTGTTTTTCGGGTTTATTCTTCATGGTTCATGTTTTTAGGGTTCATGTTCTCAAGACGGAGCCCTTAGGAGGTCCGTCTCACGAATTTAGATCCGTGAGACCGTCTCACAAGAGACTTGCTCCTAAGTTAAAGGACCCGAAGCTAATAAAGTGTAGTCATTTCTAAACCATTTTCAAGCAAATACTGACACTTAAAAAGTTGCATTCTACTCAGATTTTAGATTACTTGGTAAATTATGAAAAGAACATGAAAATACAGATCCAACATTTAAGAGCTCAACGACTAACCTTTAGTCGATCAAATATAGGCATTTTTATTTCAACTGGTACTTTTGACCAACTGTCGAAGCTTAGAGGGGCATGTGCTTTGACAGCAAGACCAAGCTAAGTTACAGAGTTTTAGATTCTTAAGGCGAAAGATATTAGAACTCCATTGGTGTTATTTATTACTGCTATACTGCTAAACTGGCATGCCTTACTCTTTAGAAGTTCACCAAGGTTAAAATTGAAAAAAATAAAAAAAGAATGGTTAATTAGCGTTAGCAACATAAATTAAAAAATCAAAAGATGTCGATATAAAAAGACATCACACCATAGGAAGATGGTTAGCCAAGGGGGAGCAACATTGCAGTACCCATTTCAATCACACATTTACAATCAAAAGATACAATAAACCAAAAACCCTCAATTAGGCACAATTGCAAACACAAGTAACATCATCCAATTAAATTAGTCTTAAACTTGCATTTCTAACATGCAAATAAACCATTGACAATTGATATCAAAGAGTCTAAGCAAAATAACAAGTGTAGAGATATGATAGTAAAAATCGAAAGTATACACCCTGCTCCATATAAATTAACAAAACATCAAAGAAAACTACAAGGCTCAATGAATATAAAGCAAGTACATCGGCAGTTCTTCGTAACCAGAATTCCCCAATTGAAAAAATATGAAAATAATAAAAAATTAAATTGCCAAACACATTCAATCACACCTCACATGCACAACACTTTGAGTTAAAATTGTACACATTCTCATGAATCCAACGCCATTCGCCGCCTAACTCCGGTGAGTATGAAGGTGAAATTCCAACACTGCATATTCCCGAGTTTAGTTTCTTTGAGCAAAAACTATCCAATTATGCACTTATTACCCTTCACAGATGCATATAAAAGTAGCAAGCAGCATCACCCAATCATTAGCACAACGTTTTAATCAACTCCAACATAGGTACTCAAAAAACCATTGATATCAGTTATCACACCCAATAAGGAGACAACATATAAAACTTAGTACAATATAACTCAAGCTACAAAGTATCATAATTCACTACAAAAATCAAATGAAACCAAAAGCAGAATCAGTAACCAGACAATGGAATAGCAAGAATATCACCATCCTTAATCTTCGCATTCCCCAAATCACACTCGAATCTGAAACACACATTGGTGAATTACAAAGTTTCATTACTCAGGCACGAGAGCAACTGGCTGAAGTAGAAAACATGTATGAGAATCTCGAGATCGACACGAGAATAGAACTAATGGAGGTGCATAAACATCTAATTGATTCTTAAAGTTTAATTATCTTTTGTTTTTGGCAAAAAAAGTAGTTTGAAATATATAATAGAAGACTATGAAGAAGAGACCAATATACCTAAAATATGTCTTCTAACATTCCCATTTTAGCGAGTGTATCTTGGATATGCATCAATGTAGCTCCATCACATGCATAACAAGTAATTCAATTTCTAAATCGGACACATCAAAATTATACCGCACAAAAAAAAATCAATCAATACGTTAGAAAACCATAAATAAAAGTATAGTGGGACTCAAAGTAGTACCCTTGCCAAGTTCGTGTGTAAATGGTTCGCCGCATTGCGAATCGAACCTAATTAAGCTCATGTTTACATCCACCAAATTACGTGCCATCATTATAGTTTACAACCTCAAAAATGTCGCATCGACGACGAGGCCACGATCAACGCTTGCAATTTCTATACCCTATAGTCATCACTTTAGACAACCCCTCAACATTATACTTAATATCACTATAAGACCGCATGTCCCATAATTTTTAAAAAATATCAATCTATCGACGAACAAGAATCGCCAAGTTCTCCATATTAACATTGTTGAAAAGAATAAATATTCTAAGATTATCAAAGACACGATAAAAATCAAAGGAAAGCGAATGATTACCTCGTGTCAAAAATAATTTGCTCAACAAGTCACGGAGATTAGCAGGCGGTCGGTTGATTGTAAAAGCGTGCTTTTAATATTTGCTCGTAAATGTTTTACAACCAACCCTCGACTCTTATCCTACTAATCTCAATGACTTGCGAGCAATTTATTTTCTCGACACGAGTAATTTTATCGTCTTTGCTAATCTTAGAATATTTCTTCTTTTCAAGCGATGTTAATATGGAGAACTTTGCGATTCTCTGTTCGTCGATAGATTGATATTTCTTAAAAAATTATGGGACATGCATCTTATAGTAATATTAAGTATAATGTTGAGGGATTGTGTAAAGTGATGACTATAGGTATAGTAAGTGGGGTCGGTGGATCGGCCTACTACGATGGCGGATCCAGAATTAGTAGTAGGGTGGGCTAAGAAGTAAAAATTTCATTAACAAAATTATCTCTCTCTCTCTATATATATAGAACAAAAATTATATATATAATAAAGTATTACAAAACTACATTATTTCTCAATAAAAGTAGAAACTACTTAATAGGAGAAAAATAAGGTGGTATTTTTATATTACCAATCACATTGACATTCTATTCTTAATATTATTTATTTTCTTGACACAAAATAACCAAAAGCCAATAACTAAATATAAACGAGTTTATAAAATAGATAACCTTTTAATTTCATTCTTGATGATGACATTTAGGGGTGGCAAATAGTTTGTGTTGTCTCAATAAACAACATCTCGACAGGATAAATTCAAGTCGAACACAACACAATAACCTTATTGAGCCTAAAATTTAAACACAACACGATACACTAAAATCACGAGAAACATGGTATAACACGAGAGACACAATAAGCAAAATTGTTAAAATTAATTTAGTTTTGGTCATTAGGCCATTAACTAATAATAAAACATATGATTTCCTTAATATTTTTGATACTAGATACATATTCTAATAAATTATCAATACAAATAGTTAAGTACAATTTAAAAATAATGACATAATAAGTGTACAAATGATAAATAAAGATCACAAAAATAGTCTAAAAATCACAAATATATTAAATATAACATCAATCTCATGATAACACAAAAGTTTTACACTCTTCTTTATTGATTTTTAACTTGAGTTGATTTTGGGTTGGAATTGGGTTTTACATTAAATTTGGGGTGGGCTAATTTAAAATATTGTAAAAATTATAATACTAAAAATATAGTTTTTGAAAATTTTGGGGTGGGCTCAGCCCGAGTGCGGGCATAACGAGGCTCCGCCCGACTACGCCGATCGCGACATTTTGAGGTTGGAAACTATATTTATGGCGTGGTAATTCGGTGGGTGTAAACATGAGCTTAATCGAGGTTTGTTCGCAATCGCGAACCATTTACACACGAACTTGGCAATAGTATGACTTTAAAGTACTTTGAATCCCACTATACTTTTATTTATGATTTTTTTGTATTGATTAAATTTTTTCGTGCAAAGTATAATCTTTACTTGTCCACTATACTTTTATTTATGATTTTTCGTATTGATTAATTTTTTTCTGCGCAAGTATAATCTTTACTTGTCCGGTTTAGATATTGAACTAATTATCATGCATGTGATGGAGCTACCATTGATGCACATCCAAGATACACTCGCTAAAATGGGAATGTTAGAAGACATATTTTAAGTATATTGATCTTTCTTCATAGTCTTGTATTATATATTTCAAGCTACTTTTTTTGCCCAAAAACAAAAAAGAATTAAACTTTAAAGAATTAATCAGATGTTGATGCATCTCCATTAGTTCTATTCTGAGTTGAATTCAGATTCTCATACATGTTTTCTACTTGAGTTAACTGCTCTCGTGCCTGAGTAATGAAACTTTGTAAGTGCTTCCTCTCAGAAGCATTTGCAACCCAGCTGGTCTGCCTCTTGAAAAAGCTTAAGCCCAGCATTCCAAAATGTTGGTGAAGTGTATCTAGTATTCAAAATAGTCGCAAAATTATTGCTGTAGAGAATGTGAGGCAAATGAATAGTGTTGCAGGATTGGATACAGACTCTTCAAACATATGTTTCTTCGCCAGCAATTTATGCAATCTATGTTTTATTTCTTCCTCGCTTGCCATCTAGTTAAATCTTGATTCTTGATTTTTTTTTGTTTCTAAGTATATTTCTTCCTATTTTTCCTCTATCAAGTCTTGCGAATGAAAATACAATGGCAATGGATATATCCTTAGTTTTATTGTGATTTTTATTATGGTACTAGATTAGAGATCAAAATTCTGAGAATGCTTTTGACATGTTCATGTTATTACTCTTTCCTAGTGACATGTATTATATATTTCATATAACTAACTATATAAGCATCATGCTTACAAGGCATTAATAAAGAGATGTCAGAGAGATTTACTTGTTGATGCCTCAAACTAATTAGCTCGTATGCGTTGTAATCAAGCAAAACTATAGTGGGCATCAGAACGTAGATTACTTCATGTTTATAGTGTACTTCATTTATAGAGACAACTGAAGTATTTTTAGTTTAGAATGCATTTCCCATGAAGTAGAGGTATGTTCCTACAATCTGATTTTTTTCTTTTTCTTTTATAAATTGCTATTTATATAAATATATTATACATAATCAATATTATTTATCTACACAGGAGTTCAAACTTCCAATTTCACAGACAGTGGAAATCAAATGATCTATCCAGATCTGCAGGAGCACAAAAAAACATGAAGATTACAAAATCTACTGTAGTCTCCGACAAATCTACAATATGCGTCAAAAGTATAATAGTTTAACAAATGGTGAGTTTTTACCTTCTTTATTTGCACAGTTTAATTAAAATATAAATAGACATACAACTAATTTTTATATATTTGTCTGTCATAATTTGAAATGTATGTTACAGAGAAAAACATAGTAGTATAAAAGGCAGCACATTTGTATGATCAATAGTTTGCATTAAATGGCCTAGATCATATTATGCATAAAATAGTATTAGGCCTTTTCTGCAGAAATCAAACTATTGAAAATTAGATGGATTATGCAAGTATATCTAGTTGTACATGAAATAATAATAACACATTTCCCATTAGATCACGTTAAATTGATAAAGAGAAATTTTAACATATATCCCATTAACTCACATATAAGACTGGTGAATTAAGCAAACCCAAAGATTATATTTCAAAGAAGATGAGAAATATGTAAAATTAATAGATTCCCAATAATTCCATTAAAGAACATTATCCAAAGAACCAATTTAAAAGCTGCCTGCATTTTGTTTCAACCAACAAAGTCAATATAATGCTAATAAATATTCTGAGGATTCCAATATTTTAGTGATGTAGTATTTCACATAAAAATTTACACGTTTCCAGAATATATTTGTTCTTTAGTTTCTCGGTCGAAAAAATAGATGTTTTATGGAGCTGGAAGCCGTGAAGCACGTTTTTTAGTGTTTGCAAACATTCCCTTCGTTTTAAATGGTGATTTTTTATTTATTTATTTGGACAATTTAGTTAAAATATATCACACAAATTAGTTTTATTTACTTACAGTTTTCTGTCCTGGAGATCAAAGCGGCCTGATCACTTGGATGAAGCCCAGAAAAATCCAAAGCCAACAGAAGTAGGCAAAAGTGAAATGACGATAAAACTGCAGAATAATTTTTACATTAGTATTTTTAGTATAGCAAAGAAATTTAGATTTGAATAAAAATTTCCAAAGATACCAAACAAAAGTTGATAAAAGTATGATTTGGCTTCTTGGGACCAAGAAAAACTCTTGGATAAACTTAAAAATATTCAAGGTGCTATGCAAAACATAAGTAGATTAAATGATTTTTTATCCACTCCTATGTATGCCAAGAAATACACGTATAAATAGAAAGGTTAGTTCAACAAATCGAAAAACAACAATGGTCTATATACAAGTTTCTTGTGAAGAACAAATTGATGATTGCTAAAATAGACTTTTTACACGTACTAAACAACACAGTGAATAAGAAACTCCCATCAATTGCAGACAGACAAAAAGAAAAGGATTTATTCCTTTAAAATTATTTATGTTGAACCAAACAATTAATGTGGAATGTGATTAATAACATTTGTTTATAAAATTTATTTTCTCAAAACAATTAATCTTTAAAATACTTGTGTTGGGACAATATATACTTCATGTGGTAATTCAATAAATACCTAAGTTATCATAGCCTAATGCAATTGTAGATAATGAAATTGTTACAGGCCAATGTATTCATCAGCCATGAGAAGTCTACTTCACTACTTGAAATATGCTTTTTATAACAAAAAAAAAATTATTGATTAATTAGACTAAAATATAAAACACAAGTCCTTTTTTTCTGAACCACTTAATTATATCAGATAAACCTGAGTTAATCCCAAGTGATGGAATCTGACACATAAGCAACACCCACTAGAAGCATAGCAGCGAGCCAGTTTCCATTTCTATCAAAAACAAAAAACTAATGGTTAACAAAACACAAATCTTAAACCACAATTTGAATAATAACAAATAATAAAAAGGGATAATTACAAAAGACCCCCTGAGGTTTGGCCTTATTATAAAAAAACCCAGAGATGTTTCAAAACTACAAAAAGCCCCCTAAAGTTTGGTTATGCCTTAAATTTAAGGGCATGACTGTAATAATTCTTTAGATATCTGGGGCATTTTTAAATTATTTTTTGCATATGAAGGGGAAAAAATAAGTAAATCAAACCTCAGGGTCGTTTTTGTAATTTTCAAAAATGTCTGGGTTTTTTATAATTAGCCCAAACCTCAGGGGTTTTATTGTAATTATCCCTAATAAAAATGAACCCGGACAAAAAATTAAAAATTACTTATCTGTAGTTTACATCGACGAGTTTTTTCATGATTAAAATCGTTCTTTTTGACCTGAAAAACTCTAATAATCTAATATACATCTGTTAGAATCAAATATACCATATATAGTTTCAGGAAAAAAATCCTAATAATTCAAATAAAACCAGTTTTGTTAGAAAAAAAAATATATATCTGAAGTTTTTAAGTATTATAACTAGCAAAAAACGAAATATGTAAAGCTCTGTTAGAGCATGAAGATATGTGGTCATGAGAAATTCGAATTTTTAACATTTTAAATGATTCTTTATGATTGTTTCCAGTTTTCATTTTCAGTCCATCACTAGAGTTATTCCAAGTTTGGTGAATTTTCTTTTCCCTTTTTTTTTTTAATAAATGATTCATCATACAACCAGTCATGTGTATCAACAATAAAAAAAATCATACAACTCAAACAACTAAAGGAAGAGGATGGCACATTCATGCAATATGCCAAAATATTCAGTTTTTTTTATTATTATTCTTTCAATTTTCTCAAAATTTATTTTACCCACTTATATAAAAAAGGAATTTAAAGCTTTCACCCACATTTTAGATGATCTCCAACACGAAGGGGGGTTCGGTTGTCGGCGGTGGAGGACGGCGGTCAGTGGTTAAAGGCGAAATTCCGACAGCGGTGACGGTGGCCGGAAAAGGAAAAAATAAACAGAGAGAGAAGATAAAAAGAAAAAAAAAGAAAGAGAGAAAAAAATATTTCCGGTGGACGGTGGTTGGCGGTGCGGACGGCGATGTAGCGGTGGTGGTGGTGGTCTGAGGAAAAATGAAAGAGAAAGAAAAAGAGAAGAGAAGGGAATGGAAAAAAAGAGAAAAAAATAATAAACGGTGGCGGCCGGTGGTTGACGGAGGTGGCCGGTGGTGACGGCGGTTGCCGGAGGTGACCGGCGGACGGCCATAGAGGGAGAGGCTGCAACTTTTGGTGTGTGTTACTGTGTGTGGAAATCTGAAAATGAAATGTGTGTTAGGGTTTTGATGTATTTAAAGGCTTTTAAAATGGGTGGGCTTACGATTTGGGATTGGGCTTGGGGTGGGCTTTAGTAGTATAAACTTGCTGAAAATAAAATGGAATTGGGTCTGTAATATACATATATAGAATGCTAAAAACTAAAAATTGAGTTTTGGACTTGTTAAAAAAATTTGAAATATACTAAACAACAAGCTCTAATTACTTTTTTTAAAGCTAAAATAAATTAGAACTACATATTTAACAAATAATAGTATTCAAATCATAAATCTTAAAAAATAATATGATAGATAATTAATCCAATAATAAGATAGTAAAAATCTAACTTGAATTTCAAAAAAATTAAGTTTCAAATAATTGTAAAGTTAAATGGATATTGATAATTATCCTAACTCTATAATTATTATTCAAGTAAATGACATAACATAATATAATAATTATCACAAATAAAATTTTCGGTTTATTGAATATGGGATATCACAGGAAATGTTGTAAATAAAATTTAAAAGTCATGACTTAGCACTTCTCCAAAATAAACTTTTGGAGAAGCAATTTTTCCAGCAAGTTCATTTAAAAATAACCACCAAACACATTGTTGTGTCTTTCTAAATGGACTTGTATACCTAAAAGTCCGTTTCTAAATGCATGTTCCCCCCCGTAAGTGGAGCTGTAGCTCCGTCATTGCATACGTACGATTGCTTTTTTTTTATGTACTGTAAAATTCAATTTCGGCTCTCTAATCGAGATGTTCAACTGGCTCGGGCGTTTTTTTCGCCCATTTAAATTCGGGCCTTTTTGGCCCCGGACAGATAAACCGCGGGCTAAACGGGATGGTCGCCAAATTTTTTTTTTTTTTTTTTTTTTTTGCATTTTGTGTTTTTCAAAATAGAGGGTTGGCGAATTAAGGGATAATCAAACTTACGAAAGCTTTCCTAAGAAATATTTTTTTATAGTGACTTAAAATGTTATATAATTTATATCCTTATAATAAATACAACACTATAATCTAAATAATTTAGACACTTCGTGACTTATTAAAATGTGACAAATAATTAAAACTTTATGCAAATAATCATAAAGATTATTTGTTGCATTTTGAGATTCCAACTTCTCTCACACACGAAGATTGAACATGAATCGCATTTTACCATTCTTTATATTTATTTAATTTGTTTGGCAAAAGTCAAAAGATATTAAACAAATTTTTGTTATATGTGTGTTTATCATAATGCATTGTATGTTGTTTGTATTATCATTTGAGAAATGAGTTTCTCTTGCACATATTTTTGTTTTAACTCTTATTACAATAAGCATCTTACTAATGTCTCAAAGTCTTTGTGATAACGATGATGCTTGAATTGTATTTGAATTTTTATATTTTGAATTTTAAGACTTATATCCTTGTAATGCAACATTTTTTTTTTTTTTGTAATTTAATTTTGCATATTTGTTTGAATGTATATTTTTATACATGCATTAGTTTAGAATTTAGATTTAAATAAAAAATATTTTTTTGGCTTGTAGCCCGTTTAGCCCAAAATCCGTTAGGAAATTTAGCCCGTTTAACATCTTTACTCTCTAAATTAATGGCTGCAGGTACTTTGTAGATTTTTCCACTCTATGTTAGATTTTTATACATGACTTTCCCGAAAATACTTTGATGCTGAAACTAATAAGTAATAACAGCAAGTTTCAATTATTGTTATACATTTACAGTACTTTGTAAGTGAAGAGAGTTGGGCCCTTCTGATGAGTGCTGCATTAAGTTAATAACCCAAATAATTAAATACCTCAACCTTTCATGCAAGTATGAAAACCAATTTTACAAAAAGAAAAAGAAATATAATACCCACATTTTGTTGGCATAAACTTGCGTGAGGACAGTCTAACGGATGTAGATCGTGAGACGGAGCCCTTACACAAAGTTTTAAAAGTTTTTTTTTTTTAGATTTTATTTTTCTTAGGGTTTATATTTGTTTTTTTAGGGTTTATTTTGTTTCTTTGGTTTATTTTTAATTGATTTGGGTTTTTAGGATTTTTAGTTTTTTAGGGTTTATTTTTAATTTTTGGGTTTATTTTTGTTTTTCGGGTTTTTTTCTTCATGGTTCATGTTTTAGGGTTTTTTTTTTTTTTCATGGTTCATTATTATTTTTAAATTTATTTTCATGGTTCATGTTCTCAAGACGGAGCGCCCTTAGGAGAGTCCGTCTCGCGGATTTAGATTCGTGAGGCCGTCTCACAAGAGACTTGCTCCATTTTGTTTTATTTTAAATGTAATATGTAAGTTTTGCCATTTGCTTCACCCTTGATGCGTTATAAGGTGAAAAGGGCAGAGACTAATTCAAAAAAGAACCTAATCCCACATTGTTTGTTACATGCTAACGCAATGGTGGGTATAATAGAAGAAGCGTAGGAATGAAATAGATATACAATGGTGTAGCCGGGGAATAAAACAAGGATCGGTAGATATCAAAATTGTGGTGGACTAAATAAAAAATTAAAAGAAAAATTATATAAAAATCAAATAAATTTATTTTTCTAAAAATAATTTACCTAGAATTTGTTTTTAAAGGGGAGCCGGGGCCGGGTTGCCCCTAGCTACGCCATTGTAGATATATAAGTATTTTAATGTATGCAACTTAATCAGATAATTAAACAATCTCATTATCTCACTAATATAATGGATCGATTAGATTTTGTAATCCGAAGCCATTGGAAAAAGAAACATAAGAATGATTTCTAGTAATGCACAATATTTCTTTAAAAAAGAAAATTGAACATAACAGTAGCCCCAAAACAATTTCAAGTTTGCTACTGATAATATTTATTTCAAAAACCCAGGACTTTATTCTTGGGGTGCATACTACATAGATACTCGGACTTGACGCGCGATAGTCTGCAAACCAAACAAACGCGTACCCAACCAAGTTATGCAGAGTTCAGTTCGAACTTGATTATTGACCTCAAGAACCCACCCAACATTATTAGGTCACCCAGCCCTAGGACAATTTGTTAGGGACAATTAATTAGCATGTTAAACAAGTTCCAATAAATGCCATTGATTTTAGAGTCGTCCTATCTCTATATGGAACATGATCCTGAAATTATGTTGTTCAAGTCATCAGGAGTCAAGACCAAGAAGAAAAAAAAACACACACACACCCGCACGTGTATGTGTGTAAGTATGTTATGTATGCACTCTATGAAAGGTATATTAATAATAAACTAATAAGCAAGTCTCTTGTGAGACGTTCTCATGGATCTAAATCATGCAGATCGACCTCCCAAAGAACAAAATCTTGAGAAACATGAACCATGAAAATAAATTTAAAAATAATAATGAAGCATGAAAAAACAAAAATAAACTCTAAAAACATGAACCATGAAGAATAAACCCGAAAAACAAAAATAAACCCAAAAAAAAAAAATAAACCCTAAAAAAAAAACTAAAAATCCTAAAAACCCAAATCAATTAAAAATAAACCCAAGAAACAAAATAAACCCTAAAAAAACAAATATAAACCCTAAGAAAAATAAAATCTGAAAAAAAAAACATTTAAAACTTTGTGTAAGGGCTCCGTCTCACGTATCTAAATCAGTGAGGCCAAATCACCATATGATTTTGCCATAAACTAAAACTATGCCGGCGAAAAATTCTTGCCACTTGTGAGTTGTGATCTACTTTTAAACTTCTAAATATGTTTCCATTTGCCCAACAGAGTTCTTGGTATGTTTTAAGTACAACATTGGAAAAAAAAAAAAAAAAAAAAAAAAAAAAAGAAGCATCCTAAGAAATATTGACCTTCTCTACTATATACGTACGTCAAAATCCCTTGATATTTTTTCCCAAAACAAATCATTGAACTCTGTTTTTTTTTTTAAGTAAAAGATGGAAGGCCAAAATAAAATAACAACGAAAAAGAGAATGTTGATCACAAAACCGTCGCCTAACCTCGCAAAAGCGGTCTCGTTAAAACTTTTTAAAGTAAAACCATCCTTGTGGGAAAAACTCTTAAAAGAAAAATACCCCGATAAAAAGAAATTTGAACAAAACCAAGGCAAATAACCACAAGCCATTCGCATGGTGATGGAAAAACAAATTATTATACGATACGGTAAAGTAAATACGACCGAAAGAGCAATAACTCATTGAACTCTGTTTTCCTTTGGCTTTACACAATCCATCAACAATTCTTTATGCCAATATTTTCTTCTCTCTACGACTGGCTCAATGATCATGAGTTAATAATAAAAAGTCACGATAACAACTTGTTTTTGTTTTTCTAAATTTTGTTGTCCTTAGATTGTTAGAGAATTTTTCTAACCGCAAGTCTACGGTGTCAAGTTTTAATATAGTGATATGAGTAGGGTTGTCGTATCCACGAGGAATGCGTGTATAAGTACCAAGTATAAATTACCTACGTTATATTTGTGAGATCAATAATAGGTGGATGTCTCAATTTATAAATAAAAATAACTAGATATAACTAATCAAAATATAAAAATGAATTCTAGAGGTGTGATGAATCTAGTTATCCCTTATGTTGTTAATATGGTTTATCAATCATCAATTATCAATTTATAAGTCAAGATTTCTACAATAATCATTCCCTTTCTCAAGTGTCAATGATTTTAGATTCAATTGGGAAATCAATATCTCTATAAAAATCACCAATCAAAATCTCAATAAAAGCTATGAATCTTGATAAATGACTTCAAATGATTCACAAATCTCTCAATTCTATGAAATCCAGGTTATCTATTATTCCAAGGTCATGTATTCAATTACTCTCTCAAGTGTCAAATCAAATACACCAAACATTCTAAATTATTGATCAAGTAATTTAGAAGCAATAGATCCAAATAGCACAAATAAATTGATATATCTAGATTGACAAACCACAATCTCAAAACATAAGTTCAAACATAGATTACATCAATCCTCTAGAATTATAGTGTTTAGCTCATGATTAAAGAAAATGAATCCATGAAAATACAACAATACATCTTACAAGATATGAAGAAAGCAACAAAATAAGAACAAGAGTTGGGGATCTTCTCTATTTCTAGATGATAGAAGCCTCCAATCTTCTTCTCCAAATTCTTCTCAAAATGCTCCAATTCTTCTTCCTTGTCTTGTAGCTGTTTTTATTGCCTTCCCAAGGGTTCCAAGATGCCCCAATTTCAAGCCCCAAGGATGGTATTTATAGTACACAAAAGTCGAAGGGGTAGGTGAACATAGGATTTTCCGCCCCGGGCGCTGCGGCGCCAGCGCATGGCGACTGCGGCGCCAGCAATTACGTGCCATTTATCGCACGGGCGCTGCGGGCGCCAGCGCATGGCGCTGCGGCGCCCAACTCGATATTTTTTTCTGTTCGGGCGCTGCAGCTGGTCTTGGCGCTGCAGCTTCCTGGCCGCTGTTCGGATTTCGCTGTGCGCTGCAGCGCGTCTTTTTGGCGCTGTAGCGCCACCCAAACGTCCGAATTTGGTTTTCCGTCCTTCATCAAAGTTGTAGCCCTATCTCTTAGCTTTCTATAGCCACTTGAATCAACTCAATATCAATTTTGTAGAGAGAGTTATGACCAAAATACGAAACCCTGCCAGTGCTAGAAATTCCGGACGCATTTGGACTTTTCTTCAAATCAATCTCTCGTTGTTTGTTCGTTCGTACTTCTTTTGATACACGATTCATTAATATGACTATAAACTCGATATAATTAGCTCTCAACATGGCTTGACCCCTCAAATGACTCGAAACAATGGAAATTAATGCCTAACCTATGAGATATAACAAAAACGACTCAAAATACTCAAAAACAACCAGAACTCTAGTATCGGAAGCCCAAATCAATGGTATAAAACCAAGTGAACAAATACCCCAAACTTAGAATATTGCTTGTCCTCAAGCAATTACAAGTCTCAAATGAAAAATACAAGACATAACAATACAAACAAAGCGCAAAACTTCACAACCAAACTCATTCGTCAAATCTCGTTTCACTATCAATCAAGCACGTATTTTCACAATGTGATCATGACGGTGGAATGTTCATGCCAACCCGTTTTCATTATCCGGATAGATTCACGTAATCAAATGTTTTCAAGATGATCCACTTTTTGAATATAGAGATGAGATGTTTACGGACTCCGTAGGCTTGTCTTTCACACTAATCTCCACTAATGTAGGCTAATGTAACACAAAGATCAATAGGACTTTTAAAGCTTGTAATGTGGGCTTAGGGTAAGGTAGGAAAATACACGAATAAGCGGCTCAAATCACCCAAACACACAATTAACACTTCAAATTATCAATAGGCACTACCCTTCACTTTTTTTTTTTTTTTTTTTTGGCATCCCCAATGTTTATGAACTTTCAATCCCGTTGATTTTTTTTTTTTTTATTTTCTCTTTTTTTTTTTTTAGGAACCCCAAACTTATTCTTTTGCGTACATGGGGTTTCGTCTTTTCTTTCTCGGGCAACTTCATTCAATTAAATACATACCCTTCTAATCATCCCTTCCTCAACCTTCAACATTTTTCTATATTATGTGTGTATGTATGAGTGATGGGTAATTAGGATTTTCACATTTAGGCTCTGGATATTCGATTGGTTGCCAAAGAAACGGGTTTATAAGGCTCAAAGGGGGACACTAGGAAAAATATAATGCAAAGGTAGGTATTTTAGGCTCTAAAGCTTGTTCAAAGATGGCTAAATCACTTCCTCATGGTTCTTCGCCTAGGATTTCGCCTCGACTAGTGATCGGACAAGTTCTAGCATCCGATGGGATCATAAAGGAACCACTCAATTGCATAAATCATCCCCAAATAAATCATCGAGTTAAGCATATAGATGGAATTGATGGAAAGGAGATTAAATCACGTTCAAACACATGCTCTTTTTATTGTTCAAACGAATTTTCAACAAATTCACTTAGTCATGCGGTTTTCGGTTTAACAAACGCCCGACTCAACTCTAGACTCTCTTTTTTTTTTTTTTTTCACTCAAGACCCGACTCGATGAATAAAAGCATCGCACCCTCAAATCGAAAACGACATTGTCCCCAATGGAGAGGTGGGAAAAAGGACTTTCTGGTAGCCCAGGAGCGAAGGCTCCTTAAGTCATGTGATACCACTACGTGTATGAGGTGTCTCGTATAAGCTCAAAATGCATCCTAGCGCACAAGCCCGTGGGCGTTGTATGCTCCGAGGTGTGGTCTTGTTCTTTCCATTCGCCTTGGCCCGACCCTTTTGGCTTCGCATCTTTCAACCTAGCAAGGTAGACAAGAAAACAAAACTCGTGGAACAAGGAACTTGGTTATGGGTGAGAAATCAAAAATCACAGCACATACAAAATGCACCCAAGTAGAATATATAGTGCCATGTCAAAAGATAAGCATGGAGATGCAAAATAGCACTAAACAATGTGAAAGCTGTCATTGGGGCATTTCATCAAACACCTCATATGCATGAATTTGGGCAAAGATAGTAAATGCAATGGATAACTCAATTCAATCCCAAAATTCAACACCAAACCTAAGTCTCAAAGCATGATCAACCAATCCACAATCCATACATCAACACAATTATCCTAGCACTTCTTACAATCCAATCACACCAAAAATCACAAGATGGGGAAAACCATGTGGTGGGTTTTGGAAGTTACAAACTTACCAAATAATGAGTGAATGGGATGAAGATGGTGTGTGTGGTGTTAAAGTGCTCGTTGTGACGATGGAGTGATATATGTGGGATTTGCACAAATAAGAGGGGTGAAATGTGATGCAACTTACTACTAATAATGCAAAAACTTAAAAAAACAAAAAACAACTACTAAACTAAATTAAAACTAAGAAAGCAATAAAAGGGGCTTGGGTTGCCTCCCAAGAAGCGCTAAATTTAAAGTCTTTAGCCAGACTTTTGTTTTACTCAACCAGGATCCAAAAATAAGTGTCGGTCATGCCACGCCTTTGTATTTTCAATAATATAGGCGATCCTTGATGTATGAAAGACGTGGATGATTAAGGATCACAATATTGATGGTCTTTTGGAAATCAAATGTGTTCCTAATGATGATAAATGGTTTATCAATCATAGTAAAGATATTTCTATCTTTACTCACATTAAATATCATGAAATCTGTAGAACATGTTAATTGATCACCATTTTCAAACATTGTTCCTTCAAGTGTATCTTAAAATTTGATACATTTGTATTGAAGCTTACATCTAGAGTGCACATATTTTTGTCAATATGAGGATTTTCAATTGAGTGAGAGATAGAGATACTCCCGAGTTAATTTGATGTAGCTCCTCCTCTTGTAAGATCGGATTGCACTCTTCAAAAGTCTCCTCCAAATTTTGAAGGCGCGTCCACCTTTTTCATAATGGGCAATTCATGTTCATGATTTTCTATTTCACCAGGTCCTAAGAATGATGGCGACTCTTCATTATTAAGTTGGTCAATCATTTGTTGGAGTAACTTTGACATAGTTTGACATGTAATCTCAATTTGTTGAATGCTTGCCTCGGTTTGTAGTAATCTATCATCACTTTCTCGATTTCTTATCTTACACTCTTGATAAACTCAAAGAAGATTCTTTTCCAACTCGGACCGAGCGTTTTATCTCATCTTGTCGTCTTCTTACCTCACAATCATCCAGAAATTGATAAAGTATTTCTTCCAAGCTAGACAATTGTTCTTGTGGCTGATGAAAGGTTTCATGATTTGCCATATTTTGTGTCCATACATTTTCTTGAGGTGGATAATAAGGAACAAAATGGTTCACACTTTGACTTCCAAAAATCACAGTAGCATCATCGGTTGTACGTATATGCATACATTAGAATTCCATCCAACGATGTAAAAAAATTACACAAAATTAAAACAAGAAAAAAAAAAAAAAAAATAGTCAAATTACAACTAGGCAATCAACCTTGATATCATACAAAACACATTCCCCGGCAACGGCGCCAAAAACTTGTTAGAGAATTTTTCTAACCGCAAGTCTACGGTGTCAAGTTTTAATATAGTGATATGAGTAGGGTTGTCGTATCCACGAGGAATGCGTGTATAAGTACCAAGTATAAATTACCTACGTTATATTTGTGAGATCAATAATAGGTGGATGTCTCAATTTATAAATAAAAATAACTAGATATAACTAATCAAAATATAAACATCTAAATCTATGGGAGAATGAATTCTAGAGGTGTGATGAATCTAGTTATCCCTTATGTTGTTAATATGGGTTATCAATCATCAATTATCAATTTATAAGTCAAGATTTCTACAATAATCATTCCCTTTCTCAAGTGTCAATGATTTTAGATTCAATTGGGAAATCAATATCTCTATAAAAATCACCAATCAAAATCTCAATAAAAGCTATGAATCTTGATAAATGACTTCAAAGGATTCACAAATCTCTCAATTCTATGAAATCGCAGGTTATCTTTATTCCAAGGTCATGTATTCAATTACCTCTCTCAAGTGTCAAATCAAATACACCAAACATTCTAAATTATTGATCAAGTAATTTAGAAGCAATAGATCCAAATAGCACAAATAAATTGATATATCTAGATTGACAAACCACAATCTCAAAACATAAGTTCAAACATAGATTACATCAATCCTCTAGAATTATAGTGTTTAGCTCATGATTAAAGAAAATGAATCCATGAAAATACAACAATACATCTTACAAGATATGAAGAAAGCAACAAAATAAGAACAAGAGTTGAGGATCTTCTCTATTTCTAGATGATAGAAGCCTCCAATCTTCTTCTCCAAATTCTTCTCAAAATGCTCCAATTCTTTTTCCTTGTCTTGTAGCTGTTTTTATTGTCTTCCCAAGGGTTCAAGATGCCCCAATTTCAAGCCCCAAGGATGGTATTTATAGTACACAAAAGTCCAAGAAGGGGGTAGGTGAACATAGGATTTTTTTCCGCCCCCCGGTTTCGCCCATCCCCAAGGCTTGGCTTTCCAGCACTTGCATGCGGCGCCCAGCAATTACGTGCCATTTATCGCACGGGGGCGCTGCGGCGCCGCGCATGGGCTGCGGTGCCCAACTCGATATTTTTTTGTTCGGGCGCTGCAGCCGGGTCTTAAGCGCTGCTAGTTCCAAGCCGCTGTTCGGATTTCGCTGTCTTATTGCAACAGCGTCTTTTTAGCGCTGTAGCGCCACCCAAACGTCCGAATTTGGTTTTCCGTCCTTCATCAAAGTTGTAGCCCTATCTCTTAGCTTTCTATAGCCACTTGAATCAACTCAATATCAATTTTGTAGAGAGAGTTATGACCAAAATACGAAACCCTGATCTTTAGAAATTCAGACGCATTTGGACTTTTCTTCAAATCAATCTCTCGTTGTTTGTTCGTTTCGTACTTCTTTTGATACACGATTCATTAATATGACTATAAACTCGATATAATTAGCTCTCAACATGGCTTGACCCCTCAAATGACTCGAAACAATGGAAATTAATGCCTAACCTATGAGATATAACAAAACGACTCAAAATCTTTCAAAAACAACACAGGCTCTAGTATCGAAGCCCAAATCGATGGTATAAAATCAAGTGAACATAGATCATAACTATATCACCACAGGGCCCAAATTAATAATTTGAAATATTGAAGGTTTATGTCTGTGGATGTTTAATGATAGTTTAAAAGCGCTCAAATCTACATTATATTTAGTTAAAACTTGTATGAGACAATATCATGAATTATATTCATCAAACGGACTCTATTTGTAATTAGAATTCCAATCCAAACCCAAATCCATAAAAAAAAAAATCTGTTTTTGTAGAATTTGTCTCATGAATTAAGTCCATGAAACGGTCTTATACTCCTCATTATATTTATTTGGGGTTGTGAATAAGTTGAGCTTGAGTTTTTTCAGAAATATGCAGGCTCGAGCTCACGCTCATTTTGAAATATTTGGGCTCCATAATAAGTCGAGTTTATAAATTTAGAAACTTGACTCAGAAAAATATGAGCTATAGTTTTTCTTTCTTTTTTTTTTTTTGTAATTATGGTTGTATCATTGTTTATCTTTAGTATTTAGGGTTGTTAAATAAAATTATTAGTACAATTGATTATATTCAATATTTTACTTACTGTTATATATACCATATTATAAAATCACTATATAACTAAAATTACTAAAAAAAATGAAGATTTAAACTATACAATTATTATGATAGTATAAATTTATTATTATCATGAACTTTGTTCATAAAAATGATATTAGTATTTTTAGTATCACTATTATTTACCATTAGGTCAGAGAATTCTCTTAAAACATAAAACATAACAAGAAAAAAGTAGAAAAATCCTCACAATTTAAACCAACCTAAAAGTTTTTGAGACCTATATTTGAATTTCGACTAACGAAAAACGTTATTCGGCTCGAGCCACGAACTAACTAACAAAAAAGTTCGATTTCGAATTTGACTCGATCCAGGTCGGCTCCACTCATCTTACCTCTCCATATTTGCCTAAATTGAACCATCCCCTCAGGGCATTATGGTCATTTAATGAAAAGGACGAAGATAAATTAAAACTGACAAGTCATTAAAAACATGAAGTAAATAAATGATGGCAGTTGAGAAGTAAATAAGAGATACAGCTGACATATACGATATACGTATATATACAAACCAATATATATTTCTTTAATTTTCTCCTTGATCAAACATTTAATTTTTCAATACAAACTCAAACTTAATATCACATAAATATACCATAATAAAAAAAACTTTAAACTAATTAAAACTCAAAAAAAAAAAGAAGCAAAACACACAAAACATGTGAGTAAGATATATATATATATAGATATAGAGAGAGAAAATAAATTAACCGACGCCATTAACGTACTGGTAAAAGCTCAAACATCAACATGACAGTCCATAATCAGCTGATACTTCATCGCCGATCCAACAACAACCGCATTATTATTATTGTTCCTATTTCCGAAATCTATATACGCCGGACAGTTCACATACAAATGGTACTTTCCGGAAATAAACGTCCCCACCTTCCACCTCACCCTTCCGTCGACTCGAATATTCACCAGCACCGTCCCGGCCACCTGGTCCTGGCTCAGAGACACGGCGAGGTACGGCGCCACCGGCACGGCGGTGCCGTACAGGAACGGCGACCAGACGGTGATGTCCTTGTGGCCCTGGTACGACGGCGGCAGCCGCGTCGGGAGCGAGATCTGCTGGCTGTGGTAGGCGGCGTAGACGTCGATTTTGTCGTAGTAGATCCCGATCCGGTCGTTGGGGTTTCGGGAGGAGAGCGTGATTTGGAGGCTGGAGGTGAGGAGATTTGGGGACGAGAGGTTGAAGGCGTAGACGGTGGCGTCCTGGAGGATGAAATGTGGCTTGGTGGGGCGGAGGATGAGCCAGACCAGGAGGATTATGAAGAGGACGGCGATGGTGACGCCGAGGAAGGCGGCGAAGAGGCGGCGGTATATTTTTTTTCGGTTCTCTTCGTGGTGGCCGCAGTCCTTGGCCGTCATGTTGCGGTGATGGTGTTGGAAGTTAATGTGGTGGGGACCAATGAGAGGGATGGTATTTTTTTTCCAGTGGTTTGTAAGTTTTTAATTGGGGAGAGTTACATATGTGCGTGGGGGAAGTCTCTTATTTATATAAATACAAATTCAGTTGTGGGGACTTAATTAATTAAAGAGTTATATTTGCATAGAGTTATATATGCATGGATAATAATGTCATATATATTTATTTACACCAAATTTCAACTGAATGAAACGTTACTTGTATGTATATATTTTTAGTGCTGATCAGCCTAGTGTTCTAAAAAATCTTAGGTAGCTGCGTCTTGAGCCTAATGTCTAGACGGACTGTGAGAGGTTAGGTGAGTATAGATAAGATTAGATGTAGTTTAATTAAATGGTAGAAAATTTGGTGGTTAACGATAACCTAGCACTTAGCGAAGACTAGGTGGGGTTAGTCGAAGATTTTTACAAAAATTTAATATTCATTTAATTTTATTGGTATCGACACAAATGTTATAATTTATTTTTATTAGGCTCACATTTGGGTGTTAAATATTTTTATAAGCGACATCAATAGAGATGTTATAAGTTATTTTTATTGGTTATACATATATATATATATATATATAAGGGCGCCTCAATTTTTGGGGCTTGAGACAATTCTTCATGAGATTAAGTATGTCAAGTCGTATTTTATATTATACATAATATAATATATATATATATATATATATCTCAAATGTACATTGAAATTAATCATGCACGCCTTTTTGTAATTGGAAATCCAATGTTGTGCCTAAATAAGATATCCAAAAATTGTGAACTAGAGATTGAAGCTATTCTTGTAGGCTTATATCACATATAGAAATATTTACCTTGATTTTTGAAAAAGACACCTAAAATGAATTATTAGCTAGACATTAAGTTTTACACTTAAGGTTATATAATTATGAAATCTAAAAATGAATTAATAGTTGGACACTATGTTTTTTTTTTCAAAATAACACCCAGGGGTGGGGATTGAGGCGTGATCTACCGCGTATATCAAATAATCAAAATGTCATATCCGTCAAGCGGGAGAGAATCAAAGAGCAAATAACCTATCACTACGATATCTAGAAAGACTATCATAATGAGATATCTAAAAATAAAAGGAGAACCAATGATCTATGAAAATCGGAGGCTCGGATATCCCACGGTGGTCCATCCGAATGAGCGCTAGGAGGTGGTGAAGGTGTGCCCTCATCAACAATGTGATTTGCAAGGGCAGCCCATTCAACTCTGAGGTGATGATTGGTCGATGGCCGATTCCCTCTGTGATCTCCCCCACTCTTTCTTTTTGTGAAGGTATATGCTTGAATTGAAAGGCTAAAAGATTCAGGAATTTAAGGGGACCCATTTGTATTTGAACTCTAGGGAAGATGACAATATGGAATGGCATGACCAATGGGTAACCGACCATGAGGAATCACTTGCATTATTTACCAGCAGTTATTTCAGTGCACTTTATTTTTCTTTTTTTCTTTACAAGGATAACTATGAAGTTTTTTTCTAGATAGACTGACAAATGGCAATAAATGAGAGGCTCGATTTATAATAGCAGTTTAATTATTTAATTTGATAATATAAGTTATCTATGTTTTGGTTTGGATGGATAGATTTGAAGTTGAGAATTTCAAGTATATAATAATAAATCAATTAAATTTGGATGGATAGATTTGAAGTTGGGTCAATCTAGCTCTGGCTCATCCCTTTTTTAAAAAAAAAATCAGTGAGAATTAAAAAAAAAAGTTAGTATACTTGCTATTATTTTCTCTTGTATTTTATTATTCTACCACCTCATTTTTGTGTATCGATTCACCCTGATAAAGTGTTCTGACTCCGCCATTGTTCATAATTACTTGAAATCCTTCTTGGATGCAACGTAGTTGATGATTTTGTAATTCTTCTGCAGGTAGTATTTCCAATTGCAATATTCGTGTATCATCTACACCATTACACTAATTTTCTATGACACAATACAATTTTATTTCTTGAGTCTCCAAATTACACTTCAACCGTTGAATTTATGCCGTTGCTTGGTGTGATGGCGAACAATGGGGTTTTAACTTTGGGGGCGAAAAACGGATCGTATTTATAAATTTAAACAATGAAAAAAATACTCATATATTAATCGTAACTAATGGGTTTTATATTGTAAAAGATAATTATTTGAAGTTTTTATCAAAATTTTGGGGTGCAAAGTCATCTATTTTAACTAATTTTTTTTTTTTTTTTAAAAAAACTTTAGAGAGAATGTAATTTTGGAAAATTTTGGGGGACAATAGCCCCTCTTGTCCCCTCTCAGGCCCGTCACCGCTTGGTGATACAATATAAGTTGTTAGGGGCATTGAGGTTGTCTCTTAACTCTCAAAGCTCAAAATCAAATTCAGATAGACATAGAGTACGTGATTGAAATACACATGTAAAATGAATATTTTACTTTTGCAATGAGATTAGGTTGGGTATTTATAGGCAATGTTGTAAAAATCGGCCAGGCGGCCGCCTGGGCGTTAGGCCCTCTGGGTGACCCGATTTTTCCAAAATCGAAAAAAAAAAAAAATCGTCTGGGGCAAAAATCGCTAGAGGCAAAAAAATCGGAAAAAATTGGGAAAAAATCGGTCTAGGCGGTCTAGTGAGAATAAATCGGCCAAAAATCGGGAAAAATCGCCAAAATACAAAAAAATGAAAAAAATAAGAAACACTTGAGCTTTTCTAGGTGCCGGTTCCCGTCCAGTGGCGCCTAGCGATTTGCAACCTTATTTATAGGTTTTAAAAATGACATAATATCCCATGTTCTATGGTGTATGTACCAATTAAACCCGTGTTAGACCCAATAAATGAGGAATTGCGTACTCTAAGGTTGTATTTGAATAGAATGGTTTAAAGTTAACAATTTCAAGTTCATAAACAAATGCATTAATTAAGAATAACTCTAATAATTTTATTTTCCTTCATTTAATTAATTGACACACCAACTAAACTTAGAAAAGGACTTATCTAACACCTACCAATTGGTGGCAATTTATCTAATATGTGTGTTACGTTGTTTTAATTTTTCTTCTATTTTTCCTTGAAATTTCAGCGACCTAATTAAATACAGTAATTAATGGGAAAAAAATGATGCGTGCAAGGGGAGCAAACTTATTTATGTTTCTATTTACATGTGACACTTTTTATTCCCTTTTGGACTATGCATGCCAATAAATCTTAATTCTAGCTTTTGCCTAAATTTAACTCCTATAATTGACAAAAACCAATTTAGGATTACAATAACATGAAATACGCAAACACCCCTGATTTAATTTTGGAAGTGTTGTGAAGGTGAAGTAATTTGGTAGTATTGAATTTTAGCCCCTTGATTTTAGAAAAAAGTGTATTTAAGTTTTAAGTCCAGTGGCGGATTCAGGATTTTGTAAATGGGGGTACGATAGATAGTAAAAAAATATACATATAAATATTGTTTAATATTTAAAGTCCTACAACAAAATACTGTCTAAATTTTTGTAAAAGTTGATCATGTAACGGTACATAAAAAATTAATACGCATGCATAAAGAAATAATTAGAGTAATTAAGAAAATAAGAGACAATAAAACATAGTTTTGTTAACATTATTGATATTATTAGATATATTTTTGATATTTTTAGTTTTGTAGGTTTTGACGTTTGCCATGATTTATTTAGGGGTGTAAACGAATCGAATCGAAGTCGAATATCAAGATATTCTATTAGTATCGACTAATTTAGAGGATACTCTTATTCATATTCTTTTAATACTCGAATACAAAAATCGATTCTTATTCTTATTTGATAATATATACGAATATACGAATCAATTCGAATATTCGTATTTAAATCTAATATTAACTTTGGATCATGGAATTGTTAAATACATCAACATATTAATTACCAAATACAACAATAACATATTAATCACCAATTATTGCAAATGCATTCTTAACTTTAATGGCCTCAACTAACATTTTGTATGTAGAATTCCATAGGGTAGGACAATCAATAATTAACCATTTTATTGGTATTCCCAAATGATGTACAATATCGAAAAACTTCGTCAACCTAGACTCCGATTGATTAATGAACCGCATACTCACATAATATTGTTCTTGGAGGATTAATATATAGTGAACCACTATTTTTAATAGGTGTGTAGTGAACCACTATTGAATCTCTTGAGAATCAACACAAATCACGACATGAAAAAATAAAAGGTGAAAAACAGAGAGAAAAAAAAAAAAAGAGAATGTAGAGGTGAGACTTGAGAGACCGAGATAGTAGAGGGCCCGGAGATTTTTTCACCAATGATCTCTTAAGATGATTCACCTATTTTTCTATTTCTTTCATTTACTTGTAAATCCATATGGGCTTAAATTATATTTGGGCTTACTAGTTTTTATAAGTAAATTTATGGTTTGTTGTACATTAATAATTTTTACGTGAATAAATATATATTTATATATATAAGTTATATGTATATATATACGTGAATAAATATATATTTATATATATAAGTTATATGTATATATATAATATTATTCGAATATTCTCTCGAATACTCGAAACTCGAATCGAATATAATGATATTCTATTCGTATTCGCATAACATACGAATCGAGAACAAATATTCTTATTTGGATTCATATTCTAATTTTGAATTCGAATGTCAATATACGGTCGAATACGAATCGAATCAAAAAGATTCACTTTTTTACACCCCATAGATTTATTTATTCAAGTTCTTAAGCTAATCTTTGAATTTTTGAAATTTTATTGTAGGGATTTGTATTGTTTTATTTGGATTTTCTAATTTTTTGGTAAAAATAGGGGTACAAATTTATCATTATTATTTTTATACTAAAAAAATTGTTGGAATTTTTTTTTTTAATTTGGGGTGCAACTATACTCCCATATTAGTACATAGATCTGCCCCTGGTTTTAACTGTTTAAAAATTTAAAATATTAATTTCAGCACCTAACCCTTATTATGGTTGTGCAAGTTGAAATATCTTAAATTGCTATATATGTTAATACCCATTTACCTAAATAAATATAGTTATG
This sequence comes from Rehmannia glutinosa, assembly GCA_016081115.2. Taxonomy (NCBI): domain Eukaryota; kingdom Viridiplantae; phylum Streptophyta; class Magnoliopsida; order Lamiales; family Orobanchaceae; genus Rehmannia; species Rehmannia glutinosa. The sequence continues at coordinate 287,567 of JABTTQ020000745.1, forward strand.
GTTAATGTTTATTATTTTCACGGCAATTCTCCAATCATTGCTATGTTACACACAAACTTGTAAGTTTTGGTTTCATAAAGGGATAATTCCATAAAATACCCTGAGGTTTGAGCTAATTACAAAAAAAAATCCAGAATTTTTGAAAAATACAAAAACCCAGAAATTTTTGAAAAATACAAAAAAACCCTTAAGGTTTGATTCAGTTAGATCTTCCCCTAGCCTCCATAAGCAAAAAAATATTTCAAAAGTCACATTTATATTTGTAGAAATATTACAACTAACCCCTTAAACTTAAGATAAAATCAAACATGAGGGGTTTATGTATGAAAGGGATAATTACAAAAATAACCCCAAGATTTGGCCTAATTACAAGAAAAACAAAAGATGTTTTAAAATTATAAATGATATTTATCTTGGGGATTCAATTATATTTGAATATAAATAAGCAAGGTAAAGTTAAATGGTGGATTTGGTTGGTGGAAACAAGTAGAGTTTGGCATTAGACTTTAATTAGCATCGCCTTTCTCACTTTCTTTTTTTCTAGATTAAATCAAAATAGCCCAATTGTAAAATTACAATTTTCCATATACCATAGCAATGATTGAAAATCTGTCACACATATTTAGGAAAATGACTATCATGACAATTTTAGCCATAATATTACTCAATTTGAATAAAATGTAAATATTTTAAACAAGTATGTGGCACAGGAAAATATTTATGGTAAAATGTTTCAATCAGATCAGTAAGAGCTCAATGATGAAATTTGATATTTTAAATAGTTTAGACTTTAGATACCTACATGCACCTTTTTTAGGGTAAGATAATAAAGTACAAATAACAAAAATATATTAGAATCTCCACAAATATTAACAAATTAATCATAAGTTGAAATTAAGTTAGTGCACTAGCCCCAAAGGTAGGGGGTATCTGATTTAATTGTACCACAATATTAACAAAGTGACAATGTAGAACATGTAACATAAATAATATTAGATCCCTATATATGTAGAAGAAGACCAGACAGTCAACTCTTTTAGGTTAATTGCTGCACTGATAACTAGATATTGATTATATACCATTAATTCATTCAAATATCTTCGGCTAAAATAAACTTTATGGAAATAAGTTATGCATGTACTTAAATCCAAGTACAATAATCACACTTAAAAATTAAACAATTAACACAATATATATATACACAGAGCTTTATGAAAGAAATCCCACATGCACCGGACAAGAAATGTTAAAGAAAAAAAAAGAAGAAGAAATTTAGTCCCAAGGAGTGATAAGTGTGAATTTTACATGTGTTTCGATGTGTATTTGAGCTATAATGATAAGTAAACATGCATATACTCGCGTTAAATGTTACATATTCACTCCTTGTGGAAAAGACATTACACTTTGCTTATTTTGTAGGAATTTCATGATATTTGAAGCTAATTGAATAAGAATATGAGGAAAGCAAAGTAGAAACGCGGAGAATTGAGTGGATATACGAAACATGAAGCCTAAAAGAGCGAAAGTTGAGCGTTCACGGAAGAAACAGGGGGGCACACGGGTTAGGCGTGCCTCAAGACACCACCCGTGCACCCCTGTATAAGGTTGATTGAAGGCTGCGACATGGCGCACGGGTAGCCCATGCATGGGCGCACCACCCGTGCGCCCTACAGAGAGTCGGGATATCTCAGGAGTGGCGCACGGGTAGGCCGTGCTCGACGCACCACCCGTGCGCCCTACGAGAGTTGGGGTATTCAGGGGGTGGCGCACGGGTAACCCGTGCGTCATACTGAATCCCATAATCTGCAAAGACATTAAGCCCTAAACATGATGGGGGAGTATAAAAAGGCTTTTTGGGCGCACACAGGGAATTCGGCATTTTGGGATCTACAACACAAGACAAGAGTCAACTCTTGGAAGGAGACATCAAGGAGATAATCGGGTTGCATCGGAGCTTGAAAAACGGAGATACATCGAGAGATTGTCGGCGTTCCTAAGTTTTCTTGCTTCTCTTTTAGTTTCACTCTTTTAGTTTCATTTGTAATGACTTTGAACACTTTGTGTGTAAGTTGTTTAATCATGTGTAGCTAAACTCTTGTGATTTAGGGTTTTGGAAGTAGATTAATGAACTCTTGTTGAATGTTTTAATCTTAGTTGAAGTTATTGTCTTGAAGCCTATTTGAGTACTTTGAGCTTATTCTTGTTTTATCACTTGGCCAATGATTTAACTTGTTTGATATATTGATTCATAATTCGAGAGATGAGTTTCAATATTAGATCTTAAGTACTTGACACGAATATTTGCATGAATCGAGAGGTTTGCGAATATTGTGAGGACATTTGATCTTTGATGCTTTTGGGAGTTGTGTATCTTATGTTGAGTAGAGATGCTAGCATAGATATTTCAATCTACATTTTATATGCATCTCGAGAGGGAGGATAAAATAGCTTTGTGATCGTCTTATAGGAATATTGATAATAACCTTGGCTTTGATTTAATCGGACAACAAGAGGATTATTAATCGAAACCTTAACTCGGAAATCAATTTCATCATCTTGATACTTCTTTCATTTGTGTTATCTTATTTTCGTGTTTTAGTGATTTAAATTGTCTTAATCTCAAAACAACAACCATCAAATATTGATCGTCTAAATAAAAGTAAAACTATCTTGGCTCAATACTTGCTTTATTGATTTATTAGTCTCCGTGGATACGACCTTGCTACCCTATTCGATAACGAACACCGTACACTTGCGGTGAAGCTAAAAATATAGGCGAACAAGTTTTGGCGCCGTTGGGGACTAATACAATTTTTGGTGCTAATATTGCGATAGATAGAATTATTCTTAATTTAGACATTTTTCTTTATTATTTTTTTGTTTTTTTTTTTTTGTGTGTGACTTGAATTCCACATTATTTGACTTGTTTCTTCTAGTTTGGTCCAGGTAGTGTATGAACACGCGCTCCCAGCGGGGACTTAATACCGCTCATCTTAGGAAGTTGAGGCTTTCGCGAGGAGAATCGGTCTACCACTAGACGAGTGAAAGACAACACAATCCGATAATGGGGGATTTGAATGAGTTACCAATACCGCCAAACAATGGTGGAAACGAGTTACCGATCGGTTCAACAACAAGCCATTCGTGATTACTTTCGACCACAAACGAATCGTAATTACGGTGGTATTGCCCATATTCCCATCAATGCCAACAACTTCGAGCTCAAACCGGCACTAATCAATATGGTGCAACAGAATCGATTTGGGGGTTTGCAATGAGAAGATCCTAACTCTCACATTGCCCATTTTATCCAAATATGCAATACGATCAAGATGAAGGAGTCTCGAGATGACGCCATAAGATTGCGCCTATTCCCATTCTCTTTACGGGATAAGGCGAGAAATTGGTTGGGTACTTTTGCCATGAGGAAGTGTGAGCACTTGGGATGATTTGAGCAAAAGTTTTGTTTAAATTCTTTCCACCAAGCAAAACTTTGCGGCTCAAAAGTGAGATCACTCAATTCCGACAATTTGACTCGAGCCTTTGTACGAGGCTTGGGAAAGATTTAGGGATTTGTTAAGAAGATGTCCACAACACGGCTTTAGGAGGATCAGCGATTATGTTTCTTTTACAATGGTCTAATGGGGCAAACGAGGGCCTTTGTTGATGCCGCATGATGGGGAGGAGCTTTGTTGGCAAGGTTTCCACAAGATGCCTTAAATCTTCTTGAGGAAATGGCCATGAACGATTACCAATGGCCATCCGAAAGATCCAATGTACAACGAGTAGCCGAAATCTCAGAATCGGACCTATCAAAACATTGTCGGCACAAGTAGCGGCTTTGACAACTTAATTGAATGTATTTACGAAGGGGCGGAAGCAGATACGAGCACGGGTAGTGAAGCTCTTCTATATCCGATGGAAGAGATAAGTTATGTGAATAACAGGAATTTCAAAGCAATTTCGGAATAATTCAAACCCAACGCACTACCATCCAGGGTTGAGAAATCATGAAAATTTTTCCTATGCAAATACAAAGAATGTGTTACAACCTCCACAGGGATTCAATGCTTCGAGTGGAGGCGGTAATGGAGGAGGCAAATCGTCGTTGGAAGACATACTCACCTCTTTCATAAATCAATCTAGTCTTTCATGAATGAGGAGGAGCCGCCTCGATAAGCAAGACTTAGGATGGATAAGTTAGAACAACAAGTGGCAAGCTCAATAAAGAAACTGAAACTCAAATAGGTCAATTGGCTGCAATTGTGGGGAGTCAACATCAAAAGGGTCAATTTCCAAGCAACACGAGAGAGGTCAACCCGAGGGAACATTGCAATGCCATCCATGTGTGGGGTGGAAAAGAGAATGAAGAGTCCGAAAATGCTAATATTGGTGTGGCGTCGAGTCACGCACGACCGTATATCAAAGCACGACCAGGTCGTGTGTGATGCCGAACCTACCATTCAAATTCAGGGAAATGACAGAAAACGAAGCCCAAGGCAATATGAAAGTTAAAGGAGGAACCGAGCAACAAATAGATAAACAAAAAAAGAGCAAGAAACGTGAATCGTATCCTAACTCTAATTTGTTGAAATATAATATTCCTCTTCCCTTTCCCGATTGTTTCACAAGACTAATCTGAATAATCAATTTGCTAAATTTGTGGGCATGTTTAAAAATTGCACATTAACGTTCCTTTGCGAAAGCAATGAAACGGATGCCAAATTATGCGAAGTTTTTAGGGGAAGCGATGTCCAACAAGAACAAATGGGCGGAGAATGGGATTGTAAACTTGACGGAAGAATGTAGCGCACTCATACAAAGGAAAATACATAAAAAATTTGAAAGATCCAGGGAGTTTCACTATCCCTTGTACAATAGGCGATATTTTCTTTGATAATGTACTTTGTGATCTAGGATCTAGTATTAATTTGATGCCACCGTCCCGTTCTCGGGAAAGCTTGGACTCGGAGAAGTGAGACCATCCACGGTCACCCTACAACTCGCGGATAGATCACTCGTATATCCAACGGGATACTAGAAGATGTGCTCATAAAAGTCGATAAATTCATATTCCCGTGGATTTTCTAGTGCTAGATATGAATGAGGATTGTGACACCCCTCTTATACTTGGGCGTCCATTTTTGGCAATCGCGGAAGCACTAATAGATGTTAAGAAAAGGAGCTTACATTACAAGTTGATGATGAGCGTATTTCATTTTCCGTTTTCCGGAATATGAAAGGACATGATGATCTTAATGGTTGTAAAACAAAAACAATTGCTAATTTCGTACTCAAGCCAATAGCTTGAATAATTGTGTGCATTTTAAAGATAATATGCGGGGATTATCAATGAAGGAGAAGGAAAGGCACAAAAAGCCTGAAGTTGAACCAAGAGCGTGCACGCGTACCATTCGCACGATGAAGAGGAGAACATATGGATAGTTGACGAGCATGAAAAACCTCCTTTAGTAATGATCAAGGGAGGTGTAAATCCAAGTGAGCGGGATTGGCATGGAAAGCGCACAATGAGGTGACAAGCCTCATTTCGCAAAGATCATAATCGGAATCAAAAGGCGTCAAGCTAACGGCGTTAAATATAGCGCTTGTTGGGAGGCAACCCAACGGTTTTTCGTGTGTATTTAGTTTCAAAGTTGTGTGATTTGAGTGATTTGATTTGTGTATTTCTTTTAATGAGTGTGATTTGTGTGTTTTTGTTTCATTTTCGTGCGTTTTTGATAAAAAATATATATATATATATATATATATACAATTATCAGATCAGTGCGCACGGGTAACCCGTGCGTCTGCACACCACCCGTGCGCCCTGCAGAGAGTTGGGCAAATTCACCGGGTGGCGCACGGGTAGGCCGTGCTTCGACGCACCACCCGTGCGCCTGAGAAAGAGGGATAAATTAGCAGTTTTAAACACGTTCTTCATTTTCAAAACTCTCCAACTCGCGCACTTCCTAACCCTCCATTGTTTTGAAATTTCTCCAAGTTTTCACTCTAATTTGTCACATAATCCCTCCCCCACCACAATTGAACTTCACTTTGCATCGAATTCACATTTGCTTGAAGAATTGTGAGCAAAAGCACCTAGGGTTTAAATCCTCCACTTCGAGTTTAACTTAGAGAATTCCGGTAAGAACACCGTTTCTCCTTGTAAATTCGTTGTCAATTATGTATTAGGGATCATGATAGGTGCTTATTTTGATATTTTGCTATGAATGTGTGAATTATTCTTTGAGGCAAATTATCAAACACCTTGTGGGCTTGTGTAATTGAGGAGATTTAGGGTGAATTGTTGATGAATAAGGCATGGCCAATGATTGTTTAAGCTAATACTTGTCTAGAATGGCCATAATATTTGCTTGCTTGGGGTAGTTGATCGATCAAAGTAAAGGAGGCAAGTGAATTTGCATCACTACGATGTTATCTTTAATTCCCTACTTTGTTGTTGCCATTGATGATATTGGGATGCTAATAGAATGTATTCGGTACAAATTCCTTATGGCCGGCGAAGAAACCCACGAGTGGAAGGAGACGTGCACGCGGGCGGCTGACAACGCGACGCGGCACCACGAGGTCGATCGATCAAAAGCAGATCCGACATATGGGGTCAACTTAACAAATGCCGATGATCTTGAGCGATGGAATCGCTTGATCGGTCGCCAAATAGCTCCATCTCGCTACGCCGAGCGATGATTGTACCCAAACTTTGGGGATCCATGAGGGCGTGTGGCGTCTTTTTCGCCAAGGTAGGATGGACGAACTTCATGAGCCGAAGGTGGCCGACATTCAAAAAGCATACATTGGAGTTCTTGAGTACCGTGGAAGTACTCAAACAAGGCGGGACCTTTGAACCGTATATGATAAAGTTTCAATTGGGGAATGTCCGTAGACAAGCTGTTTATGACCCAATTGAACACCATTTTCGAGTCCCAACAAACGCTCGTACTCGCTCGATGCCTCATTATGATCAATACGACTTACGGAGAATGCTTGTGGAAACACCACAAACGGGGCCGATGTTGTATGCGCGCGGACCGCCAAAGCCTCATGGATCCGAATCCCGTTTTCCGATATATTCAATGCGTGTTGCATCCTCCGTGTTCGCCCCGAGAAAACATTGGAGGTATGACGACTAAGGAACTTTATCTCTCTACGGTGTATGGTCACAAACACCCCTACAACACCGCCGTTAATTTTGCCGAGCAAATTGAGCAGTTAGCTAGGCGGGAAGGAGGTACGATTTCTATAGGGGCCTCATTACCCCTATTGCCCGGCATTTCAATGTCGATTTCCGAGGCTTTGAGCCTATTCCGGCAAAGACTCGGGTCAATTTGGCATCGTTGCATCACATGAAGTTCATAGCACACGAAGACAACACATTGGTGCTTCTACAAAAGAAAGGTCTTTGCATTTCCGTTGCCTAACCCGCCATACACCACCGTCGATACATTGATGGACACCACCAACTTCTTAATGAACTCGCGCACATAACCGAATTACCGAGGGCTATAGAGTCAAGAAAGAGGCGCAGAGTTGAAGGTTTCTTGGATGAAGAAGATATGGTGGCGGAGGAGGACGACGAGATACATGGACGCGAAATGGGGATGGAACCTCATCACCCCCAAATTGGGTATGACAGACAGACCGAGTCCTCGCACAGAGGCGATTACCCCCGACAATCTCAAAGCGGGGATCGTCCCGGCCCCTCTCATAGTGGAGGACCCCGCATGCACTCGATTTTCAAGACATGTTCTATGCGTTTGGGGAGAACTTGCGTCGGCAAGAAAGAGAGGCGAGGCGGCAAGGAGAGGATTTGAGGCAAAGATCGAGTGATTTTCTCATATTAGGGAGGACTATGATCGGAGGTCCGAGGAGACTTGGCAAGTGCTCCAACATTACAAATGTGGCATATCTCCCAAGGCCACTTCCCACCGCCGCCGCAGCTTGTGATGATTGAGTATATCCCCACTTTTTGTTATTGAAATTCTATTTTTCCCCTTAGGACACTATAATTTCATTCAAGTTTGGGGGAGAGATAGTATTTTAATATATGAAAAGTGTGGATACAAAAAAAAAAAAAAAAAAAAGGTTCATGCATTTTGTGTTTTCATATAGTTGCATTAGAGCATGCTAGGTTGCATTTGCATTAGAGCACGTTTATAGCTTTAGCATGTTTATTGTTTTCGTAGTAGTTAGAGTGAGTTGATCGGCATGTTGCAACTTGCTATTTGTGTGTGTTGATTGAAAATTCATATTGTTGGGATTGGATGTTGGTAATGAGTTGATTGAGCCTTGAATAGATGACATTGAGCATGTTGATATGGAAAACTTGGTTTGATGCTTTGAATTACATAATTGCAAGCCTATGAGCTTTTGAGCCTTTTCCGCTTGTATCTTGTGATCTTGTTGTGATTTGAGTGTATCGTCATGTTGTTAGAATTCTAGAACTTGCTTGGGTATCTCTGTCACAAGGCCACATGTTGTATGCGGTGTGAATGTGATTAAAGGCCATCTTTGCTAGCCTTTTCAAGCCTTTTACCTACCTAAAGATGTTGAAATTCTAGTTAGCCAAGTTGAGCCTATAGCCTATTTCTTTGATAACCACAAAATTTAACCCTTGATCTTAATATATCCATCACCTTAAACTCGAATGTATAACGTTGAGTAAAGGAATGAATGAGGATGAATGGGTGGGAATTGAAAAAGTAGGATAAGTGGGCATACTTGGTTAAATGGGACATAAAGAGGAAGGAAAGGAGTTGAATAAAAAGTGTTGAAAATGCACAAATGAAAAAAAAAAAAAAATTTGATTGAAAAGTTGATAAACCTTGGGGCGAAGGATTGTGAATGGAGGCGTTTCTCAAAAGAAAGAAAGGAAATGGAGATAAATGAAGTCGATAAAAATGAGAGATAATTGGAGTAGCATATGGGATTGTAATGAAAATGATTGATATGCTCATCGGTCTACATATACTCGAGTTTGAGTCACTTTATCCAAAATTTCCTACCCAAACCAAAGAGCTTTCATTACAACCAAATGAGAAAGTCCTTTTTGATTCACAAATTGCATACACTCTAGTGGCGGAGATATGAGACAATTGCAAGCCTATGGTAATTTTGCGACATCGAACTGATTTGAGCATAAACACGTCATATATCCTCGAGAGATGAGAGTATACACTTAACTTTGAGAGTTGGAATTGAGCATTTCACTTTGTTTTACTTGAGGCGTGTTCTTTGATCGGATATTTGAGGCTTGATTGGTATGTTGCTTGACATTCATGATGAATAATATGAATTTCTTTTTGGATCCGTTGTGTGCGCTTTTATTCTTATCTCCTGTTGTGCTTTATCGTGTTTTCAAAAAAATTGTTGATCGGGACGATCAACGGTTTAAGTTTGGGGATTTTGATAAGTGTGAATTTTACATGTGTTTCGATGTGTATTTGAGCTATAATGATAAGTAAACATGCATATACTCGCGTTAAATGTTACATATTCACTCCTTGTGGAAAAGACATTACACTTTGCTTATTTTGTAGGAATTTCATGATATTTGAAGCTAATTGAATAAGAATATGAGGAAAGCAAAGTAGAAACGCGGAGAATTGAGTGGATATACGAAACATGAAGCCTAAAAGAGCGAAAGTTGAGCGTTCACGGAAGAAACAGGGGGCACACGGGTTAGGCGTGCCTCAAGACACCACCCGTGCACCCCTGTATAAGGTTGATTGAAGCTGCAGCATGGCGCACGGGTAGCCCATGCATGGGCGCACCACCCGTGCGCCCTACAGAGAGTCAGGATATCTCACCGGAGTGGCGCACGGGTAGGCCGTGCTCCGACGCACCACCCGTGCGCCCTACAGAGAGTTGGGGTATTCCAGCAGGGTGGCGCACGGGTAACCCGTGCGTGGGCACCACCCCGTGCGTCTGCTTGGCTGAATCCCTGTCTGCAAAGACATTAAGCCCTAAACATGATGGGGAGTATAAAAAAGGCTTTTGGGGGCGCACAGGGGAATTCCGGCATTTTTGGGATCTACAACACAAGACAAGAGTCAACTCTTGGAAGGAGACATCAAGGAGATAATCGGGTTGCATCGGAGCTTGAAGAACGGAGATACATCGAGAGATTGTCGACGTCCTAAGTTTTTTGCTTCTCTTTTAGTTTCACTCTTTTAGTTTCATTTGTAATGACTTTGAACACTTTGTGTGTAAGTTGTTTAATCATGTGTAGCTAAACTCTTGTGATTTCCGGATTTTGGAAGTAGATTAATGAACTCTTGTTGAATGTTTTAATCTTAGTTGAAGTTATTGTCTTGAAGCCTATTTGAGTACTTTGAGCTTATTCTTGTTTTATCACTTGGCCAATGATTTAACTTGTTTGATATATTGATTCATAATTCGAGAGATGAGTTTCAATATTAGATCTTAAGTACTTGACACGAATATTTGCATGAATCGAGAGGTTTGTGAATATTGTGAGGACATTTGATCTTTGATGCTTTTGGGAGTTGTGTATCTTATGTTGAGTAGAGATTCTAGCATAGATATTTCAATCTACATTTTATATGCATCTCGAGAGGGAGGATAAAATAGCTTTGTGATCGTCTTATAGGAATATTGATAATAACTTTGGCTTTGATTTAATCGGACAACAAGAGGATTATTAATCGAAACCTTAACTCGGAAATACATTTCATCATCTTGATACTTCTTTCATTTGTGTTATCTTATTTTCGTGTTTTAGTGATTTAAATTGTCTTAATCTCAAAACAACAACCATCAAATATTGATCGTCTAAATAAAAGTAAAACTATCTTGGCTCAATACTTAGCCTATTATTGATTTATTAGTCTCCGTGGATACGACCTTGCTACCCTATTCGATAATGAACACCGTACACTTGCGGTGAAGCTAAAAATATAGGCGAACAAGGAGAAAAATGTAATGCTTGCTTGAAAACTTTTTCCACCCCGTCCGATAAAATTTCGCATGAATATATGATTTCTTGTGAAAATTTTCAAAAAATATACTATTCACATTTCTCATTTTTCAAATATTAATCATATCAATTTATAATTTAAACAAAAGAAGATCACATCAACTATCATTATTATACAATCATATAACAAATATACTATTCATTCTATCTTATTTTTCAAATCACCAATCACATCTAATCACTATTATACTAAAAAAAAAAAACTATCAAGTCAACTATCATCATCACATTTTCATATATTGATCACACTCTCCATTCTCATTTTCTTAAAATAATTTTTTTACACTATTCTCTCTAAAAATAAAAAAAAGAGCGGAACGAAAGGTCAAACAATCACTTCCTTAAAAGTTTCTTCTTCTTCTTTATTTCATTTCATTTTTTCTCTTCTTTATTTATAACTATTTCTCACAATTTATTTTATGATAAAAAAAAAGATTGTTAGTGAAAACACCCTATTTAATATTCGAGGGCAAGCTAGAAGAAGAGCTGTCATTGGCTCATTGCCGTTATTAATGCGTATTTTTCGTGGATTTTGAGCTACTACCAAAGTTTGATTACATATTATGACACCCATCATTTCCGTAGATGCAATACTTTATGATTGAGAATAGTTTTGTTGGATATTTAGTATTATGGCAACAATTTTAAAAAAAAAAATTGCTACTATCCACATATTATGATATGGCGAAACCTTGTTTGATACGGTAATTCATGAGGTTGATCATAGAGTTCCAATTCAAACCAAAACCCATAAAAATTACGTTCTTTGTGTTTTTCAGAATTCGTCTCATGTATAAGACAACCTCTTATAATATTAATGATCTCATCAAACTATATCATATTACGGCGTGTAAAGTATATATTAACATTGATATTACAAAATATGTGGATATTAACAATTTAATACAACAAACACTGCATGAATATTGTGCATGTTTCAAAATCCATTTGTAATGAGCTTTTAGGTATACAAGTCCTTAGAAAAAAATAACTTTTTTGTTGTTATTTAAGAAGCTATAATTTGTGACTTTTGAATTTTATTTATTGTACTTTTGTTGGATTTTCGTTACACTGCATTTCCACTAAACACTTAATTATACTTATAAGCACTTTTCGTAAAAAGTCACGGAAATCTATGAAATAGATGAACTTCGATTCCAATATGTATTATTTTGCACATAGATGTCAAGCATGGAGCTGTCTAGGCATCAGAAAGTGTGAGTTTAATTTGTGCAAAACGTAAATTACCCTTAAAATTAAAATCTCAATTAATTTAATCATACACTTATCATTTCTCACCACCTTTTTGGTGTCTTCTTTAGCTTTCTTTTCCTATTGGGCTTTATTAATGTGAAGAATGATAAGGGTTTCAAAGCCACACAAGCTAAGGATATCCTTTCACCTTTTTTTTTTTTAATGAAAAGGTCATTTATATATTCTGCCCAAGCTATTAATCAAGAATCAAACTACAACTCACAATTCACGCTAAAAAAAATTATAATTTTTTTAGTCGAATATTTGACAAATGGATAACTGAGAAACAAACAAAATTGTAGTAGATGGTACAAATAAAATTGACAAGATGAAAAGATTCTTAAGGCAGAAAATTCCCAGATAAGAAGATTGGAACAAAACTCATCATACACTAGGAAAACAATACTGAAAACTAAAACCAAGGCTGCGATTGGATATGAAAAAGAGTTCATTTTCGTTCCACTAGAGAATTTTTTCTTTAACCAAACACGCGATTGTTTATGAAAATTTTAGAAAATATACTATTCTTTATTTCACTATTCACTTACTCACACATTTCTAACTACCAATCATATCCAATCATTATTTTACTATTTTTAAGTCAAATCAACTTTCATCATTACTTTTTCATCTCACATCCAATCACATTCTCAAAATTAATTTTTTTCTTCTAAATTTTTTTTTTTTACCACTATTCTAAAGAAATGGAAATTTTCAAAATGAAAGACATCCAATCGCACCCCAAGTTTTCTAGGAGGACAATGGATAATATTTCAATCATAAAATCCATCATCCACACACTCAAATCAAATACAACATCTAAGGATGCCCACGGGGCAAGTCTAGGACAGGTTTAGCCAAACTCGAGACATGTCCGGCCTAGAAAATATTGGACCTAAGACTCGACCCACCTCGATGGAAGACATGCCCAAGCAAATGCAAAAAAGACAAACCCCAAGTGCATAAGAAACTATTCCAATAATGCTTTTACAATTTTCAGGAATTACCCGTTATAATTTACTACTACTAAAATAATCCAATCTCAATGGAAGAAAGCAAAATCTGGAGCTATTCGCCGCTGTAGAACAAATGATAAAACAACTTGTTTTTAAGCTAACATAGCAGACAGAGCAGAAAGATTATCATCAATAAAGTAGACTAGCACACGAGTAAACTGAACAACTATCGATAACTGACTGTAGATATATTTGATTACAAAGAGACGGTATAAACTGAGCTATTACAGATACAAAGCACTCGTAATATGTCAAAAAGACACCGTCAACCAAATAGCCATGAAAAATGGAAATGTAACGTCTATTTACGTAATGCTGTTTTAAATGCAAACAGTTCACATAAATTCGCATCCATGAATATCATCAAAAGAGAGAAAATCATTACAAATAATCAGAATCCAAGCATATATGAATTGGCCTGTGTGTATCTTTATATACATCTCCGGACCAAACCAGCTTGCAGATATTCTAGCATCAACAGAGTCCCAACATCTACAAGAGCTTACATATAAATTCTGGCGAAGAAACAACACACATTCCTCTAAAGACACATTAGAACTATGCAGCTGTTGCATTAATGAAATTAGATAACAGCATAATTATATTACGTAATTACTGCTAAACTTGATATTTTCTTCAACAAAATAGGCACTGAACCCTAAATCCTTAACTCCACCGACTTGTCTCTCCTAAATTTTCGGAACTCCAAGCGATATGTCCCAGTTTATCTTCTTTTACCTCATAAACCTCATGCATGACATATATCTAGGGTAAATCACCAATGTGAGAATAGCATTTGTCAAATACCAAATTCTTTAGAGAAATAGAAGAAAGTTGAGTTATCCTGATCGAGGTGGAACCATATTTTAAGGAACATCCACCCCATAAATACATACTTGCAAACAAGAGGTGAAAAACCCGTTGTGTGAAGACAAAACAAGTGATAACAATCTAGCAGCTTTGAAGCCATACAATAGTTCATTAACTGATTTCAAACATCTAAGAACCACAAAATCATGCTTTTGAATAAAGCATATCGATCAAGGAAACTGAAAAAAAAAAAAAATATTTTTGTGAGTACACGTGACTGAAAACATTTGTCATGAGTTCATGTGATCAAAAAACAGAGCGACATGTAAACAGCAAAACAGAACTGCAAGGGAAACAATCAGATGAATTGTTTAAAACAAAATAAGGTCAATACTCTCACTTGTGCAAAATGATAAATCATCTTCTAACTTATCTAAATAAAACTAAATAAAGACAACAGCATCTGATAAAGTCACTAAATTTTCATACCATTCTGAGATAAATGTAAAAAATGACAAATCATAAGGACAACATTCTTCTACATAAGGTCAGATAATAATTGTCCCTAATGGAATAATATCAACCTCATAATGAGCATAATGCTAGGGTAGGTTACTTTCTACCACAAATACCATTACATATCTAATGTGGAATAAGCTAGCTTTCAACATTTAAAGTAACCACCTCCAATAACATAGCCTATTCAGCAAGTAGTACCCAGAACACAAAAATTCATTAAAACCGATGAACACAATAATCTCTCTTACTAACGACAAAATACTGAAATAGGCATTAACTGCGTACCAAGATCATCATCTTAAGAACTTAACCATGGGCAGAGAGTAAGTAACTTAATAGATAAATGATTGAGAAGAGGGTAATATTGAGGACCTAGGACTAGCTATTCACGTATGTAAATGACAACACAAAGTCATACTGGTATATTCAAGAGGGTAATCGTTTAGCTATATCACGGATTTACATGACATAGTCACAGTTGTAAAATTTAAGGGATTCACACTTTGCCCTTCAAAGTAAATAAATGATTACCTTATATTGATATTACCAAGAGATTTCCTCTTCTAGGATTTCCATCCGAATTAAAGACATAGGAATTTGCATTCTTTATTGCATGTTTAGAGATACTTTGACTGAAAAGATAATAAGGCCCCACCATTTTCAACTTCAAGTAGAAAATAATGGACACTTACCTGAAAAGGAACAGAAATCCCACGACAAGTGACAAGTAATCCTACACACATAATCCATATACTTATTCGTTACTTACCAAATAAGTAGGTTCTTTATCTGCAAGATCACAGTTCTTATACCATAACTAACCTAGCAGACACGTGTTTATGTACCAGTGAATGATACAAGAACCATTACCACACATTTTTCTTTGGTAACTCATCCATTTTTTCGTAAAGTTTTACTAAAGTACATTGGTTCAGACACAAGGGCGTGCAGCAATGGACATAACAAATATACCAATCCTTAAGATATGCAACGAATCTATAAGACATGACATACTAAAATACTGTCGTGACATATTAAAATACTGTCGCGACATACAGATTTAGAACTAGTTTCTTACATAACAAAGCCATTCCATATCCCTACATGCAAAATATCCGAATCAACATCAAAGATTATATAAGTGGTAGCACTTTCGACTTCTTATTAGTTCAAACCAAGAGGTCAACTTTTATCGTATGTATATCTCCATAAGCACCCAAAGGAAACCTTCAAAATGTTTCCCCCAGCTCAATCCCGAGAACATACCACCAGTGATAGAAATTAAGAATAAATTAAACACGAGAATTGAACAAAGCCAATTCTTTGGACATCAAATATAACTAACCAACAATTAAAAAATCAAGAACACTGAAAACTTCTAACTGTACACCAAATAGGTTAATCCTAGGAAACCACATTCCCTGTATATCAAAGTACAGAACCAAAGCAGATTTTATCTTCATCATTCAACATCAAATAGAGAAAAAAATATCAAAGTACGCGAGCGACATTTTCTTGTTAGGGTTTCGCGCGGTCAGCCGAATCTCCGAAGTGAAAGAGATGAGCGAGTTGTTGCCGAGCGTGAAATTGGAGACGGAGAACGAGTCGACCCGGAACTCGGGGAGCTGCGGGCGGAGGACGAGCCACACTATGAAAGTGACGGTCCCGAAGATGATAACAAGCCCGATCACGAAGGCGAAGATGCGGCGGAGGCAGTTGGCCCGGCGGACGGACTCCGGATCGTACTGGTAATTCTGGGGGTAGTAGGCGTTGTTGTTAGGGTAATTGTAGTAGGCGTTGGCTGGAGGAGCGGCGGCGGCGTAAGGGTAGGCGGCGCCGGAGGGCGGTGGGTTGGCTGAGTAACCGTTGGGGTGTGGGTTTGGGGCGGGATAGCCTGTAACGGGTCTATTGGGGTCCTCCATGTTTGACATCAATTTTTGCAGAGAATCAAAAAAATCACACGCACTGAGTGGGTTTGTGCGTGTGTGGGAGAGGAGGAAGAAGATAGAGAGAGAGTTTATGGGTCGTGAGGGTCACTAAGAAGTGATTTTCTCGCTCTCTATTTCTGCACCATCTCTTTATTTTCTTGGGTGAAACTTTCGAAGGAATATATTTTCTTTAGCTTATTCTGAACCGTTTTTATACATGTTTATGACGGTGACAATAACAGAGGTGGTCCAGGTGGATGAGTGGAGTACTTGAAATTACTATTGTACCCCGACTGATATCTATTATAAATGTAATATTAGTCAATTAAACACAAAATTTAAGAGACGGTATCAGTGATATTAGCAATGGGACGAATCGTATATTTTGTTGGAAAAATTGGAAGGTGTATACCGAATGGCTGGAAAACAATCGAAGCAGAAGTAACGATATAAATCAAAAATGTCGAGGTAAGAGTTGGATTTTTTCTCTTTAAGACGAGATTGCCCCGCCACGGTGTCACTTTACGAAATCCAGAATCGTCTCCCAAGATACAACGACAATCTACTTGCGATAGTAGCACTACAAATCGCAAGAACAACAAACGCTAAGATGTTTTTGAACTCTCTTGACAAAGTTATGCAGAAGAATGAAGGCGTAAATTCGAATTGCAAAAAATGAAGCAAGAAATTTCGAATTTGATGTGTAAAAATGAATTATGGGGTGATTTATATAGAGCTCTGGTGTCTCTTCAGATGGGTGCAACCCTGGTCGGATCGGTCGTGACCGTCGGATCGCATCCTGTGGTTAACATGATTGCCTGGTTCGATTTTCCAAAACTTTAAGGCTCCTCACGTATGATTCTCGCTAAGTCACCGCCACCCGAGCCGCCCGCCACGTCACCGAGCCATTGGATGAACCCTGGTTCGATTTTCCAAAACTTTAAGGCTCCTCGCGACGATCGCGGTGCGCCTCAAAAGCGCCTAACGCGAGCCGGCTCGGACGGTGAGCACCGTCCGAGGTGCCTTTTGAGCTAGCCAAAGGTTAGTCAAAATCGACTTAGTCCATTAGGGTGTACCATAAGGAGTTCCACTTGATTACTCCTTATTAGTGGTGAAACTCTTTACTAACTAGTTAAACATTTACTATGTTTCCTATGTAGGATATGACTTTCCATATTCCCACCCTTTTATATTCCGTATATAAAAGCATTTTAAGTGGCCAAATTTATGCATTTATTTCTCATTCACCCGATATTGGTTTTGAGAAATTCAAAATGCTAAACTCATCTACCCGCGGTGTAGATGACGTTTATCTCATTTATTTCATACTTTGAATAAATGATCCACTTAAATAATTGGTCAAAATCGGGTCAAAACCCAATTTAATAAAACCAATTCCAACATATTTAAATATAATTTCAAACAAAATCTAAATCCATTAAATATAATTATGCTTTTTTAGATGAAAAAATCTAGGAAATGTATGGTTTCGATTTCAATGGGAATTCCTTTTTACAGTGTTTTGTGTGAAAAAATGATAGAGTTGTGGGCACTGGGCATAATTATGGTATCGGAATGAAAGTTTACGTAAGAGTAATAATTAATAAGTTTTTGTTTTTATATTTCATCAATCAAATTATATTGATTTAAAAAATATTATTTAATTAATGTGAATCTCATTGGTAAGAGTCATACTATCTCGTTAGCGGATTGTAAGAATTTTAAATTTGATAAAACACAATGTTCAATGAGTTGGAAAAGGTAGAAGGGAAAAGATAAATATAAAAGAAACTGAAAGACAACGATGCGCAAGATTTTACAGTTTGAGGGTGAAAGATAAATTTAATTACTAAATATTTTTATTTAGTACAATGGAGGATATTAGAGACATACACGGATGAGATCGAACTTTCACAATTATTCGACAATACAAGTTTCTAACACTCGAGCTAAGTTTTTTACATGTACAAAGTCCCTCATAAGTGAAAATATATCTCGTGTTGCAGACTCGCGATCAATTTGGTATTGAATTAGTGTATATAATAATTAACTCTAATTCATTACTACTTGAAGTCAAATGATAATAGAAAATAACTTAATTATAAAATCCATAGTATAATAATGGAAATCTGGCTGTCGAATTAATTGTATGACTTCTTGGATTTATTGTCCAGGCGCTTCTATTGTCGGTTGACCTAGATTTCATCATAAGCATCCACAAATTTGAAAATTTAATGCAAGGAATGATTATTTTATATTTGTTTATTAGGTCAAACAATCATACACAAGGCCCTTTGTTTGGGTGGACCTTTTCGTCTTCAAGTATTGGGCCTAAATGGTCAATACAAGACTCTTGGCTTTGTTTTTCTATTAAAGGCCAACGCCTGTTTAGTTTTTTTCTCCTCCAGAGTTGTTATTTCCAACATTTATTTTGTCCAATGTACCATTCAATGTGACTCATCATGATGAAATAAATTTATTTAATTTAACATTTGAATGAGATTATTGGGACAAAAACGTTCTTTAAATAAATAGTTATGGCTCGATTCAAGTATTTCATAAAAAAAAAAAAAAAAAAAAAAAAACAGATACATAATCCCTGCATAGCATTTGTTATAAATATTTAGGTTATTCAAACATTAAGAGCTCACATTTCCACATAATCTGAGACTTGAGAAATATTGAGCCTAGTTTTAACCCAACTAGTGCCAAATAGGGATGAAAAATGAACCAAGCTAATCGATACTCAATCCGAGATCGATCATTAAAAGTTCGTTTGAGCTCGGTTAGTTAACATAACGAACCAAGCTTGAACAAATTTTTCCATTTTGATAAGATGTAAAGTTCGGCTCAAAATCAACTCGATTAGTAAAAAAAATGTGGGTAAACATATCAAGCTACTCGAACTCGATTCTTGTTCATCTCGACTAAAGCTTGTTCGAGCTCGATTCGATTTATAATCAAACCAAGTTCAAACATAATATTTGAAGCTCGATTAAAATTCAAACAAGCTCGAACAGACTATGTTCGCACGACTCGACTCATTTACACCCCTAGTGCCAAACTCATGATTTGTTCAAACAGGAGATTTCAGATGAAGTATTACACACCACATTCATGTATTTTTCTTACATCAAGTGCTAAAGAAACTTAAACAAAACCAAAATGAAGCTTAAATAAGTTTCTCTCTTAAAGATCCAGTATCAAGATGATCTTTTTACATAGTATTTTTAGCATTTGGCTGGACAAGGGAAAAAATGAATTATAACATTATATACATGTGCTGCACTGAGAATCCAAAAAAGAAAACCAAAGAGACCAAAAAAGCGCAAAAGTTTTAACGTTTGGAAAGAAAAACGCCCTGAACTATATATAGAAACCTCAACTAAAATGAGCAAGAAAAGAAAGAAACAAGTACCTGCAACTCACAAATTCCGTCCGCTGGGCCGTCGAGCATCATTCCTTTGAGACTTTTAGCCAGCCAAATTGCAGTGTCCCTCGGAGAAACCTTTTCCTTTCCGAAAGGTTTCAAAACAACCGCAAGTTCTTCTAACCGGTTCTGCTGTAGCAAGTCGGCCGACAGTTCTAATAGTCCTTCAAGTGCATCAGCTCTTTGCCTGAACGAATTGACGTCTAAAGTTTCCTTAGCAGCTGGTGTTTCTCCCTGTGCTGCACAAGGGTCCGATTTTGCTACTTCGAAGAATCTGATTTTGCAACCGTCGGGGTAGGATTTGTAGTCGTCACGTCTATTTCCTTTGTGACAGGGTTTTCAGATATATTTGAAGTAGGAGTCGTATTTTTCGGAGCAAGGAGATGATTTTGAAGCAGCAGGAGAAGCTGGAGTTATTACATCAACCTCGTCTCTTACAATGTTTATCAACTTTCCGACATCCACGGTATGATCCATGTTTCCTAGGAGTGGATGCTCGGTCCCGACTTGAAACGGCTGTGACGTATCACATGTATCACTTCATCAAATGCGGTGGGAGATGAGCTGTACCAGCTGGTTTTCATTAACTTCATTTTGCACCAGAAGTCCTTTGTCTGACGACAAATCCTTCACCATGAACTTGTCATCACCACTGGATGCTGAAGAAAAGTTTGACTTTGTCATGAGATTGGGCCTACTGCTCGGACTGATAGTCGGAGAATCTTCTCCACCCAAAAGTAAATCGTCTGTGCGACGAAACGAGATCTCCATATTGACATTGGAACTCATTTGCTCATCACAAGCATTCACATCCATTATTTTGTCATCCGAGCGTTCTTGAAATTGTACAATGGAGCATACTGTCGATTCACGGTTATTCCCAATATACTTTACCGATGAATTTTCCAATCTTTCGGAGTGTGACGAGGAAGGGGTGGAACAGCTCGGTCTAGAGTCATTAATTTCAACTTCAGTTTCTTGCTGTTTATTAGTTTGGCAGTTAATCTCACAATTTTCCCTAAAGCAATTTCCGATCCCTTCTGGGGAAGACGAGGCGACATTAACGATTTCAGCTTCAGTGGCTTGCTTGTGATTATGAAATAAATGTTCTGACGAGCCAATAAAAGGAGTGGTTGCATCGTCACAGAGCTCAAATCCTTGGATAGATACGGAAGAGGATGCAGAATTGCTGCTATCTGTTTGCATTCTCTTAGAACCTGACCCGTTAGACCTTTTAGAATGCTGCACAATTTCTTTTGTTATATGTGAACTGCAGCCATAAGGCACCGGTTTTGTAGGTTCAGGATCCTGAACATCACTAGGACCAGTCTTCGTGTTATTATTCGTGGTATTGGGAGTGTCACATCCCACTTGCCGCATCCGGCCCGGAAATGACGGCCTCCGGGCCAGGGTCGGAGGTGTTTTTTGTCTTGGCCTTGTAGAAAATCCTTCTTCAGCAATAAGCTTCATGGGACCGGAGGGAGGGATCCCTTCATGTCTTGCTTTGGTCTTCGGAGGGGTTTCCATGACAGGTAACTTCACAAATAGGTCATCATTATAAACCAAGCTCATAACAGAATTTGTCCAAAAAAGAAAGGGACTTACAAAAACCACTCTTGAGGTTTAGCTTAATTATAAAAAAATCCAGTTATGTTTCTATAGTATAAATACCCCATTGAGAATTGTATTTGTTTTATAAATACCACCTAAAAATGTGCAGTTTGTAATAGAAACGAATGTCAAGGGGGTATTTGTATTTTTAAAAGATAACTGGGTTTTTCATAATTAGGCTAAACCTCAAGGGTGGTACTTGTAATTATTGCAAGAAAAAAAAAAATACGCACTCTTTTTTTACCTGGTGTTTCAAAGAAGGTGTTCCGTTTATTCGTTTAGATGAATCAGAGTTCGCCTTTGATGATGGTGTCTCAGCAATACCCTTAAGACCATAATTAATTGGACCTGGTTTGGTGACTCTAGGAGATGCTTCTACAATTACTCTTTGGTTGTTAGCAACACTTGCTCTCGCATGGTTGCTTCTCATAGGAGAACTATTCTCTCTATTTTTTCCTTCTTTCAGAGCTATCATAATGTTTTTGATCGTCTTCGGCTGTTTTAATTCATTGTTATACCCCTGCTCCTCATGCAGTGTTTTCCCAACATCGTGTTCTTTAACATCACCATCAACAGAAGCCGAGTCTGTACCAGTTGATTTATGATCACGGTTCACAATGTTCCTCTCGTTTGACATTAAGCTATCTCTGTCACTGCAAGAACTGTTGCTACTTTGGCTTTCGGCCATACTCTTTCTACTTTCACGAGCAGTGGAAAGGGGTTTCTCGGGCGAAGGGTTATAGGATGGACGGTATTGGTCGATATAAGACTGTAGATATGGGTGCTTCAGCAGTTCAGATGCCTGATAATTAATGAAATCAAGTAAAATATAAGTCTTCTTTAAAAATAAAGATAAAAAGAAGGGTTAATTACAATTAATTCCCCCCAGATTTAGCATAATTACAAAAAATAAATAAATAAAAACTTATCTTTTAGAATTACAAATACCCCCTTAAAAGTTACAAACACCCCTTGAGGTTTGTATTTACCTAACAAATACCCCCTCTTGAGGGTGCAATTTGTAAAATAGAAGCAAATGTCAAAGGGGTACTTGTAATTTTGAAAGATAACTGGAGTATTTGTATTAGGCTAAACCTCAGGGGTAGTTTCTGTAATTATCCCTAAAAATAATATTGAACTGATATTTGTTGCGTTCTTACACTTGACCGATGTTCAGGTTTTTCCTAAGCATGCTCTTGATTAGAGATTTCCTGTTAGGTAAAAACACGAGTCAAATTTATTTTCATTATACTACTGCATTCAATGATATAATCCGAAAAAAATGAATCAAACTGGGATTTTGCAAATTTGTGATTTGACCATAAGGGTAAATCTTCGCACAAGGATAAGCTGAAACCTCATCTTCAGCCAGGCAGCATAAAGGACGAAAATAATTGAGAAATTAAGTGAATAAACACATACCGCCATAGAAAGACTACACTTACAAGGATGGGGAGTAACAGGAGGCAAAGGTCCCATAGATGATCGGTTAATCTTGCTTATCAATCCCGCCATGTCCTGAAACATGTATCAAGCTATTAAGGATAAATATGAGCTTAAACAGTGTTAAGTCCTGAAAAAACAGATATAAGGGGAAAAAGGAGAAAAAGTCTAGAGACAAGAATATTATGTCACAATACATCGTTATGGCATAGAATAACAATTTTTAACTTTTTTCAGGGGCGTTTCACTATAATTCACAGAGAAATAAAATGGGAAGCACTAGGGCGAAGATATAATTGAACAAAATAAGGACAGGAATTCTTACAAAAGCCTTGAACGCAGGACGATGAGCAGCCATTTCATACATACAGCATCCTGAAGGAAAATTGAAACATTACAAAATGGCAATCAAAAAAGTCAGTTGTCGTCATTCTATGTTATCAAAGAAGAGGAAAATAAACATTGACATACCAAGAGACCAAATATCGGACTTAAATCCATAAGGAATATCAGCAAGAAGTTCAGGACACATGTAATTAGGAGTTCCAACTACCTGTGTAAAACAAGATGATAACAGTTGGGTCTCAGAAACCTTGTACATTTGAACAATCGAAACACAAAGTATGATCTTGGCGGAAAAATACTGGAATGGGTACATGAACATGACATGCATTACGTCATCAGGTGCTTTAGACCATATGCTAGTAAATTTATCTCTTGACAACCCTGAAGCAAATTTTGGAATCTTGGATGAAACAAGATTCCCAGCAAGCAATTTCAGTTTTGGAAACCAGTTTCATTTTCTCTCTTTCCTTCAGATTAAACCACGTATTTTACTTCTGAAATATATCGACAAGAACCTGTCGAATTCCATAAAAGTTCATGACAGGACCTTTTAATCGGATTTCATATTTTTACACATATGGACCAAAAGTACATGTTTTACAGCTGCATACTTGTACTTTGAACATCAAATGCTGCCATGAGTTCATCTTACTATTTAAACAAATTCTCTTCCCTTTTCAAATAGAAGTGGGTTGATAAAATCAATCCTCTGAGGTTCAAACAAAATGATCAAGGGAAACACAATCAAATACATTGTATTTCTTGATTTCGTAAGTATTTAACTACACCAGGGAAAAGAGATGGACTTTATGCATATTAAGCACATACCGAAGAAGCCAAATCATCTGCCTTCAAAGTTTTAGCAAGTCCAAAATCACCTGCTCAAAATGAAAGTTAAAAAAAGGAAAGACAATTAGTTCCTGAGGCTGGCATCCAGTAAGTAGAGTTAGTAATTCAACCAACGAAATTACAGTTCAAGCTTACCAAGACGAACATCTTGATCTTTGGTAAGAAAGATATTCGAACACTGCCAAGAAAGTGCTACGGAGATCAGTCCCACATAAGCGTTTAAGATAACAGAGAAATTATAATAATGAATCACATCAAACTCAGAGGCCTACTTTGAGATCCCGATGCAGAACGAAATTGGAATGCAGATACTCAACAGCCAATAATAGTTGAGCAAACCACTTTAACAGTTTCTGCAAAGCGTACAGGATTATCAAAAAAAAAAAAAAAAAAAAGAAGCTTATTTTTCAATCAAATATTGCGGAAGAAAGAACGAATAATTATCTTAGTGGCAAGAACTCAAACCTCCTCCGGGAAGTACTGGCCATTGGCTTTTTTCATCAGTTCAGCCCTGTTACAGTTCAATCATTGACAGTTCATAAAAATAAGGAGAAGAATAATCTTATAAACATAAAAACATATTGTCTTTCCAGTTAAAAACGCATCACACAACACTTACATGTCACCGCCCCGCAGTAGCCAGTAACTATGCAAACATAGCATCCCTGCTTTAGCAGTTGACAACGAAGAGCTCAGTGGGTAAAATAAGAAATCTATGATACTAAACCAAAATTAATAATGGAATTATATGAGTGACTGGAATTAGAAAGGTTCATGGATCATTACCTTTTCTACCCAAGCTTCCTTGAACTCTACGATGTAAGGATGTTGTATTCGTGCAATTAATGCCATCTGCATATTTTAAAATTTAAATAGCCAGAAAACACCTCTTATATTTTATAACCAAGTACTTAGAAACACATATGCACGATCATTACACATTAGCTCAAATAAGAAGAAATTGGCAAGAAATTCCATCAAAAAATGTTGAAACAGATTATAGAACTAATGAAAATGCCAGTGCCTTGTTTTTACCAAGTACTTATTCAGACAAGCACAGTGAATATGGGAGCTAGTTATACATTATTCTCCAAAGATTAATCAAGATCCCCAAAACAGTAAGAAGAATATCAAATCAAAATTAAAGGGCACAGTTATAAGCTATAACGAAAGAAATATTTGTGATAATTATTTAGAAAAAAAAATTCACCAATCTGCAGAAGTCAAATCAAGTTAAGGTAAATTAAAGAAAATCCTTGTACCTCTTGATGAGCTGATCTCCGCAACGTTCCGTTTGTCGAGCTAATCGAATCTTCTTAAGCACATACCTATTTTTCATTTCCAGAATCAGGCAAAAGAAAAGAGAGAAGAAAATAAGATGATACATTTTTCCATAAATTGAAAATCATAATTCTATAATCTTCATAAATCTCTAAAATTGACTTTTTTCGAAATTCATACTTTTTCCTTTCCGACTTGTGATTGACCAAAATGGCTGCCCCAAAAGCTCCACGGCCAATCTGCTCCATTATCTCATACTGGTCCATTTTCGATTCCATCATTCACCAATCAATAAGCCCAAAACACACTTTCACTATTCCCCAATTCTCGATTACAATGCAGATACCCCAGATAAGCGTAATCCCTGTAACTCTACTTCCAGAAAAATCTCACTATATACGCATACACACAATACAATAAACCCAGACAACAGCAATCTCGGTCGCTCAAATCTCTGATTATCTCACCAAGTCAAACTGCTATGAAAACACATGTACGCATAAACACAATACTAAAAATGTGTTGACATTAACCTAATCTTGCGATCTTCAGCCGCTCTTCTGCCCATTCGCCGATCAATTCCCATAAAACCACACATTCAACACAAATTTCACAAGAAAGCAAATAAGTAAACAAAACTGAGCACTAAAACTCTTAGAAATAAAGCAATCCCCAAAATGAATTGAATGTAAATCAACTTCTCCTTCTGGCCACTCGAGAAATGAGAAAATTTTATGGATTTAACCAAATGAAGCAGGAGCTAGCCGGAGCTTTTCCTGTGTGTGTGTGTTTTGTTTTATTTTTTTTTTTTTTCTGCTAAGCTTTTGCTTTCTCTTTCTTTTTGGGGGTTTATTGGTAAGGACTGTGATCTGTGGATAAAAGATTAGAATATTAGATTTAACTACTGGTTTAGCAGTTAATCATAGTTAGGTTTGAGAGGGGGTAGGGGGTGGGGTGGGGATGGGGGGTGATATTACAACTCCCAACTAATTCTTTCTGTGTCTTTTTTTAAGTTCAAAATGGCTAGGGGTAGGGGAGAGAGGTATTCACTGCGACAGCCCTACAATATCTTCTGTGAGCTGTCAATCAAATAAAAGGGATTTTTTACCTGAAACAAAGAGAATGTTTGGCAAAGTTTATAAACAACAGCTTATAAGCTTAAGTGGTTTGTGAATTGTGACTGTGTAAGTTGCAGGTTGCTCCTAATGTTAGTCGAACGACTCGATCGACTTGGAACAAAAAAAGTTTTACAAAAATTAGGTTTTGTATACGTTTTATATATAGTACATATATAAAATGAATAAGTTACTGAACAAAAAAAATGAGTCAAAGATAGTGGTTAATGTTTGTGAGTCAAAGTCATACTCAATATGAGTGTATTTGGCTATTCAGATAAACTTCACACCAAGAATGAATGGCTTATATAATCCCTTAGGTCTTGTAGCATTGATTCTTCTTAGTTGCTAACAGTATATTATATTTAATTTTCCTTAAGACCCTATATTAAATTTGTCAAACTAAAGAGACGGAAATTGAACAAAAAAAGGGCTCAATTTCAAAGTTTGACTCGTGCAAAAAAATTGATGGGATCAATCCGGGAAGGTGTTAGAGACTGATGAATGAATATCTTTAAAATCTTTTGGCCTAACAAGTGGTATGAAGTTGTAAAATATATGGTCAGACATCTTTTTATAATAAATATAAATAAATATGTTTTCTCGTTTTGTGTTTTTGAAAGATTACGCATTCTTAGAAACCACTCACATTCAATTGGAAGATCAGTGATCAAGGAAAAATCTCTTTTTATTGATCAAAAGAAAAAAGAAAACAAAATAATATGGCTAATTTTGAGTATGCTAATTGTTAGCTATTTGCCGACAAATCCCAGCTGGTTTTCAAGATTGAAATCCAAATAATACAATTACATATGGGACCAAGGCCCATCACAGCCGTCAAATTACCAAACTATACAGATTTAATCTGGGCCGTTGATCTAAACAATAATTTGCCATATTATTACTCGATCCCAGTAGAGAGATGAGGCTCAATTCTGTTCTTCAATCATTGTAGAATACTTACTATAACTGGAGAAGTAATTGAATAGTGTAAATTGCAGGTGGCAAATTTATATTCGGTCAAAAGTAATTAAAAAATTACATGATAAATTTTTTATATGTAAAATTAATAATTTTTCAAAAGTGAGACTTTTAAGTCTGGGAAGATAAAATGGAAGGCGAGATTAGGCGACGCTTAAAAGAAATAAAAATTCAAATAAATAAAATTATGACTACGCAAATTTTTTTTTTTGGTCGATCTTAGATTATGACCACGCGACTTGAAGTAAGTACTAAATATGTTAATCAGAGTGGTCTAATGGTTATTAATACTCTCAAGAGTGATGAAACTAGGAATTTTGGGTGGGGCCCAATTAATATTAGCGAGGAATAGAGTTCATCGCCTCATCGGTTTTTTGGCTACTTTTCCAAAATAGAAATAGTTTTAACCATGTTTTTAAGTTATTTTTAAGTTCAAATTTTCACTATCTTTTTTTCATTTCTATGGACGGTCCATGACTCGGTACCAAAAAAATGTACCACATCAATTTTTGAAATATAATCAAGACGCCATCGAAAAACACAAAAAGGGTATGTCGGTGTCAAAATGACTAATAAACATGTTTTGAAAATTATGACTATTTTACATTTTTACAAAACGTAAGTGGACATCTTGTCCATTACAACATATAAAAATGAAAAACAATACATCAAATTTAAAATAAGTGGAAGTTTTGAATTGTATTAATTCAATCACATCTTAATATTCAAAAATAAATAACAAAATACAATTACATCAATATACCAAAAATGACAAATAGAGACACAATAAAATAATGCAAAAGTCAAGTTAAAGTTTTATGGCGGAACTTAAAAAATAACTAAGAATCATATTTTTCAAGATTCACAAATCAAAATAGGAAAAAGGAATGAAATATAATTGAAGAGTGAAGACATTTTTTCCCATTTTTCTATTTTTTTATTTATTTTAAGATTAAAATGTGAAATGACCAAAATATCCCTACTTTTTTTTTCAAAATTTGAGGGGGGCCCAATGCCCCCCTTGGCCCCTTAATAGCTTCGTCCATGCTCTCAAGCCCAGACTAGAAATTCAGGGTTCGAATCACGTTACTCTTATCTCTCAGGATATGTACTAAGAAAATATTAAATATAAATAGTATAAATTTTATTTTAGTATTTACTAATTAAAATGCTTGAGTTTGATAAAAGGAAAAACATTAAAATTATTAAATATTTCCTAGCAATCAAATTCTTCATATTTTTTTTAATATTTTATCATTTTACAATTTTCAGAATTTATTATGATCCAGAAAAACAAAAATTATATATGTGATCTTGATATAACTCAATCGGATAATATATATATATATATATATATATATACTAGAAAACACCCGTGTGTTACACATAATTTATCCATAAGATAAAATTTTAGTTTCTTAAATTTGTTTGTGATAATTAGAAGAGACCGAAAATGCGATTATAAATAAATAAATTTGAAAGCCACATACATATTATATAAATATACTAGATATCTTGTTTCAAAACTCGTATATAATATATACGATTTGCCGATTAAATATTATTGGATTAAATATTTTATTAAATTAAATATTGGTTGGATTAAACTTTAGGATATACATACATATAGTTGATTGGATTAAATATTAATTTTGTCGCTTAATTTGCATGCGGTCAAAATTAATTCAATTTTTGGTTGTCTTTTAATGTCTTTTAGGAAAGAATATCAACTTATAATAATTAGAAAAAAACTTGTCGGATATACATACATATTATATAAATATATTAAATATCATTTTTCAAAACCCGTATATAAAATACATGAGTTGGCGATTAAATATTCATTGGATTAAATATTTAATTGGATTAAACTTGTCGGATATACATACATATATTATATACGTGACTGGATTAAAAATTAATTTTGATGATTAACTTGCATGCGGTCAAAATTAATTCAATTTGTTTATTGTCTTTTATGGTCTTTTAGGAAATAAAATCAACTTATAATTAGAAGCCAAAAAATCAATTTATCCAAATAGATAGTAAATCAATTTATCTAAATATACGAAAAATCAATTGAGTCAATAGGTATATACATAAAATTAATTAATACCTTATACAAAAAAAAATTGAGTCAATTGTTATTCACGGCAATACGAAAATTTAATTAACACGTACATAACTCGCTATTGAATTATGTAATCGCATCAATTTTTCGAAAAATAGCCAATTTACTTAACGAGAGAATGCACGAAAGATATTATCATCAATTTTTAATAAAATGCCTAAAACATGACTATATATTTTTCATTTTCATAAAAAGTAAGTGGTCGATTCGTCTATTACCACATAAAATAAATGAATTAATAAAATTATAGCTCAAATGGTCAAGGTGATGTTACTTTCTTGGCCTATCTTTAGAGGTCAAGTGTGGAGCCTGAAGACGATAAGTGGAACAATTAATATTGAAGATTTTGCGTGATGTGGGAGAAACAATCACTTATGAGATGACTTGTTGTATGAAGTTGAGACTTGAGATATTAGGACCTTTTATAATTTCATGATTTAATATTTAAGCACCTAGTTTTTTTTTTTTTTTTTGAATATTTAAGCACCTAGTTAAATAATATGTGAATGACATCTCTACCCCCATTATAAGTGTATAGGATAGTGTAATGTAATTATGGTGCATTTATGCAGACGGGTTGTCAGTTCCATCGCTGTATTTCAGCGCTACAGCACGTGCTTATGTTAGTTTCATGCTCCCCTGGCCAACATGTGACCTGCACGTGGCACGTGCACTTTGACTGGGTTTTTGTCAACCATCTCCCTTCATAGCAAAGGCTATTATACTATGTATAGTATATTTTCTTCAGGATTTTGTACCTGTTAAATATATCGACCCGACTCCCGAGTATGTATATTTTTATATATACATATAAAAATAAGCATAATTTCAAATTTTTCCGAATTTCCATGCTCCCACATAATTAGTTATTGGGAAACAAGACTTGCCTTCAAAGGGTGGGTAGGATAGAAAATTCAAAAATAATAATACAAATTATAACTAAAAATCTTTAAGAAAAACTTCTAACGAAATTTTCTTCTTTTTTTTTTTTTTTTGAAAAAGGGGTGTCTGAGCCGAGATTGGTCCAACCCTATATCCGCCATTGTGCCCCTCAAGAAGCTCGCCAAAATTCCTCAATATTAATTAATTGTTTCTACCATCGTATCCCGATGACTCGAACCCGATGATCTCTCCAAAGAGAGTGAGAGTCACCTCACGTTGACTGGGTTGGTCAATGATTATTGGATAGCATAATTTCAATTTTGATCTTATAATTATAAGGGGTTAAAGAAACAAATCTTTACGCGTAAAGATTACATTTAAAATTTCTTTTTATTATTTTAATTTATGTGTCTTTTTTTCACGAATATCGCAAAATAAAGGGAAATTATAGGTTCACACATGACATTTTTTTTGGGGAAATATTAATTTTTCTCGTGAAAAAAATGATTTTTTTTTTTTTGTAAAATAAGATTGTTACAATGCAATATTAATTTCTCAACATATCCAAATTACAATTTAGCCTGTATATACAGCGAGATACATTTTTACGTACCACATCGAATGTAGCGCATTACATAGACTCTTCTGTCAGTGCAAAATTTATTCCGGTTGTCAAGACTAGGTAAAAATTAAAAAGTTATAAAATTCCATTACTAGAACAAGCATAGAAAATTCAAAGTTGTACATTTGTTTCAGATGTAGAGTTTTAAATTGAGTCAAAAATTTGTAAACTATTTTATACTGTGAAAGTCAGTTGCAAGAATTTTCTTGTTTTATAATGTACTATATGTTAGGAAAATGTAGGTAGTGAATATCTATGTGGCTAATTCTCCAATATATATATATATATATATATATATATATATATACACGTGGCTTGAAAATTCGAGTAGAGTAACAACATATATAGATAGTTGAGGCAAGAGTTATATAACTCTGTCTTTAAAATGAATTGTCCCTCACATTATATGGTAATCGCCTCATAAGAAGCGATTAATTTGTGAGAGTGGCACTACAAATCACCTCACAAGATACAATTCGAATGTGTGTGCAAATGTGCATGTGTGTGCGAGTGTGTGTGCGCGTGCGAATGTGTGTAGTGTGTGTGTGCGTGTTTAAATATTTGCAATATGTGTGTGTGTGTGTGTGTGTGTGTGTCAATATACAAGTATGCATACAATGATACAAAAAAAAAATGGATTTAAAATGACTAGGTTTTGGGATGAATTTAAAATTCCATGAAAATGAACTAAAACTTAAAAGAGATTTGAAATTCATTGATTTGGATTTATAAGATAAACAAGAGTGTGAATCTAGCTAAAGATTCCAAATTCCTCATTACAAATCCATCCAAATGCAATCTTAAAGTATATAAAAACTCTCTTGATTTTTAAAAAGAAATAGGGAAACTAGCTTAGAAAATAGGATGGCAAACAAATGGTTCATGGGATCATATTTATAGAAATTCTAGTGTTAGATTCGAGATTACTGTGCACCCTTTAGTTCACATCATTTAGAACCGTGCGATTGCATCATTATTACACGATTTGACCGTATCCTTTAACCGATGTCCGCATCATATATATCATGCAATAGTTTGATCCGATCTAATCTGGATCATAACCGCCATGATCCAATTGTCCAAATTGCACCGTTCTGCAAGTGTACACACTCTTATAATGAAGCCTTGCTGATTAGATAGACATGTTATCTCATTTACACTCCGGTTGTTGTTCTATTCGACATTATATTTACTAAATTTTCTAGAATTGAATTTAGTGATTTCTAGAGAAGAATTAAATAAGCAATTCATTAATAAACCAACCTAATGCATTGATTACTATACACAACACACCTTTTACTATCTCAATAAAATGCAACAACTACTAATTTCGGGTAAGTAGATGCTACCCACTTGGGTAGCTACCCAAATGTGTTCTATACCGTTAGATCAACACATACACACACACACATTCACATGAATGTGTATTAATCTAATGGTATAGAACCCACTTGGATACCTACCCAAGTGGGTAACATCGACTTTTTTTTTTCAAACGATAGCATAATATTTCATAAATGAAAACTTACAGAAACAATTACAAATCGAAGCCTACTGGCTACAAAGCCCTCAAGCAAAAATCTTAAACTAGAGGGGAGAGATAATCCATGGGCACAACCCAAAAAGAAAATCCCAAAACAACATAGGCCACAAAACAAATGGGGAAAACACATAGACTAAATAGAAAAATTACATAAATACAAAGATGAATTGTTCCAAAAAAGAAACTAAACCTCCATAAAAGGCTAGTAGCTCCAAATTTATCACAAACTCTTCGTCTTTTTCATATTAAACCCAGCTCCAGCTTCTTCGTGTAATTTTCTTCTATTGGTAAACTATAAAAAACTCCCCAAGTAGCCAATCAAACACCCAAATGACTAGATGCGAAGTTAGATCGGTGCCAAAACAATCGGATCGAAGAAAAAAACAAGAAAAAAATTCCCACAAAGGAAACTAAAACACTCCATGAAAGGAGTGAAATCCCACAAGGGAACTACCTTTCCCACATAGGAAAACTAGAAAAACAAAGCAAAAACATGATTTATATGGTTTGGATTCCCCCATCCTCTCTATTAGAGAATGAATGGGAAGAAAAGAGATACTACGACGACACGACCCAGAGAGAAAAAAAAGAGAGAGAAATTTTCTTTGTCTTTGAGGTCTTGGTTTGCTTTATTTTCGGTAAGTGAGTAACATCGACTAACTCACTAATTTCATGTCCTTTTCCGCAATATATCTCATGCAACAATCATATGATTTTCCGTAATTAATTAAGAATTAAGATACTTAAAAAAAATAATTAATTTGACATTATTATTGTATAATTAATAATATAACCACTGTTAATAGAGAATTAGACAGTGCCGGCAGTCTTAACTCTTACGGAGTAAGTGATTAATGATTATTGATAAATACCGTTAATAATGCCAATTGGCTACAATTTAGTATAATTAGGTTTTATTGTTATTATATTGCTTAGACGGGTGCATTTTAGCGGGCTATTCCCTATCAATCTATCATATGTGGGCCGACTTCTCAAATTTCGCTTCAACGACACTTTATTATCTGTTGGTGTTATTATCATGCGCACATGGCGTTCCGCAAAAACGACGTAGGATAGGTGTCCGTCTACATGAGAAACAACTTGGGATGAGCCATGCAATCCAAGGGCAGAGTCAAGAATAAATTTGGGATGAACACGATACATAAAAATGGGGTGGTGAACCAAATAAAAAAATTATATAAATTATAATTAATTTTTTTTTTAAAAATTTTATAGTGTAATTTTTTTTGGGGGTGGGGGAGGGGAGGGTCAGAATGGCCCTCTTCCTCCGCCTTTGATGCAATCTGATGCTGCCAAAGTTCGTATAATACAATCACACAAACTGGTTAGAAGGGCTTTGCGGTTGTCTCAAGAAAGCTTCCCTGATGCATAAATTAGTACAACGTAGGAGAGAAATCTAAAAGGCAAAAATTTTAATTAGCAGAAATTTGTACTTAATCAGAAACTAATTAAGGAGGACTGGAGAATAGACTATTTATACCTGAGACAGTGGATCATATGAGCTTATTAAAGTGATATGGGCTTCGTGAGTCTTTTTCATGGGCTCATTTAAATATTAAATATTTGTAGGCCAGACAATAATAAAAATCATGAGATAAATAATTAAATTTTAAAAAGAAAAAAATTATATTTTTACCCCTCATCACAGTCCATTTGGGCCACATAATTTAGCTAAATAGGTGAGAAATTTTTACTCTAGTGTAGGCTCATTATTGAAGTTTGATTAAATTTTACCAAATTGTTGGGTTTTTCATTTAAGCTGCGATAAATGTATAGAGTCAAATAGTTATCCATTTTTGGTTTATTCGTACTAATAATTTAAGGTGTCATCTTCTGGAGCAAGTAGCCAGCCCCACTCAAAGGTGGGCTGATACACCAACTTAAAAATTGTAAGTTTGAGCCACCTTAGTTATTTTTGGTGATATATCTTTTATATGTGTATATATATATTATGGCTCTAATATATTTGAAAAATCTTCAAAAAGGGATAATGGTCATTTCCATTTTGGTTTACACAATTAATAGGATAATCTTTTTCTTTTTTTTTTGACAAGAGAAATAATTTTATTATTTAATTCAAACTAACAATACATCGATATAAAACATAAATAAATCTGTTAAAAATCATATAAGATAAAACGATGAAAAGATTCATAACATCTAGGTTAACAACAAAAAATGGCTCGATATAAAACATAAATAAATCATGTTAAAAATCATATAAGATAAAACGATGAAAAAAATTCATAGCATCTAGGTTAACAACAAAAAAATGGCTTAAAGCCTACAATTTTGAAAAATCTATAATGTCTAGAATACATATGATTAGGATCTCGCAATATTTTATTAATATAATAGTGTTAAAAGTGTAATTATAACACATTCCTTTGGTTGAGATGAGATCTTCTATTCAGGATGGTGTTTCATCTCCTATTCATCGCACGGATGATTGATACGTGTATACAAGTTGCCATATTAATTTTGGAGCATAAATCAAACCTAAATTGTGGAGTTTTAATATGACAACTTATATACACACGTCAATCATTAGGTAATGTAAAATAGAAAATGAAACACTATCCCGAAAAAGAAAGATCTCATCCACCTTTGGTTACCCATAATAAAAGTGGGGAGTCAAATTAAAATGTGTACCCCATTATGCAAATAAGAACTTCAAAATTCAAATGGCAATAGGTTTATTTATTTATATTTATCTTCTTTTCTGGATCACTTTTTATTAGAGTAAATAGTGATGTGATTCTATAAAAATCCATATTAAAAAAAAAAAACTTTTGCACTTATTTATTTGACCCACCCTTTCTATTCTAACTTTTGAACTTATTTATTGCACCATATATGAACATTTATACATCCAATGACAACCTATACTTAGGCCATCTCCAACCCAAAATTCTATTTTAGTGCGGTAGCCAGACTAAAATAGTGCAATTCTCGCACCAAACTTAAAATCCATCTCCAACCCATCTACTTCAAATTTTGCACTAAAAGGAATATACCTTGAATATTCTTTATTATTTCAATACAAAAACTATTTTATTAATACCAACTATTTTTAACATAGTATTATAAATTCATATTTAGTAATTAAAAATATATTTTTTATTATAACTAATCTATAATAATATATTAAACAAAGAATTTAAACAATTAATAACAAGATTTAAATAGAGAAAAAATATGGCATTCAGGTAGATAAAATTACAAAATACTAATTAATAATACAACCAAAATAAACAACTAAATTACATATTCATAGTTATTTAATTCTCAGAATTGGTATACTCCGCCCACAAATGATCTATTAATGCATTGCGAAAATGAAAAATACAAAAAACATTTTATAGAAGTATGCAACTCTTTAAAAATACATTTTATAACATATTCTAATATAATAAAATTAAACAAAAAACAAAAAAATGAAAAAAAAAAATAAAAACCTACGCTATCCTACGTCTTTGCGCCAACAATGACGCAAAGACTTTGTTCACTTCGTTAAATTGACGCAAGTTTTAGCGCTGATTGGAGCTCAATTTCACTCTATTTTGGCATTTAACGTCTCGATTGGAGACGCCTTAATGTATCAACTAAACTATTAAATATATTTGGTACCCACTTTTTTACACGTACTTACAATCCGTAATCTGATTTATTGAACAATTTTAAATAACACATACTCCTTTAAAGTGAAGTTTTAGGAAAAAGACGCATGCATATTAATGATTGCTAAAATACTCAATATACTATTAATTAATTATAAATATTGTTTTGGAATAAAATAATATATAAGCATTAATATTAGTTAGAAAATAATACATTAAAGGATAATCTGGGAAAAAATACTTCATCACTAGTCTTAAAAATGTCAAAACATTATTTCTTTTAAGGATTTTTACTTGCCAAAACGTACATGAATTTCACTATTTCGACAATAAAGATTCAATAAAAATTACCCCCCCCCCCGTCCCATAATGATAGACAAGTAGAAGAATTCACACAAATTAAAAAAACATAATAAATGTAATTGAGATTATAATTTTTTCCCATTCTTCCTATTTTGCCTTTTGCATTAAATGGTGGTATATCATTTCAAGTGAATTAAATAAGGATAATTTAGTATATTATTGTATAATTAATATTCTCAATAAGGAAACAAGTTTATAATTTGGGACGGGCGAAAAAAAAAAAGACGACCCATTTTTTGGGATGGAGGAAGTAACACATAAATGTAATATGCTTGTTCTAATGTTGATTATATTAAAAGGCTAAAATAAAAGAACCCCAAAAAAACCCCACTAAATAGGCGCAAGAAAACATGTCATTTGGTAACCAGAAAAACAAATGGTGGCACAAAATTTCACTTGATTGGAAATCAGTAGTACTGCTCCAACCCCCAAGGCCCCTCCAATTATTATTTTAATAAGGGATTATATAGAATCATTAATCATATCAAATCATTAAAGTTAATAACACCAATGTCCATTATGATTTTGTTAGTCTGCCTTTAAGTTTTGCTTTTTGTTTTTTAATCAATGTTGTAGACCTGTACTAGTACTTTTATATGGATTTTTATAGAACCCAGCCACATTAGCTAAATTTAGTAGTCTAATTAGTGAGTCATTAAAATTAACAATGACTGGATTAAGGTTGAAGACGAAGAAAAATTGTTATATTGATAATGTTATTATATTTCTCCTAAGTGGTCGGACTAAAATTAGGGGTGTTAATGGGTCGGATCGGGTATGGACCCCCAACATAGACCCACACCTAGACTCAACCTGACGGTGGACCTGTTTAATAATTTAAAAATATTGGAACTATATATTTTTAAATAAAATTTATGTTTTGTAAATAAAATATTATTAAAAATACATAATATATATATATATATATATATTTGAAAAAAGGTAAATTAAATGGGTCATGTATGAGTTTGAAAGAAATACCCAGACACAAACTCCCCATTTTCAATGTTAGATCTCCCCCAAATTGGGCGAGTCCGAGTCTTACCCAACTAATTGACATCCCTAACTAAAATGATATTGGATATTAATTATTGAGATGGATTTAACTTATGAATGAATTGAATGAAAATTGAAAGGTGACATGTTGGGCCAAAAGTTCGAACCTCTCTTGCACCTACAGAACCAAGATATGGGCTAAGCCCAAATGTTTATGTGGGTTTTCATGTTATAGAACATTCAGGGCAGATTTGTGACAAATACATTATTTTATGTAGTATTCTAAAAAGTTAAAGCGCTAGTTGGGTGAGAATGGGGGGCTAGCGCCTCTAGAGTCTGAGCGAGATTAGGCGGGACTTAGGCGGGATTAGCGAGAACCTAATTGGAAAATAACATAGGCGGACAAAGGTGTCCCCGTGCGCCTAAGCGAGGACTAATCGGAGCTAAGTGATGATTTTTAGAACAATGATTTTATGTTGTTCTAGAAGGCCCCGCCTAGCTCGGATTAGTCCCGCCTAGGCTCTAGGCCCCCCTTGTCCGCCTACGTTATTTTTCCAATTAGATCCCGCCTAACGCCACTCAGTCGCCTAACCCCGCCTGAGGCTCCGTCTAGCAGACGCTAGGCCCCATCTACCGCCGGCTAGCGCCTAGCGATTTTTAGAACGCTGATTTTATGTGACAAAAACATTAGCTCGGAAAGGACATCGATACTTCCATTACTAACAGTTCAGCACTGTCGAGTTTGCATATATTTCTAATTCATCATCATCATCAACAACTGCACCTTAGTCCCACTATGTGGGGTCGGTGGCGTGAAGTTTATAGTGTCAATTAATTATCTAAAATTAGTTAACACTATAA
Source organism: Rehmannia glutinosa (assembly GCA_016081115.2). Taxonomy (NCBI): domain Eukaryota; kingdom Viridiplantae; phylum Streptophyta; class Magnoliopsida; order Lamiales; family Orobanchaceae; genus Rehmannia; species Rehmannia glutinosa. Next base: position 326,205 of record JABTTQ020000745.1, read on the forward strand.
ATTTACGCCTTGAGATGCCTTTCTCTGTCGCAACCTTCATACGAAGGAGAAATGAAATGAAATTCCAAAGCTGTCATCATCATAGGTTTTTCCACTTGCATATATTTCTAATTGAAATTGAAAAAGCTTCTTGTTTAGAAATCATTATTTAATATTTAACTTAATTTCATTTGAATAAAATGTTGGATAATAAAATGTGTGATCCCATATGCATTGGTAAACAATATAAATGAAAAGAATATTACTAATCCCGGTAGGGAAGGGAACTAGATGAGAATCGAACCCGACCCATACATCTTACCAAAGTTTAAGGGGTTTTAACCACTTGACCACCTTTGTCGACTTCGATTTGGTTCTTAGGTATTACTAATTACAAGATGGAAGGAAGAATACTTAGATATTTTATGAATAGAAAAGAATAGAAAATGATAAAAGAAAATAAAGTTTCTTTTCACTTTATCAACAGATTATATCTCAGTATGTTTTACAAAATGCCAATCAAAAACGAAATACATGAAAACACACAAACCACAAACTGAGAAAAACATCATACAATATTTGTTTTGCATCTGTAACACAATATTTTGATCACTCCAGTTGCAGATAACCTCAATTAAGTATATATGCCTGTATTCTTCATAATCACATAAATAATCACATGATTCACAACAGAATACACAGAAACACTACCTTAAACTCATCGCGCGTCGGCCGAAGTGAACGAATCCGCAAACCCCGACGGCTTAGCCGAATACTTCCTTTGCTGTCCTGACTAAAATCTTGCATATCCATTTCTTCTTCGTCTTGCCAGCCTTTCAACATTTGAGGAAGAGGCAACGCGTCATGTTGATGCCCGAAAACCGATCTGTCTCCTCGCACGGTTTCCATTTTTCGACCAATTGGGCTAGCACGTTTACGGCGTGTCCCATTTCGGGACGATGATTTGGGTCCCGGGCAGTGCAGTGTCCGGCTAGTGTGGCAATGGAGTAAATAGTTTCGTAAATGTCTTCTTTTGCGTCTAGAGCGGGGTCGATTGAAGCAATAAGCGATTCTTTGTTGGATTTTATCTGCCAAAACCACTCGACCAAGTATCGGTTTTCTTCGGGACGGTGTTCGTCGAGTGCCACTAGCCCTGTCAGGAGTTCCATCAGTACCACTCCGAAGCTGAATACGTCGACCTTTGTGGTAATTTTGCCGGTCACTATAAAGCAAAGGACGAATAATTAGCATAGACGAAGCGAGAGAAGAACCACAAGAGATAATTGAGAATTGAGATACGGGATAGTTACAAAAACTACGGTTGAGCTTTAGCCTAATTACCAAAAAACTCCACTTATCATTCAAAATTACAAATAGGGATAGTTACAAAATAAACCCGGAGACTCGAGCTATTTACGAAAAGAACCCATAGGTTTTTGAAAATTGCCCTTGAGGCTTGATTTCGTCTTGCATTTTCACCCTTCATAAGCAAAAAACATTTCAAGCTCCCTCTGATATTTATTGAAAAATTTAAAGCAAAATCAAACTTGACGGGTTTTTTGTAATTTTGAAACACATGGTTTTTTTGTTATAATTAGCCCAATTCTTAGGGGTGTTTTTGTAATTATCCCTTACAAATACCCTTTAAAGTGTTGCAAACACTCCCTTCAGTTTGAATTTACCTAAAACAAACCACAAATAACCCCCCTTAGGATGCAATTCGCAAAATAAAACAAATTTCAACAGGATATTCATAAATTTCGAAAGATAATCGAGTTTCTTGGTAATCAGACTAAACCTCAGGGTAGTTTTTGTAGTTAATCTTTAACATAACAATCAGGCTGATGTTGTAACATAACATCATCTCATTCATTCCACACTACGATAAAAAAACATGTTTATGTAATAACGATGCATTTCCTAATTGCTTAGACCATAACGATCGAAAAAGAAATTGAAGCAGAATTAATTTTGCTTATTTATCAGATTCTTAAAGAATATTTTCATACCAGCATATTCAGGTGCAAGGTACCCGAAAGTTCCAGCCAGCCTAGTTGCAACGGACATATCTCTACCGGGAGCCAATTTCACCAGTCCGAAATCCGAAACTTTAGCCCTAAAATCATCGTCCAGAAGAATATTCGCTGATTTCAGATCACGGTGGATAAAGCTCTGGTGGGCCAATGTATGAAGATATTCAACTCCTCGCGACATCAAGAGCAATACTAATCCTTTTCGTCACGATAACGGCTCTAAACCTAAACTCTTCCAACGGAAAAGATGTCGACTCAGAGCCCCTGAGGCATGTACTCGTAAACCAAAAGCCTCTCGTCTCTTTCAACAGAGTACCCTAAAAGCGAGACGAGATGTCGGTGGCGAACTTTCGAAAGCACTTCAATTTCCGATTGGAATTCGTCTAACGCTTTGTTACACGCAACCCCAACCACCATTCTCTTAACGGCTAGTTTCGTACCGTCTTCCAACTCGCCCTTGTAAACTACGCCAAAACCTCCACGTCCGAGCTCGTTTTCTTGCGCAAAATCTTTGGTGACTTTTCGAAGGACCTGAAGAGAAATGAGCAAATTCCCGGCCTCAATCACATGTGCATTCTCCATTCCACCATTACTAGTTCGAGCCTCTAAGGGAGAGCCATTTACTACAGCAATCTTTAACGTGTTATCATGACCCGATGAATCTTTAGGATGAATCACAAAACCGGCTGGATGATTTTTCGTCCTTTTTCTCTTCCTAAGACAGTAGACGGCGAGTACGACTGCAAGAAGAGTAGAAACAGTGGAACCAGCAGCTGCAGCCGCTATGACAAGAACTCTAGGTTTCGTCGGACTAAGGGTGTTTACGGAAATTGGTGAATTAGGACTATTAGGTTTTGAATTACCGGATGAAGGCGAATCTGACGGCTGATATTCACGGATGAAGGATTATTAGGCGTCATTTCTGGACTGTTACTCGGAGAAGCGTTGATACTGGCGAGGGGCCTTTAGCTTGGAATTTTGCGTTACCGTCGATTACTACCTTCACACCGTCACGGAATCTTGGCAATGGTGGTTCGAAATTGTTCCCACTTAAGTTCAACAATCTAAGTACGCTCAGCCGAGTTAAATTCGATGGAACCGTGCCGTGTAGATTGTTTCCTTCTAAGTGAATCTCAAGTAGTGACGGTAAGTTCACAAGCGAAGGGCTAAGTGTACCATTAAGCCCAAGCCGTTGCAAATTTATTACAGAAACCTCGTTTCTCGCGTTACAACTGATACCCCACCAAGGTTCTTGACAAGGATCATTGCCTGACCATTCGGAAGCAAGTCTATCCGGATAATTCAAATCGTGAAGAAAATCCAAAAGGGCCGTAACTTCAGGGGCACATTGTTCACCGGGATCACTTTGACAGAACGAATTCGACGCATAAGAAACATTTCCAGCTTTAAACTTCGGAATTGGACCCATGAACATGTTATTATTCAAATTTAACAACCGAAGATTCATATTAGCCAAGCTAATCGGGATAAGCCCAACTAGACGGTTTCTATTGAGGTTGAGTTCTTTTAAGGACGTTAAACGCCCAATGTCATCGGGAATCGACCCGGTGAACTGATTTCCATGGAGCCAAACGCTCGTTAGCCCAACCATCGTCCCGATCACATCAATCGGCCCGTTCATCCCATCCCCTTCTTGATCATTCAACCACAACACTTGCAACATGGAATCACGAAAAGTGGATGGGATATTACCAGACAGCCTATTGTACGACAACCTTAACGAAACAAGCGAAGGAAACTTCCGAAAAAATCAGGCAATGGTCCAACTATATTACAACCTGAGCAAGAAAAATTTACCAACTGAAAAGACTCTGCTAGCTCACTAGGTATTATCCATCCACTACTCTGATTAAAGGGGTTTTCATCTAAAGCCAACACACGAATATTACTAAGCCCATGAAAAAAATCAGCAGATAAGGATTGTATCAAATTCATTAAAATCCAAGTAAGCAAATTGCAGGTCTGATAATCCACTAAAAGTTGGCAAAATTCCATTAAATTTGTTCTTCTGAAGCCCAAGATTCTGGAGTTTATCCAATTTATTCAAGTTTTGGGGCAAAGGGCCTTGTAATCCAAGGCCCTGAACCTGAATCTGAGTGACTCTGTTCTTAGAACAGAACACATGAGGCCATGGGGGCCCACACGGATCATTTCCTCTAGCGGGCCATTTTAGAAGCTCTGGATTTTTCAACCCATTTCTGAAATCATTCAGGATTTTGAAATCATTTTGGTCTGTAACCCCATTAACACCACCTCCCAGAAGAAAAAAACAATCCAAGAAAAATGTACATTGTTTTTCTTGGATGGATTTCCATGCTCCATATGCATAATTACAAGAGTTCTAAACAAGCCCACATCTTTAATTTAAAATAAAATGCTCCTATGTGAAAAATACAGATAATGTGGTTCGAAATCAGGTGAAATTGGACGAACCTTGTTTTTTTCTTTTTTTGTCGGTGCATGCAAATTCAAGAATGGCTGGGATTAGGTTGTTCTGGAGCAAAAAGACGAGATATTTGGGGAAAAAGGAAGAAAGAGAGGTTTTCACTGTGATCTTTAGGGTTTTCAATGCTTTGCATTTGGATCAAACCCTAAAGACAAGTACGATTCCATGATGACTTCTCTCTCTTTCTTGTTTTTTTCCTCACTTCTGTTTATGTATGGTTTCTTCGGTTTGCTTTATGGTTTTTTGATTTTGTTGTGGGCAAAATTGTAAAATTGGTTTATGCCACAAGAATTATACTTGGTTTCTCCTGAGCAGGTCGGTCCGACGCACATTTATTTTCCACATCACTTAATCAATTCAGTTCATGAGTTCGGGCTATTTTAGTCCTTATCAAGGAGCGTAACAAGAAAGTTGTGTAAAAATTGCATTTTGCAAAAAAAAAAATAAAATTGTAATTATAGAAAATTCTCGATTTTAGTTCAACAAAATACATGATTTGCAAAACAGTGTTATAAGTCTATAAGTGTATGAGAATCTCAATTTTGATACTAATTTCAATTTTGATTTTAATCACGTGAGATGGTGAGAGAGCGGAGTGTAGTTCCTAATTTTCGGTAAAATTAGGATAAAAAATGAGATATTCATATAGTTCAAGTCTATTTTGCAAATCATGAATTTTGCGGGACCAAAATTGAGATAATTTATAATTACATGACTTTTTTGTAAAATGTGATTTTTACATGACTTTTTTGCTATCGCCTTATATTATTATTATGAAACTTTCTGTTTTGTTTTTTTATTTTTTTCGCCCCCTTCACATTATTCATCTCCTATTTAATTCATGGTTTTATATTAATTGTTACTGACACGCGTGGTACATTGGAATGTCAAAGGATGATGAGAATTATGATTCAGTCAATCGACTGTAATAACAGTTTGAATCATGTGGTTTTAAATTTTATGTTTCATGTGTGTATCATTAAAAATATATTCACTGCATATTTGTAAAGTAAAATATACAACAAAATACTCAATAGAAATCCGAAGTATTATAACAATCTCAAAATGTTTTAAAAATATTTGTTTACAATAGTTGTTTCAAATTAAATGTCATGTGTTATGTTGCATAACCATAAAACGACTTCGACCATTAATGTGGAACGATTCCCATAATTCTAATATACTCTTTCCGTCCCAATTATATAATCCAGGTTGGACTTTTCACATATATTAAGAAATATATTGAAAATTGCAAATATGCAAAGACTTTACTTGATTTGCCCTTATTTAATGAATATTGTAAATTACAAAATGCATATTAAATAGGGTTATAATAGTAAAAGAATGAAAAAATACTATTAAATATGAAAGTTTTAACTATATATTTATATCTCAAAAAGAAATAGTGGGTATATATTTGGGACGGAAGGAATAAATATCACATTTGGAATCAATTGAGATTTGAATTTACATAAAATAAATTTGAAAGTTGGTATTAATGTGACATATTCTCATCTTATGCACATGTGATCCACATGAAACATGAAATCTCAATCTCATACAAGTACATCAATGTGCTTGGTAAATTAACTAAAGTCTAAATGTAAAACTACTAAATTATATTAGAGCCTAAATGGAAATTATATATGTTGAGGCTTGAGCTTGAATAAAAAATTTCAAAAACCCAATTTAAGTATTTAAATATAAAACATTTTCCAACACCACCTGAAATGTGGGTCCAATAATAAATCAACCAGTTTGTTCGGCGATTATTGAGGAGAAAAAGAAATCCTAACTCACGGGACCTTCATGTCTTCTTGAGTTCTTTCCCTTTCCCACCTTAATGATACTTTGTTTTTCTTGTGGTGGACTCTCCCTTTTCTTGTCCTAATTCTTCTTCTTATATATATTTTATATATATAAAAAAAAACTCTTGATTTCAGTAGTTTAATAGTCGAAAGTAGAAAAATCTGCCAAAAACATTCACATGTTCACATTTGCGTCCAAACTCACAACGTTGAAATCTTAAGAAAGCATCCTCCAAGTAATAAGAGGGTGTTTAACTAAACTTATTTAAAACATTTTATATGCTTCTACATCTTATATATAAAATGTCTTTAGAGTTAATAAGATGTTAGCTTATGTTTTATGAATAAGCGGTTGAAGTGTTGAGATAAAAAAAAGATGTAGCTTTTCGGATGTTAGAATTGACAATTGCATAATTAAAATAGTCAAAATTAAATGAGGTTGTTGAAAAAATATCTTATTTTGAAAATAAGTTGGGGTTTACCAAAGTTTATAATCTCCTAATATCTTATTTTATGAACTTATAAGATATTTTTTTTTTTTTAAAAGTTTACCAAGCTAAGTGTAGCCAAACACCTTCAAGTTTAAGTCACAATCAATATGCAACTCACATAAAGGATACCCACCTAAGCGATATTAGTTTTACATCAATAGGTTTGACCGAAAATGTTTACATGTGGATTTTTTTTTTGACAATTTTCCAACGTTTAGTGATCAAAAATTGAAATTGAGAGTTTTTTTTTTTTTTTTGAAAAAATCCATGTATACAAATTCTGATTTTCACATGACTACTATTGCCAACCCATAATATAATTATAAGACTAAAATTGCAATTTTCCTTGAAAAATCTGTTTGTAGATACAAAGTTCTTTTAACTAGTAACTACTTAACGTTGATGAATTTTGTTTGTTAAATTGAATACTAAAAATTCACTGCCCCCACAGATATCTTGCCGACATTTTCCTTTCCAGGTTAGCAAATGGGACAGTGAAAATGATTTTCCATCACTTCCAAACATGCTTTAGTACCTTGTTCTACAAAGAAACACCCACAAATCAAGCCTGGAAAACAGCCAAACCAATTTCTATTGGCAAAAGAAATTGTTCGTTAATTTCTTGTTGTGATGGAAGATTGTTTTTAATAAGTTGGGAGACTAGACAGAAGAGGATTAAAAAACCTGAAAGACTCGGGGCTCGATTCGAACCCGCATCAACGCCCTGTTATAAAGAGTGATGAATATCATTTGAAGTATAAGCTTGTGGTTGAAATGAAAGAATCTTGATGATGAAATAAATCTTTAAAAAATTAATACATGTTCTTGATTTTTGAAAATTGACCGTCAACCTATACAACCATATATACGAGATCTCCTATTTTTCCTTTATTTCATCTCATGTTTCAAATACACCATATAAATATTGTATGTATAAGATGGTGTCATTATTATACACATGAATTTTTATGTGGTATTAGGATACCAATAAAATAGAAGATCGGATCATTTGCTACACAACGCGATCGATCAAACTCGTGTTCCCAAGTGCTATGAAATGGGACGACTTTAATAAGACTCGTGTAGTTGCTCAACAAGTCTATACACACAACATTAACGATCAAACTTCTCTTTAGGGTGTTCACAGATTCGATTGTAAACCGAAATGAAAAATTGATACGACATTTGATTTTGATTTTTTCAAAACATCGATTTTTGATTCGGTTTTGATTTTTCATTTCTCTTTATTGTACCAATTTCTTGAATTATAATTTTTATATATTCATATTTTATTTTATTTATATTATTATTCTGTATTAATTACCTAATAAAAATTTAAAAAATAATAAAATAGTATAGTTATTATGATCGTAATATTATTTTTTGTTATTTTAATTTTTTAAAATTCCGGTTTACTAAATAACGAAACAAATTTCGGTAAAAACTGAACCGATTGTTTCGGTTTGGAATTTGGTACGCCATTACGGTGCACCAAATCTTCGGTCCGATTCGGTATTATTTTACCGTATAAACACCCCCTACTTGTCTTCCCAAGTGCTATGAAATAGGACAACTTTCACTAGTGAATTACAAAATTATCATAGAAGAAGCCCGAGTTCGAGTCTAATAGAATATAAGTTAACTCCATATGGGACTAGAAATGTAAGTAGTTGTCAGCATCATGAAAGCAATGTATTTGTTTTGCTAAGAAAAAGCAGGGCAAAGAAACACCTCAACACATAGAAAACAAAGAAAGAATAGACAACATAACGAGGTCAACTGTCAAAGATCCTTCTTTAACTGCCATATTACTTTATCAAAATTGAAATATTCCAATGATTTTCCCACCACCCCACAGAGAAAGATTATTACTTTATACTTTGTACTAACTTTGATTGATTTGTAGAATCTAATGTTTTATTCAGGGATTGTTTTTGGGTATAGAGAAATTAAAACAAATTTTATTTAGGTTAAACAACTCAAAAACCACTATTAATGGCTATTTTGACAAACAAATAGACAAATCTTGATCCATAATTTCAGGAATGTAGTCAAAATCTGCAATCCTTGTTGCTATGTAATGTAAATAAACCCTTCTAGCATTGTTTTTTATTTTATCTGGGTTAGTTTATATATAGCAAAATCAATATATCCATAATACAACATCAAGAATGTACACAATACATGTTAGAATTTATATATTTTTATACTCAACTTCAAAAATATAATATATATGAAAAATGAAAGAGTATAGCAGTGGCGGATCCCAAAATTGATGATAAAGTGGGTTAGGAAATAAAATTTTGTACAATCTTTTTCCTAATATTCATTTTAAGTTGTGTCCGATTTGAGCTTTTCGTGACATAATTAGGATACAAGTATAACGTAAATTTTTAAATGAATTACATAGGCTAAAAAAAGAACTATAAATAGGTCTGATTGGATATTGGACTACTATTACTATTAATAATAAAAATTATACTTTATATATGAGCTTCAAAATAGGTTGCCCTAGGCGGGAGCCTAGCAAGGGCATGAGGTGGATCGGCCTCGAGAGTATATTGTAAAGAAAACTAATTTGCTACGGACCGGATCCTCTACATTTCAATTTCGCATGATTTTGTGTAAATTTCAGAGAGACAGAGACACAAAGAAAGAAAAATATGTGGGACCTACTTTTTCATTTCACACATTTTTTATCCTCGTGTTTCTTTCTCTCTCCTAAATTTACCCAAAATGTACGGAATGGAAATGTAGAGGATCCATTTCCAATTATGTATATAGATATATTGAAAAAAATAGTATGTATAACGGCGAGGGTCCAACAAGACTTGTTACCCGCCCCAAACCAGTTGGATTTTAAAATTTTAGACCCAAAGCCCGATTAGGTTTGGACCCACCTCAAACAGCGGGTCCAATTTGAACCCGCCCCATTTGTCATCCTAATTAAAATGTTCTAGTGCAGGTGAAGTTTGTTCAGAATATAAACCCAAACCTGCTGTGTAGTGTCACTCTCAGCTTCAGAAGTAGGTAATTTTTCCCCATTATGGAGCAAACACAACATTTATGTTTAAAAATCTTAAATGGATACAGCATAATGGTTCTTCAGATTTAATAATTAACATGACAAAAAAAAAGATGCAAATGGTGTAATTATGTTAATTTTTCCAGTGGTCAAAGAAAGCGGTATTTCCACAAAGTAGCTCCACTTACATGCACATATAAAGTGTAATAAGTACAGATGCTTATTTCTTTAGTGACTCTTTAGCTAATTGGTATATTGCTGGCTTTGATTGTGCCTATAATTCTGTCTCCAAAGTCTCAGTGCACAAGTAAAGCTATCTCAGGTTATATTTATTTTAAGGGATAATTACAAAAATCCCCTGAGATTTGGCTAAAATGTTAGGGATGTTTTGAAATGGTTTTTGCTCATAAAGGAGAAAATATAAGATAAAATCAAATATTAAGGGGTTTTTGTAATTTTCAAAAACCTCTGGGATTTTTTTAAGTAGCCCAAATCCATGTTGCTCGGACTCGGACACGAGTGTCGGACACAGTACATATTCGGGTGTCCGATCTTTTCTTGTCCAAAATTTAGGATACGTGGACACGGCTAAAAATGATCCAAAATTTGGACACGGATATGGGGACACGATCGACAAATTCAGATTTTTTCAAATATATATAAAATATATAATATTACACTTTTTAATACGACATGTATAAACAATATATGCTCGTTATAATTTGAACAAAATAATTAAAACTTGAAAAAGTGATGCAAAAACAAGCTTTCATATGCTTTACTTGCTTAGTACATAGTAGTATGAAAGTGGAGTGTCCGAATTTTTTGGAGGATCGACACATGTCCACGGTAGTGTCAATGTCATGTCGTGTCGACACGGTTCGTCGCCTGATGAAGAGTCTGAGCATCATAGGCCAAAATCTATTTTTTAATATAATTTTCCCTTACTTTTGTGCAATTTGACAATTTCTAATATCATAATGTTTTAGAGGCAGTCTCACTTCATAACATAAATGAAATACAGAAAGATAAAAACAAAATGGGAAAGACATTCAAATTAGCCAGAATAGCAAATCCACAAGGAGCCTATAAATCACCTATATAATAAATTGTTCTCAGAAAGAAAATTGCCAGAATTAGCTATATATGAAGAGAAGAAACTAAATCGAACTAGATCCTAAAACTGGTAAAGAAGGAAGAGATAAAATTGAAAAAGAGATTCCATATTTAAGGTTTTCGGTAAGTTAAGTCGAAAGCATGGAATTAGCTTATGAGGTTCTCTTTAATACTTCCCTCCGTCCCACTAAGACAGACCAACTTTCCTTTTTCATCTGTCCTAAATTATAAGCTCGTTTCCTTATTAAGAGGATTAATTACACAACGATAGACTAAACTACCCCTATTTAATTCACTTTGCTTGAGACTGAAAATGATATACTCCTATTTAATGAAGGGTAAAGTAGGAAAAATATGGAAAAAAGATTATGATCCCAATTATATTTATTATGTTTTCCTAATATGTGTGAAATACTCTACTTGCCTATCTTAGTGGGACAGAGGGAGTATCAACTATTGAACTATTCTCATATTGAAATACGAGTGAATTAATGTATCATTAATCCTTATTCAACGGCAAAATCACTTATCAAGTTTTATAATTAATCAATTCTACCTTTTCCACTTTCACTCTCAATAGATATGACTAGTCCATTCAATCTATATTGTAACATACTTGATCTCAATTTCCGTCAAATATTAACTTTATACTTTCAATTCCAATGTTGAATACACACACACACACACACGTAACTATATTAGATATTAAACTTGCTAATTTAGGGGTCCCTATGCAGCTGCCCCAATGGCCTTAAGGCTGCAACGACTCTGCATCATGCATTTATCATACATAAATTTGACAAAAACAGATGCCAAAATGTCTAATTTAATAATGAATTACAAGTGCAACATAGAGTAAAAATCCTAGGTCACATTACCTCTTAGAGGTGCAACACCAGTAGCGATTGCTTATGAAATTTCTTCATTTTCGTTCCGCTAGAGATTTTTTTTTACCCTAATATATGAATGCTTATGAAAATTTTCAAAAATACACTATCCATTCACTTTCATTTTTTCTCCCACCAATCACTTGTACCCATTTCCAAAAAATTCATCAAATCATCAATCATTATGACACATCTTCCCGCAATTTCACTATTTACCCACTCACAAATTTCTAACTACCAGTTATATTCAATCATTATTTTACTCTTTTATATCAAATCAACTTTCATCATTATTTTTTCATCTCATATCTAATCACAATCTCAAAATTCATCTTTTTCTTCCAAAATTCTTTTTGCCACTATTCTCTAGCAAAAAGAAAAAAATTTCAAAATGAAAACTTATCCAATCGCTACCTAATAAATTTCTCTTTTAATCCTCATTTGTTCTTCTAACAGCAGTGTCAGGGAATATAATAGAGTTTAGGCATTTACAAGTCACAACAAAGAGCTACAAAATCTTAGTTCATCAAATTTGCAAAATCAGTATTCACAACTAAATAATTAATACAAGTACAATAATTAGAACACGAAAATATAAGCAATTTCAAGCCAGGGCTGGTGAAATTTACGGGTTAAGTCTACTTTAAAAACGGGACAAATTCTCTATGATACTTCTTTATCGATTCGACAACTACAGTGGTAAATGTCTCATCTTCAGGATAATAAGCCATAGGATCAGACAATAGAGGAACTGGAAAATTAAGCACACCTTCAAGAGTTGCATGCAGACAATAAGCCGAATACGTAAGATGATATCCACCTTCTTGGACGATCAGGAGACGTCCACCACAATGCTTGTCGGCCATTTCACGAACTATCTGCCCGATTTTTCTGTAGCCGTCCATTGTCAAGCATTGTCTTCCATTTGGATCAAACTGAGACCAGAACAACAACCGGAAAAAGTCAAATCAATGAAATTCCAAAATCAAAAGAAAATTTCTGTTTTATGGAGTCGATTACTGGGAGTGTTTGCAAAAACTTCTACTTTTAGATAAGAAGTGATTTATTGTAGCAGAAATAAAAGTAGTTGGAAATCGAAGTTGATATTGTTTACAAATAGAATCGAAGTTGAAAGTGTTTGGTAAAAAAGTTGTAAAAGTGCTTATTTGTTTGTAAAAATCAAATCAAAAATCTAAAGCACCCATCTCGCAACTATTAGATTCTAATTAAATGAATCAGAATCAGAAGCACAAGTTGGCATTTGCGAACACTAAAAGTATTTTTCTCCAGGCAAAAGCAGATAAACACTTTTCTTTAGTAATTGCAGACACTCCCCATAAGGCAGTGGCACAAAAGAAACTTTTAAAAGTCATCATTTTAAACAAATTGAAATCTCACTAGAATTTCTAAACCAACTTCTAATTTAATTTAATTCGCAAGCTTTTTAGCATAAGCTGCATTAAACTTACCGCACTAGAGTCTTGCCCGGCGACCAAAACCATCATAGCAGGTTCAAATTTCTCAACAGCCGGTACGACAAGTTCATTCATTGCATGCGCGTAGCCTTTATCTCCAGATCCATTCGGCAAAGGTATATTCATATTATAACCAAACCCGTTCTCTTCACCTAACTCATCCACGGTTCCATTTTGCGGGTGCGAAGGGCCCCACGATCCGTGATTCATATGAAGAGAGATAGTGAGAACTCTATCAGAGCGGTAGAAACCCTCGGCAGTTCCATTCCCATAATGGACATCAATATCGATAACGCAACATTTTTAAGACCGGAACTGAGGGCTAATTGTACAGCAAGACCTGCATTGTTAAGAAAGCAATATCCATCTGCTCGATTTGGCTGAGCGTGATGACCTGGTGGCGAACCAATGCGTAAGTGATTTTTGCATGACCGTCGAGTATATGTTTCATTGCTGAAAGAGTTGTACCAGCTGCAAGAAGTGCGGCGTCCCATGATCCGGGGTTTAAGAATGTTCCAGAACAGATGATCTTGCCCTGATCTTTGTCTGCCTCGACTAGCTCATTTATGTATTCTGAGAAATTCGGATGTAAAAATTGTCAGCATGAAAGTCGATCAGAGTTCATTGTTATCTTGAAGAATTGGACAAAATAATTCGAGCCTCAACCAACACTAATTGACTGACAAGTGAAATTCAATTCATGGGGAAAATTGTTATACTAATGTTATTATTTAGTCCCATACAATTAGGGGCATAAATGAATCGAGGCTCGACGGCGTAAAACGAATCGAGTCGAGTCGAGCGAACATAGTATCTTATTCACGCTTGTTTGAATTTTTACCAAATTTCAAATATTGTGTTTTGAGCTCGATTCGATTATTAATCGAATCGAGCTCGAACGAGTTTTAGCCGAGCGAACACGAGTTAAGCTCGAGTAGCTTGATAATTTTACAAATATTTCATTCTTTTTACACTAAACGAGTCGAGCTCAAAGCTGATGTTAACATACAAAGTATTGGAAAATGTGTTCAAGCTTGGTCCGTTATGTTAACGAACCGAGCTCAAACGAACTTTTAGCAAACGATCTCGAGTCGAGTATCGAGTAGTTTGGTTCGTTTTTTTTGTCTTGCCTTGATTTGTTGACAAGCGATTGGGTTTTCCACTTAAACTTCTACTCGTCTTTCTTTTGTTTTGCCATTGACGTTGATTGGATAAGGCAAGTGGTTAGTGGACTTTCAAGTCCAACATCATTTAGTGAAATACATACTCCCACCATTCAAATTGAATGCTCATATTTCCAATTAAGGGACTTTCACACCCCAATTAGCAATTTTCTTTGCAAAAGTACCCTCATTCAAAGTAATAGCATCATCTCACTAACTCCTAATCACTTCCCAACGGCATACAAGCAAATAGAATCGGACCAGAGAAAATTGAAACACACCAAAGATTGAAAAGGGTATATCCCAAGAAATAACAGAGGAAAAAATAATAATTAATGGACAATACGCAATGATGGTCCTGGTAACATGTTAGAATAAAAAAGAAGAAATATAAGTGAAATTTTCACATAATTGCTACTCAAATATTCCTTTAAGAACCGAATCACATAATAAGGGATATTTACAAAAGCTACCCCTAAGGTTTGAGTTAATTACAAAAACGAAAAACATGTTTTTGAAAATTACAAAAAACCTGTGAGATTTGATTATGTATTACATTTTACACCCTTCATAAGCAAAAACATTTCAAACACACTTTAAATTTGTAAAAATAACCTCCTTACGTTTAACACAGAATCAAACCTCAATGATTTTTTTTTTTGTATATTCAAACATCTCTGTTTTTTTTTTTCTCAAACCATGGGGTAGTTTATGTAATTATCCCTAAAGAAAAATATAAGAGAAATCTTCACATACTTACTAGTTACTTCTACTAAAAGACAATCCTTTAAGGAATTAAAAATGATGATGTAGTCTTCTTATGATTTTCATCCGTTTTCTTGTCCTAATTCAGCATGACTGTACAGAGACTCAAGTCAATCAGCATTGCTCAGCCCAGCTACTCCAATTCCTATTTTTTTTTTTTTAATAGGAGGTGAGGTTCCATGTTCTCACATTACTAGTCCTCGAAAAACAACCCGACCCATTAGGAATTATCCCACGAAACCGCGAGAAATTCACAATGGCTCCCACGCCCTCACGAACTTCCCCCAATTCCAAATCCTAATTCTAACACGCCTTATTGACAACTATGATTTAAAAAAAAAAAAAAAGACTTTTTAAGTTCAATTTAAAGGTTTAATTAAGTCCCAAACATGAAGAACTTTCTTTGCATGCAATCTTCGCTTCCACTATTCTAATTAAAGGAACAAAATAAAAGCCAGAAAACTGAAAGCAAAAAAAAAAAAAAAAAAAAAAGGAAAAATTTACCTTGGGTGTGAAAAGATAGCAATTCACAGATGAGGGCATGCCTCCCTTGATGCCAAGAAACAAAAGGGGCAATGGGACCCTTTTGAGAATAGAAACCATGTTCTTGACCCGGTCCGAATTCTCCGGGTGGTTTTCCAGCACATCGAGAAAACCCGGATCCATGCCCGTGTCGAAGACCCTCGACCCGTGTCATGTTTGAGCATACCCTCGTGCCAGAAAACGTGTAAAATGTCATTTTCTGATATGGGTTTTGGATCTGGGGTTGAAAGAAGTGCTTCAGCAGAAGATATCGCCATAGTTGGATAGTGAAGAAATTACAGTTTAGACTTTAGACCGAGAAGACGAACGGGTTCTTCATTTACCTTCAATTTTGACTTTCGACTCGATGAATATAATATGAATTTTAAGTGGGTATATATGCTTTTTTAATATAAAAATCAATTATCTATTTCGGTTTCTGCAATTTCAATTTAAGGGTGATGCTATTTAGATTCTAAAGTGTAACATAATTACTAAATATCCCCATAATTTTTAATTTTACCTTTGCACTACTCCCCCAAATACTACACACCCACAAGTAAGCTGCGAAAATTTAATGTATGGCTCGAGACTTGGTCATTTACCTAGGAAAAGAAGAATGGTGAGAGAGGATGAGAACGATGATGTGCCACCACCACCATCGACTTCGATTTTAATTAAGTAGAATTTGTTGGGTAATTATTTGGGTAATTTTATATGTATGTTGACCGATTATGTTGAGAAGACGACGACAAAAGACATGATGGCACAAAAAGCCCTAGGTGACATGATGACACGATGAGTTTTTTTGCCATCATGCCATATTTACGATTCTCGCTTTTGATTTGATTTTTACTAACAAATGAATATTTTTACAACTTTTTCACCAAACACTCTCAACTTATGATTCTATCTGCAAATCGATTCTCAACTACTTTCACTTTCACTACACTAAATCACTTCTTCTAAAGTAAGAAGTTTTGCAAATACTCCTTCTCCACAAGCCGGATACACACACTGGTGCAATATGGATATCATATGAATAAAAGAGTGATTTCACATCGCTCCCTCCTGACCAATCAATCACTCAACTACAATTTTAAGACCATGGGATTCTTCAACACCAGGAATTAATATTGCCACTTTTTCTGTCATGTTTGAGTCTTGAATTTTGACAAGGAAGCAAGTTCATGGACATAATCCGTGATGACACCCGGCCGAGCCGGCGGAAATTAATCCACATCATCGATCGACACATATCCGGGTAGGCGACTGCGAGTGACGTCAACAATAACGCATTTACGACGACACGTCACAATTAAGCTCACGGCCATCGAGCCCAACTACTACCGAGCCCAACCACAACACACGGCCAGCGAGCACCGAGCCCGATTTTCAATATGAAGCACACGCGCGACAACCTCGTAAAAATAATCACACGCCCATTCTTAGACTTTATTGGTATCGTAAAGCGCCACATGTCGAGAATTATGAAGAGAAGTCGACAAGTGGCGAATTTGACCGACATGCACAACTATAGAGGGACATGTGTCGCCTTTTTAGCTATTTTATTAATTAATGAATAGTTAGTGCAAAGATGACTATTGTAAACCCACTTACTCAAAAGGGGTATAAAAAGTCCGAAAAGGGGAAAAAGAAAAGGGGTTAGAAAGTAACAAATGATAAAAAAGACCGACCCCAATATTTTTCTGGCCTAAATACAAAAAAGGCATAATTAGCCGAAATAAAAGGCGTTACGACGTTTTCATTTCCACGTGTTAAACCTTTTACATATTTCTACTTGTTGACCAAAACGCACGCCAACAAATTGGCGCTAGAAGGAGGGCCCGTATTGGTCGATTAATTCCAAGCACAGGCAAGTTAAGAAAAACCAGGTAAAATTTAACGTTTGGCTTCTTCAACATGAGAAAAAATGAGTCATCATCGAGAAATGCTCGTGTGATCAAGAGCAACATTTGAACAACCAAACCGCCGGACTACTAATGGCCAAAATATACCCCAAACGGAGGCATGAAGACTACTTTGTTTCCTTCCCGCTCGCCTAATTGCCAACCCAACTTTTGTACAACAAATGAACCAACTCATATCACAAACTCTCGCATTTTACCACGAACTCTCAAGCACCCCTCCATTCCTTGCAAATACTAACCCACTCAACCCACAACTAAATGTTAACATTAATCCTCAAATTCGGGCTTCCTCATCACGAAGCCCGAAGCCGATTCGGGTAATGAACAACATGTCCGTCGTGATAGAAGGCGCGCGAGAAGAAGAAGAGCAAAGTCGGATAAGCGAGAATCATTATGGAACAACGCGACATCATCGTGCCCACTCGTGTTATTTGGGACGATCGGGAGTTGATCCTTTTCTCCCAGCTCGATCGATAAGTTCTCGGCTCAGGTTTAGGATGATCGGGAGCAGCCGCAGATCAATCAAGTCAAGGCCCTGGCTCATGGCGGAACAGGATGTAGAAATACACCGCCTGCGTCGCCGTCAAACGAATTAGAAGGCGGTCCGGATGGCGAACGATTTCAAGACCGCCCCAAGTAATGAACGACCCGGTTGTTCCGTCGCCATTTTCTCCGGAATCCTGGCGATCCCATTACCACCAAAGTTGAAAATCCCCAGGTCGGCCTCTATAACGGGAAACCGACCCGACCACTCATGTTCACAAGTACTTAGCATGGATGGAACTATACGAGTCCAAGCGATGCGATCCTCTGCAGGCCTTCCCCACGACTTTGGGCGGCCGAGCCCACCGTTGGTTTAGGACCTGCCGCAGGGATCCATTCAAGCGGGGGATCTAGCCTCCGCTTTTTACGACGCATTTCTTAACGTCCAAAGTCCGAGCCGCGCTAAAGACTCCTCGTGAACATCAAACAAGGGAAAGACGAGCCCCTGAAAAGCTATATTTCTCGGTTCAACAAACAAGTTCGAGAGATGGAACCGGTGTCGATGACGCCATTTTGATCGCGACCATGGCATTTGCCGACTAGCTCCCAAACATGGTTTAATTACTCCATCCACGAATCGGGCGACCTCGTTTCAAGAATTTCTAATCCGCGCGAACGCCATATTTGTGCGGAAGAAGCCGTGGCAAGTAACGCCCGAGCACCGAGCAAGGAACGTAAGAAAGGAAGGAAGGAAAGAACCAGAGTTGGGCGGGGTCCGGTTTCGGCCATTCTCGGAAAACCCGACCACCGGATTTAGAGCTCGCCGGCGAGGCGAGCCGAGGTCGCCGCGCTAAGGAGTACTTTGACCCACGCTCGTCGGCCATATGGAGTGAAGTCTGGTCTGAATTTGTTGCCTCCTCGGCTCGGCCTCGAAAATGAGCCATCAAAACTAGATTCGCGTCGATTCTGCGCCTATCACAAATCGATAGAGTCACGATCATCGACGAGTGCCGAGATCTAATTAGGAAATTATGCGGGTTGTTCGGCGGGCGCCTTAAAAGATACGTTCATGAGCTACCGCCCCACCGCAAGATCGCTCGGCGTCAACCCGGAGCGCGTAATCAACCCGGCTCTCCTGCCGCCGCCCCAAGTGAAAAACCAGGGGAGAAATCCTCATGATGTCGGTGTTAGTCGGATCAATACCAACTCAATGGAGGATAGACGCTCCAACAGGAAAAGAAAAGCCGATGTTAGGGGAGAGCAACTAATGCCGAAAGACAAGTTCGGGTGGTGGTCAAATCAAGGAAGGCCAACCCACCGCCACTTTGTGTTCTCGGATGCGGATGCGACCAGGGTGGTCCATCCTCATTTCGACCTCGGTCATCACGGCACCGATTCGGGTATTAGGTTCACGAATTTTAATTGACTCGGAAGCTATTCGTCATTTATGTCCGAGCATTTCGAAGATTAAACGTGGATGATAGTTATATCCGTCCATGTAACGATAAAGATTCTCGGGGTTTGGAGGAGGAAGGATAGTTCCGCTCGGAGAAGTTGATTTGCCCATCCAAATGGGACAAGGTTTGCATAAACTGATTTTTATGACAACATTCAAAATAATCAATTCGATTCGGAGTACAATGCCATCATTGGGAGGCCATTGCTTTATCATATCAAAGCGGCCCGTTTCAATATATCATTTTTGTATAAAATTCGACGTCGATGGCGAAGCTATACATAAAGGGAATCAAGGGAGTCACGAGAGTGCTCTCTTAAACTCCGACCGGTGGAGATTAATGTGGTAGAACAAGGGCAAACCGGTGAAACCACACAAGATAATCCCTTGCCCGGGAGGAGTCCGAGCGGCGGTGGTTGTCGGAAGATAACCGGACGCCGGCACGGGAAGGAGCCAATGATGGAAAATTTGAGCCGGCAATCGAAACCGAGCGGCGGCGGCGAAGACGCATTAATTGCCCCCGCAAATCGAGGAGGGCAAAGCAAGAAAAAAAAACGAGCGGAACAGAGAAACAGGTTGATACAATCAATGTCGGTAAGCAAGCGGCGCCAACTACGTATTGGTCATGATCTTCCGAACCATATCGGCGAGTTGGTCGAGTTTTGGGAAATAATCTTGCGTCTTTGCATGGACTCATGCGGACATGCCGGAATTGACCCCAAGTATGCGTGCCATCGCCTTAATATTGATCTAACGTTCCGATCATCCGAAAAGGCGCAACTCGTACGATAGATGCAAAGACTCGAAATCGAGGTTAATAAACTACTTGACAATCGGTTCATCCGGGAAGCCCTCTATCCTCGATGGGTCGCCAATCTGTTTTGGTAAAGAAAAACAATGGCGATGGCGCCTATGCGTGGATTTTACCGACCTCAACAAAGCATACCCCCAAAGACGCTTATCCATTGCCGAATATCGATTACATGGTAGATGCCACGGCAGACACGAAGCCGATGAGCTTTATGGATGCATACTCGGGCTACAACCAAATCCGGATGCACCAGGAAGATGAAGAAAATACCTCATTTTTTCTCGCTTCTGGGGATTCACATTACAAGATGATGCCTTTTGGATTGAAGAATCTTTGGTGCGACCTATCAAAGGTTAGTAAATAAGATGTTTGAGAAAAATGATAGGTCACACTATGGAAGTCTATGTAGATGACATGCTAGTAAAATCATTTGTACATGTCCGATCATCCGAACGATCTTAATAAAATGTTATTTGTTTTGAGAGAGTACAAGATGATGTTAAACCCGAAAAAATGCACATTTGGGGTCGGCTCGGGTAAATTTTTGGGGTATATGGTCACCAAGGGGAATCGAAGCTAACCCGGATAAAATAAAAGCCATCACCGACCTAGAATCCCCAAACTCGAAAAAGGTACAAAGCCTAACAGCCGATTGGCGCCCTTAACCGAGATTTGTTTCTCGGTCCACAGACAAGTGCAAACCTTTCTTTGAAATCATAAAGAAAAGCAAAAATTTGAGTGGACCGAACAGCACAAACGGCCTTTGAATCCCTCAAACAACACCTATCTTCAATCCCTATATTACAAAAACCGACCCGAGGGAGGACTTGTATTTGTACTTGGCGGTATCCGAATACGCCATCGCCTCGGTGTTAATCGGGCTAGATGGCTCTATTCAACATCCGATGTATTATTACACGGTCAGCGTTACATGATGCGAAAGCTCGGTACCCACCAATGGAAAAAGCGGCTTATTCATTAATTGCAGCGCACGGAAACTCCGTCCATATTTCTTAGAACACAAGATTATAGTATTGACGAACTATCCGTTGAAACAAGTGTTACAGACCCGATACGGGCCGGATGATTAAATGGCGTCGAACTTAGCGGTTTGACATTGTATCGAGCCACGCGTCTTTGCGATAAAAGGGCGAGGCTTTAGCCGATTTTGTGGCGAATTCACGTCTTCCATACAATTAGAAGTCAAGGAAGACCAAGAATGGAAATTATTCGTTGGCTCTTCGGCTGCAGGCGAGCGGGGCGGAATTGTGATAATCGATCCAAATGAAAAATGCTCTTTGCTCGGCCGCACGATTTGAGTTCCCATAACGAACAACGAAGCCGAATATGAGGCGCTCATAAGAAAGCTTAGATATGGCGGCCTCTATGGGCCTAAAACAACTATTGGTGCACAGTGACTCTCGGTTAGTCGTCCATCAAATCAACGGCAGTATGAAGCAAAAGAGCAAAAATTGCACAATATTTGGAGTTGGTCAAGAAAAGGTTATCACACTTTAAGACAAAAGTCTTACATGTGCCCCGAAGTGAGAACATGCAAGCGGATGCCCTAGCTCGGCTCGGCTCTAGTCCCAGGAACGGATGCCATCACGGATGTCCTTTGTCACAAAACGCCCCGTCACAGTGCGGAAGAAAATATATACAACCGAAAAACCGTTGAGCAAACTTGGATGACCCCAATCATCCAATATTTAGAAGAAAGGAGTTCAACACGAAAACAAAGTGAAGCGAGAACACTACGAACTCAAGCGGCTCGGTTTACACTAGTAGGCGGCATCCTCTACAAACGAGGGTACTCCATCCCACTTCTACGCTTTTCGAGGAGATGACGCAGATTATGCGCCGAGAGGTTCATGAGGAATATGCGGCAACCACGCTGGGGCCAAACGTTGGCCTATAAATTAATACGACAAGGATACTATGGCCATCCCCGGAGAAAGGATGCAACCGACCTCGTCAAAAGATGTGAGAGGTGCGGAGATTTGCACCACAGTCGATATCATCTCAAGCGCTTACTTCGTATTTAGCCCTTGGCGTTTGCCAAATGGGGAATGGACCTCATCGGACCATTACCCGTTGGCAAAGGCGTCAAGTATGCCGTTGTGGCGGTGGATTATTTCACAAAATGGGTCGGCGCGGAGCTCCGCAAAAATAGATGAAGAAAAGGTTGTGAGCTTTGTATGGAAATCTATCATCTCAGAGATTTGGGATACCACATTCGATTGTTCGAGATAATGGGAAACAGTTCGACAACCGAAGGTTCAAATTTTGTGAAAGTTTCCACATAAAAACTATTTCTCAACTCCATACCACCCCAAATCGAAGGCGGACAAGTTGAGGCCATTAATAAAATACTCAAATATACCCTGAAGGCGAGATTGGAGGAGTCTAAAGGCAATTGGCGGAGGAACTACCTGGCGTACTATGGTCATCTGAGCGACACATCGGCGCGACCCGGGGAGAAACACCTTTTTCTTTTTCTTTAGCTTATGGAGCAGAGGCGGTGATTCCTGTCGAGATTGGAGCCCTACTTTGAGAATAGCAAATTTTGAAGAAGGCGTAATGAGGAGGCGCTCGAGCCGAACTAGACTGCTCGAGGAAAAAAGGTGCGATCTTGAGATGAAAATGCAGTGTATAAACAAAGGAGCGAAAGGTACTACAATTGAAAGTAAAAGAAAGAAGATTTGGTCGGCGATCTTGTATTGAAAAAGATAACGGGCATTCAACCGAGCCCATTGAAGCCAACCTGGGAGGGCCGTTTTCGGATCGCCACGTCTTATCCCGGTGGGGCATACCGATTAGAATATTTGAGTGGAGAAAAATTCACGCATCCATGGAATGTAGCATACCGAAGCGGTATTATCAATAAAGATCTTGATCTACGATCCGACAGGATTCCAAAGAATTATCCCTTCATCGGTATTTCGTGAGCTCTTTAAAGGAGAACGAAGTTTTTACTCACCAAAAATCAAGACTTGGTTACGCACCGAGCACTGATAAACCGAGCACAATAAAGACTAAAGGCAGCACAATAAAGACTTGCTACGCACAAGGCACAATAAAGACAGTTACGCCAAGCACAAGATAAAGACAAGATAAAGACTTCGCTACGCACCGAGCACAATAAAGACTTGGTTACGCATCAAGCACAAGATAAAGACTAGTTCACGCACCGAAGCAAGATAAAGACTCGGCTACGTTACGACCTGATAAACAGTTTACGCGCGCAAGACAAGATAAAGACTCGGCTACGCACCGAGCACAATATAAAGACGCTACGCACCGAGCACAATAAAGACGATTACGCACCGAAAGCACAATAAAGACTCGGCTACGCACCGAGCACAATACAAAGACTTGGTTACGCACCAAAGACGATAAAGACTTGGTTACGCACCAAGACAACAAAGACAGTCACGCACAAGCCACGATAAAGACTTGGTTACGCACAAGCACAACAAAGACTTGGTCACGCACCGAGCACGATGCAAGACTTGGTCACGCACCGAGCACCAATAACAAGACTCGGCTACGCACCGAAAGCACGATACTAACGAAATTTCAAATACAAAATGAACAGGTTTATATCCACGAGTGCAAGAATCGATTAAAGCGCAGACCCCCTCACTCGAAGTACCAAAAATCGAGCCCCGTCTTGGGAAAATAAGAGGAAAAGAGAAGATAGGCAACAATCTTACAAAAAGGAAGAGCCGAGCATCCACGAAAAAGCTTGAAACACATACACGGGAAAGGAAAATAACAATTCATTTTACTTCAAAAATAATTACAAAAGGAGGCCGGAGCCGTTACATCTCGAGGCACGAAGCCAAATTCGTGCTAGGGGTACATATAAAAAGTATCAAGAGGCAGGGCGGCGGAATATCGACGGCCCCACTGAAGCGACTTCTTCCACATCCAGGAGGAGGAGAGCCTGCGCATTAGAAGCCTCCGCAAAGTTCGGCCGAAGGGTATTGAGATCGGCCTCCGGAAGGGCCAAATCTTGTTCAAGCCGAGCAACAAGACGCCCGCCCCTTAAGTAAATCAAGAATTTCTTGGAGAGTCGCATGGCCACAAGTTAACATGAATGCATACTCCTGAGTCTTTGTAAGCTTTAATGGCCTCTCTGCGAACTTCCTCGGTCTGTCGTGGCGGCTTCTTGACCTCCTGCAGACATCGGATAGACGCCTCTCCATTTCTCGGCCGGCGGGCGAAAGCGGCACGTTCGGCTCGGCGACCTTAACCCCGAGCTCTTCACCTTCGGGCCCGATCTCGATCTCGCGCCGGCCTCGCAAAGACTCTCTCTCTCGAAATTGGCCCGAGCTATAGCCTCATCCGCTTGAGTTTTAAAGACTCTTGCACCCCTTGGAGGGTAGCATAAAAGCTTCCTGCAGATCCGTGCCGTCTTTCCGGTCGGCATATTTTCTCTCTAGCTCGCGAGTCCCCCAACCGCATGCCATAAGAGCCCAATCATTCGCCCGGACATGGCCATGGCATATCAATCATTCTTGGCGATCCGAGCAAATTGCTCTATGCCTTTTGTCCAGGCACGAGTGGGACGGTCATTGCGGCTTTGACTGCCTCGGTAAGACTCTTGATTGCTCCTCTGTTGGCGTGGCACATCGAACGAATTCCACGAACCACCGGGGCGTAGTCCGACCATTCCCTCGCAATATTCATCTCTTGCTTGGTTTGGAGGAATGAAATGACCTTCCTGCCGAGGTCATCCGAGAAAGTTCGCGGACCTTCCTTTTTCCGGAGGTTGTTCGGGATGTTGGGCGCCGCTCGACCAACCCTTTCGATCCCGATCGAGCTCCTCCATCACAATTCCTCCTCTTCTCCTTTGAAGAGGAGGCCAGACCGCCTACAGTACTCCATCGATGGGGCGTTCCGCCCGGATATCTTCTCCGAGCCGCCTCCACGTCCCGCAGTTGACCGGCGGCCACCCGAGCTCGCCGTCTTTGTGTTCTCACGCTTCAAGACGTGCACGCAAGTCTAAGCCACGCCCTACACAAAGCAACCATCGTCAAAAGATCAAAAGAAAAGAAAGATGTTTCAAAGTGAAATATGAAAAACGTAAGTGTTTACCTCGGACCGCCGCCGCACTCGGCGCTCTGGGAGTCTCTGTGTTGGCCCTACAGCGCAGCACGATCCGCCTCTGGGCCGATCGCGAGTAGGGACGGCGTAGCTTGTTTGCATCTCACCGGCCGCTCCCGGGAGAAGGGGGCGTCTTCTTCATTAACGAGAGGATTCTGTTGAGGCTCTCTCTCGACCTCCACCTCTCGCTCGGCCGTCTCGCCCGAGCCGACCCTCGTCTCGGGGTCGGCGGCAAAGCAGTCTCAAACCAAGTGCGGCTAAGTTGGCCTCGGTTGCCAATCTCTCAATCCGCCTATCCATTATGCCCCGAGCCTGGATATTTTCCACCTTCGAATAAAAGTGGGCGACAGAGGCCCTTTGATGCCCGGCCGCAAAGGTGGAAAGAAAAGACAATTATGAAAAGGAAAACAATAAACAAAGAAAAAGCGAGGAAAGGGAAAAGATAAGACTTATTGTAACCAAAAACAAAATTTGATGGGGGATGAAGAAGCGATTTCACTTTCTCCTTCCCCCACACGAGCTTGCCACTCGCCGCTCACCCGAGAACCATTTGTCTTTCCACTCCTTCGCAGGAGAAGAAGGAGACCCTCCACCAAACCGTCCGGATACCCCAGGCAGTGCATGCGTAATACCATCCGGATGGTCGACCCAGAGGCGATGGAGTCGCCGCCATACAAAGAGCTCGTTCATCTCCTTAAACTTGGGGCGAGGATATTTTCGGTGAAACATCACCAGGAGGCCGATGATCCTTCCCCAAGAAATAGGGTGCACTGGGGTCGGATGCATACCCCACTTGCAAAACCACCGCGCGTGAGGAAGGCGGCAGTGGAAATCTTAAACCGTATAAAAGGCCGGGAGCAAATACTGCCCGTGCAACCCCTCTCGTGGGTCCGGGAACTTCCGTGCCATCCGGTACCCAAAAAAGAGATACCGCTCGAATACGATGCGTCGGCGGAGCTCATCCACCTCCCGAATCATCAACATGCTCGGGATATCGTTTATGTCACTCGGCGTCCAACGAGGTTCGACACGAAGACGAGGTCCTCTCCTACACGACCGTCGCCATTACGGTGGCCTATGGGCCCAGTGGCCTTTCCGCCTCGAATCCCTGGGACAGTTCATCTACTCGCTCACGTTGTCACGCTCCGGCTCGGATGGATCCATATCTTCTTCTTCCTGGGCCGGTACGATTTAGAATCAACACTTGGCGATTCTTCACCGGAATTCTCTTGTACCGATCGGGTTGGTACATTCGCTCCTTCTCTCTTGATTCTTGGCGTCGGGTCAAAGATAGTGTCGCGTCGCTCGGGGGCGTTCCACCGTGAAGAATGCGGAGAAGATATCCTGGATAATACTGGTGCAGGCGGAGATCGCCGTCTTGGTGAAAAATAAACAGAGGGTTCGAGATGGAGGATCTTCAATTTCAACTTCTACACTATAACTACGACTCCTACTATCTTCAAAAAAGAAGACATTTATAGGTAATGGAAGAGTATTTCGAAAAAATACCTAAGTTCAAGTCTCGAACTTGGGAAGCCGACCGAAAATCTCGCTTTCGGTTTTAATTACTTTAGCTCGAGGTTAAAGGATGCGAAAGTGAATAATGAAGGAAAACAAAGGTATTTATAGATAAGTTTCCTCGATAAGCGGACGTTTATTCAAAAGGACGCTCCTTTTAAAAGCTCAAAAGCCACCGGACATGACGTAAAAACGTCGTGTCCCCACGCCCGCCCATTGTGAATCGCGTAACTTTTGATTCTGCGCAAGATTGGTCCAACCACGAGATGCCACGTGTCGTCGTTATTATGGCAACCGATTAATGCGCCGTTTCAAGCATTAATTGCTCGATGTAACAGTACCAGGAAAGAACTTTTGAAAAATCCGTTTTCCCATTAATTGTTCATCATTAGCATTAAAGTTTAACTCCGAGCGTCAAAGAATTTTCTCTCGAAGTCAAACTTGGGGGCCTTTGATGACACCGAGCCGAGCCCGTGAAATTAATCCACATCATCGATCGACACATATCCAGGGTAGCGACTGCGAGTGGCGTCAACAATAACGCATTTACGTCGACACGCGTCCGCGAATTAGGCTCGCCACTCACGAGCCCAACTACTACCGAGCCCAACCACAACACGGCGCCGAGCCGAGCCCCGAGCCCAGTTTTTCAATATGAAGCACACGCGCGACAACCTCGTAAAAATAATCACACGCCCATTCTTAGCACTTTATTGGTATCGAAAGCGCCACATGTCGAGAATTATGAAGAGAAAGTCGACAAGTGGCGAATTTGATCGACATGCACAACTATAGAGGGACATGTGTCGCCTTTTTAGCTATTTTATTAATTAATGAATAGTTAGTGCAAAGATGACTATTGTAAACCCACTTACTCAAAAGGGGTATAAAAAGTCCGAAAAGGGAAAAAGAAAAGGGGTTAGAAAGTAACAAATGATAAAAAGACCGACCCAATATTTCGGCTCGTGAAATACAAAGAAAGGCATAATTAGCCAGGAAATAAAGAGACGTTACGCGACGTTTTCATTTCCACGTGTTAAACCTTTTACATATTTCTACTTGTTGACCAAAACGCACGTCAACAATCCGAAATCTTAACCGTGCGAAGCACAACTTCTATGATTAATGAATCAATTGCTGCTGGGATTACATCAACAAGATTGGTTTTTACCACGGCCGATTTGCAACAAGGATTTCAAATTCTTGGAAGTTGTTTTTTAGCATTCTTGATATGAAGATTAGCGAGCGATGGCGAGTCATCGCCTTTTGATCCTCTGTCTTAATTCTCTCACATAAGATACCGCATTCTCGAGCTCATTTTTGTGCACGATTCTTGTATCTTTGTTCGTATTTCGCCGGTGTCCGCAAAATCATGAAGAGAAAACACTATCGATTTGATGGGATTAATAATCACGATATTTGTAAAACTTCTAAAGTGATTTATTGTAGTAGAAGTGAAAAAAGAAAAATTGAGAATCCAACCAAAACGAGAACTAGAAATCTAAACTACCAATCCGCTAAGTTATGCGAGAATCAAAAGTAGAAGCTAACCTTTAAACTCGGGCAATTACAAAAGTACCCTTGAGGTTTAACCTAATTAGAAAAAATCATTAACTTTTAAAATTATAAAAATACCCTATGTTATAGTGATTAAATATTAAATGGCTCACATCTATAATAGCTTAAACTTTTAGAAGATGTTATTATTCAAAGAGTCGGACCAAATAAAAGGTCCCGAGTTCAAACCTCACCACCACCCATAAAAATGTTCAACGTGTTGAGCTTCATAAACAATTGCATGCACTTGAGGAGGCGTGTTGGAGAATATCATTTTAGTAAGATCATTGTCGGGTAAATTCCATGCCAACCCACTTGGGTAGCATGTAATAGACCCCTTGCTAGGGCATTTCTAGAATTATCATATGGGTGGTGGTCTAACCCAATGGGGAAAATCGGGCCAATTGGGCCAAATAATGCTTAGGACCATTATTTTTGGAGTTGATTCGGCCCAACCCATGAACAAATACATGAATATCGGGCCGACCGACCTGCCCCAATATTTCGGTCCAGAAACCGGCCTAGTTCATTTTGGGCTCAAGTAGGCCCAATGTAAAAAAGCCCAAGAAGATTACCTTTTGGGCTGCCGTAGAATTTCAAATAGTTGGGGGTCATTTTCTTTTGGTTCAAAGAATTGGGCCTGCTTGTAGACAAAGAAAAGGAATAATAGTGTGATTGAATATGATACCCTTTCAGTTGAAAATTTTCTTTCTATTAGAGAATAATGATGAAATATGAAAAAAAAAAATTGAAAGAAAAAAATGAATTTTAATAGTGTAATTGAATATGAGATGAAATATAATTATAAAAGTTGATTTGATATGGAAATAGTAAAATAATGATTGGTAGTTAAAAATATGTGAGTTAGTCAAGTATTATAATGGGAAAATGGGTAATAATGATTGATGATTTGATGTGGTTTTTGAAAAATGAGTGGAAGTGATTAGAAGAAGAAAAAAGTGAAAATGAGTGAATAATGAATTTTTTAAAATTTTCATAACCATCCACATTTTGGATTAAAAAAATTTCTCTAGTGGAACGACAATAGAAAATTTCCATAACCAATCGCTACAAACATCTTAGGAAAAAAAAAGGAAAAAAAAAAGGAAAAATGAAGGAAACATAGAGGAGAATATTTCATTTCTATAAGAAAAATTATTGATGAACGTATTCATAACTAATTAGCTTTTTTTTTTTTTTTTTTTTGAATACAATGAGGATAGTAGAGGAGGATACACTCATATAGGATCGAATCAATCAATGTCCTTACAATATAAGACTCTACCATTGGAGCACAATGTTAATCTCATGACTAATTTTAATTAGACATTTATGTCGAGATACTAAAATGAAATTAATATATTATAACTATTATAAGAAAAGAATTCTAATTTTTAGTTTCTAATTAAATTAATATATTATAACTATTAATAAAATTATGAAGCTACCAAATTAAAGTCAAAGCTAATTATTCTAAGAAAGGAAAAGCTACATGAAGTGCTGGAAAATTAGTGGAAAACAAGTCAGACGCCACAATCTTTGTGGCCCATTTATTTTGGAGTTAAACACCGGTTTACGTCTCCTTACAAAGGTAAGGTTATGTTAATCATATAATTAAAGCCACTTATATTGTAATAATTAGTTAAACAAAAGCATAAGCATAAGCATAACCTAAGGTTGATAAGTTGACTCTGTTCTCTCACGAAATCATTGTCCTTTTCTCACTTGAACTAATTTTTACCAACTTTTTTCTTCAAATGTTTTTGAGATTAAATAATTTTTTTCTTTTCGCGAATAAATAATTGGATTGTGTTGAGTGGACAGAAATAAAATCAATTTGATAAGTTCTGTTTTTTTGTTATTATTTTTGGGATAATTACAAAAATACCCTGAAGTTTGGTGTAATTACAAAAAAACCCATAGAAATTTCAGTATTACAAAAATTCTTCTTTATGAGGTTTTGATTCTACCTAAATGTAAAAGGATAACTAGAGTTGTCAAAAATTGTCAAGTCTGGTGGACTGGCCCGATAAAAGGGCACAACTGCCAAGTGGTATTGTAAGCCGAAAGAGTCGGACGTATTTGGCCCAACTCATTAGACCCAAACGTTGCTTTGGACATGTTGGCCGACCTTTCATAGTTATTTTCATGGTTTTGGGCCAAGTGTGGGCCTAGAAATGGCGATACGATGGAATTTTGGCAAGCCCGACCCAATAGACCCAAAACGTCGGTTCAGATAGGTTGACCGACCTGTGTAATTTTATGGGTTTGGGCGGTGTGCGTCTAGAAATGGAGATCCAATGGAATTTTGGTCACCACCCAACCCATTTAACACTCTAGAATTATTATTTTCAATGTTTTAAAATGACAACGGTTAATGAGCATGTCATGCTACTAGTTTACGATTCAACCGGTCCGATCGGTTCAACGACGGTCCAACCTGTTTGATAAAAAAGAATAAATTTTTCATATTATATTGTATATGTTAATAAATTAATATATCAATTATTACATAATACATTTTTGAATAAAAAATATAAGCAAGTAACTAAGTCAATATCTAACATAGTTCAAAGTTTAAATAATCATATAAATATAACAAAATACAAATTTAAAACTCTAAAATTACTTTAAACATAATGGAAAATAAATATAAAATGGTTCTCACCGGTTCAAATGACTTTTTGTCGGTTTTGGATTGAACCAATTTTCACCGATTTAACCGTAAAAATAGTTTTGGGACTTAATCGGACCTGTCCAACCACTGGTTCCCGATTAATGCTTAAAAAAGAATTATTTATTTATAATGATGAATGTAACATTTTTGTTCAGAAGTATGAGTAGGTATTCCACAAAATTTAGAACAATCCATTTGCTTCATCGTGCAACCAAATACCAATAATATAATTCCAGGTAAATCAACATTTTAGGTAATCAACTATAAGGATGGTTAATGAAAAACATACAGAATAAAAGTATGTACCTATAATTTTTTTCTAATCCATCTACTCATACATACAAGCATAAAAAAATGCAGAAAAGCATTATCAACTCTGATCCCTCTACGGTGGGACATCAATAAGAAGTATATGCAAGTATGATTAGAACATAACATGACAACAAACAATCCTCACAAGCAAGTATATTCAACTCAAATAATAATGCTTGGCAACACAGAAACATAAAATCCTTGGAAGCAACCAATAAGACGGAAAATCCCGGACTGGCTTCCGATTCAACACTGACATCTTAAACAAATACCAGCAACTCCATGATAGAAACCGACAACAAAATATTCAGGAACTGCAAGAACCTCCTTGTTGCCAATCTTAATAGAGAATAAGTCTTAGCAAAAGCAAAGAAGGCAAAATAATGAATGAGCATGCATCAAGAAAAATGGCAGAGGAATGAATACATAAAATTACCACTTGCACCGAAATTGACAATAGATTTGTATACCAACGACCAGCAAATTGCAAATTCATCTTTCTATATATCTAACCTTAACAACTCAAATGCATCCAACAATAAAATACTCGTCTTTAAAAACTAAGAATGCTAGAAAAATGAGGTCAACATAGTCCAAAATCATTACATATTTCTGAATAAAATAAAGTAGGTATGGTAAATGAACTGTCGTGACAACAATATTTGAACATTAGATGTTAAGCAGCAGAGATTGTCCAAATACAAAAACCGAGATAACCTTTAAGCAACATAATTTAATGTGCAAATGGAATCAGTGTCTGCTTTAATGGTATACAAATAGATAGGGTTGCAAGTGTAGGATCTGTGGGTGAGGACAAACTTAAATTCTTTGACAATCTCTATGCTAGGTGGTGTACAGTCTCCCTTTTCCCGTTTCTCTGCTCTGTGTTTGATGAGATCACATTTGTAAACAGTAACGATCGCCTCAGGATATATCTCTGGGTCTTGGCGCGATCGTACAGTGCAAAAAGTGCATTCTTCATTATCACCATCAAGAATAGTGATCTTATTAGCTCTATATGGAGCTTTAGGATCGTATGATGAAGTGGGATAGTCGAACCAGCAACAGATCCCCTTTCCGGTTTTAATATGGAAAGAGGAAAAAATTTAAACATATCGCATCCTCAATTACTGGAAATGAACCAAGAATACGAGGAGCCATAGAACCAAAGAAGCTTTCCTCCATAACCCGACCTTTCTCTAGAAAACACATATCAAGAGTAAACGTTCAAATAAGATTGCACAAAAATTTTAGACTTATTGATGAAAGAAACGCCACTGATGCGGAAAGCTTCATGATGGCGCCTAACATCTCGGTTCGGATCCGTTTGAGTCAAAATCTAGTCGAGGGAGTTGTTGCCATGAGTTGGCTGAAGAATCAAACAACTCAAAATCAACTTGTTCGTTGGCAGTTCTATTATAATTTTTTTCTGGCAACAACATCAACACAGGTAACTATAGATGAAAATACCAGAATTTTACCTTCAGGGGTTGCTATGGCGGAGGGACGTGCTTTGGTGTGCTTCATATCACACGCCCGAGGTAGCATACTTATATCCAATGTCGAACCGACTGAATAGTTGTCCGAAGATGATGATAAATCGATGAAATGTACGAATATTTTGGCATACACAAATATATACAGCGTCGAATCGACAACACAAAAGACGACGTTATCCATATTGTTTTCAAGTAGTTGAAGCGAAGGGGATAGGGGAATGCTTTCACCCACAATATTAGTATTATTTAACTCTCTGGAATTTAAATCGAGAATATATATAAAATAAGGTCCGAAATCATAAATCAGACACACTTTTTGTGGAGAAAATTTTGGCACCTTAGATTCATGATCGAAGGATGATGGAGGTGGTATAGGTCATTTTTCTGAGGTATCCATCGCTATATTCTCCATCTGCTGAAAAACTAAGATTAACGTCCGGCGTGGATGGCCTGGTGTGGATGAGAGCAAAATGAAGTCCTAATTTCCCTAATTTTATTCCTATTTATATTGCAAGCTCACCGATATACACAGAGCCCAGAGACGGGTCTATGCATGGCAAGCAAGCCCAGTACATATTTTCAGAAAATTTTGTTTTAGTACTATAATTTACAGGAAAAATTTGTTAACTACCCATTATAGATAAGAAAAATTCTTTTCTACCCACCTTTTTAAAACTCCACTTTTATACCCAAAATGACCGAGATACCCTCAGTTACACTTTCAGCTATTATTTTCTTTTCTTTATCTTTCACGTAATCCTACCGTCGCCGTCGCCGCTGCCATTGTTGCCGGAGATTCCCCGACGAGATGACCCCGCCCCTTCCCCTATACCGTGATGGAAGGCACTCCTCCACCGCCGCCGTTGATGCCTCTGCTTCTGCCGCCGCTGTTGAAGAGGTTAGAATATGGGCCATTTTTTTAATTTCATACTTAGGGTTTTAGGTTTGTTTGATTGTTGAAATATTAGGGATTTAAAGATATTGATTTGGGAGATATTGATTTGGGATTCAGAGACGTTGATTTGGGGGATATTGTATGAGGATATTGTTGACTGGTACTAAGTGATTTTGGGGAAGATGATGATGGGGGAAGACGAAGCGATTTGGGGAAGATGAAAGGTTGTCACGTTATATGTATAACATGATAAGATATTTCACGCTATATATATAACATGATAATGTATTTCACGTTATATATATAGGAACATACACTATAAGCTAAATAATCACGTTATGTTGGCTCTTCCATCGGCAAGGTATGAACTTATTGAAATTTTTTGGTAAAGTTAAAAGTGAAAAATGAAAGATAAAGAAAAGAAAATAATAACTAAAAGTGTAAATGAGGGGTATCTCGGTCATTTTGGGTATAAAAGTGGGGTTTTAAAAAGGTGGGTAGAAAAGAGTTTTTCTTATCTATAATGGGTAGTTAAAAAAATTTTCCTGTAAATTATAGTACTAAAACAAAATTTTCTGAAAATATGTATTGGGCTTACTTGCCATGCATGGACCCGCCTCTGGGCTCTGTGTATATCGGTGAGCTTGCAATATAAATAGGAATACAATTGGGGAAATTAGGGCTTCATTCTGCTCTCATCCACACCAGACCATCCACACCAGACGTTAATCTCAGTTTTTCAGCAGATGGAGAATATAGCAATGGATACTTCAGAAAAACGACCTCTACCACCTCCATCATCCTTCGATCATGAATCTAAGGTGCCAAAATTTTCTCCACATAAAGTGTCTGATTTATGATTTCGGACCTTATTTTATATATATTCCCGATTTAAATTCCAGAGAGTTAAATAATACTAATACTGTGGGTGAAAGCATTCCCCTGTCTCCTTCGTTTCTACTACTTGAAAGCAATATGGATAACGTCGCCTTTTGTGTTGTCGATTCGACGTTGTATATGTTTGTGTCTGCCAAAAATCCGTACATTTCATCGATTTATCATCATCTTCGGACAGCTATTCGGCCAGTTCGACATTGATATAAGTATGCTACCTCGGGCGTGTGATATGAAGCACACCAAAGCACGTCCCTCTGCCATAGCAGCCCCTGAAGGTAAAATTCTGGTATTTTCATCTATAGTTACCTGTGCTGATGCTGTTGCCAGAAAAATAATTATAATGGAACTGCCGACGAATAAGTTGATTTTGAGTTGTTTGATCCTTCAACCAACTCATGGCAACAACTCCTCGACTAGATTTCGACTCCAACCGGATCCAGAACCGAGATGTTAGGCGCCGTCATGAAACTTTCCGCATCAGTGGCGTTTCTTTCATCAATAAGTCTAAAATTTTTGTGCAATCTTATTTCGGAACGTTTACTCTTGATATGTGTTTTCTAGAGAAAGGTCGGGTTATGGAGGAAAGCTTCTTTGGTTCTATGGCTCCTCGTATTCTTGGTTCATTTCCAGTAATTGAGGATGCGATATGTTTAAATTCTTTTTCCTCTTTCCATATTAAAACCGAAAGGGGATCTGTTGCTGGTTCGACTATCCCACTTCATCATACGATCCTAAAGCTCCATATAGAGCTAATAAGATCACTATTCTTGATGGTGATAATGAAGAATGCACTTTTTGCACTGTACGATCGCGCCAAGACCCAGAGATATATCCTGAGGCGCGATCGTTACTGTTTACAAATGTGATCTCATCAAACACAGAGCAGAGAAACGGGAAAAGGGAGACTGTACACCACCTAGCATAGAGATTGCCAAAGAATTTAAGTTTGTCCTCACCCACAGATCCTACACTTGCAACCCTATCTATTTGTATACCATTAAAGCAGGCACTGATTCCATTTGCACATCAAGTTAGGTTGCTTAAAGGTTATCTCGGTTTTTGTATTTGGGCAGTCTCTGCTGCTTAACATCTAATGTTCAAATATTGTTGTCATGACAGTTCATGTACCTTACCTACTTTATTTTATTCAGAAATATGTTATGATTTTGGACTATGTTGACCTCATTTTTCTAGCATTCTTAGTTTTTAAAGATGAGTATTTTATGTTGGATGCGTTTGAGTTGTTAAGGTTAGATATATATAAAGATGAATTTGCAATTTGCTAGTCGTTAGTATACAAATCTATTGTTCCTGTCAGACGGTTTTGGTGCAAGTGGTAATCTTATGTATTCATTCCTCTGCCATTTTTCCTGATGCATGCTCATTCCTTATTCTGCATTGTTTTTGCCTTATTTGCTTTTGCTAAGACTTATTCTCTATTAAGATTGGCAACAACCAGGAGGTTCTTGCAGTTCCTGAATATTTTGTTGTCGGTTTTTATCACGGAGTTGCTGGTATTTGTTTAAGATGTCAATGTTGAATCGAAGCCAGTCCGGATTTTCCGTCTTATTGGTTGCTTCCAAGGATTTTATGTTTCTGTGTTGCCAAGCATTATTATTTGAGCTGAATATACTTGCTTGTGAGGACTGTTTGCTGTCATGTTGTGTTTTAATCATACTTGCATATACTTTTTATTGAAGTCCCACCGTAGAGGATCAGAGTTGATAATGCTTTTCTGCATTTTTGATGCTTGTATGTATGACTAGATGGATTAGAAAAAATGATAGGTACATCCTCTTATTCTGTATGTTTTTCATTAACCATCCTTATAGTTGATTACCTAAAATGTTGATTAACCGGAATTATAGTATTGGTATTTGGTTGCACAATGAAGCAAAGGGATTGTTCTAAATTTTGTGGAATACCTACTCATATTTCAGAACAAAAATGTTACATTCATCATTATAAATAAGTAATTCTTTTTTATGCATCAATCGGGAACCAGTGGTTGGACATGTCCGGTTAGGTCCCAAAACTATTTTTACGGTTAAACTGGTGAAAATTGGTTCAACCGGTCAAAACGGACAAAAAGTCATTTGAACCGGCGAGAACCATTTTCTATTTATTTTCCATTATGTTTAAAGTAATTTTAGAGTTTTAAATTTGTATTGTGTTATATTTATATGATTATTTAAACTTTGAACTATGTTAGATATTCATTTAGTTACTTGCTTATATTTTTTATTTAAAAATGTATTATGTAATAATTGATATATTAATTTATTAACATATATAATATAATATGAAAATTTTATTCTTTTTTATCAAACAAAGGTTGGACCGGTCGTTGAACCGATCCGACCGGTTGAATCGTAAATTAGTAGCATGACATGTTCACCAACCGTTCTCATTTTTAAAACATTGAAAATAATAACTCAGAGTCATTAAATGGGTGGGTCGGTGACCAAAATTCCATTGGATCTCCATTTCTAGACACACACTGGCCCAAACCCATAAAAATACACAGGGTCGGTCAACCGGTCTCAACCGAGCGTTTTGGGTCTAATGGGTCTGGGCCGCCAAAATTCCATCGTATCGCCATTTCTAGGCCCACACTTGGCCCAAAACCATGAAAATAAATATGAAAGGTCGGCCAACAGGTTCGAAGCGACGACTCGGGTCTAATGAGTTGGGCCAAATAAGTCCGACTCTTTTCAGCGCTTACAATATCACGGTTGTGCCCTTTTTATCGGGCTAGTCCACCAGACTTGACAATTTTTGACAACTCTAGTTATCCTTTTACATTTAGGTAGAATCAAAACCTCAGAAAGAAGAATTTTTGTAATACTAAAATTTCTATGGGTTTTTTCGTAATTACACCAAACTTCAGGGTATTTTCTGTAATTATCCCAAAAACAATAACAAAAAAATAGAACTTATCAAATTGATTTTTTTCGCACTTATTTCTGTCCACTCAACACAATCCAATTATTTATTCGCGAAAAGAAAAAAATTATTTAATCTCAAAAACATTTGAAGAAAAAAGTTGGTAAAAATTAGTTCAAGTGAGAAAAGGACAATAGGTTCAAGGTGTGGTTGCTTGTGTTATGCAGTTAGAACTAGGCCACACAAAACAAAAACCTGTATGGATGAAGGATTATGTGACTAACACAACACATCATATATCTTCTTCCCTACCAGCTGCTCCTGTGAAGAATCCCACCATGTATACTCTGACTTGTTTTCCATACACATCCAGCTCCAATTTTTCTCCCTCATACAACATATTTCTGGCTAACATCACTTGTTCTGCCAGTGAGCCACTTAATTACTCAGAAGCAGCAGGTAACAAAGATTGGGTGGATGCTATGAATAAGGAACTCACTGCTCTTGAACAAAATGAAACTTGGGAATTGACCACTTTGCCACCTGGTAAACGAGCTATTGGCTCTAAATGGGTGTACAAGATAAAGAGAAATCCAGATGGAAGTGTGGATAAATACAAGGCCAGGTTGGTGGCAGAGGGGTACTTACAAGTAGAAGGAATTGACTTCATATGGAGAGTTTCTCCCCTGTTGCTAAGCTAGTGTCTGTGAGGATGGTTATAGCACTGGCAACTCAGAAATGTTGGGCTCTGTACCACATAGACATTAATAATGCATTTTTACATGGGTACTTGGATGGAGGTGTGCATGCTTCCTCCTGAAGGGTATTCTAAGGCTAGACATGGTGGAGTTTGCTTGTTAAGGAGGAGCCTCTATGGACTGAAGCAGGCTTCCAGGCAGTGGAACCTGGAATTCTCTGCCGAGCTTTTACAATTTGGTTTTGTGCAATTCTCTCATGACAATTGCCTCATTGTGAAACAGTCTGGGAGTGATTTTTGGCTCTTATCCTCTATGTGGATGATGTGATCATCACAGGAAATTCTGATAACTCTCCGTGCCTACGGCCTGTCCCAATCAGCTTCCGGGAATGTGGATCCTGCACACAACAAGAAGTAGAAGAGAATGATACTAAGTAACCTGAATCACACAATTGGCTAACAGAAACAAGATTTAATGTAAGTTTGGGAATATGGTAAACATGTGGAAGAGACAGATGAGGTGTGGCTACAGATCCAATTCCCCGCTTTTTTTTTTTTTTTCCGAACGATAGAATTATATTAAAACAACTCAAAACCGAAATTACAACTACAATCGTAGCCAACGGCTAAGAGTAAGACAAGACTAACTAAGAGCCAAGCGGGGAATTGGTAAAACCAATTGGATGCACATGTACTAAAAAAACTACCCACCCCAAAACTACCCACTCCATAGGGAGACTTCAAAGACTTAAAAGAGATCGTAATACACCAAAAAAACTAAAATCGGGCACGAGCAACCACTACATACCGCAGAGAGAAAAAACGATCCGCCTACGAGTTCGCAAATCAACCGAGAAAAGAAAACACAAACAAAATAAGAAAACAAGAAATACTAACAAACTAGAGAAAAAGCAAAAAATTGCCTCTCCTCTCCCAAATCTATCGCCTTGACCCATCGTCTTCTCCGCTCCAAGACACATCCGTGAAGCTCCGACCCGCGCCCGGGACCAAAAATTCCGCCACCTTCATACGCCAAGGACCGCCATTTGGTATCCCTCCAATAGAAACCATGGAGGGGGAGGGGAGGGGAAGGATGGAGGGAAGGGGGCGGCAAAGAGGGGGAAACTTAGGTTTTTTTTTGGGGGGGGGGGAGTTAGAGAGAAGGGGAGAGAAGAGAGTTAGAGAGAGAAAGGGTAGGTAGTGTGTGCGTAGATCCATTCTGCTAAGGGTAACAAAGTACCATCAACATTAACAACAGTCTAGCATGTGTGGGTGAAATGGAATTAAAACATGATATATCGGGGACATATGATGAAAAGCTCGAGAATCTAATACCCCCCGAATAGAGGAAGATATACCGACTGGAGCTCGGAGTTGACAAACCCGAGGCGGATAAAGCATGAGATGAGGCAAAAATTTTCAAATTATTCGGCAATTGTATCCATGGGCCGATGGAGGTAAGAGTTCCGCACGTCACAGAATCGATGATGGTACAGGTGCAAAGAACACGAGTCGGTGGGGGCGCCTAAAACCACGTTGATTTGGATGGACAAAGCGATGTTGGGAGGTCGTGGATTTTTTCGTTGAAAACGTTGTTGGCCACCTTTATTCAACTCGGGACATTGAGCCTTCCAATGTCCTGGTTGTTTTACAAGAACTACACTCATTATCGCAACCTTTGGGTGCGGTCCGGAAAGGAAGAAGATGGACGATGGGGCACAAAGAAGAACATATGAAGAGGGAACAGGAAGAACTATTTTCCCCGCCCGAGACTTTAGGCGTAATTCCTCTGCTAACAATTCACTTACAATGTTAATCAACGGATGGTAGAGGAATACGGTGCAATATATTCCACGAAGGGACTCAAAATCATCCCGAAGAGCCATCAAAAATCGAACCAATCGTTGCTCCTCTCTACGAGCAATATAGGGGCAAATGCGCGAAGTTCAATAGATTCGGTAAGGGCTAATTGATCCCAAAAGATCACCATGGCAAAATAAAATTCTTGGACGATCATATTTTTTTTTGAAGAGATCGGATATCTATTTCCAACCTGCATCGCTTAGCAAAATTCGATTGAGTATACAACCGTTCCAAATGTTCCTAAACTTTAGCAAAGATCATATTTTGCCGATTGCATACCAATAGAGTTCTCCACCGAATTGTTAACCCAAGTAATAATTTTGAATTGTTCACTTCCCAAACCTCTAATTCCTCAACATATTTAGTATTATCTTTCTCAAAAGTTGCTTTTGTGTTCAGGTAAATATAACTCCACAATTTTTTTCCTCTCAAAAATTTCTCATGACATAACTCCAATATGAATAATTCTTTCCATTCAAGCGCACACTAATCGACCGCAACGAATCATCTCTTTTCTGGCCATAATGAATAAAGACAGAAAATCAAACAGAAAAACCAACTAAACAACTAGATAGATCGATGCAAATATCCAACAAATCAAGCCAACTCTACCAATAACACTATTACAAATAATCGATTCTTGAGGCCAAAAAGATAGCAAACCCAACAAGTGATAATGGATCAAAAATCGAATGAAAATAACATAAAGTCGCAACATACTCACATTGTAATCGCGATATACCCACCGGATCCGCGAAGTCGAGGATGCTTTTAAAACCTTGCTCTTGATACCATGTTAGATAAATTGATACACGTGAATTATGTAGAAAAATGGAGAAGAAGAATTCTATATAACTTGAAGCTTGAAGCTTGAAGCTTGAATACTTGAATGCAAAAATACAAGATGGAGGCTACCATTAAATAGACTCAAACCCTAGCTAAACACAAGAAAGTGAAAATACAAAACTACCCTCACAATTATAAACTAATATAACTCTAACAGTAACATACTTGATCTCAATTTCCGTCAAATATTAACTTTATACCTTCAATTCCAATGCTAAACACACACACACACACACATAACTATATTAGATATTAAATTCGCTAATTTAGGGGTCCCTAGGCTGCTGCCTCAATGTTGCAACAACTCTGCATCATACATTTATCATCCATAAATTTGACAAAAACAGACGCCAAAATGTCTAATTCAATAATGAATTGCAAGTGCAACATAA
Source organism: Rehmannia glutinosa (assembly GCA_016081115.2). Classification (NCBI taxonomy): domain Eukaryota; kingdom Viridiplantae; phylum Streptophyta; class Magnoliopsida; order Lamiales; family Orobanchaceae; genus Rehmannia; species Rehmannia glutinosa. Next base: position 367,768 of record JABTTQ020000745.1, read on the forward strand.
AGTAAAAATCCTAGGTCACATTACCTCTCAGAGGTGCAACACCTTAAGGTAGCGATTGCTCATGAATTTTTTTATTTTCGTTCCACTAGAAAATTTTTTTTTACCCTAAGATATGAATGCTTATGAAAATTTTAAAAAACACATTGTTCATTCACTTTCATTTTTTTCTCCCACCAATCACTTCTACTCATTTTCAAAAAATCCATCATATCATCAATCATTATGACACATATTCCCGCAAATTTCACTATTTACCCACTCACACATTTCTAGCTATCAATTATATTCAATTATTATTTTACTCTTTTATATTAAATCAATTTTCATCATTACTTTATCATCTCATATCTAATCACAATCTCAAAATTCATCTTTTTCTTCCAAATTTTTTTTTTGCCACTATTCTCTAGCAAAAAGAAAAAAATTTCAAAATGAAAACATATACAATCGCTACCTAAATTTCTCTTTTAATCCTCATTTGTTCTTCTAACAGCAGTGTCATAGAGTTTAGGCATTTTACAAGTTACAACAAAGAGCTACAAAATCTTAGTTCATCAAATTTGCAAAATCAATATTCACAACTAAATAAATAATACAAGTACAATAATTAGAACACGAAAATATAAGCAACTTCAAACCAGGGCTGGTGAAATTTACGGGTTAAGCCTACTTTAAAAATGGGACAAATTCTCTATGATACTTCTTTATCGATTCGACAACTACCGTGGTAAATGACGTAGTCTATAATAAATCACTTCTAATTTGCAACTACTTTCACTTCTCGCTTATAATAAATCACTTCTAAAAGTAGAAGTTTTTGCAAACACACACAAAATAGAAGTGAATTTTCTGTTTTATGGAGTTATGAGTTTATGATGACTGTATCGAAGCTTTTGTTTACTTTATTTTGAGTTGTATTTCGAGTAACATCTTAGATAATGAGATATAACAAAAGAAAATTTCACAATATTCACATACCAATTTATGAAATATTAAAAATTCAAACAACCAACTAGCAATATTTCTTTGTAAGAATTTCTACCATAGTTATTATAATAGTTGGGGATAATTAAAAAAAACCCTAAGGTTTTGGCTAATTACAAAAAAAAAACGGAGATATTTCAAAATTACAAAAAGCCCCCTCATGTTTGATGATGTCTTAAATTTAAGAGGATAACGTAATATCTCTATAAATATCGAAGGATTTTTGAAATGTTTTTTTCTTATGAAGGAGGAAAATGTAAGACGGAATTGAACCTCAAGGGTTTTCTTCGTAATTCGCCCAAACCTCAGTTTTTTCTTTTTTCTTTTTTGTAATTACCCCAAATATTTATAAACACTCATGCCACCTCCATTTAACAATTTTCGGCGCAAAACAATTTTGTATAGCCAGCACCAGCTTTAACTTTTTCATAGACAAGTCAACAATTTGTTTATTGCAAATTTACATCAACTTCTAATTTAATCAAATTCCACATAAGAAACTTGTTATAAAGTCATCATTTTAATCAAATTGCAATCTCACTAAAATTTCGAAACCAACTTCTAATTTAATTTAAGGGATAAATACAAAAACACCCCTGAGGTTCAGGCTAATTACTAAAAAACACAAAGATTTTTAGAAATTACAAGAAAACCCTTTAGGTTTGATTCATCTCACATTTTCCCCCTTCATATGCAAAAAACATTACAATAGCTCCACTTATGCTTATCAAAATATTACACTTACCTCCTTAAATTTAAGATACAACCAAACCTCAAGGGGTTTTTGTAATTTTCAGAAACCTTTTTTTTTTTTTTTTTTTGTAATTAGCCCAAACCTTAGGGGCTTTTTGTAATTATCCCTTAATTTAATTCACAAGCTTTTTAGCAATAAGCTGCATTAAACTTACCGCACTAGAGTCTTGCCCGACGACCAAAACCAGCATAGCAGGCTCAAATTTCTCAACAGCCGGTACGACAAGTTCATTCATGGCATGCACATACCCTCTATCTCCAGATCCATTCGGCAAAGGTATATTCAAATTATAGCCAAACCCTTTCTCTTCACCTAACTCATCCACAGTTCCATTTTGCGGGTGCGAAGGGCCCCACGACCCGTGATTCATATGAAGAGAGATAGTAAGAACTCTATCAGTTCGATAGAAACCCTCGGCAGTTCCATTCCCATAATGGACGTCAATATCGATAACCACAACATTTTTAAGACCGGAACTGAGAGCTAATTGTACAGCAAGACCTGCATTGTTAAGAAAGCAATATCCATCTGCTCGAGTAGGCTGAGCGTGATGACCTGGCGGCCGGACCAAAGCGTAAGTAATTTTGGCATGCCCGTCGAGTATATGTTTCATTGCTGAAAGAGTTGTACCAGCAGCAAGAAGTGCGGCATCCCATGATCCGGGGTTCAAGAATGTACCGGAACAGATGATCTTGCCCTGATGTTTGTCTGCCTTGACTAGCTCGTTTATGTATTCTGAGATATTCAGATGTAACAATTTGTCAACCCTAAAGAGAGTGTTTGCAATCACTAAACAAAGAACTTCTTAGCTTTTCGCTGGAAAAATCTCATTTTAGTGTTTGCAAATGTCGACTTTTTGCTTATGATTCTCGCTTCATTTAATCAAAATTTAAAAGCATGGAGCTAGGTGCTTTAGATTTTGATTTCACTTCTGGTTTGTTTTTTACAAAATAAGCACTTTTATAACTTTTTCACCAAACACTCTCACCTTCCTGCAGTTCTCAACTTCTAATTCTATTTGCAAACAATATCAACATCCGATTCTCAACTACTTTTACTTCTACTACAATAAATAATTTCTTCTAAAAGTAGAAGGTTTTGCAAACACTCCCTTAGTCCCATACAATGCTTTAAGATTGTTAACAGCTCATTGGGTTTTCCACTTAAACTTCTACTCGTCTTTCTTTTGTTTCGCCATTGGCGTTGATTGGAAGAGGCAAGTGGTTAGTGGACTTTCAAGTCCAACATCATTTAGTGAAATAGATACTCCCATCATTCAAATTGAAAGCTCATATTTCCAATTAAGGGACTTTCACACCCCAAATAGCAATTTTCTTTGCAAAAGTACCCTCACTCAAAGTAATAGCATCATCGCACTAACTCCTAATCACTCCTCCTAAGGGCATAAAAGCAAATAGAATCGGACCAGAGAAAATTGAAACACACCAAAGATTGAAAAGGGTATATCCCAAGAAATAACAGAGGAAAAATTAATAATTAATGGACAATACACAATGATGGTCCCGGTAACATGTTAGAATAATAAAGAAGAAATATAAGTGAGATTTTCACATACTTCTACTTGCTACTCAAATATTCCTTTAAGAACATAACTACAAAACTACCCCTGAGGTTTGGTTTAATTACAAAACAATCCACAAGTTTATGAAAATTACAAAAACCCGTGCGATTTTAATTATGTATTACACTTTACCCTCTTCATAATCAAAAACATTTTGAATTACATTTGTAAAAACATTGTCATTACCCCCTTACATAAATAACACAGAATTAAACCTCAATGGATTTTCTAAATTTTCAAACATCTCTGGTTTTTTTGTAATTAAACCAAACCTCACGGGTAGCTTTTGTAAATATCCCACAAAATAATCATGTGATCAACATAAAGAAATTAAAAAGTATCCTTAGTCTTTTTAAATTTCTTCTGCTTTTTTATTATATATAATTTTTTTCTAATTGAACATGACTACAGTCTACAGAAACTCAGTCAACCAGCATTGCACAGCCCAGTTGCTCCTAATCCTAATCGTAACACGCCCTACTTGGCAACCAGATTAAAAAATAATGACTTTTAAGCTCAATATAAAGGTTTAATTAAGTCCCAAACATGAAGACACTTTCTTTGCATGCAATCTTTGCTTCCACTATTCTAATTACAGGAAAATTTGAAAAGTCAAAAAACTGAGGGGGAAAAAACAGAGTTTTGGACCTAACGACCGGTCCAACCACCGGTTCGATTGAACCGACCAGTTGGTCCGATTTTTAAAACACTGGTATTTTTCACAAATGAATGGGGTGTTTGAAATATTTTTGCTCATGAAGGAGGTAAGGTGTAATACAAAATCAAATCTCAATGGGGTAATGCTCAAATATTCTTTTGCTTCTGAGTTTTAACCTCAATTGTAGTTATTGTAATTATCCCTTTTTTTTTACCTTTATAGAAAACAATTACAGGTATTTAACATCATGCATGAATATTAATGATCAATAATTAATTAATTAATTAGTAATAGACCATTAGCTAGTGCTAGACACGAACGGTAAACAATCTATAATGAAACAGATATCCATCATATAATTTTGATATTTTATATTATCCATATTCTTCTTAAATAGAGGTATTGTTCAAGTTAAATTTAAATACAAAATAATCATGAAACAGATCATAATATCATATATCAAATCCAATAGTTATGACTTATGATGATATATAAATAGGTTCTTTGATTAAATATATTAAAAAAATTAAAGTTCTTTTTAAAAAATAATAAATTAATAAATATATTAGATCACACTTCAAGATTAAGCACTCGAAGTGTTCGAATAAAATAATACCTTCAACTTCAAGCTCCTAAAATGTTAGTATCACCAAAATTTTATAAATAACATTAATAAAACTGAAGAGTTTGTAATTTTTGTAACAATAAGTTTATTTTATTTTCTTAAAATCCTAATATGTCATTTAAGAAGCATATAAAACAAATAATACCACTCCATTTTCTTGTAAATTGTCAAAAGTTAGTGACATATTTACACTTTAAAATTCTTTCAATTACCAGCCTGAACAGAGCTAGATTGCGCTTCTTGCTTAACCTGCGCACCCCCATCAATAACAAATTAACAATACTAACTACTAACAAGCGAAATATTGTTTTTCTATTTTTCTAATTTTTCTTAAACCATCTGGAATCTTGAAAATTAACCAAAAATCATAAAAAATCTTAAAAAATATTTTAAGAAGCATATAAGCCCACCAAAATTAAAACTTTCTCATACAAAAATCAGTTTTTCTCGGAATTCCCTCAATAAGAATTAAAGAAAAATTAATCACTGGGGTTCCAAATCACTACAATCAGTTTATCTACAGAAAAATATGTAGGTAAATATTAAAATAATTGTAAAAAATTGGTCGGTAAATTGAAAAATTATCGGTGATCTGTCGGTATAAATTTGGAAAAATAGCATTTTTTTATTCTGCAGGTATTCTGTAAGCTGTAAAATTTAATGACAAAATAATTTCTGTCTGTAAATTCTGACGGTAAACTGGAATCTTCTTGTAGAGAATAAATAACAACAGTCCATTTTCTTGTAAATTTGTCAAAAGTTAGTGACATATTTACACTTTAAAATTCTTTTAGTTACCAGCCTGAACAGAGCTAGATTGCGCTTCTTGCTTAATCTGCGCACCCCCATCAATAACAATACTAACAAGCGAAATATTATTTTTCTTTTTTTCTGATTTTTCTTCAACCCCACTTGAATCTTGAATCTTGAAATTGGCCAAGGAACTCAGCTCATCAATGGCATCAGCAATATTTTCGACATTAGTAACTGTATCGTTCAGCAGGGATGCAACTGCAGCGACTGGGATTACTTGCAACAGATTTGTGTGTTCTTCCCAGAAGAAGTCCGATTTTAGTATGGAATTTAGATTCTTGGACGCGACTTTAAGGTTGGATGAATGGGAATTATTAGGGTAGGCGTAGGATGGTTTTGTCATTGTTTCAAGTGCCCATGCTAGCTCTTTTAGTGCTTTCCCTGATTCTGAGCTCATGTTTGCAATTATGGCTTGCATTTCTTGGGGTGCCTGTAAAAGTTAGATAAATATGAGCCCATGTTTGAGTTGAATGTGTTGTATAAACTATTTGGGATAATTACATAAAAAGCTATGAAGTTTGGGGTAATTACAAAAAAATATTCCAAAGAATTGAAGTTTCAAAGTTACGAAATGGTGTTGAGGTTTGATTAAAATCTTATATTTTTACTCAACCATTAGTTGAACCGGAGGAATTTCTTGACATCAACAAATGTTTTAGAATTACATCCCTTAGCTTTTTTAAATATTAATTACAAGTAGCCCAAACAATGGCGCGGCAATGAGGACATCCTAACGGGTGGGCGATACATGAAAATAGGGTGTCCTGGATAAAAAAACCCAAGAAAAATCATACAAATTAGCACTAAAAATATTTTTTCCTAAAAAAATTCTCACTAATTTCTTTTAAGAAAAAGAGGGGTGGTGCGGGGGGTTAGTTAGCCCACCCCTGGATGTGATTTGACCAAACTATTCGTTTTATATTTTACTATTATACTTGCAACTCTTTTAAATATTACAAATAACCCCATTTGTAGAGGTGTCAACGGGTCGGGTCGGTGCGGGAATCGAAAAAAAACCCCCGGGTTGGGTAGGGTCGGGCAAAGAATCGGGCCACTACTTTTGGAGCACAACCTGGCCCAACCCACGAAAAATACAAATGTAAAATTGGGTAGGGCCAAAAGTCCGGCTCATTTCGGCCTCGTAAAGTGTAGCCCAATCCGGCCACTTTACCAGGGTTGATAGGGCCACCACCGAGGCGGGCCAAAATGACACTCTACCCACTTGTAATATTTAGGAAAGTTGAGAGATGTAACGGTAAAATATTTGACGACGTCCGCAAATTCTGTCGGGAACTAACTCTTCGGGTAAAATATAAGATGAAACTAGATCCGAATGGATTTTTATAATTTTGAAATTGTTTTGGGTTTTGTAATTACCCCAAACCTCATTGTTTTTTTTAAAAAATTATCTCTATAATTTACTATGAGAAGTGAGAACTAGTAAGAAAGTAAAAAAAAAAAAAGGCTAAAAAGGTTTTGTAACATACTTGAGTTTTAGAATTTAAGTAGCCCTTAAGTGCGTCAACCCGACAGGCACATTGCCTTGTCAAATTTGCAATTTTCAAGTACTGTTTCCATGGATGCCGATACATGAATTGGCCATGACCAGGTTCCCATCTAGCAAAATTTGCCTGCCCAGTGGAAAATATATTCAAAATTAGGAAAAAAAATATTAAGCATAAAAATGTGTATCTTAAGATTTATATATGAAAGTTTGACCAACCAAGATTTCTACACTGGTTTTCGAATCAAGAACAGAGTTTAAGCCAACAAGAGATGATTTTCCATTCTCTGTCTCCTCAATTGTTCTCAAACACTCATCTGCAAAACCTGTAAAAATATTTCTATTGGTTAAATCATAAATGTAATGCTTCATGTAATAATTTTGATATTACAAATACTACCCTAAGGTTTAGTCTAATTACTAAAAATTCCAAGTATTGTCAAAATTTAAATACTCCTTAAGGTGTTACATACACTCCCCGAGGTGGTATGTTTACCTTACAAATATCTCATCTTGAGCGAGATTGATCGTTAAAGGTTTGTTTGAGCTTGGTCAGTTATGTTAACAAGCATATTTTTTTGTTCGATAAAATGTAAAGCTCACTTCAAACTAGACACGATTAGTAGAAAAATAACATAACATGTGTAAAAATATCAGACCACTCAACCTTGATTTGTGTTCGGCTCGACTAGAGTTCGTTCAAGTTCAATTCAAATAATAATAACCAGAATATGCTTAATCACAATTTTTGAAACTCAATAATTTTTTTTTGGTACAATGAGAAATAATAGGGAGGGGATACACCCACTCGTATGGATCGAACCCTTATCAATCCCCTTACAATACAAAACTACTCTACTACCTTGAGGAAAGTTGACCCCAAACTCGATAAAAATTCAAACAAGATTGAACAATGTTATGTTCTACTATATTCGATTCTTTTGTACCCTAATCTTGAGTAGAGTCATCAAAAAGCCCGGCCGGATGGGATCGCAATTTTGCAAGCCGAAAAAGAGTTGGGCCTATTTGGCTCGGCCCATTAGGTTCGAAACATCGAGCCGCCCGATTGGCCCGAAGTAAATCAAGTGTATTTTTAATACATGGGGTTGAGCTAGGCTCCCAAAATAGCGGCCCGAAGAAATTCCGGCCCCGCCAATTTCTCCACTTGGCCCGATGGGCTAGCATTTGGGCGGGCGGCCCGATCAAATTGATGACCTCTACTTTTGAGGGTGCAATTTGTAAAAAGAGATATTTGTAATTTTGAAAGACAATTGAGTGTTTTTGTAATTAGGCTAAACTTCATGGGTACTTTTTATAATTATCCCTTTTTGATAAAAAGTAGAATGAAATCATGAATATGTGCCATAATGTAAACATACCTTCCAAGAAACTTCCAATTTTCCCTATATTTTTAGCAACAAGTTTGTGAAGATCTTCACCAGCCCAAACAGGATAAACGCAGATAGACACAATCACACAAGTTGATGCACCAATTAGTACAGTTAACAATCTTTTTTGAGCCAACTCAAGAATTTCATCACTTCTTAAACCAGATATAGAAACCAGACAGAATGTTAATATGAATATTAACATCCCATAATCATATCTAGCCTTCACTGTTGGAAAGAATCGTATAAATGTCGATGCCACGGCTGCAAGATAATAATATATCAATAAGTAAAGGACTTAAAAATAAATTTAAGGAATTTTATGTTTTTTAATAAGGGATAATTACAAAAACCTCCCTGAAGTTCGGACTAATTACAAAAAAAACCCAAAGATTTTTGAAAATTACAAAAAGCCCCTTTTTCAATATTTATAAAAATATTACAGTTATTTAAGACAACATCAAACATGAGGGGGCTTTTTGTAATTTTAAAATATGTCTGGTTTTTTTGTAATTAGGACAAACCTTAGGGGTATTTTGTAATTATCCCTTTAATAATCCAGAAAGTACCTTGTAGGAAGACAAATAGTCCAATCAATATGGGTTCACATGTTTTCCCACTTACAATAGCCAAATGATGCGCTCCAAGGCCTAGGCCACCAGCTACCAATGTTGCCAATCCCCTGTTTAGGCCTTTTCCAAGTGTTGCACCTGAAAATGAAGCACAAGAAATTGGTCTAATTGTAAGTGTGCACTAATTAATAACATGCATTTAAACATTTGAGGGGTCTAATATTTAGGGATAATTACAAAAACACCCCTGAGATTTGGGTTAATTACAAAAAAAAAAGAGTTGTTTCAAAATAACGAAAAGCCCCATCAGGTTTGCTTTTGTCTTGGTGTGACTGTAATATTTCTATAAATATCAAGGGAGTTTTTGAAATATTTCTTGTTTATGAATGGAGAAAAAGTAAAAAAGAGTCAACCTCAAGGATTCTTTTGCAATTTTCAAAAATATCTGAGTTTTTGTAATTAGTCCGAAGTTTTTTTTTTTGTAATATCCCTAAAATTTATAGATTTTGAGCACACAAGTTGGGGATTATTTAACGAAGCTATCCCTGAGCTTTAGCCTAATTATAAAAAAGTCGAGTTATCTTTATACAAGTAAAACGTTTCAAGAGGGTGTTTATAATAACATAACGATAACGGGGTATTAGTAATTTTGAAAGATAACTGGGTTTTTATAATTAGGTTGAATCTCAGGGTAGTTTTTATAATTTACGTCTTAAAATATTACGACGAACTTACCGACAGAAAATTCAAAGACAACCACCACAGTCATGACAGCCCACATTGCAGAGACACCAAAGCTGCTATACAAAGGTTGAAAGTAATAGAACAAAGAAACTAATGTAACAGCAAGTCCAACTTTTATTGAATGGATCAATCTTCTTGGATCATCTGTTGCTGTTTTTTCGATTTGAAGACAAATTTCTTCGATTTTGGCACGTGCCATTGATGGAACATCTTTAAGCCACATCAACCCACTTAGAAAAATTTGTACTATCTCAAGATATCTCGACTTGAATCCCATCTTATCGTATACGATATATAATTTGCTACTATAACAGGTTTTTTTGCATGAAATGTGGAAAAAATGAAATCTGCTTGAGTGAGAGTTTACAAGTTACTTACTTATATAAGGAGATAATGCATATGAACATGACAAAATATTATTGGGATAATTACAAAAACACCCCTGAGGTTTAGGTTAATTACAAAAAACCCCAGACATGTGAGGTTTCATTTTGTAAATGTCAGGATTTTGTTTGAAAATGTAAGATGAAATCAAACTGAAAGGGGTTTTTGAAGTTTTCAAAGAACTCTGGGTTTTTGTAATTAGCCCAAACCTTAGGGGTGTTTTTGTAATTATCCGAAGAATATATTCTAATTTTTTCTCATTAATATTTTTTTGTGCCTTTTTGTACATTTAGGAAAAGAAAGGGTTGAAATAGCATGATGAGAAAAGTGGGCTTCTAACTTTGGATGGTTTATCTGTTACCCACAAAACACATGCACTAAAATGAATAAAAGTTATGGTCAAAAAGGGCTTTTGAAGTTGTCATTTTACAGTGGTTTTTGCTACTTGTAAAGCTATGTTTTTACTAGCTAGAAATGGTAATTTGATCACTATCTCATCCCAAGTTGCAAAATTGATGTGTTTATATGAACTGTTACGCATAACTATTTAGTCGAAATCTGTTCTGTTTCCCATGAATCTTACTGTGCTTGGAGTGTCAAAAGTGGTATTTTCCAAGATACGTGCGTAACTCTAAACCCTAGGGACCCGACTGCCCTTGCCCTAGAAATTTGTGGAGGAGGTGAATCGCGGATGTGCCTCTCAAGTCGAGTTCGGGCTCTTTTTCACGTATTGAAGCATGAAAGTCATATCTATTTGTATTATTTAAGGTTCATTTCAGACAATTTCAACAAAATGTTTTTTTTTTTTTTTGAATCCCAACAAAATGTTTTTGTTTTTAGTACAATTTCAACAAAATATTATTATCTCATATTAGTAAAAAAAGGTTACCTACAATGTCAATGTTTGATCCACATGTTATATCTTAAGTCTAAGGTCTTGTAATCTGAAATGGTATATTCCTAGCAAGTCCAGCCATTAATATTCCAGCAGAATTTGCAAGTGGATATGCCTCTTTCCAGTTTCCCCCTTCTTAGCAAATGAACTATAGTAGAACAGTGTAATGTGGAAAAAGAAGAATGTTGAATAATACAAGAGGCTAAATTGCAATTTAGTTAGAGGATGATGGCAATAATAATCCTACAGAAATCACGATTTGTAAAAAAGTTTTGTAACTTTTAAAAAACTCTCGATTTCAGTCCTTTGGTCACTATAAAATGGATTTCTGGCCACATTCATTGATGTTGAAGTTAGCTTCGTCATTGTGGACATACCGTTAAATTTGGGGGGACTTGGTAAGGTTCCACTTCATTGATGTTGAAATCAGTTTCTCCATTGTGGACATCCTGTTAAATTCGGAGGAATTTGGTACGGTTTCACATATGAATCATACCCAATATGGAAGAGGGTCCAAGCCCAGAAAGTGGGGTTCCATCCAAGGCGGAGCCAAGACGATTTAGTAGGGTGGGCCGATACACGAAAATGGGGTGGGCCGGATAGAAAATCCAAGAAAAAACTATACAAATTATAACTATTTTTTTTAAAAAAAAAATTTCCACTAATTTTTTTTTAATAAAAAAGGGCTGGGCCAGGACGCATGTTGGCCCAGCCCTGCATCCGCCCTTGGTTCCATCGTACATCCTAAAACCAATTGGTGATAGGAGGAGTATCTCACTTGGCTTATAAAATAGATCATCTACCCCTAATTAATCAATGTGGGACAACTCACAAACGACATATTTCGACACATTCTCCAAATGAGTTGACTTTTGTCCCAATTAATATTTCTACACTTGTTGGATGTCCATATAAGTGAAATTGGTTTCAACATCAGAGGGTATAACCGGAAATGTGTTTCAGCGACTAAAGGATATCGAGGGTTTTTAAAAGTTACTGGAATTTTCTTTTTTTTTTTTTTTTGCAAATTTTGATTTTTCAGGACTTAAATTGCAAATTTACCATAATACAAGATTTTATGGAAACAGTAAAATGCAGGAAAATAAACAACCATCTTCTACATGTTTACTCGTTTAATTTCAAGCAAAGGGATAAGGGCCATAAAATTAGGGATAATTACATAGAAGTCCCTGAGATTGGGCTAATTACAAAAAAACCCCTAGAGTTTGGAAATTACAAAAAAACCTTAAGGTTTGATTTTGCTTACAACTTCCCCTTCATAAGCAAAAAACATCTCAAAAATCCAATGGTATTTATAGAAATATTACAATTACACCCTTAAATTTAAGATATAATCAAACCTGATGGAGCTTTTTGTAATTTTGAAACATCTCTGGATTTTTTTGTATTTAGCCCAAATCTTGGGGGTGTTTTGTAATTATCCCTAAAATCTAATAAACTTATATCCTTGTCCCACACATTATCTACATTCACAGGCTTTTTGTTTGATTTGAAACTACAAATCTTGAATGGATATGAAATAAATTTTGCTTCCTTGGCATTGAATATGTTCCTTAAAATAAAGAATTTAACCACTTTCTCTTCTGAGAATTGTGTCTGAACCCTTGAAATAGAATATAACAAGTCACATTTATGATCAACATTAGATGTCTTAAAATTCTTCAAATCAAATGCAGGCTTTTGTTTGATTTGAGATATAAAATTTGTACTTGTACAAGCTGTATATTTTGATTGGTACATGAATAAATTGATTTCCTGGTAATGAATAAATTCCTTGAAATAAAGGATTTCCCACTTTTCTCTTATGAGAGTTGTGTTAGAACCCTTGAAATAGAATTTAATTTTAAGTTACATAAAAACAACAAAGATGCCTAAATTTCTCCTTATCATATGCTCAGCTTAAATCTGCAATTTCTCCAAAATCCTGCTTCATCATAGACCTAACTGTATACATGCATATAATTGTCTTTCTAAGAGAGTGTTTGCAAAGACTTAAAAAAAAAAAGTGATTGTTAGCTTTTGGCGAAAAAAATAATAGTTTGTAATGTTTTAAATGTCAACATATAATCAGAATCTAAAAACGAGGGATGAGTGCTTTAAATTTCTGATTTAACTTGTGCTTTTGGTCCGACTTTTATATACAAATCAAACAGTTTTACAACTTAATCACCAAATACTCTCAAATACTTATTCAATTTTTAGCTTCTATTTGCAAACACTACTAACTTTTAATTCTCATAAACTTTTTACTTGTGCTATAATAAATCACTTCATGTGAAGAACAAACACTCCCTAAAACTTGGAAAATTAACTTTTAAACTTTATTGATTTTCGTGTGAAATTTGAGAATATGTTTAATTTGTTGTCTGAATTTTTGTTTGGAAATGGGAATATGTTTGGTTATAATTTTTCTAATGTATTTTTGACATAAGCTTGTGTGATTGTAGTGTATTTTCTACTAGATTTGTGTGCTTGAGGTAAAAATTGTTTGGTTGTGTTTTCAAAAGAATATTTCCATAAAAAGTGAAAACTGGAAATGACTTCATTTCAAGGAAAATTTCCTAAAATAAACATAAACTCATTTTCCAAATAGTTGAAAAGTGGAAAGTAGTCTTGAAAATATAATCATACAAGGCCTTAATGTCTGATTTTGGCATCAATTAGAAGCTCAAGTTCCATTTTTCAGGCAATAGAATCTGACCCTCCAAGAAAGTAATTTTGTTGTGAACTTTGGCAATGGCCTATTAGGACATACTACATTGAACATGCCTCATATCTGCCTAACTTCATCTCTAATTTTCTTAAAACAGTTTATCATTTTCATTATAGCTTCTCTACTATGGAACCTTTCATGTTAATATTCTGATAGGAACTCCAAAAGCTAGAAATGCAGCATCAATATTAAATATTAAATTACTCACCACTCTAACGACCTAAGTTTTAGATGAGGTGGCTGTTCAATAAATTTTGTAGCACAAAAAAAATTTATTTTTTTTGCTAAGTTAGTAACTACAATCATAACAAACATTTTCAAAGTAAACTTATTTTTTTACAAGACAAACAATTTTGATTTGGCACAAGATTATCTTAAGGGAAATAATGACACTTTGACATTTGATATTCACTTCACCATGTAACCCTATATCATTTTCCTCTTTTCTCAATGTAATGTATTTATTCTTTCTTGTACCTATTTTAAACACATCCTACATAGAACCATTTTGGCAGTATTTTGCATTTTGGGTCATTAAAAATTACAGAACTTTGATTGATCAACCTCCTCAATCTGATATTAAATTCTGGGATAATCACAAAATACCCCCTGAGGTTCGGGCTAATTACAAAAAAAAACCCTAAGATTTTTGAAAATTACAAGAGCCCCTTTAGGTTTGACCCATCTTACATTTTCCCCCTTCATATGAGAAAGATATTTCAGAAGCTCCCCTTACATTTATCAATATATTACAGTTACCTCCTTAAGTTTAATATACAATCAAACCTTTGAGATTTTTTTTTGTAATTTCCAAAACCTCTTGGTTTTTTTGTAATTACCCCAAACCTTAGGGGGGATTTTTGTAATTATCCCTCAATATCTGTGGACTATGGACCAGAAAAGTGGAATTTCAAGCATGACCCAAAAAGTGTAAAGTGTGGAATTGGGACAAATAAAATAAGCACTATTTTGTTTTTTTAAAAAAAAAGGCACTATTTTAAGTACCATTTTTAAGCATGTTGTCTTTGATAATTCAAATGACATCTGGGTGGTGAATATTTCTTTATTTTCATCAATATTGTGGCCTGATTAAATTAGGTCAACCAGCATTATTTTCTTCTACAGACTCTGCTATAATTTTCTTTCTTTTATTTTTTTTTACCTGACTTAACAAATAGCCTTTCCACATAGACTAGCCTTTTGAATATGGGTTGCCATTTTATTTTGAACATCAACTTGCAATCTGCTCCACATCCTAAATTTTATTGAGAAGGCATATTCTCTTTTACCATTTGATTATGCATGGCCCACATTTTTGGCACAGTGATTAGTGAAAATTAGGTTACATTTTGATGAGGGATATGGTGAAAGGGATTTGAAATAGACTCTGCATAAGGAAGATTTGCCACATTGATTCAAAGAATTAGCTCAAAATACAAAGACTCTTGGATTTGAAATTCATTATATTACGTGATTTTTCAAATAAGTTCGATGGATTTGTATTTGAAATTCTTAGCTTTAAACCCGTCAATCCAAATGAAACTTAGGTTAAATTTAGACGAGGGGATTTGAATTTGAGAGAAGGATTTTGGGAAAAAATTTCAAATGACTCGGATTTGAAAATTTACTACAATGACTCCAAAATAGCATAATATAAGAATCTAAGAATATGAAATCCATTGTAGACTGATCTTATCTAAATAAACTTAGGTTGCATTTGGATGGAATGATTTGGATTTAGGGAGAGAATTTGGGGAAGGATTTCAAATGACTCCAAATAATTCTTCAAAATAACTCTAAAAATAGCTTCAAAGGATTTGAAATCCATTATAAAATGATTCTATCCAAATAACGTCAATGAATTTGTTATTATGGATTAGTTCCAAATCCATCAATCCAAATGACGCCTTAATGGATTTGTTATTGTGGATCTAATATCCTCAAGCTTCAAGTGCATCCATCCAAATGGATGGAAGGATTTGGATTTGGGGAAAGGATTTCAAACGACTCCAAATAAATATTTGAAATCCTCCACATGACTCAAAAAACAAATCCTAAGGATTTAAAAACCCTTATAAACGACTTCATCCAAACAACCCGAATGGATTTGTTATTATGGATTTTAAAATCTTTAGCTCCAAATCCATCCATCCAAATGGAGCCTTCCAGAAATTATGCTCTATAGCGTATTTTGTACTCGGTTTTTACAGAGTGATTGTGCTATATAGTTTATAAAAAGAATCATGGATCAATAAAAAGCCATGTTGTAAAAATCACCGCCTAGTTCCAACTGCCGGCTTGGCGATTACAATATTGATAAAAAGAGAGGACATAATTAAGGACAAAAAAGCCCAGAAATGTGACTTAAAATGAGAAAGAACTGCAAATTGAACAGCCAGTTGCTCTAATTATCACACCCCAATCCTTATTATACATAAGTAGATCAAGTAACTTCTGCAAAAAGAAAATGAAACCTCTATATTTCCTTATCTACCCCTATCATCAATCCAAGTACTAGAAATAGTAGTGTACACACAAGGACAAAATAGACAAATACTCGCCAGAATCATTTGTCACCTTAAAGCATAATTCTACCACATTTTGATCACAAGTTACGACTGATAATGCACGAACAAACCTTACAAGTAACGTGTTCTTCAAATCCCGTCTCAGCTGAAAAAGCTTAGCTGGGCCATCAGATCCACGAACGTGATTTTCAGGAGAAATGTTAGTCATGGCGAACATCTGGTTTTTTCCGCTC
This sequence comes from Rehmannia glutinosa, assembly GCA_016081115.2. Classification (NCBI taxonomy): domain Eukaryota; kingdom Viridiplantae; phylum Streptophyta; class Magnoliopsida; order Lamiales; family Orobanchaceae; genus Rehmannia; species Rehmannia glutinosa. The sequence goes on from JABTTQ020000745.1 coordinate 384,166, forward strand.
TTAACATATCCCCAACCAAGCCCAATCATACTGCCGTTGCTTGGTGAAATTCTTAAACTATCATACTGTCGTTGCTATTGGGTTGAGGAGCAACGGTTTTGCATTTTGCTCCAAGAGGCGAACTAATGAGAGAAAGACCTCCATTCTTGTTATATTCAGTATTAGCCTGTTAACAAACGCGCAATTAGCAGCTTGTTTGAGAGATGAATCCAGTGATATGCTTTTAACAAAGAAGATTGATTGACCTTTCGCTTCATTCTTTTCAGTTCCGGTAGTGTGAATAAATTTGTTTAAATGAGAATGAATTTTGAGAGCGTGATTGGATATATATGAGATGAAAATGTAATGATGATCATTGATGTGATGAATTTTCTTAGTACAATAGTGATTGAACGTGATTAGTGATTGAAAAAAACTAGAGAGAGTGAATAGCGTATTTGTGACCAACGATGATAGTTGAGGCTTGGGGTAATTAGAAAAAAAAATCAGAGATGTTTCAAAATTACAAAACTAGCTCTCAGGTTTGATTCTGTCCTAATTTTAAGGGGTTAGCTGTAATATTTTTATAAATGTAAGAGGGGCTTTTAAATTTTTTACCTTATGAATGTGAAAAATGTAACCTGGAATTAAACTTCAAGCCTTCTTTTTTTCTTTTTGTAATTTTGAAGCTTCACTGGGTTTTTTTTTTGTAATTACCCCAAACCTCATGGGTAGTTTTTGTAATTATACCTCAAAATTATAATTTGATATGATTGATGAATGGAGAAGTGAGAATAAGTGAATAGCTTTTTTTTTTTTTTTTTGAAAATTTTCACAAGCAATAGCATATTGGGACCAAAAAAATTAAAAATAAAATTTGAGCGAGTTTACGAAAAAAAATTCACAGGCAAATCACAGCCTAAAATTTCCTATCTCCTGGCAAAAAGATAAGCAGACCAATCAAATGATATGCTCATTCCTTCATAAACATTACCTCTACAGTAAAGCGTGCCCAGATTTTGTCGCTCCGATTTTCCATTAGTCCCTTCAAAATGGTTAATCCCAGTCCCCTAATTATATCAGCTATTTCTAAAAACAAACCTCTTTCTTCACAGAGCATCTGCCACAAACAAAAAAACACAAGAAAAACAGATGAATATGTCTTAGAACGTAATAATGGAAACTTTAATGTAATTTCAAGAAAGCAAACCACTGCATTATGTTTTTTGAGATTCGATCGATGGTTGCGATTATTACCTCAACGAGCATTTGATGGGGTTGATTAAGATCCTCGACTATGATAGGGCAGACCATAGATTGTGATCCTACTTCATAGGCCCATGTTGCTCCTCGTCCACTATTATCTTTCAAAATCAAACCACCATCCTTACTAATAATCTGAAACTCAAACCAGAGACGAATATAAGAATATTTTCATTTTTTTGGGATAATTACATAAAAACCCCTCAGGTTTGGGGTAATTACAAAAAACCCCAGAGATTTTTGAAAATTACAAAAAAAAACGTACGAATTGATTCTGCTTACATCTTCCCCCTTCATAAGCAAAAAAACATTTCAAAAAACTACCCTGATATTTGTAGAAATATTACAGTTAACCCCTTAAATTTAAGACAAAATCAAACAAGACGGGACTTTTTGTAATTTTGAAACATCTCTGGATTTTTTTGTAATTAGCCCAAACCTTGGGGATGTTTTTGTAATTATCCCTTTTTTTTCAAACTACACAGGCAACATTATCCGATTTGGCCATTTTCATCACTTTTCCCTCCACGGACAGGCTTCATATAGGAGCTCATTGCTACTTGTCTATATATTTGTTAATTGAAAAATTTATTAGATGGCCGATGTAATTTATCTTGTAATCATGACTTCTAATCTCAGTCCAATTTGTGTAATATATACGGTTGAAAAAGTTTCAAATACTTTTTTCGCACCTTGGACCCTGAGGTTTGCTTTAGCTTGTCTGCATGCTTTGTGACACCTTGCAAGAAAACCATATGTTTGATAGTACGTTCGAGAAGAGCATCAATGCTACACTGTTAACAAAACAATGACACATGTAAGTGACATAAACAAACTGCTGAAATATCTTATCACTAAATCAAGGAAAGAAAAAAATAGGGATAATTACAAAAGACTCCCTGAGGTTTAAGCTAAATACCAAAAAAAAACAGAGATGTTTCAAAATTATATAAAAAAAAACCATCAGGTTTGATTGTGTTAAATTTAAGGAGGTAATTTTAATATTTTTACAAATATATATATATTTTTTTTTTGGGGGGGTAAAATGTTTTTGCTTATGAGTGGAGAAATGTAAGAAGGAATCAAACTTAAAGGGATTTTTTGCAATTTTCAAAAATCTCTCGGTTTTTTTTTGTAATTAGCCCGAACTTTTTTTTTTGTAATTATCCAAAAGAATAATATATATATATATATATATATATTTTTTTTTTATATATGTGGAGCCCTTAAAAGGGAAGAAGTATCACCTTTGCGCCATTCGGCACAATTTCTCTTAATTCCTTTACGCGATCTTGGATCATTTGGCGATCTTTCGGCCTAGGTCTTGGATTCTCACCCGGTTTTAGCCTCTTACGATTTGTTTTGCTCGTTTCACGTGGTTTATTAGAATATCCAGTGGCCACAATGTTATTCTGTTTCGAGTTATGACCCTTTCCGGACCATGAATCATAAATGCCACTACCGTGCGAATAGGTTCTCGAATCCTCTATGGTGGACCCCGCCTTCGCCAGATATTTGGGAATTCCCAATAATTCTCCCTTGGATGCCGAAGAGCTACTCATGTCGGTTAATGTTGTCCTGCAAGAAATATTGTCATCCAAGCTATCTTTGGCGGAAAGATGAACGGTGGAGATCACAGCATCCAAGAGATGGTCGTTGCTAGTGAACGACAAAATCCCACTATCGGAGTTTACTTGGCTAGAAGAATACATTTCCGAAGAAATCAAACTATTTTCAGATGGCGAATTAATATGTTCCAGGTTACGTGTGTTAGTGGCTGATTCGTTTCTCAAACGACTATTACCGAGCAACTTGTTCTTAAAGTCGGCACCCAAAACATCGAACAAATCATCTCCTGATTGACAAGGTTGATTGCATGGGTCGTCGTAATTAGTATTATTCACCGGATTGATAAAATAGCCTTGACTGCAATTATCCGAAAATATACTTTGTTTTCTTATACTGCCACGATTCGAATCTTTTACGGACCTCCGCATGTGCGGAGACAATTGTTGGTTCATCCATAAATCTGAATTCGAGGGGATAATAACTTCAGCTTTTGCCGCTCGGTTTTGGGAAGAAAAGTCCATTTTCAACGCTCGAGCAATTTTGGCTTCATCACGAGACTGCATCTCATTTTGGATTTCTCCGGATAAGGCAAAAGATATTTGACTATCAAATGTAGAAGTTTGAGCTGAGCATCCAGCGTAGTTAAAACTGTCGGCACTAAAAGAAGAGGTGTTGACCACATTCGGACCAAGTTTTGTTGGTGTGTAATTTTCGGATTGCAAGACACCGGGTATATGTCCCAGCTGAAGTACTAATGACACCACATCATTAACGAATCCGATATTCTCCGCAATCTGAGATAGTAAATAACAATCACAATCGTTATCAAAATATAAGAGACGTCCGATCAAAAAAATAAAAATATAAGAGACGTTATGAGGATTTCCCAAGGTCAATCGTTGTGATTTAACAATAAACAAACACATACTTCAATGATTATCAAAATTTCTCTCAGAATATCTCAACTCATCGCCGTCTCATGATAATTTCCATCCAAGTGGAAAAACCTATGATGACGATGGTTTTGGAATTCATCTCATTGCATACGAAGGTTGCGACAATAAGGGCATCCGGCGTAAAACTTTGCTACTTTGCTTTTTGCATGATTTTGTAGTGTTAACTAATTTTGAACAATTAATTGACACTATAAACTTCATGCCACCAATCCCAATTATGTTGGGATTACGGTGCAGTTGCTGATGATATCTCTTAGAACTCTTTTAACACATATGAAAGTGAATGGCTCGCAACAAAGTGAGCCTCTGACCATTCATTATCATCGCCACAACAAAGCATACGTTTTCATATTCAAGAGTGTCTAGTTCTACAAGAATAATAAAAAGAAGCAACTTACTTTCAAGTGTGAACCAAATTGAACTACACCATGAGGAAGAACGGGAATAACGTGAACCGTCTGATCAAAGGCAAAAAAGAAAAAAATATTAGAGTTAGTTAAATAACAAAATCTGGTAACGTAAACTACAAAAATAAAACCACAAAAATATGTCAATGTTTATACCTGTATGCCAGCTGCAAATTGTTGACAGACCTCTTTTAGAACCTGGAAGACAAAATAAGAGGTTTATTCCTATGATGACAAAAAGAAAACCGACCACACTCTCTCTCACCATAAATCGAAAACAACGTTCACTTTCTATATTCAAAATTCGTTAATCGGATAATTTTAATCTTTCAAAGTTCAAAGATTATTACAACTAAAATGATCAATTACAGGCATGCCACCCAAGAAGTGTTGATATTGTGAAAATTAAACATGAGTGCTTTAGGTTAAAATGTAAAAATACGCGTATTTCATGGCACCTTCACTTTTTAACAATCTAAATATTGTCAGATCTGAAAAAAGGGTTCTATAATATACCTCTAATGGATGAGCTTCTCTATAACAATTTTCAGATAGTATCCATTGATAATTTCCGTAAACGCAACCCTTCCGACCAATCTGAGAAATAAAATCAGCCAAATAATTTTATGTTTAGTGAAAATTTTCACAATCTCAAGTACAGCAAGCAAACGACCGACTCAAGCTTTAAATTGCTTACCCTTCTCCTACAATGTTAACATGATTGTCCATCATCATCTTGTTTACAAGTAAATCAATATCTAGATTCCGGTTTCCAGAAATTTCCGGAAGCCCCAAACATGATCCCACTCCATAATAACATTCTTCCAAAATTAAAAGCCTGTCAAAACAAAATTCAGCTCAATATTAACAAGTTATTTTTTTTTTTTTAGATACAATATTCAGACAATCAGAAATTGTGAAAAAGCTCAATAAAGGGAAACAAAATCCAGGAAACAGGAAGTTATTGCAGACAAAGAAGGTAAATTACACATAGACGCAAACAAGAAGGACATCAGAAATCACAACAGTAGAAAAGCTTTCATCAGATTAAAACAAATCTAATTTCCACTAAGATTCCCAAGACAATTTGAATGCACCAACCAGAAAAGTCCAAAGTTAAAGAAAAGGAAAAGTTATCAGATCATAAAGTCATAAACACAAAATAAAAAGAAAAAGGAAAAACATAACCAAATTAATAAATCTGCACATGTCAAATTATATCTTGGATACCAATAAATTTGGTAACTTTAATGACATACTAACAGATAATTAAACAATAATTCATGATCAAAAATAGTACACTATCCTCTGATTTGGTCAAACAAAATATAGGGGGCAAATAAAAAAAGTATTCTTGGTTTCTCTCCTTCATCAGTGGTCAGCACAAAATTCCAAGAAGAGAGAGATTGATTCCAAAGACATTAAACCAAAAGCAACTGAAGAAAAGCAAACATCAAGTTGTAACATTTTAAAGTCCAGAAATTAACAGAAAAAGCACACTAAACTGCCACCATTCCTTTCAAAGTGGGAAAATTGATGAAAATATTTTTTATTTTTGCTATCTAAACTTTTAAAATCGACGGAATTTTAAAATTATCTCCTCGGACTCACTTTTGGTGGGAAATTCAACCGCAATCCTGTCACGTGATGTGTGTGATGGATTCTTTAGGTGGCAATTTGGATTTCGGTGATGTGCATGTGACGATATTTCGAAAACCCATAAACTTTAGGAGGTAAAGTGACCCAAAAAAAATTAAGAAACAAAATCGAAAAACTCGAATAGGTCGGATGGCAAAAATATTTTCCTCCGAAACTATCACCATAGAAATACAAGAACGAAAAATTAACATAATTATATTTCTCTTTTTCCTCATAAATCAAAACACCAAAACAAAAAGAACCAAAACAAGGAATATATTGAGTGAATTTTAATCAACTTACTTGGGGTTTTGGCAACCAATCTTCCAGAAAACAGCATAAGACCACTGGTTGACTCCACAAAGAGTCTTCAAAGCCTCTTTTAACAAATAACCCATCACAATTATTCGTACAGAAGAATATGAATATTCTTGGTTTGTATCTATAGACGAAGATATACCCAAAGATTCACTTGAGAACCATTTTTTTTTTAATTTTTCTCAATATTTTAGCCTAACTTCCTCTGCAAGACCCACGCCCTGCCTGTTTTGTTCTCAACCCACCACTCCTTTTCCTCTCTGGATCTAAATTCCCTGCTATCATGCTCTTGCTATCCATTCTTCACAAATAAAATGAAAAAATAAAAACAGAGAAGGCAAAAAAAAAACAGAAATTTCTGTTTTTCTCAGCTCAAAAAAAGGATAAAACTTAGAGATTTCTACACTATCCCACAAGCTTTAAGCTCGCAGTTAAAGACAACAATAACTTTCTCCATTCTCAAATACAAGAATGTAAGCTTGGAGAATCAGAAAAAAATGTCAGTATTGGAGTAAAGATCGGATCTTTATGTCGTTTTGAGGTGGAAAAAACTTGGGCTCTCTTGTTTTAAACTCCTTTTTTTTGGGGGTGAGGGTGAAAATATGAATGATGCTAGTTCTGGTGCTGCTTTTTTTCTCTTTTTGTTACACAGTTGCAGGGGAGGGAGTGTGCTAAAATGCGCCGTGATGATTAATCAAATGAGATGAAAACGGGCCTGGAGTTTGAGTGAAATTGCTATGGGTGCCACTGGGGTGTGGGGGGGGTGGGTGGGGTGGTGGGGGGGGTGTCGGCTTTTTGTGGTCTTATTCAACTAATTTCAGGGGAGAGTGCAGTCAGGGTTTTGTGTCTTTTGTTTTGGGAGTGTACAAAAGAATCTTGGAATTGGTTCAGTCAAGAACTGTTTCCTTTGAGTTATATCAGTAATTAAAAGAAGTAAATATATAGGCTTTTGCACAGCTCGAAAAAATTGTATTTCTAATTTCGAGATATATCGAAAGAACTTTTATGTTGTGATTGACATTATTTCTATTGTTTTAGTCCATGAAGCACTCACGGGACACATACGACACGAATATATAAATACGATATATTTTAAAATTTTAAGAATATATGTATGATATATATATATTTACATATAAAATTATATATTTTTATATTATTGGAAATACATATTTACTAAGTATAAAAAGACAATGTTTCAAGATAGAAAACTAAAATTACAAAAGACTCAAATCAATGTGATAATTCACATGTACATATAAAAATTCTTTGAAAAAATTAGGCAATAGGATAAATTCGATCTATTTCACACGTGTATATGTATCCATGGAGATCCATGAAGATCGGATAAAGAATCGTGATCGAACGATCGATACGGGTTCGCCATCCTCGCAGAGAAGTGGTCGTCTTCCTAGGTTTTAGTAGAAGAATTTTGGGAAATATATTTGATTGGAGAATGTTTTTATAGAAAAAAATTATTAATTAATTCAGACTAGCAAAACATCAATATAAAACGAAAAACAAACAAATATGTTAAAAACCATAAAATAAAAAATATTTGTAGCATCTAAGTTGATAACAAAAAATCGACTTAAATCCTATAACTTTGAAAATTCTATAGTGTCTATAATATTCATGATTCCGGATTTGTAGTATCTCAAGACCACAACGATTTGTTATCTCAGTATGTCGAGTTAAAACTTGCTTATCCAATCGCCCGCGTAAGAATAAAATATTGCAACACGACGACAACAAACCAAATGCCGCACTGCAGGGCGGGCGAAATCACAAACAAATAACACATATTATGTGGACTGTGGAAAAACCACTAGTTTAGAAAATAATTTTGGTCCGAAATCGCATTTAATAATGAAAGATAAGAAAGATAAGCAAAAGATAAAGATCGGGAAAAAGGAGACTATGGTTTACTTATACACCGAGAATATTATTTGTTATCGGAGCTATAATAATATTAATTTTAATATGTCTATAAATATATATAGTTGAGAAAAATAATTCAATTTATTTTAATTTGGAAAATATTGACCACATTTGGTTAAATTTTTGGAAGGCATTTCCAGTTTCATGATAATTTGTGGTGGTCATGTAGTACCGTATATATTATTTGATAAAATAATGATTAGTAGGTGTTTTAAAACAACTTATCCCCAAATTTATAATTACGTACCCAACACATTTTCATTTTGAGATAATGAAAATGCGTAGAGAAATAACATCAGACTGAATTTTTTTTTTTTTAACAAAGAATATATTTCCTATGAAAATAGAGTTCCCAAGTTGGGAAGGTTTAAGTAGTAACCCTAATTTAATTATAACCCTATGAAAATAGATATCTTTTAATGAGTTCAGCTAATATAATGCTTGCAAACAAACTACTAGTGGCTTGTGGATGACTTAACTATCAGTATTATGTGTCTGATTTTCTAACTATAGTTAAAATCAAGTCAAATTATTGTTACCCTTATATATATGACACAATTATTATATTATATAATCAAATTCATATTTGATTAAGAAAAGAAAAAAGAACACACACTTACATTACACTAACATTTGCAACTAGTGTCAAAGTAATATATATCTACTTTTTTGAGGATTTTTCAACACTTTTCCAAGACATTGGACGAAAAATTACATTTAGTAGATGTAATTTTTTTTAAAAAAAAGGTTTGATAGCATAAAAACTTGAGGCAAATATAATGATGACCTCGTATGAATGGTACATGGCGAAATATTTCTCATATATTCGACTTATAATGGACTTGATCACATAGTAGAAAAAGCATGTAATTATGGGGTAGAATAGAACAAAAGAATGATATGTGAAATTAAAAAAGCGTATAACTTTAAAAAAATACTCATGCTTTTAAGTTGTTGTCCTTGTGGACACTTCATTTTTCATTTTTCTTTCTTAAAAAAAAAATAGAGATAATTTTTGATCCATTAACCTGTAAAACTTTACAAATAATTATTCTTTAAATTATTTTTAAAAAAAAAAAAAAAAATTTTTACCTCCTAGATGAGATAAATAAATTCAAACTTAAATTACAACTCTGCCAAAATCATTAATTAACATGGATTTGCTTCTTGAATTACTCCTAGTATTTAGGTCTACATAATCATTTTGTGGATTAGCCTCCCAATTAATTTATAATTAAATTATTGCCAAGCATCTACCTAACCAACTGAGTCATGTTTTGATCTTAATTTCCACAAAAATAGGCTAAAACCTATGACACAGAACTTTCAAACTAGATACTATCAATACTTTCCACTATAATGTAATCAAGTTGCTTCATTCACTAAGAAAATAGTAATATATAAATAAAGATAAAGAAATAATAAATAATGAAGTTGCTGCCAAACAAAGATAACAGTATTGATTGTACCTTTCCAAGTTTGCCATTTATATGGAAAGATCAGAGTCAGAAGTTGATGTCTTGATCTTGAAGTCATGATTGCTCTCATTTTTATTTTATTTTTTATACCGAGGTTCAATACTTTACGTTGGCCCGTCACAAAATCGCCTCATCACGAGAAATACACTCTAGCTCCCAAAACTCTAATATCCTCAACTCAGCTCTTATCTTTGCCGTTTAAAACCCTCAATATTAATTATTTTTACCATCAATTGTATATCTTTGGGATATATTACATGGGGTTTTTAGGAATATAATTTTTTATTGTAATTTTTTTGAAATATATATTCGGTGATGAGGATCGAATCTCGAGCTTAGAAGATTACTCGACCATTATCTGATTTTGTTATTGTAAATTTTATTTCTACTAAATAACTTTTCAAACTAGCAAATTTCAAGAAATTACGCTAATCTAACTATTGAAATTACACTACGTCTAATCATTTATTTCATAGATAAACATGTTACCTGTATTTTAATGACGTTATTTATATACATATGAAACAAAAAATTAACGTATTTTTTTATCACAAAATCGTATTTCACATATCCAATATTTTATTTCATTAAGAAATATTAATAATATCTTTAATATATAACATAAAATATATTAACAAAATAAAATATAAAGGGTAAATTGTAATTTTAGTCCTCAGAACTTTGTCATTTTAGTCCTTTATCTTTAAAAATTACAATTTTGGTCCTAGACAATTTTGCCTTTATGGTTACATAACATTTTTGGTCCTTTATCTTTCTAAAATTAGCAATTTTATAGGAATGGCAATGGGGCAGATTTGCCAGACCTGCACTCCGCCCCCCGTGCCTAAAAGGGCGGGACGGTCTACTACCTGTTTCGCCTCGTTTTAAATTAAATTAATTTAAAAAATTAAAAATATATTTATAAAATATTATTTACAAAATTTATTATTATTATTTTATAAATATAAATATAATATAAGAATACATAAAAAGTATATTATAATATATATTATATATGCAACATATATATTAAAATATATTTTAAAACTAAAAATTCTAGGTAGGTATAGGGCGGTACTCAATGGCGGTAGTGATACTTAGACAATATCCGCTTGTTTTCCGCAATGTCTTAAGGTTTCCTATCGGCTCCTGCGAGTTCTTTTTCAACATATTGATTATCCCAATATATTATCTTGTCGCAGTATTCTTATGCATACATCGTCAAAATTTGATGATATCTCCTGTTGGGTATACATATTGGATACTCGCCGAGATCCATTTTCTCGGAGAAAATTCTCTCAAAGAATTGTTAATTATATGAAATAATAAACATAACTTAAAGTTCTTAATAAACTTGAGCTCGATACCATTTTAGGCCAATCACTTAGTCAAATAAGCCAATTATGTGCATAAGGGTATTCTTGGTATTTTGAAAATACGAAATAACCCTAGGGGACCAATTTTGCAAAAAAACTTCAAACTTACAAGACCGAAATCGCTAGATATAAAATATATAGGACCAATTTTGGCAAAACTTTCAAATTTACAGGACCAATTTTGCAAACTCAATAATTCTGATCGAAATTGCAAACGACTTATAGTTATATGACAAATTTTGCAATTTTCCCAAATATAAAATATATGGAGGGAGGTAGGTGATCTCACACAAAAATGGCATTACAGGGGAAAATAAAGAAAAACAAAAAACAAAAAAAAAAAAAAAAAACAGGTGCCTCCTTTTTCTGCCGTACGATCTGGGTCGGGTCAGGACCACGGTCCCTCTAGAACCCTGACGTTAATCTTTGTCACTTCATTTACTTTTTTAATTTTTTATTATTTGGTAGGTAATCTAAATTATTTCAAAAAGAAAAATCAATTTTATTTAAATGGTCTTAACTTAGATTCGGGTTTCAATCATGAATAGAAGTCAACTATTTTTTTTTTATTTTTTTTATCTTAAATGATACACTTGCTCTATTACAAATATTTAGTTAATTCAATAAATTTACTTATTATGTTGTTTGGCTCCTGTTTAGGTACGGAAAATTGACTTCCTTTTTTGAAAAATAGGATAAGTTCAGCAAATTCATGCATATGTGCAGATTTACGTGGGTGATTAGTTGACGATTGTATATATAATGTTGAATAATTCAAGTAATTAATTTGTGATTAACAAGTTTAAGTTAATTTAATTTAGAGGTGAGTTAGTAAAACAACATTGTTGCATGCTAACGAACTAAATGAAATTTCATAGATTAATTAAATCCAGTATGAGTTAGATATGAGTATAAAACTTAGGAATAATTACAGAAACACCCCTGAGGTTCGGACTAATTACAATAACCCTATTTTTTTTTTGAAAAATCTCTTGGTTTGATGCTTCTTACATTATTTCCGTTATAAGAATCAAAACCCATCCGACATTTATGAAAATATTACAATTACATCCTTGAATTTAGAATAGAACCAAATCTCAAAGTTTCTTTTTTTTTTTTTTTTTGTGTGTGTGTAATTTTGAAATATCTTGTAGTTTTTTTTTTTTTAATTAGCCCAAACCAAAAGAGTGTTTTTGTAATTATCCTTAAAATTTATTGTCAAACTAATTTTTAACTCAAATTTATCTAATGATAGCGTTACAATTTAATATCATAATTTTATATGATAAATCGCAATTCATGATCCACCATATATATATCGCCATGCCCATTTTTCAATATAGTATGGCAGAGTTTATCATAACGTACATTAATAAGTTGTACGTTATGATAATTTTATTTACAATTTCATATTAGTGTTTATATATACTTGAATTTGTTAGCATATATAACGTTTATCGACATATATATTTTCTAAACTCACGACTTTATTTCCCACAAGAAGTGTTTCACTTAAATTTCTAAGTGTGACAACTAATAAAGCAAACGAATTATAGTTCCCAAAAATAATAATTAACCATTCAAATTCTGTACGTTGAATGGATTTATTAGATTCTCTTTTTTGAAAATAAACTAATATCCACAGTGAAATGAAGATTGAAATAGATTAAAAAAACTTGTTTTTTTAACTTTTTCTAATTATTTATGTCTTTAAAAATGAAAGTATATAATAAGAGTACTGCAGAAAATTGTTTTTTTTTAACTTTTCTGCTGTCATTATTAGGTCTCTTCAAATTAATCATGGAGATTTTGTTGCTGTTTTGAGCAAACCATTGGTTGGGCGACAGATTGATTCATGATATTGTCACCAGTAATTTTATTAGTTTTTATTATAGGGTAAAATGGTAGTTTACCTTTCAATTAAACTTGATTATTTCGACATATTACCTCAAATTAATTTTAATTACTTTACCCTTTCAATTTATATTTATTATATATAGTAGTTCTCAATTAAAATTTTCATAGAATATTCTTCGTCATCCGCCGAACATTTTTTTCTTTATCTCGAATTAATTTTTTTAAAAAGTAAATAAAATAAATCATAATAAATTAAATTTTAAAATAATTGATAAACCAAATTCAGAAAATGACAATTCACTCGTTAATGTCATTTATTAAAAAAAAAACAAATTATCCCCATTTTTTTGGTTGATGATGGTAAGTTAGAAGATATATTTAAAAAGTGATGAAAAAATCTTGTAAATTATACTATACGAGTTTAACCACTAAAATATTTCTAAATAATCTTAATATTTCCCCCTTCATCAGATATAAAATAATAATAAAAAAGATTCACCTTATTAAACAATTTTCAGTGCACTTGTGAGAAAAATAAGCATCTTAATATTTGTGTTTGTTAGGTCTAGTAATATCAAAATATAATTTGGAAGCTACAATAGTATTTTATTTAAATATATTTATATAAGTAATTCAAAGAGAAAATAAATTTGTCCTACTTCACACCAATTGTCTATGGTAGTGTATACTCTTGGGGGAGTTTAATTCAAATGATGCAGTGGTCCAATGCTATTCCCATTTGTGTCCCCTTTGGGCCATGATGAGTATTACCATTTTCAGATTTTTCAGTTGTGCCTTTTGCCCAACACATTCTGCAATATGTTTTGTGTCTTTAGTAAGCACCTATAAACCCTCAAGTTTGAGAGTGGGCATATATACACAACTTCAATTTCAATCCCTTTGGTTTCTTATTTGGTATTGTGAAATGGTGGATGACTCACTCAATCAACCCTATTAAAACTTAAAAGTGTGAGTATTTATATACATTTATAGATGTTGTATATGTATATAATTCATTATTGATAAATATTTTGATGTAATAATATGTGACGCGATACATAATGATAAGTGTTTAAGGTATTGTCCACTTTGGTGACCTTATAATTTGTCCATCGCTTATAAGTCACAAGCTAAGTCATCCATCCGCATGTGCTCAAGATGTGAGTTAACATTTTCGAGCACGGAGAGACACCAGATTCCACATATAACACCAAAGTAACATGGCACGAGATGACAAGTGTATGTCCAAGAAATATTGTATGTTTTAATTTGGTTGGCTTCATAATTTAGTTTGTCATGAAAAAAACGACTTTTGATTAAAAAGAACTCGCTACTTGCTTATAAACCAAAGGTCACCCAAATGCTTGTTTGATTTAGAATGAATCGCTCCCAAACAATATAGATATACTTTTGTCTATAAGATCAACCAAATATCCTCTAAAACAATGATTATGTCAATTAATGAAATGTTTACAAATTTCATGCCAAAAAATTTAGCAAATCATTGCCACAATAAGATTTAATATTTTATAAATTCCAAAAACTAAATACTTAAAAATTAGATTAATTAATATGCATCCTTCGACCTTGGTTATATATATATGAACACCTCCTCATTTAATGTGCTAGACATATTTTTTTGTCTATATATTAAATGATATTAATAAACATAGTTGATTATTTAGGTGGACCACCCAATATTTATGGCATATCATCTGAATTCAAAAGCAAGATACGATGAAAAGCCATGGGAATTTATTGTGTCACATTTCTAGATAAGCCACAATATGGGACAAAGAGCTTGACAATTTTGACTATAACACTCTTAATCAATTGATCATATCATGTGTTAAATTGTAGGCCGGTTAGTTGTAGCCTTCAATATTTCTCCTCCACTTTCATATTGTCTACCTTTTATGCAAATAATTTAAAACTTTGAGTTAAAATTTATTAACTTTACTAATTGGGAAACTTTATTTTAATTATTTTTTTAAAAAGGAAATGTTTAGGTCCACACATTCTTACTGTTAAAGTGTGAAAAAAAGGTTTCAAATCTTGTATGGATATGCATGAGACACTGAGATCAATGGCATTGACATTGCCCAAAGTGTTTTTGTTCTGAAAAGAGAAGTTCATCTCCATTAGAATCACTTTTTTGTTTGGGAGATGGTGGTAAGTGGGGTTACATAGTTTTATTGGTGAACAGCTTCAAAAAAATGGCATCTCTAGACTCGTGATTGTTTTTTCTTGATTTTATTATATCTACCAATGTTTTTTGTGAAGGAAAAAAACAATGTTCAAATGTATGTTTTTACGTGCGATATAGATCCTTACTGTATTGTAGCCGTAAAGCATACCCTTTCTCAAAAGTAATTAAGCCAATTTGTTACATATAATTTTGAAATAATTCTAAAGGTTGTCCTTACAGTTTAACCTAAGTACAAAAATCTCATTTATGTCTTGAAATTACAAATTAAATATTCTCCTGACATTTGTTTATATTTCACTATAAGAAAAACTCAATTTACTTACAGAAAAATTTGTAGTATAAGTATTAAGATAAATTTGAGTGTAAGTAAAATCATTGTAGGTAAATATTTACCTATAAAATCTAAAATTGTTGGTAAATATCTAAAGAATTTATGTTGGTAAATTTAAAAATTGTCGATGATTTGTTGGTAATTTGTCGGTAAAATTTTGAGAAAAACAATATTTTTTATTTTATAGTATTCAATAGGTACCTATAAAATTTAATGACAAAATCATATATGTTAGTAAATTATGCTTAGAACGGAATTTGTTTTGTAGTGTTCTACAAATTATAGATACTTGTAATTTTTTCGTAATTATAGAATTAAGTAAGTTTTATAGTTTACCCCAATGTTTTAAATATTTCACGGTGATCAAACCGGTCAAGCTACCAGAAGCGGTTCAACCGCCGGTTTTACGGTTTTTTATAAAATATATTATAAAAAATATTAATATAATATATTGATATGAAAATAGAAGTTATATATATATTTTTATTTCTTACTTTTTATTATATAATTATTTGATTGCTTGTCTATGCCTATATTATAGAGGTTTGTCCAATTTAGAATATTTTGATTGATTAGAATTCTTGTTTGAATTAGTTAAAATACAAATAATTGATTTAAATCTTAACATAATATTGAACAATTGATAATTTTAAATATTGTTTGATTTGAATTATGGCATAAATATGTTAAACATTAAGTTTATAATTTCAGTTTTATAAAAAAAAGTTGAAAAAATAAAAAGTAAAAGAAAAACGGTTTAACCGATTTTAGCGGTTTGACGGTATAACCGCATAAAAAATAGTATTTAGAGCCTTTCTCGTCACGGCCCGATCATCGGTATCCGATATAATTAGTTCAATCGGTCGATGCGGTCCGATATTTAAAAGAGTGATTTATCCGGCCCTTTCATGGGGATAAGAGATAAGTTCTCGAAATGGAAAGAAAAAAAGTAAATGGGTTCAATATACTATTGACAAGTACTACTACCTATACATCATCCTTTAAAAAATAAACACAAGTCAATGATGTAGTTGTGTTAATTATATAATTTTTTTCATTGACCAAAGTTTGAGAAATGATGAATGGTGGTCACCATAACATGGTAGGCCATGAGCCATGGCATGCCCCGGAACCAAATCATGTCCATTTACTAGCCTTTGCCCCTAACCCCTTTTTGCATCATACATGAGGAAAGATCAATGGCAATCATATATTACATTCTTTTTTCACTTTAAATTGGTGTGGTATAATATGTTTCTTTTTAAAGTCCATGCATGTCCATTACATGCTTCTTGGTTAGTACTTTCCCTAATCGTTTATTTTTGACATGGGAAAAGTTTTTGATGCATGCGAAGTTTTTGTTTGTTACTCTAGGTACTTCAATTATATTTTCAATTTTTCCTATTTGACATTGATTGTTGGATATATGAGTGCTTGTTGTCAGGGGTGAAGCTAGACCAGGAATATTTGGTGGTTGAAAATTTTTGGGGCTAAATTAATGAAAAATAAATATTTAGATTAAAAATTAATATTTTAAGATAAAATATACATAGAAATAATTGGGATTTCAAAACCCATTCATAGGGAAGGATATATATGCCCCTGCTTGTTGTAACACTGAACATAAGATTTGAAGCACCTAAAATTGTTCAGGATATGACCTTCGATGCTCAAGTTAGGGATAGAGGGAGAGAGATAATATATAATATAGGTTTGTCAATATTCAATGTAAATGACATACCTAAAATAAATAATTTAAAAGTGTAATTAATATTCAATGTAATTTTTTTTTGGATTTAAATTTCATAGGCCTTTTGAAGTATTTTTGGGCTTATATATCTTATCAAGCTAGACTACGATTTTTTATATCAACTTTGTCTTCAAATGATAGAAACTTGTCTTTGTCGTAACAATTGATTTGGGTTCGATTTCACATGAGTGTACGTGTCCTTCTCTATTATCCTCCATTGTATTTTTTTTTTTTAAAAAATTAATCCATAAATTTAAATTGTGATTGAGTCTCCCTTCAAAAAACAAAAAATTGTAATTGAGTATGTCATGCACCATGCCCTTGGCTACAAAATTCACAAAATAGGAAGGCTTCCTAGTACTTTTGTATGGTTTAAACCTAACCCGAGTCCCAATATAAGTGTAAATTTGACTCTAATTGTAAAGTTCCTATATACATGAAATGAACAGGCACGTAACTTGGACAATGTGCAATTTAAAAAGTTTTGCACATTTACCTACTTTAAATTTTCGAGAACATACAGAAAGTGATAAAAAAATAAATAATCATTGATCTTATCTTAAAAATATATATACAGATAGGCACAATGATTCAATTAGTAGGAGAGGGAAAAAAAAAGGTGGAATCCTATGAAAATGAGACACAAAAGATGAACAACGTGGATTTAAATATGTGGTACTAACTACTAAGTCGGTCGACAACTTTAATTTTCATGATAAATTTTTATTTTTGTTTTAAGATCGTATGAAATTTTGGTATGTTATAAGTGGATGTAACGTCTAATGATTTGATTGATTAATTGAAAAATTGATCTGATAAATTTTGGGGTGGGAATTTTGATGGCCACTTTTGGTGGGCCATAAACATAGTCAATGGGCTTCATTGATATCTTTCTCCATAGGAGTTGGAAACAAAGTATAAACCACACAGAATTAATGAGTCAAAGCCCTAGATCAAAAAAATGTGAAATATCATGAAATCTTACTATAAATTCCTTTGAATATAACACAATTTGAACCGTTTGATAGAGGTGTCAAAATGGAACTGATCTGATAGGCCCGGTGAAAAAAGCTGGGTCGGTCTTCAAAGGCCCCAAAAAGTTAGGTCAACTCGGTCACTTTTTTGTGTATTTTCATGAATTGGGCGAGTTTTGGCCTCACAATAGCACTCTGACGGAATTTCCCCCAGCCTGATTTCTTAACATTGGCCCGACGGGCCAACACTAGCACAACTCGAGCCGACCCATTTGATAGCTCTCTACCGTTTGATATAATATTCATCGTACTTCTGGTATATTTATTTGTTGAATATGAAAATATCATATTTTATAAAGTTAAGACGTTTAAATGAAAATTTTAGTCAAGAAATATATACACTAAGGGCAGCATTTATCCGAGAGAAAATACTGATGTTTTTTTTTTTTCCTGTAATTATCAAAAAATGAAGCAGGCCCATTGATATTATACCAGAACTTGTTCGGAAAGTACTGTGAGCTTTCCTTACTATCGGGCCTACCCTGGATCTGTATTTAATTAAGGTCCAAATGGGCTGTGAAATGAAGGACCAGCAAGCCCAGTCCAATTTCCATTTATGGACAATTTAGAGGTTGTTGGTTAGTTACACAATCTTACATTACGTACAAAAACATAAGAGGGCCAAAATGAACTGCCCATTCGTGGCCTATTCGGAGCTGATTCGATAAAAAGGCTCGTTCGAGTTCGTTTAGTGAGGCTCATTAAAATAAACGAACCAAACTCAAACTTAAAGATATTCGGTTCGTTAGCTCGTGAACAAGCTCGTTAGTAAGCTCGTGAATAGACTCGATAATAAGCTCGTATAAATTAAACTAATAATTTGACTTTAATTTTAATTTTTCATATTTTTACTTATGATAATATAAAAATATTTCTATAAATTTATTTCTTTGAATAAAATTATAAGTTTTAATAAATATATGTTGCGTTTTAGATATATACACTTTTATTTTTATAATAAATTGAAGAATAATTTGATTTATAATTAATATTTACTAAGTTTGTTTAGATTCGATTAAGCTCGATAAAGTTCGTGAGCCATCAATATGTTTGATAAATTCAGCTCTAGTCGAACTTGATAATAAAACGAGCCAAACTCAAACACTCAAAAGCTCGGCTCGGTTCGGTTCGATTGCAACCTAAACATAAGTTCTAAACATAATATTTAATAAAAAAATGTAAATTGTCCTTTATTATTAGGAGTTTAGCTCCTTTGTTTAGTGGTTAGTACTTACTACTTAGTAGGGTGGAAGAAATAAGCGATTGGACTAGGCATTTCGTTAGAGAGTCCGGGTCCTGGTTTGCGTATGTTCGGTCTAAGCCCTGGCCTATTATAGATAATAGGTTTTTTTTTTTCCACTCAATCCTACAAACCATATATATTTTATTTTTTTACAAATATATATATATTTGAAAACACTTAAATAATTACAATATAAATATAGATCATAATATATATTATATACTTATTAATATTACTATCTTTATATAATTAAATATATAGTATTTATTGTGGTCTTTATTTGTATAAGCCATAAATAGGCCGAATTTATTAGGTTTGAAAGACATACTAAAAGCCCAAGCCTAAGCCTTGTATACCTAAGTATGCTTGTTAAAAGGTCTAAACTTATTTATTTAATAAATAGGTCGTGCCGACTAGATCCAAAGTAGATCGGCCGCAGTCCCTATTGAGTAATCTAACCTATTTACATCCTTACATCGATCAGGTCATGTGGCCTATATGTTAAATCCTATTTTTTTCCCCAGTAATTTTACATGAAAAGTAAGGATAACATGACATTCATATGAAATTATAGCATACTATTTATATATCTAACGAAGACATGAGTAAATTAATTTAACATTAAGCATATATATATATATATATATAATTATAGGGATTGGATCAAATGAGACCACATAATTAGAGTGAGACAGTGTGGACTAATCCGTCCACAAATATGTAATTTTAGATGGTTGAGATTTACCCAATTTAATAGCATTTTCTAATTTATTTTAAATCTGGAAAGGGCAATATTGTAATTGTATAATTACACCAAATTAAAATCCGTCAAATTTGATTTACACAAATCACTTTCCACATCATCACAAATCAAAGTTGTAACTCCCACGCAACACCCCGTCTTGATCCGGGTACTTCATTTTCATTTTTTATAATCACCAAAGAAAGTCATCTCCCACAACACTAAAGTATTCTGGGAGTTCACCAGAAGATTCCATTTAAAATTCCTTTCTTTGAGCCTCTCTTCTCGATTTTTGACCCTCCTTTCAATTTTGGAATTTAAATATAGCTTAAGCAACTTCAAATTTCCTTGAATTTGTATCCTGTTACAAATTCATCTTAATTACTTGCCCAATTGATTCTTGTCTCCACCAATATCTACTAGGGTGTTGGTTATGGTATAGTTCATCTCGTATTGTCTAAAACTCCCAAGAATATTATTGAATTGCGGAAGGAAAAAGGAAAAACGAAGAAAATCCGTTTTGTAGAAGCGTAAAGAATGCCGGGATATGGAGGCTAGTGGCGATGGATGGGATGGAGCAGACCTCACCGGATATGTTAAAGAATACGCCGTCGAATATAAGGAGGTTGGCTAATAAGATTGAACAGTGTGAGGGTAGGCAGAAATACCTTGCCCAAACCAGGAGCCCCTCAGATGGCGGTGATGTTCGGTGGTACCATGAAGTTATTTTAATTTGATTTACACACACAAATAGGTTTATTTTTCGTCGGAGTTCGAGAGACATTTTTCGGGTTTCAGAATAAAGAATAGGATTGGAGGATTGGTGAAGAAGAAGCGATCGACGTGGAGAAAACGAGGGCCTACGAGAGACAAGTTAGGATTATTGTACACTTAGATGTTTTTCGATGTATACTTAGATGTGTTTTGTTGTATAAATAGTTAATTTTTGATGTATATATTTATGTTGCTGTATACTTATATTTTTTTATTGTATATTTATATGTTGTATACTTATATGTGGTTTGTTGTACACTTATATTTTTGTTTGACAATTGTAGTATGCAAGAAAAATTATGTTAAACATACATCAAAATAGTGTTAAGTATACATCAAATATATGTTAAATATACATCACTAATGAACGTGATTTTCTCTCTCTCTATAATTGATTTACTTAATCCACGGCCCCCGTATATTTTTGTTTGACCATTTTAATATGTAGTAAAATTATGTTAAACATATAGCAAAAAATAGTGTTAAGTGCACATCAAATATATACTACCATTTTAATATGCAAAGAAAATTATGCTAAACATACAAAGAAAATAGTATTAAATATACATCAAATATATGATAAGTGTACAAAGCAATCTTTGCATAGCAGAAAGACACGCGTGATTTTCTCTCCGGCGATTTTCTCGCGATTTTTTCTCTCCACACGTGATTTTCTCTCTCCTAATAACTCGATTCCATATTTAGATGGTCCCCACTGGGTAATTTGACTACTATACCCTTATTTCGATTTAATTAAATATTTAATGTAATTATAACCCCTATTTATCTTAGCCATTGATATAACTAAAGGAAGGTTGAGATGAGTCCACATTGTCTCACTATAATATGTTGTCTCATTTTAACCTCCCGTATATATATATATATATATATATATATATATATATATATATGGGGGAGGATCAAGTGAGACCATGTCTCAGGTGAGACACAATGGACTAATCTCAACCATCCCCACTATTAATCAACGGGTATGATTTAATGAATAAAAAATATATTAAAATATTAATTTAATCAATATGAGGGTAGTAGGGTAAAATAACATAACAAGTTAGTTACAAAAATGGAATCAAATCTCTTTTCTCTCATACGCCTCCCAATTTCCCCAATCTCACGTCTCTCTCTCTATCTCTCTCTCTCATTCTTCCATTAACACAAAAAAAAAATCGTGAAGAACTCGAAAATTACAGTTCATGAAAATTACAGAGAAAAAATAAGAAAAATCGGTGCAGTATTACAGAGAAATAACGAACAGTGAGTTCGAAAACTAAATATGCATTATTTGAAAACTATATATGCAGCGTAAAAAAACTAATATGTAGTACAGTATATCCAACTATGCAAGACGTCATAAACTATGCAACAAAATCAACTAACTATGTATTATCTAGAAATTATCTATGCATTGTGGAATAACTAAATATGCAGTACATTATGTAATATCCTATTTTTATAATTTCCAAAAGCAACATCCCATTTTCATAACTAAATATACATTATATTGAACCTATTTATGCAGTGTAGTATAATTACATATGCAATACGTTATATTCAATTATGTCTTGTTTTTCGTAAAACAAAGTGCCAACAAAATAACTAAATATGCATTATTTGATGTCTAATTACGCAAAGAAGTTAACCCTAACTATCTTTCAGTAAAATAAAAATATTTGGAAAAGAAAACAGTTCCTTAAATTCCGCCACAAAATCCCAGTTGTCTATTTCACTCTTAAAACTTTGGGACCACTAATTTGAACCATAAAATCATTTGGGACCACTAATTTGAATTACAAAATTACAATCTTACCCTTAAAATCAGCAAAATTTAGGAAATAATTAAAAAAACTGAATTAATCACATCCCTTCATTTTTAGGATCAATGGGTAAGATGAGTCCACATTGTCTCACCTAGGGAGGGTGGTCTCATTTGAACCAAATCCTATATATATATATATATATATATATATATGAAATTTGAATCTATTCTAAAAAAAAAATCTAAAACCTTTTATTCGAGTTTGTGATGCTTTTTCTTTCCTTTTTTTTTCTTTCTGAAATTGGAGTATGTGATGCTAAGCATCAATAATAATAACTTATCAAGATATATATAGTAATGATTTCACTTTAGCAATCTCTAGTTGATTAAAGTTGGGTTTAGATATACCTCAAAAAAGCAAAAGAAGAAGGGTTTAGATATGAATATGATTAACTTAATCCACTCACATAATCAAAGTGATAAAGACATCATTAAAATCCCCGTAATTAATTACATTAAAACTTGATATGTCACTTGTTCAATGGCCGTCAAAAAAGATTTGCATGCAAAAGCTCCGTCATAGCTTTTCCCATGATGCGTGAGTCGTCATGTTCAATGATTATCTTGTTTCTATGATGATTACTCATGTTTTAATTAAAATAATAATTTGATTATATATGTTAAAAATTAAAGAGCGAAGGATATAATTGCTATGCCAGATAAGTACAGATCTAGACACAGTGACGGACGCAAGAATGAGGACTTGGAGAGCTAAATCTATTTTTGAAGACCTGCATAATGAATTTTTCCTCAATTTTGAGGGAAAATATAAATTTTCTTTAGATTATATATAATTATAAATGGAATAAATAACAAGAAAAATAAATTTGCAATTTTTTTCTTTTGGGGTGGGGTGGGGTGGGGTGGGGTGGGGTGGGGGGTGGTGGGGTGGGGGGTGAGAATTGAGAATATGTTTGGTTTATCATTCAATTTCTCGTTTAGAAATGAAAATATGTTTGGTTATAGTATTTTTGACATAGATTTATGTAATTGCAATGTATTTTTGACATTGTTTTGAGTGATTGTAGTATATTTTCACATAAATTTGTGTGATTGTGGTGAAAACTTGTTTGGTTGTATTTTTCAAAAGAATCTTTCCATAAAAAATAAAACCGAAAATGACTTTATTTTATTGAGAATTTTTAAACAAACATAAATTCATTTTCCTGGAATAGTTGGAAATTGGAAAATTGAATTTGAAAATAATTCCATACATAACCTTAAATTTCCAATCTTTAATATTTCAACGATGATTTCTAAAAAATTTATAAGACATATTAATATGGTATGCAAATTTCTAAACGATCTTACTATTCGTTCTAAAAAAATTTAGAATCTTGATAATTTGTTCTTTCAGAAAAAAAAAAAAAAAACAAATGGGAGTTTTTAAGGGTTATTTAACACAATATTGTGATTGCCTTTAAAATTGTGTTTTTGGGTATACCTCAAAGTTTTTAAAATCTTAAGTACAGGCGCCGCTTCAAATTGTGTCTACTATCAATAGGAAGGGCGCCTAAGGCATGCGTCATTCGGAATGACTCCTATACCAATTTTTTTTATTAGTATTGTGCACTTACGAATATTTGTATTCAAAATTCTAATATATCTTTATTGTTGGGTTATTTAAAAATTATATATTTGGAATAAGAGATAACATATCTTTATATTGGATTATTTAGATATTATATATTTGAAATAAGTAAATATTTTATTAGTAGGGAGTGGAGGCCTTTTTTATTCTTTTCAATTTTGGCGTACTAAATAAAGGTTGATCAGTTTGTACTAAGCTAAAATTGAAAAGAATAAAAAAAAAAAACGTTCTCACTCCCTAATACTAAAATACTACTCGGTATAAGTTAGTAAATAAAATATTCAATTTAGTCATCGAAATGAAGTGGTTGAATTAAATTGGAAACTTATATGTTGATGAAACAATGTTTGGAGTTTTGGTTGAGTGGTCCAGGATCTGCTCCTTATTAAGCATACATGTGGGGATTAACCAATCTCGATCTATCTCATGCTCGTGTTTGGATGGGATTGGAGGAGTCGTTGAGATACTACATACCATGAATAATATATACATTGAAGACAACAACATGTTATATACTTATTTTTGTGAGGCGGATCCTAAATTAATCTATATATACTAATTTATTTAAATTTGGATCTAATATGTGAGTTGGAAATGAATTAGACCCGTCTCATGATTTTAAACCCATAAGACAGTCTCATCATGATTAATAAATATTTGTTTCATAAAAAATAAAATTCTTTGAATTGTTGATAAAAAAACCTAGCATACAAATAAAAAGGGCAAAGAGAGCAGATTTAGATATAAAATTAATGAGTTTTTTTTTTTCCTATGATTTTCCTTGCTTTACTATTTACATTTTGTGTTTGGATCTTAAGTTTTGGTAAATAAAATATTACAGAGATAATCATTTGGTTTTCAGTGGACACACAATATATATTTCTGCAAATATAACTCAATTTACAAAACACATTTTCTTTGTGTTTGTGGTATTCAATTACCTTTAAAAAACGTGGTGATAATAATCATGAGAATGTTCTCTAAAAAAATAAAATATTGAAAATGCGTATTTTAGGTCGTCAGCAAAAACATCCAAATCATTGCACTCGTAAACACATTTCCAAAATAAAACTAAACACAATATAGATTTCAGGAATATATTGTTTGGGATAATTTCAATTTTAATAAGGGATAATTACAAAAACACCCCTAAGGTCTTGGCTAATTACAAAAAACCCCAAAGTTCTTGAAAATTACAAAAAAACCCTTGATGTTTGATTATGTCTTACATTTTTTCGGTGATTTTTAAAATATTTCAAAATTCCTTGACATTTCTAAAAATATTACATTTGCCCCCTTAAATTTAAGACAAAAGGAAAATCGAAGGTTTTTTTTTTTTTTTTGTATTTTTGAAATATGTATAAGTTTTTTTGTACTTAATCCAAACCTCACGGATGTTTTTGTAATTATCCCTTTTATTAACTAAATTATAGTTTGTTTTCACTATTGGCACCCCACTTTCAGGCCATGTCAATTTTTTATAGTACCACATATTTTACTTAGTCACTTTCGCCACAGTCCATCAAATGTTCGTCAATATTGATTCCATATTTTATTTTTTAATCACTTATGACATACCAAAATTGATGGACAATTAACGGAATGTAGCGAAAATAATTAAAAAATAAAATACGGATACCAAAATTGATAATACCTAAAAGTGAGGTACGCGTACCAAAAGTGAAAACAAATTGTAGTTTATATGCTAAAACCTGAATTATCCCCATATTATTTCCCTAAATATTTTCCTAAACTATTTCAAAATAAATATGGGCATATTATAATTTCTTTTATTTTAGGTAAAAGATATTGCTTTTACTTGATTCATAGATACCTTTGGTGTTGCACATACTTCTAGGTCCACAAAATTTGTCGATTTCTTTGGAAAATAAAGTACTTCTAAGAATAAGCAACAGATCTGCAAAACCTTTTGTTCAGCCAAATACATTTAACCAGAGACGGACCAGAAATTTGTTCTTGGGCCAAATCAAGCATGATCTTGACAACGCAGATGGTGCCGCCACAGGGAGAGTCTTCCGAAAGTCCCCAATTTTTTTTTATATATGTATATATACAGTCAATGGCGGAGATAGGGGCCAACCCGGGCCCCGGCCCCCAACCTTTTCTTTTTTTCAAAAAAAAAAAATTTACTAGGTACACCATTGTATCGTTTCCGTAATATTTATTTGCATTTTTTTAATTTTTTTTATCTGGCACATCCCAATTTCTTGTATCGTTCCACCCCGTAATAATTTCTAGTTACACCATTGTATATAATGGCGTAGCTAGGAATTATTACGAGTAGGCCGATACACGAAATTGGGGTGAACCAAATAAAAAAACTAAAAAAATACACATAAATATTAAGTAGTTTTTTAAAAGAAAATTACCTTAATTTTTTTTTTTAAAAGAGGGTGCCGGGTCCAGTTGGCCTCCCCTATCTCTCGCGATTGTATAAATATATTATTTATTGGTTTAGGCCTCAAATCTTGGGACCGACTCAGCAAAATCAATCTTATATAAATAAAAACAAAACATACAAGCTTTTATAACTAAATTACATGGAAATTTAGGGAGGGAGGCAATGTTGGTTTATATTTATATATACCATATTAATTTATGGCTTAATTGCAAAATTGGTCCACTAACTATAGGGCTCAAGCAAAATTAGTCCACTTATTTATGGGTCTGGCAAAATTGGTACACCAATTAAAAATATTTCGCACATTAAGGACAAATTTGCTCGGAAAATTGATTTTTCGCCGGAATTCCGCATGTGCCGGTCACGTGAGCCCCAAAATTGGGGATTTTTGATTTTCTGGTCAAAATCGCCGACATGGCAAGTCACCCTATCCACCTTGGAGTTAAATCATACACTGTGCTGTTTGCATGGATTAAAGTGCTGATGTGGATGCTGACTTGGTTAAGTTTTCCACAACAATTTTTTGGGCAATATTAATTATTTTAAAACAGTAATTAACTAATTCAAGAAATTAAATGTTATATCAAAAACATTTCCATTTTTGTTTTTTAAATTTTCTTCTTCATCTTCTCTACAACCCGGCGACGCCGACGCTAACCCACCAGTACCACCCAACCATAATCTCAAAAACACTCTCATACATAAGAAAAATGTCATGTTTGAATTTGAAAAAAAAAACTTTTTGTTCGTTCCTTGAAGACCCATTGCGGCGGCGGCGCCCCCTCCTCGTACCCGCCGTCACCGGAGATATTACAATGTTTCTCTCCTTCGACTGACTTCGCCCGGTCACGGTGGTCATTTTCCCCAATTTTATTGAAGCTAGCCCTCAATCCCTAAAAGGAATTTCTGTTGACTGCTTGGTCGATGCAGTGGTGCAACTGATTTCTTCGACGACTGATTAGTGTTTGGAAGTGCAGATCTTCGTATTCAATATTGAGTGAGCAGATTTCGAGGCTCTGCTATGATTTCCGGCGGTGGTGATTCGGCAAGTGGGTTATGTGGTCGTGGTTCGGCAGGTTGGGGCAATGGTGGTGATAGATGATTAATTGTTTTTGGGTGGCACTATTAACACCCCTAAAATCTATTAATACACCCCTTCTCTTAATACATTTCCTAATTTGCTTAATACACCCCCAATATTTCCTAATTTGCCCATATCCATACAAAACCAATTCTTCACATATACCCACTAACACACACCACGTTGCTTGTGCAAGAAGAAAAAAAGAAGAAAAAAAAAAACGAAACAGTAAACACAAACAAGAAAAAAATCGCAACAAAAAATACGACCAAAAATTAATGAGTGAACTGATTAAATTTTCTTAACGATGTTAATGCAGGGTGATTGTGTAATTCGAGGAAAATTGGCGGAACCGGATCCACAATCATGATTTTCATTTGGGCCAAATATATTTGTGTTTTGCTATGCACTGAAAGTTTTATTTTGCGTTGTTAATTAAGTTGAGCAAGTTGGAGTTTAGTAATTGTTTGGTCCATTCACATTTGAGTATGAGCCAATTTCGTCCATGCTTTTTATTTAAACCATTTGGCAATGTTCATCTACTTTTGATCATGTGTTAATCTGAGTTTTTTGCAAATTGTAAAGTTTGGGAATAAAGGAGAAGGATAGAAGAGAACATAAAAGGAAAAAAAAAAAAGGAAAATGAGGAGCGAAGAAGAAGCAAAATGTTGGTGGGGATTGGGGAAGAAGATTACAAGGTTGAAGAAAGATAGTGTATTTACAAATTTGTTGAGTGCTAAGGGCATTTTAGTCTTCTTATATGATATCATTTTTGGAATTAAAGAAAGGGGGTGTAGTGATAGGTTTTGGGGGTTTTAATAGCACCACCCATTGTTTTTTGTTAATCAAGATTAATGCAACTAAATTTGTCTAGTTAATTAAAATAAAAGATAATATATTTTGAAAATTTAAATTTCTATTTAATATTTTTTTTATTCTATTAATAATTAATTAATTTGCTTAATTTAAAACTGAGTTTATTTCTAATTTATTTTCTTACTGTTTAAAATAATCAGTGTTAATTTTTACACTTATAAATAATTTAATTGGTATTAAAAAATTAACTTATAATTAGTTTACATTTAATTAATTATACATAAAGTGTAAAAAAAAATTCATACGCATAAAAGATGACATTGAATTAACAGGTTTATCCACATAAACAATGAGTCACAAAATTTAAGTTAGTTAATTAATTAATATTTTCCACACAAGTATTGAGTCATCATTCTTTGTCCAACAAAGATCCTCACTTGCCACCTCACCAAAATAGACCGAAATCCCCAATTTTAGGGCCCACGTGACCGCACATGTGAATTTCCGTGAAAAATCAATTTTCTGAGTAAATTTGTCCTCAATGTGCGATTTTTTTTTTAATTAGTGTACCAATATTGCCAGACCCATAAATAAGTGGATCAATTTTGCTTGAGCCCTATAGTTAGTGGACCAATTTTGCAATTAAGACTTAATTTATTAAATAATATATTATATGAATTCAATCGCAAAATAAGGGGGGACGGTTGCCACCACCCGCCCCCATGTCCGTCCCTACATTTAACTTCTTTTTCACCTTCGCTTTGTTTTCTTTCCTCATTGGTAAATTGCTAGAATATTGTTATATATCATGTCATCAGTAGTTATTTTTTGTTTATTATTTGTGATTCGAAAAGTATCAAATAAATTGAATGCAGCTACACCAAAATAAAAAAATATATAAAATGTGCAAAATAAGATTAAAACTAGCTAGTCAACAATTTATTACCTAATACAGTATAAAGTAGCTCAGAATCCTATCTAATTCGTTGAGATATATCACGTAATTTATCTCCTGGATGAAGCTTTAGGAATGTGACAGTAGTGACCATGACGAATGAGGTTCACCAATTGACCAGGACCTTCATTATGTAATTTCACATCACAAAAGTGCAATAATTACTCAGGTTTATCTTAAAGAAAGAGAAATCAAAAGTTGTAAAAGAAAGTTAGCAAAGACATTTTGTGTGCATATTGGTCATTAATTGGACTATTGTGCCCATCGTGGACATCTAACATTATAAAAAGTTCTCCACTTTTATAACACGATATAAAGTTTAATCTCCCTTTTTAGTTATCAAAATTCCCTTCAAATCCTAGGTTAATGAGTAGAATGTCAATGGGTTAGGTCTGGATCGGGTCCGTCTGGATCCGAAACCCGACCCATTAAGAAAATACAATACCCATACTTATATCCGCCCGTCTCATCTAGACCTATACCTGCCCCGACCCATACCCGTATCTTGCGAGTAAGACTCATTAAACCCGTCAACTTCATATATTTTGACCAATTTTTTTACGATTTTTACTCAAAATAGTGCACTCAAACTTTTTGTTATTTATATAATTTGGTAGGTATTATATAAATTATGAAATAAACACCAACATATATAAATCAAGAGTTCTTGAATAAGAATAATACAATATATTCATTCTATATCAAAATAAAAAAAAAATTATATGGGGTAAGGTCCGGGGTCGCCCCGCCATACCGTTACTCGACCCATACACGTTCGGTCTAAAACTCAATACCCGTTACCCGTCCCATACCCATTTATTAGACCCATAACCGCCCCAAATGAGGCGGAGTGCAGTTGGTCCGGTGAGACCGGACCCATTGCCATCCCTATTAATGAGATCGGGGACGGACACGAGTTGGTAGTGTTTTTTGCCCCCTCATCCTCGCTATTGAACTTTTATAATATATTATTTAATAAATTAATATAGTATATATAAATATAAACCAAAATATATTGACCCCCAATTTCCATGTATTTTAGTTATAAAAATTTGTATGTTTTGCTTTTATTTATATTGGATTTGATTTTGACAGAGCCGGTCCAAGGTTTCGAGGGGCCTAGAGCAAAAAATAATATATATATATATATATATTAAGAAAAATATATCTTGCCCCCTATTTTTAATAAAAAATTAAGGTATTTTTTTTTAAAAAATATAGTTAATATTTATGTGTATTTTTTTTTAGTTTTTTTTATCGGTCCACTTTGATTTTAGATCGGCCTACCCGTATTAATTCATGGTTACGCAATTGTATATATACATAAAAAGAAACTTTGGGAGACCTCACGGTGGGCCTCGTGTGCGGCACACCATCTGCGCCGCACTGGATTTTGTCCTCTTCCCAAGTATAAATTTATGCGTCCGTCCCTGAATGAGATGTCTAATGATGACAATTAATATTGTAATGTCAGTGCTGATAATTAATTCCATCTTAGCACACTTGTCGTTTCATTTTTTTTTTTTTTTTGATAACTCAAACTTCAGGCTGCGCTTACGCCCGACTACGCCCGGGACAACGACTCGCCATCATTGCCGCCGCAAGGTAAACCGCGGGATGTGCACGCACCGACCGGTGTTCGATGGGGTCCGCGACGTACAACCAGATCCTCCAGGTAAAGAGAACAATTATGTTCGACCCCCAATCTACTAATAACGATCTCTCTCCGAATCGAACCCACACGGATGCTATTCAAGATGAGTTCCCACCAAATCTTCACTACCGCATTCGCATATGGGAGCAATTTGATGGAGCGAGGGATATGAACCCTCGACCTCCACCCCACAAACAATTTGATGGATGAGGATTTGAACCCCGACCTCCACCCCACAATTGTTTGTGGTGGTGGGCTAAGCCACCTTGGTTAGCACACTTGTCGTTTCATGTTTTGTTCGTGCACCGACTCTAATCTTTTCCTCTTAGTTTCTTTCATAATTCTGGATAATCTTTCTATAATCGCGATTAACATCTGTCGTGGTTTTGCTAAACATGGAAATGATGGTTAAGGGAAAAGATATTAAGATTAAGACAATAGGTAATCAACAGGAACCTCATCAACAAAGTGTATAAAGTCCAAGCAATGGCGTCCCCTAGCCTTGTTTGTGTATTAGGCCCCCAAAATTTTTAGAAAACTTAATTAAACTCTATATATTTTATTTTAAACTATTAGTTTTAGTACTTCAAAATTTATTTTTGTCAGTAATTTAGCCCCCTCCCCCATAAAAACAAAAAGTTAATTAGCCCTCCAACATGAAGTGTCTCAGCCTCGCCCCTAAGTCCAAGTCTTTCTCCTAAAGATGGAGGTATTCGATAGTGGGATCGGAGCTTTCCGCTACACCAACAAACGCCGATGGGTCTTTGGGTTGTCTTAGGGATAGAACTGGCAAAATCCAGCTCAGACCATAGGTCGGCCTGACTGACCCGAGTTTGGGCTGTAATTTTTTATGCCTGAAAAAATTTGTGTTTTTTGGCCCGACTTGATTGGCCTATGGGCTCGGTTGGACCATGCATTTTAGCGGTCCAACTAAAATAAGACGTCCCAAAAAATTCAAAGCTCGACGGGTTTGGCCCAAGTCAGCACGGTGAACGAGAAAAAATACAGAACAATAAAGAGAATATTGAATGTGTATTATGTGAATTAACTTACAAATGAAAAGAATGTACAATTATATACCTGACGTGGTGGGATTCATGGGCCGCGTAGGAGAAAACGACGCGTGGTCCAGATCAGGACCTCGTGAGCCGAGCTATTTCATCTGTAACCCAATAATAATAGACAATTAATGAGATTAAATAATAATAATAATAATAATAATAATAATAATAATAATAATAATAATAATAATAAAATGATGTTTTTCCCCACAACATAGTACACTTCCAAGGCTTATTTGCAAATTTAGTACGTACATGCATATATTATTTGACTCAACGTACCTTCACATTAAAGTTAAGCAGCCAAGTCTTTTTGTGGCAAAGAAACTTCCACGTCAACTTTCTATAAGAAATATTTGCATATCCAATTCCATTAAATTTTTGACAGTCCTTTTAACTAACATTCTCTAGATACAAGCACAATTATTTTGCGATATCGAATATTTTTCACTTTAACTAGAGATAGGAATAAGTTGGGTCGGGCTGGGCCAGTGGGCAAGCAATAAATTTGGGTCGGTTTGGATTGATCGGAAATTTCAACGGGCCATGTTTCTTGTGGCTTAACACCTTAACCCAATTCAATAAGTATATTTTTGACCGAGCAAATCGGTGATTTGTTGGGTATCTATCTGCTTTCTTAAGATTGATACTGAAGTATCAAAACAAATACTGACTCAATAACCTATTATACAAGTTTATACTCTAGACTCAAAGTATACATAAAAATACAATCGAATCAAAGAATACAACAAAATAAAATCGAAAGTTACAAAAGAATAAAATTAATCGTAAAAGGGATAAAACCCTAAGATCCGAATATTAAAAGATTCGGCCAGGGACCTGGAATCCCTACACAAGAGTCACCACGAATCACCTGAGAACCAAGGCAAATCACCCAAGAAAACCTTGTCACACAAAGAACCCGCGAACAAGCCTCGAAAGAGTTTCACTTAAAACCCTAGAAAATACCCCGGATACCCAAAGAATCCCCAAGACTCACTCGTAAGTAGGATTGTACACCGAGGGAAAGGTGGACACACACTCGTATCACACGATCCGTATCCCACCCACGGAAAACACAAAGATCCGGTGAGAATCTGGATATTTCTAGAGAGAGAAAGGAAGCGAGAGCAGATCACGAGAGAGAGAGAGATATCGAGATGAGAGAGAAAGAAAACCTTCGAGAATGAATTAGGGTTTTGGGTATAAGACATTTTATAGGGCAATCGAACGACTTAGATTAATCCAAACATAATGAACGCCCGAGATCAAATGTGAAGGATCCGCGGACTCTCAATTCGGATCTCGCAGCCCCGAGTCAGAGAGGAGAGGAACAATCTAGAAATGGGCTCGGGTTTGGGTGGCTCAATTCTCTTTGGACTTGGGCTTCATCATTAAGTAATGGGCAACTCAACAAACGGGTCAATTATCATAACATGATTAAACCATTTGGATTAGATAAAAGAGATCCGATTTTTTTTTTGAGGTCTCTAAAAAGTAAAGTCCGGATCAGACTTTATATGCGTCGTGGCAGAGCAAGGTATCGGATCATACGAATTTTGCTGCCTAGTATAATCTTTGTATTATAGGACACTCAACCAATACAAAGGACATGGAACCCCACTTCATTACCAACTTAAGAAATTTCACTAAGCGTTTTCCTTTTTCTTTAGTTTTTTTTTTTTTTTTTTGTAACTCTTATTACTTTATAAGATACTTTTGGAATTTTTTGGATAAAGTAGATAAGCTTAGAGCTTATAAAAGTATTATTTTTGAAAATGAGCTATCTTTTTTGGATAAATTAGTGTACCGTAAACTAATAGCATAATGATGATAATACACTACAAAAAAACAAGGGAATTCCAACGAAAAAAATTTGTTGGTATTTGACCAATTTTCATTTGAATTATCGATTCTAACAAATTCCTATGGAAGAACACTATTGGTATAATGACGGTTGGAATGACAAAATTTCAATGAAAATTCCTATGGAAAAAATATTCCAACAACACCAAATGGGTTTGCTAATCGTTGGACTTTTTGCATT
The DNA here is from genome assembly GCA_016081115.2 of Rehmannia glutinosa. Lineage (NCBI taxonomy): Eukaryota > Viridiplantae > Streptophyta > Magnoliopsida > Lamiales > Orobanchaceae > Rehmannia > Rehmannia glutinosa. The sequence goes on from JABTTQ020000745.1 coordinate 418,492, forward strand.
TGGAATTTTCCAACGGTATCTTTGAAGATTGGAATTTTCATTGGGATTTTGAAAATTCCAACAGCTTTTTATTCTGTTGGAATTATTTCGTTGGAATTTGATTGTTTTCTTGTAGTGATATATTTATAACTTAATATGATTATTATAAAATTAAAAGTATTAAAGCTTAAAAGTAAGTTGATAATTCCTTTTTTAAGGAACTTATATGATGTTAACATTTTATTTTAAAAAATCAGTAAGTCATCTTCTTAAAAGTTTTATATAATCTATATAAGGCATCATCTAAAATCTTGGAACATTTTAAAAATATTTTAAGAGTCTTAAAGAAGAAAACACAGTGATAGAATTTGGCACCAAAACCTAAAAGATGCAATTATGATTAAAAGTGAAACTACTTGTTTATATATTACTTTTTACTCATCCTTCTTAATAAAAGTTCACATATATACTCTCTTATCTCGTGATTTTTTTTTCTTCAATTCCTAAGATATCCTAAAATAAAGACTAATTTTTCTAATATAAAACTCTTGTACTAGTCTCCCAATATTCCAATTAATTAGAACTCTATTCTTGAAACGAAGTAAGAGCTTAAAGCAAGAACAAGAACTAAAAGAATCGTTCTATAGGCAAACTAAAGGCTGAAAATAACATAGATTTTATATATCCAAGTTATAGTACCGATCATAATCAGATAATTTCCTTTTTGGTCATAACTCATTGTAAAATCTTCCCCACAAAACATATATTTTTTATTAAATGAAATTGCACATTTGTAGCATTACAATGAATTTAATGTGAATCAGTATCTAGCTCTTCACCAATGATCAATATTGTAAAAACGCACAGCGCTAGTTGAGTTGGGCAGATTGCGCCAAGCGTCAGCAGGAGTCTTGGCGGGGTTAGGCAGTGCCTAATCAGGAAAAAAAAATGCAGGCAGATAATGAGAGTCTAGCGCCTAGACGAGGACTAATTAGGACAAGACGAAGATTTTACAACAGAGCCAATGATAACAACTTATTGTAAGTAGTTAGCTACATAAAATTCCTAAGCAATGAGCAAAAAGGTTGGCACCATTCAATGCATGTTCTTTTGACGCATGAATTTTCACTAGAACTTACATCCCAATTACAAAATCAATATACCTTGATTCCATTCTTTGTGTATTCCCCAATATACACATAATTTCGATCCAATTCCCCACGGTACAATATTCTCTTTTCTTGAAAAATTCGGATTGCCTATAGAAAAGTTTGTAAGTAAAATTTAAGATAACTGTAAAGTGTAGGTAAAATTATTGTAGGTTTTTGTATGTAAATATTTGCCTGCAAAATTTAAAACTGTTAGTAAATACCTACAATATTTTTGTTGATAAATTTAAGAACTATCAGTGATCTGTCGGTAATTTGAAGAAAAATAATATATTTTATTTTGTAGGTATTTATAGCTGTAAAATTTAGTGACAAAAATATTTTTGTCAGAAATTTTCTCTGTAGGCTTAATTCTTTATATTTTCTTCACTATTATACGTACGTGACAATTTAGTCGTAAGGTCAAAGTCCTCGAAGTCCTTGTTCCATTTTTTAGGTATTTTTATTTTAAAAAGTCTTAGCTTGTTTTGAGTTTTTTTTTTTAAATTGATACTAAAGTTGAAGAAAATACAAAATTTGACTTTTTCCAAATATTATTCTCTCGAAAACAATAATAATACAAAAAAGGAACAAAAAGGAAAATAATCACGAACTAATGAAATTTATCTTTTTCAACAAATGAAATGTATCTTTATTTGTATCGCGTATCATCCAACAAATGAAATGTATCATTTAAATTAAAACCCAAGATGATATCATATCTATATGTATTTAAATTAAAACACCAGATGAAATGGCGGTCTCCTATTTCCTATGCCATTTGATCATTTGGCGTTTTAATTTATTACTGAATTTAATATTTGCGTGTATAAAATAATGATATCATTATTATTGGGCACATCTTGTTGAGGAAACATAGTAGAGAATAAAAATTCCGGACTTGATGTTAAGGATGTAAGGAGTATTGTAGAAGTGTAAAGAATCAAAGACTAATTACCTCTCAATTATTAACTTTTGTCTTTCTAACTCATCAGTATGAAAAGATAAGAAACATCATTGTCACCAGGACACATCTCACTACTATTGTACTATATATGACTATATTTACATTGTCCCACCTTCTCTTTTCATTTTTTTTCCTTGTACCAATTTCAAGTGAATTAGAGAGAGAGAAAAAGATCAGTTTGCAGCAGAAAATTGAGCCTGACAAGAGAGACCATATAACCAACAATTCCCAATTCAAGCCTTTTATATGATTCCCACTATATACATGTGAGTTTACATTTTATTTCCATTATTTGATGCTACACATGGTGATTTTCTACATGTTCCATGTTTCTATTTCCCCTTTTTGTTAATTCTATTATCTAATTTCCCTGTCTTTTTCCTCTCTGTATATGCCCCCTATTTTTTTTTTTTTTTTTTTTTTTTGTTAATCTAGGCAGAATCATTGAAAAATCCCTAGATTCTTTTATTAAAATGTAATCTTGATATAAAAACAAATAAATTTCACTCTTTATTCATAGCAATCTAAAAAATAGTGAATTATATCTAAAGAAATGCTTGGCATCTTCAAATTCTTCCATGGATTAATCCTCTTCACCACTTTATTTTTTAATTTTAAGAAATCCGGCCATGTTATTGTAGAGGCTCGAACTCGGTTCTGTTCACTGAAAAGTAATACTTGTGGCCACCAACGGTTATCGTCTTCACCAGTTTCTTCTCTCATGTTTTTTTGCAGGTTAATTTTCTCTGGAAAATTAGAGAATTTCTACACACAGTAGAAGGTGTTTTTTCACACACATATTTCAAGAAATATATATATCCATGGCCATGTACTACCAAGGAAGCTCAGAAATCCAAGGTGATCACAACCTTCAGACACTTTATCTCATGAACCCTAATTACGTCGGCTACTCCGACACCCAACACCCACCCCTTTACTCAAATCCCACCGCGGGTGCACCCCACGCGCCGCCCCATCAGTTCGTGGGCATCCCACTATCTCACGATCCCAGCCGTCCGTCCCCGGCTCAAGAACACATCCAGGCCGTCCACTACAACATATGGGGATTAGTTGACCATCATCATAATCATCAATCAGCGTACGGATCAAATTTAAATCAACCAAACACGCCACAACAAGAAACCCCAAAACCGTTGTCTCTTAGCCTCACACCACACGAAACAATAAATCAAGATTTTTTGGGGCAAATAATTTCGCCGAAAAATAATAATTGTTCGTCGTCGTCTCTAACGACGAATGATCATCAGTCTAATGGAGTGATTAATCGTGTGGAGAGTGTGATTATGGGTTCTAAATATGTTAAGGCTGCTCGAGAACTTCTAGACGAAGTGGCCAATGTTGGAAATGGGGCAATAATAATTGATAAGGCGAAGATGGTTTATAAAGAGACGTCGGTTTGTAAAAACGGCGACGCTTTGAGTGGAGGAGGTGGTGATAGTGGTAATAAAAATGGTGGCGCCGCCGCCACCGAGCTTACGACAGCTCAGAGGCAGGAGATTCAGATGAAGAAAGCTAAACTCAATAGCATGTTAGATGAGGTACTACTATTTTATTTTTGGAGTTGTAAATTTCCTCTATTTTTGTTAGGGTAAACTGCAATTTTAGTTGTGCTGCTATAGATGACTGGCAAAAATAGTCCTGTAGAAATCACGATTTACAAATTATTTGAAAAGCTCATGATTTCAACCATTTGGTTGTCGCCGGAAATTGGGAAGTATACCGGAAAATTCAACGTTTTCACATTTCCTACAAAGTTTATAGATAGTAGCAAACAAGGTCTTATAAATTACACAGGGATAGATTAAAATATAGTTGGTGTCGAAATCAATGGGGATGTATGGATGTGTTTCCAAGTCCAATTTCAGGTTTAGTGTTGGAAAATGAATTTTCAAACTTTATTGGTTTTTGTGTGAAAATGAGAATATGTTTGGTTTGTTGTCTGAATTTTGTTTGAAAATGAGAATATGTTTGGTTTGTTGCCTCAATTTCTATTTTTGACATAGGTTTGCGTGATTGTAGTGTATTTTTACCAGGTTTGCGTAATTGGAATGAAAAATTGTTTGGTTATGTTTCCAAAAGAATATTTTCCATAAAAAGTAAATGAAACGACTTCATTTCTAATGAAAAACTTTTAAACAAACATAAACCCATTTTAGGAATAGTTGGAAAGTGGAAAAAGGTGGTTGGAAACACAACCATACATCACCAATATTTTTCTTTACTGAGTTTTTGTCCAAATCAACTCCGTCGGAGTTTGCACACATAAGTGAAATTGGCTGGAAGTGGATTTTCGTGCAATTTTTTTAATTTATGGCTACCAAATAACTGAAATTGATATATTTTTGAAAATTAATCTGACTTTTGATTTTTTTAGGTACTATTATTACCGGCCCCTATAGATACAAGACCAAATTCGCAGTTTTGCCTTTTCTATCTCTCTTAGTTATATTTCTTCAAAGATGCTTCTTGTTTTTGCCTTATCCTTGGATGCAAAAGTCTATCAAAATTATCAAAATATTGAAATTAATCATCTAAAAAATTCCATTATAGTGCCAAATTTTTTGACTTAATAATTCTTCATTTAATTGATATTGAGATTAATAATACACAAGTTTGTTATTTTATTACCTAATTCAACTTGAGCAATTTTTCTGCAAAAGCCTAAAGAATGCCGCCTTTCTCATCAGTGTGTATGTGTGTGTGGTTCTCATTTTCCATTGCGGGTCCATATAAGTTAAGATAATACAGTAACAAATTTGACAATTTGAACAACATATGAACAATAAAAACCCGAAAATACTTTTTCAAAAAAAAAAAAAAACCCGAAAATACACCTAATACCAAACCCGTACGGCTCTTTTTTTTCTGGTTTGGCCCATTTCTAAATTGTCGTTTTAAAACTGTTTGGTGGGTTCAGGGTCCCCAAATAGTGTATGGTCCCCTTATAGAAATTTATTGCTTTCTGACTAAATACAGTGCCGTTGTCTTTTAGTTGTTGCACAAACTAGGGAAAAATATACCTTTTTTTTTTTTTTTTTTTTTTTTTTAAGTCATGTAACTCTAAATAGTACATTTAAATTTTGGCCGGATCATTTTTTAAAAATCCGGACATTTAATTAAATTTTGACCGAAATTATGTAATTTTATTTGGTTCGCTGACTAGGACCGGTGGGGCGCTGATGTATTTAAGAAACTTGGGGATTTTGGTGATTATATAGGCGCAAAATTGACATGTTTAATCACCAAAATTGACACGTCAAATTTTGGGGATTTAAATGCTTAGGTGACAATTTTTGCACCAAAATCCCAAAGTTTTTTTTATAATAATTTTAGATAAAATAACATAATTTCGGTCAAAATCAGACTAAATGTCCGAATTTTTAAAGGATGTTAGAACCAAAATTTAAAGGTGACTATTTAGAGGACTAAAGTCTCTAAAGTAGTATAAGTTACAGGACCAAAGAAATTAATTTCCCCACCAAATATTACTACAAGAAATTAAAGCAAGATTATTTTTATGTTATTAACCTAGTTATGATAAAATTCCAGTTTAGCGATATAATTTAGCTACATAAATGATTTTGTCGCTAAATTCTACAGATTATCGACATAATATCTAAAGAATAATATTGAATTCTTGAAGAAAGAACTGAGGAGAACTTTATTATTTGATGAATGAATGAATTGAATTGTACATTTGAATTTGCATCTGTATATATAACACAACCAGCTTGTACAAGAGGAAACCTAACTAACTAACTGATTTAACTGAAATAACTAACTAACTAATTTGTATTTTTTTGATATTAGAAAATAGCTATGCATTTTCTATGATTTTCTGCTGATCTTGAGTAATAAAAATATTATTTTTTCTCAAATTATATTGACAATCAGCTGCAATTTTTAACTTTACCCACATAAACACTGTATGCATTTCCGAGCAATTTTTGATTCTGTATGTAAATATTTATCTACATTTTACCATTATTTTAATACTTACCTACATATTTTTCTGTGAGTAAACTCTATTTTTCTTGTAGTACCGATTTAATTTGTTGAACATGTTTTGTAATTTTAATCAGGTGGAGCAAAGATACAAACAATACCACCACCAAATGCAAATAGTGGTATCATCATTTGAGCAAGTAGCTGGAATTGGATCAGCAAAATCATACACTCATCTTGCCCTAAAAACAATCCTGAAACAATTCAGGTGTCTGAAAAACACAATATCCCATCAAATTAAGGCCCTGAGCAAAAGCCTAGGAGAAGAAGAAAACTCAGGGACAAAGATAGAGGGGTCGAGATTAAAATTCGTCGATCATCAGCTTCGACAGCAACGGACATTGCAGCAATTGGGGATGATGCAAAACAATGCATGGAGACCACAGAGAGGTTTGCCTGAAAGAGCTGTTTCGGTTCTTAGGGCTTGGCTTTTCGAGCATTTTCTTCATCCGTACGTACTTATTTTTATCTTGTGCTGTTTGATTACCGCTTTGGGAATATTTGCAATCACTAAATTAAAAAAAAGTATTCGTAGCTTTTGGGTGGAAAAAAAAATATCATCACTTTTACTTATGCTTATGATTCGGCTTCATAAAATCTGTGCTTTAGATTTCTCATTCTGTTTTTGGTTTGACATATTTGGTCCTGTAACCATCATACATAGCAAATATTGGTCCCACAAATTTTGATTTCTTGATAACTTTGGTCATGTAAATCAAAATGAGTGGCATATTTGGTCCCGTAGGTGTTATATGTAGCATTATTGATCCTGTTAATTTTGATTTTTGTGCAAATTTGGTCTCATAAGTTATAATTCTGTGCATTTTTGGTCCCGAATGGGTGCTTCAATATTTCAACCTTTAGCGACCAAAATTGCATAAAAACAAAACTTATAGGACCAGATTTGAGCAAAAACTAAAACTTATAGGACCAAAATTGCTACATCGTATACTTACAGGACCAAATATATTATTAAAATTATACTTGCTGGACCAAATTGTTACACATAGACTGACTAAATATGCTACTCCTTTATACTTAGAGGACCAAAATTGTAGGTAAGCTAACAGATAAATAAGTAGTTTTACAATTTTTCCCCAAACACTTTGAACTTCTGATTTTATTAGCAATCATTATTAACTTCTGATTAATTATTAACTACTCTTACTTCTGGATAGAATAAATAATTTCTTCTAAAACCAGAAGTTTATGCTGATTCTTGATCTTGTGAACTGCAGTTATCCTAAGGACTCAGACAAACACATGCTGGCTAAGCAAACAGGGCTTACCAGGAGTCAGGTATGAATACTTAAAAGTTATATATACACACACTCTAGAGCATGCAAAACTTAATTTAAACAGTGTGACGTATAATAAATAATTAATGTTAATTAACACAAGGGTTTTGTGCAACAAATGTTAAATGTTAAAGGATTATATTATAAAGTATTATTTAAATATGCCTTAAGAACAAGACGTTATCATTAGGGTTGGCAATGCATGCCGTGTTTCGATTTCACATGTTGTGTGGAGACATAAAATTGTTATATTTCTCAACTCTAATCCAACATATTTAATTATTCGTGTCGAATTTCTAACTCCAATCTGATTTGTTTATTATTATAGTTTATTTGGATTCGACCCCCAATGACGTGTATATCTTAAAATTCTAAATAACTCACTATTTATATTGGTTATATATATGTGTTGTATGAGTCAACTTTATCTTAAAATTATATTTACATTAATTTTATAATTTCTTAAAGTTCAATCTTTATAGTAACAATATATTCAATCAATCAAAAAGATTGCAAAAGGCAATACAATGTCAGTGCAATATGGTAAAATGTGTTAATCATGTCATTTCAATTTACCCAATGGCGTGGCCAGTCCACAATAATAGGGTGGGCAGACACACGAAAATAGGGTGGGTCATATGAAAACAAAAAGAAAATCAAATAAACAATAACTTAATTTTTTTATTTTTTTAATTCTTAATAAAAATTAAGTAAAAGTTGGGTCCCCTATCTATGCCCTTGATTTTACCTTAACCCAACTTGTTTATTATTCGTGTTATTTGGGCCCGATTGAAGCATCAACCCTAATCCCGCATGTAACATGTTAGGTTCTTGCCATATTTTTGTCGCGTCATAAATTGTCTCTCCTATTTATCATCGCCTTTAAGAACTTTTAATCAGGTAATTTACTCATCCGAAAGGGAAAAAACATATATTTTTTATTGTATAAAACAAACTCTTTTTTTTTCCTTTTCCCTTTCGGAGCTTCATTATATTATTCCCATGCCATTGATACTAATATACTAATTAAAAAAAAATATACTAATTAAAATAAAATATATATATATATATATATATATATATGTTTTCCCTTCGGATTGAATGTCATGTTGGTCCTGGTGATTAATTATCTAAACAAGACAATTTCCGTTGTAAAAAAGAAGACTTAATTTATTTCAATTAGTAACCCAATAACATAAAACATTACTAGCATATGAATTTTTTAAGCATACATATTACAAGGACTTCATCATTATAATAAGTTAGTCTACAAATTTTATAGTTTTTACTCTATATATGTAAATATTCCCATTTCACATAGATATATAGACTAAGTTATTCCAAAGTAGAGCTGAAAATTGAACCAAGTTACTCGATACTCGATCCAAGATCGATTGTTAAAAGCTCGGTCGTTAACATAACAAACCAAACTTGAACACATTTTTCCGTTTGATAAGATGTAGAGATCGACTCGATTAGTAAAAAAAAAAAGAATAAAATGTGTAAAAATATCAAGCTACTAGAGCTCGATTCGTGTTCGTCTCGACTAAAGCTCGTTCGAGCTTGATTCGATTAATAGTCAAACCAAGCTGAAACACAATTTTTGAAGCTCGATTAAAATTTAAACAAACTCGAATAGTACTTTGTTCGGCTCAACTCGACTCATGTACACCCCTATTCCAAAGTACTTGAACTCTAATTATTAACAATTATCTTATTCAATTCATGTATTAATTATCTATGAAATGCAGGTCTCTAATTGGTTTATAAATGCTCGAGTCCGTCTCTGGAAACCCATGGTGGAGGACATGTACCTGGAAGAAATGAAGACTAATCAAGAAAAAATCACCCCGGTCAGGACAACACTACCAAACATGAACCCGACAGGGAATTGGGCTCAAAATTGTCAAATCCCCGACAGGAAAATAACATAACACCACCAATACTAAAAACCTGGTTAATAATCCTTCTCCCTCAGACATATCAGCTTCAACAGTTATAACATCCCCGACAGGTCCCTCTTTTCAACCCCGACCAGGTTTCGCCAACTCATCAACTCACTCAACACGGAAAAATATCCCAAAAAACCACGACACGAAAACCAGGCCGATAATTCGCCGAGCAGCATACTCTCTGTTGATCACGTGGATAAACCAGGGAGATCATTTACGTTTAGCGCGAACAATCAGGGGCAAATCGGGGAAAACTATTTGTCAGGGTTTAACAGCACATATGGAAATCTTATCAGTGAATTACCTGACAGGTTTAATAACCCGACAGGTTTCAGGGAAATAATAATAATAATAATAACAATAATTTCTCTCTCACTCTGGCACCTCCAACTTTACAAGGAGTCCACCAGCAGAATTTTTTCGAGTTCGAACGAGAATCGGGTCATCGGAGGTAGTCGAAAGCAATCAGGTTAACGGATTAATAATCTGCAGGCTTCACATGATCATTCAAACGTTGGTAATTATCAGATTCTTGATTTTCAGAACAGGAAGCTATTTCAAAATCACTTTGTGGCGTGACAGGTAATTAATAATATAGGAAATGTGTGCAAAAATTAAAGGGGGAGATAATTTATGGTTTATTAGTTTTAGAGGAACATATATAGTTGATCAATACTTGCATTTATAGTTTTAACATAAATAAAATTGAATGTGGAGTATATCAGCATATGAAGATTTCGTCTGTAAATGTATATATGTATATACATGTATTTGATAGGATTTTATATAATTAGAAGGTGTTTTAGAGCTTGAACACTAGGAAGTGGCAGTGTTTGTGTTGTAATGGATTGGATATGTTATGTGTGTAAGTATTCAATTTTTATGTAAATGGAGTTAGTTTAATGTTAATTCTATAAATAATCTTTTAAAATACTATCCTCTCTTCTTCTTTCATCCTCCGTGGGAGGAGGATGAAAGTGACTTTCAATTTTCATATTTACTCTCCATTTTGTAATAGTTTTTGTGTCCCATAATGGAAGTTTTTCAATTTTTCGTTTATTGAATAAATTGTCCCCGTAATGGGCATTTTGTGCAGCAAATTTAGATAACTCATCATCGAAAGTTTAGTGACATGCGAATACATATTTTGTCCAGCACTATTGTGATTTCTTGATTCTATTAGATCAAGTAAACTGTATAAAGTTTAAATGGGACCAGTTATTCAGTTTTGTCTTATTATGACATTATCTTGTATATATATTCATCTAAATCATTGGAATAAAAAGTGAAACAAGAATGTGGAATATAAAACTTCAAAAAAAAGAAAAAGAATGTGGAATATAAAATTTCAATCCAATTCAAATATGTTAGTATTTTAGATCTGTATGCCAGAATGGGTTTAGGATCTTATAGGTCTTACAAATTTTTTTATCTTTGTGATCAATTGTAATGTTTTTCTAATGAATTAAATTGATTGATTAAAAACAAGAGATAATTTATTGTCTCAGAAAAACTTTAAATAATAAATATTAAAGAAAAGGCATGGAAGAGATCAATATTGTGATTCATTAATAGATGCTTATATTGTTACTTTGTTAGGGCGAATGACTTAGGTTCGATCCCACGTGACGCCTCCCCTACTAATTCTGATTCTATAAAAAGAAAAAGAAAAAGAAAAAAGGTAGGCGTGGAAGGAATATAGACTTTAAAATTTGAGAATGAATGTAGGCCAAGTGATGGCCTCGTTTCCTTTGTAAAACTAGGCCTGATTGGCAATTTTTTCAGGCCCAGTCCGTTTTGTTATTTTTAGAGATTATGGATTGATGGATAACCGAAACTCCGGTCTTAATTTATAAATGGATCAGCCTGGTTGCTGGTGTAATCTCTTAATCGGTCAGGCCCAACTACTTTTTCTTTAAAAAGTGAATTACTATTTTGTACCTAGATCTAAGTGGCATGTGACTGAGTGGGACTCCATGAGGGCCGAGGCCCAACTAGTTTATCCAAAATAGAGAATTACCATAGTACCCTTTCTAGTGTTCAACTTCATCTTCTACTTTCTTCACCGACTCCATGCCCTAATCCCCAATCTCATCTTCTTCCTTGTTTCGAGCGAGAGTTTTCTGGAAGAGAGCTTCTGGTGTGTTAAGAGATACGTATTTTCCTTTTTTTTTTTTTTTTTTTTCAGTTTTTAATCCTAGAAATTCATATTCAATAACATAAATTTGGGAACGTTCTCAATTTCTACGACCAAAACCCTCGACTGATAAAGAGAGAGCAGCGAAATTTGTTGGAGATGGCGAAATCGGCTTGTGGTACAATAGGCAGCGAAGCGAAGGAAAGCATCACGGAGAGGTTATCTCGCATCGACGACTTGTACTTTCCCGCAAGGAACAACCCTCCGCTGCAGGTGACCCCTCCCACCGCAAGTCCCTCCTTCTCGACCTCCTCTCGACCGACGCCGCCGTATTTCTGGAGCGTTACGGATCGAAACTATCGCTCGACGAGCTGAATCAATTCGACGCGTTGAAAGATGATTACGAAATCAATTGGCACTTGAATCACCTCCGAAGCATTATCAATCCAACGGAGGAGGACAAAAAGTCTAGGTCGGCGAGGGTCAAAAATCGGAGGCTGGCTTATATGGATAAGCTAATCCTGGATGGGAATTATTTCTCAGAGGATGCGATGAGGGAAAGAGAACCGTATTTGCATCACGAGTATGTTGGGAAGTTTCAGGATCCGAGTGGCAGGAACATGGCGAGGCCTGGGGAAAGGTGGTCGGAGACGCTTATGAGACGTTCGGAAGAGGCTGTTTTGTTGATGAAGATCAGAGGGGAGCAACAGAGGTTGGGTGTTGCTCAGAGTGATTGGGTTGGAAATGAAGAAATAGAAGAAGAAGAAGAGGAAGAAGAAGAAGAGGATGAAAGTGAAACTGAAGAAATTGCAGTAGTAGAACCGGAGGCAAACAGTTTGTTATCGGAGGATATGCAAGATCGGATGGACCAGTTCACACACATAATGCAGCAAAAGTTCTTGTCAGGGGAAGATCATCAGCATCTGGACTACTCGAAAATCGATGAGGATGAGACCTTGGATGATCACTGGATGAAAGAAGCAAGTCAAGATGCGGAAGAAAAGTATTTTGATGATATTTGAGATCATCAACATTCTCAGCATATAGGTTTGTGTCTAACTCTTCCTTAGTGTTAATTTTTAGAATGGCATTTCAATCATATTATATCATGTTTAGTGTCCCAAATATGCAGTTTTCTTATGTATATATAATGTGTTGAACCAGCTTGATGGGTATAAACAAAGTTCTTGATTTATGATATTGATTCTGAATTTCGCCAAATGTTGCTCCAAAGATACAAACAGTACCATCACCAAATGCAAATATTTATGGCATCATTTGCAAGTAGCAAGATTTCGTAGATATGAGTAACAACTGACAAGATAAGAGTAAAGGAGCATGATCGGAGCGAACACGAGATAAATGTCTAACAACAGAAAAAGTAAACACATCACCCCAATGTTCATTATACAAGGCCCTATAAAATCTCACAATCCACAATCATCTATATCTATATCTATAAAAAAATAAGATTATTTTTTTTAATATACACTCCGTGCATCGCACCTTTGGTGGAATACTAGTATATATAAAAGCAAGAAAGTATACCATTTTTAGTAAAATCCCGCCAAAAATTTGGTTACCAAATATGGAAAGTTTAGAATTTATTAACATAATAAACAATGCCACTCAATAATAAATGGCGTGATTATGGCCATTCTTGGAAAGTCAAAAAGAACCCACATCTGTCTGCCTTTTTGGGGTCCGAAAACTTTGAATTCAAAATTTGAAAATTTGAAATAGGTATAGTGCCTTTCTTGAGCACCACAAAAGTGAAGTTGGTTTGTTGTCATTCTTGGAGACCCAAAAATTGCAAAGTTGGTTTGCACAATATAGAAGTTGTCTAATAAGTATAATTAAATATACATTTCTTGGAAAGCAAAAATTGTTTCAAATTTTTTTCTACTTACAAACTAACTCTCTTATAAATATAATTCGTCCCATTCAAAAAAACACACTATTTCTTGCTCCACAACCAAGCAGAATAGCCCCATTTTTTAGATGGGTTTAGTACCATAATGCTACCAAAATGTTCTTGGCACTCGAAATGCGATTTGTTCATGTTTTGGTGTACTGCAAGATATGATAATAACTCAAATATTTTTAGTCAAGAACCCAATATTTTTTGGAAGTTATAGGCAGCAAAACTTGAATACATTCATGAGGTATTTTTTTGAATTTTCATTTAATATGTGGCCATACATTTTGATTTGAATTTTTTGTTTACTTTACCATGATTTTGATTTTTCTCAATACTATAGAAGTTCTAAAACAATAATGAGGTATGTATTTAAAATTTCATGATTTTTCTTACAAAGATCTAAATTTGGTTTTGATTTTTGTTGTTTAAATTTAACAATCATATTTTTTTCATCACTTAAGGAAACAAATCAAAACAATAATGAGGTATAATATTATTTTATTTCATCATTCCAGGTGAAATTGGGGATTTGGGTTTGAAGAGATTTCTTACAGTGGGTTCTCACTTTTCATCCAAACTTATTCTTCTACACACATTACTTCGAGCATACTTATGCACATATTTGTTCCATCATAAAATATTTTCAGGTGTTCCTTTTTGTAGCCGAGGTACAAGAAGAAAAAAGGAATTATCAAATCAGAAGCAACATGTAGATTACCGAATCAATTTTCATTTCCAGTAAACAAAAGATGGATAGTAGTTCATCTAAATGAAAAGTGTTTTCTATGTATTATTAATTGTATTATAAGGTTCAAAAGGATAACTCACCTAAGTAGCACATTGTGTTTCATTGTTCCACTGAGCTTGAACTATAAACAAAAAGTTCGAAGCACCTAGCGTAATCATAAAATGTAACAGATTAAATCTATATTATAATGAAGCAATAATATAGAATTCATGCCGAAAATATGTACCTTTATTACCGTAGAACCATTTGATTCAATCCAGTAGCTTATCAATCTTTAGCTGGAAGTATAAAACATGAGAATTATAATGCATGATTTTTAAATAATCTGCTTGGATGACAAATCAAATATATATTGCAAAAATGTGAAATGCTCTTATCTCATCAGATGTGCTGTCTTAAATTTCTACCTTATTCTTGTGTTTTTTCTTCTAATCAAACAAAAATGTGAAATGTGAGAACATATCGGGATGTTTTCTCAGAAAAAATCTAAAGACGTGAAGCGTTTTTATATCGAAAAATGCCCATATCTAAATAGGTCCAAATCGTTGTAACGGATATAGTGGGCTTCATGCCACGTGAAAATACATTCATTAGTTGAACTCTCTTTGGAACTTTGAGAATTTTTTGTATCGAGTTTTTTTAGTGAAAAATGTGCCCAGATCCAATTAGGTCCACATCCCATAGATTAAATATAGATCTTTATTTTTCTTACAATAAACAAAAATAAAAATATAAAAAGGAATATAGTACAAGATTTTCGAAAGGATATACATCGTTTTTTTTTGTTTATGCAAATAACACGAAAACAATAAATTGATTGATTTGTAGAAAAAAGATATATCTATAGTTTTTTTTTTTTGTTTTAAAAACCCCAAAAATTCATTTTAGAGACTCGGTCTTTAGAAGAAGATATTAAAAATATTCCTACATATAAAACTGTTTTATCCGAGGAAGAAATTCACATATGAAGAAAATTAGAGTTCGGGAATAGTAAAGTTTTTACATAGCTTAGGTAGAACAATATAACCAAAATGATTTAAAACAAAAAAATTGATTTAAAAACAAAACAAAACAAAAAGATTGTTTTACAAAAATCAATGAGCATAAGCGATTTTTGAACAAACATATTTTTTTAATCTGAAATTTCATATTTACTTGGACGATTTAGTTTAAATATATAAAAAAATTAGTTTTATTTACTCACATCCCTCTGTCCAGGAGATCAAAGTTGTCTGGCCACTTGGATGAAACTCATAAACAACCAATGACAACAGAAGTAGGAAAAGGTGAAATGACTATAATACTGCTAAGTAGTTTTTACATTAGTCATCATCATCAATCGCATCTTATCATACTATATGAGGTCGGTGGTGTGAAGTTTATAGTGTCAACTAATTGTCTAAGTAGTTTTTACATTAGTAATGAAGAGTAATTTCCTGGATAAAATCAATTACCTTGCAAACTGCATCAAAGCTGAGGAACCAGGTAAATCAAGAACTCAAAAAATACCCTTTTCTTTACAAGGATGAAAATCAAATATTGCATATCAATTTTGGAAGAATTTCCAGTATCTAAATGTTATTTTTTCATGGGAAGAGGAAATAAAAGCAAACACTGAGAAATACCTTTCAATATGTCTAGGAAAGAATGATCCAAGGCTTGAACCTGGCGAAGCACAAAGCAGTGACATGTCCAACTGTATAAACATTTTAGTTATTAATCAAATTTAGAAATGAATGTATATATGATAAAGTAGAAGCATTATTGTTTATTAATGTATATGTTATAATTTTCATTTTCTCACTAAATTCCTAAATGCAAACCTAAGTAGCTTGAATAAAAAAAATTGTATCCACTCCTATGGAGAACTGATTGATAGATTCGAAAGCTAAAATACACTTTTTTGTTTTCCACGCCCATACACAAAAACACACTGCACAACAAACTCCCATCAATTGCAGAACACAAGACAATGACTTATCTCTTTAAAATTATTGATGTTGAAACATTCTTTTTTTATTAGATTGCTGTGAAACATTTTATTCCTTCATAAAACTTTTTGATAGGATGATAATGGAAATTTCTCAGATGATTTTATAGCACTTCATTTCTAGAATAATTTTGAGTTAACACTTTCTTTGTCTATTTTAAATAAAATGTGAAAACATCAAATTATTTCTAAAATGCGTGATTATAAAATAAAATATGAATACTATGGTAAGCAATAAAAAGAAGCCTTTCCTAATCTCAAAATTCCACAATATAATAGTCCACAACAAAATAAAAATAAAAACAACAAAAATAATATGGATATCTATACAATATAGTCTAGGAATGAAAGGACATAAAAATTACCCCGAATGTATTTTTATGGTAAAAAACAAAATAAAAAGGGAAAAAATCATCTACAAAAGAATATTTTGGTAAATTTGATAAAGAAAAAACTAATTCAATATTATGATGTACATTTCATCGATCCGTGTAGAATACTTGAGATCCGGAAATATAATAAGTATTTAATATTGAAAAAAACATTTCGAGACGTAAATATAATAAGTATTGAATATCGAAAAAACATTTCAGAGAATTTATAACAATATAGAATAAATGTGAAAATTGTTAAAAAAAAAAAAACTATACATTGTTTTAAACATCTGAAATTTATTTAAAATATTTTAAAATTATAAACTAAGAAAAATGCAATTTGTGAGACTAAAAGTGCTTGACCCATTTTCTTATGGGACCAAAAGTGCAATTTTCTCTATAAAAATGTGTGTGTTTTGTGTGTAGGGGCGGGTGGGTGTACTATGGATGATGGAAAGTGAGGACGGGGCATATTAGGATAATATATAGGGTTTGTATTTGTTTTTTTTTTATGAAATTATGCCGCCATTGCGAAATAATCAGATCTAACTTAAATAAACAAATCTTAACAAAAAGTAATTTGGTTTTTTATTGTGTTGACATAATGGAGATTTTTTTTAAGATGTTCGATTGTTTATGATTTTTTTTGGAATAAATAATATAAAATATAATACAATAATAATTAGACTTTTATTTTTTATGTTATGTCTTATTAGGTAATTGCCTACTAGGGCAATTATGTAATGATTTGCATGCTCTAATATGCTAATTATATAAATTAATTGGGAAAAATTACTTATTTATTTTAATTATTAGACATTATTGTTATTTTTTATTTATGTTTGACAATTGATGTAAAATACTAACATAAATTAGGTTATTGTTATCAATTATGTGCCAAAAATTGCTTTGCTTTGTCAATCTTTTCAGCAATATAGTTTACAAGGTTCTCATATGTCTAATATTATAAGTCAATAATTATTTATATTCCATAAATATTTAAATCTTCTTTTTTTGAGTACAATTACAAAGTCCTGATAGGGAAGGGACGGGTGGGATTTGATCCGTGTCAATCGCCCAGTTATAAATGCTCAAACCAACTGAGCTACAATTAATTCCCAATATTTAAATCTTCTAAAAAAATAAATATTTAAATATCATTTGTTTCATTTTTCAAATGATTTTTAATTTGTACTTATGATTTATAGTTTCTTAATATAATATATTTTATTTATATTTATATTAATTATTTTTATTGATGTAGTGTATACATTAACTAAATACAACACGCTCGAGTGCCTTATAATTTATTAATTCCTTACTCTTGAGTTTTATTTAATTTTTTTATATATATTATACATGTTTGAATTTTCTAACAAAATTCCTTAATATACTCCGTGCATCGCACGGGTGGAATACTAGTATAAGTAAAATTCAACATCTCATCCGACTATCAAGAGAGCCACCTATCCTTTCGCGATCATACAAAAAAATGTTAAAGTCACCACTAACTAACTAGCCGAGTAACCCCTCCATACTAATCGCAATCTCACGCAAAGTGTCCCACAAACTATATGTAATACTCTATCAGATTTAGCATACACAAAAGTCAAATAAATAGTCGAGGAAACAATGCGACGCCAACCTACAATGTAACAATTGTGCATGATCAACAAAAATGTCAAAATACAAATGAGCAGACATAATCCAAATATGGCTAGAACAATTACTCAATACATTATCAAAGCCAAATATGCACAATAGAAACTAAACTCCCGCAAAGCCATAGGTTCTAAAAAGCGCAACAAATGGTAATTATAACGATTAATTAAAGCATGCAAATGACGTTGACTGCCTGCATTAGCAATACCCCTTACATTCCACGTTAAAAATTGAATCGACATAATTAACTGGTAGGGTGAGAAGAGAAATGAGAAACACCTGATCGATTTTGTGGACGTTGGCTCACTCCTTTCGCAAGGAAAGTATGTACAAGCTTGCCCGACTTTAGGTTCTTTTTTGGAGATTTCGGAAATTTATAAATCCCAAAATTTTAGCCGTCTCTGCTTTACTGTCATTTTCTCCCTTTTTCAGCTTAACGTTGGCATGCATAGAAGTTTAGAGATATTGAAATTGTTTTCGGGCTAAATAGGCCTGTTTTAAATTGGCTAGCAATATTGAAACCTAACTCTAACTCTAATGGCGACCACTATCGGGCTATAAGCCAAAAAGATAAATATTTTATATTTAAATCTAAAATTTTACCCTTGAATATATATATATATATATATATATATAACATTTAAGTTTCACATTTTAAGTTAAAATATTCATCATAAATAAAATTCATGCGAAGTTTCTAATTACATTGCATTAACAAACTTATAAAATTAAATATTTTATGATCTAAATTTTGAACCATCACCTTGTAGCTCAAGTGGTATTGATCATCTTAAATAATCTAATAACACTACGTGACATTTTTTCGATTGAGAATAAAAATTGAAAAACTAAATTAAATAATAAATAAAAAAGAAGTTTGTCAAGAAATATAGCTTGTTTAATAAAAGATGAGGAAATGTGAATTTGAGAAATAAATTTACTAGTAATAGGTAATCAGATTAGATATATAATATTAATATTATATTTGTTTTTAAAAAATAAAAATAGCGGATCTGGCGGACTAGTCCGGTTAATCTTATTTAGCCCTAACGGGCCGGTTTAAGCGGTTCGTGCCAAAATAATTCGTCCCTAACTTTTTTTTTTTTTTTTTTTTTTTTTAAACGGTTTGGGCCAATGGGCCGCTACCCTTTAACATCTCTACTGAAGTTCCATCCCTAAATATTTCCCCTGGATGGTTACAATTGGCAGTCATAGTATAATCATCATGCTCGTCTGAAATTGGAACAAGGAGTTGTTCATTATTGACGCTGGCTGTGTGATTGTTTGGAACAAGAATCAGGCTGCATTTTATTAATGAACCTATCCTCTGAAATAGAGTGGGCTGTCCAATTCGGTAAATTGGAAACCGAAGAAGTGCTAGGTGGGCTGACTTGTTTGTGGGAGGATGCTGCACACGATGGCCCATGTGTGGAATGAAGAGAGTTGCACCTTAGGCCCATTAGAAATGACCAGCGGGCTGTATAATGGGCTGAGCAATATTAGAAAGATTCCTGGGCCGAAGCATGACCTTCCTTATATGAATTTAAGGCCATCTACGAATGAACTTGATCTTGTTGGGCCACATTAAAATTCAGATTTTCATTATCCAATTGGGCTTCTGTATTAGATGGCTGCAAATTAAACGGCTGGCCCATTTCCAAATTAGTCTAAGGTTGAGTCAATGAAATGTCCTTGTTTTACATGCAAATTATTTCCATATCCATTCAATAATTCACGTGAGATAGGGATTTTTAATTTGCATGTCCACCCCATTAGCCGAAATTGAAGGAGGTAGCCTAAAAATTAGCAATGTTAAGGAATTTATTCTTGCTCAATGATCGACCCTCCAAAAAATTCCAATCTTTCGGAGTTGAAAATTTTGAGATCTTTCCTTATCTGCCAAACAAGATTTTTTCTGTAAATTTAATTGACAATCTTCAATATCAGATTTTTTTCTCTCAATTTGGGCTTACAGTGAAGGCAATAAATCCGGAATTCTTTCGTAAACAATCTTGTGAACATGTGTTGCACCATCAAAAATAAGAACAATCTCTTCAATTCTCTCATGCAATAAGTTAAACTCGACACATACTGAGCCATCGATATCTGGAACGTTTAGCAGTTGGGGAATCCACTTGAGAGGTGTGCCTATCTCTTTGCAAATCGCAAATAAAGCGTGATAATCAAAGAATTGAATGAATTGGCGAGGTAGACGAATCCAAATTGGCGCAAAGAGGGCTTAGTTCTTGGATCAACGATGGTGTCCATTTAAATACACGTATGGGGCGGTCACCAGCGTCCACAAAGTGCCCATCCACAATTTATTATAATCCTCTTCAAGTTGTAATTTGATGATAATATGCGAAGGATTTGCAAGACTCCATGAAAACGATTCAAAGCAGATAACCCCGAAGCAATTCCTTTGGGGTGCAGAATGGCGAAAAAGAACTTACCAATCAAACTTAGCTTTCATGCCTCTGCAAGACGGTCTGTCTCCGAGGAAAGGAGGCTCTTTGTTTTTCTTTCTGAGACAGATCGCCTTGCGTGCGGCGGCATGGAAGCTAACTTTGATTGGCAAGTTCTCTTTCGCCATTCCTCACAAAGCGGTTACTTTGGGGTTATCCCCTTGAATCTAAAGGGGCCTTTCTCATGGAGTTTTGCAAATTATTCACATATGATCATCAAATTACGGCTTGAAGAGGATTATAATAAATTATGGATGTGCACTTTGTGGACGCTGGTGATCGTCCCCGCGTGTGTTTAAATGGACACCGTTGTTTGATCCAAGATTGGAAGCACCCATTACCTAGTTTGGATCAGGTTACCAAGTTTGCCAATTCATTTGTTTGATTATCATGCCTTGTTTGCAATCAGAAGGAGATAGGAGAACCTCTCCAAGTTGACTCTCCCCACCCCAACGAACAAGGTTATCCATGACTTGAGCTTGTGTTGAACTCGATTTATTAAAAGAGAGGGTTGAAGAAATCGTCATCCGATTTAATGAAGTTAAACATGTTTGAGAAAATCATCTATGAAAGGGTGCCAAATTATTGTCTTCTTTGTCAAAACATATTGGTCATAATGTGGAAAGCTCCTACATGAATGGGAACAAAACGCGACCACCACCTCTAGACGACGTCGTTGGAAAAACTGGATGGTGTATACCGAATGGCCAAAGAAAATCGAGCGGAGTAATGAGAAAGTTGAAGCAAGAGTTGGACTCTTTGTCTTTAAGACGAAATTGCCCCGCTCACGGTGTTAACGGAAACTGGCAATCGCCTCCCAAGATACAACGACTTACGTCTTGCGATAGCAACACTACAAATCACAAGACACTTCGAACTTTTAGTGTTTTGAACTCTCAAGACTTTTTTATGCTGAATGCTATATGAATTTCGAAATTCTGATGCATGAAATGATTCTGGGGTGGTTTATATAGAGCTATTGGTGCCTCTTCAGATCAGGTGCAACCCTGGTTGGATCGTCTTGACCGCCGATCGCGCCCGTGGTTAACACAAACTGCGATCCGATGGTCCCGATCGCATCTGTCCGAAGGAACACACCTTTGGCATACACATCCGCACACTAGATAGACGCGTCGATCCACGGTGCCCTATCGTGACAGACGCATCCAATCAGCACCACATGTCGCCACTCGTGCGATTCCCGCAAGTCACCGCCACCCGAGCGCCCGCCACATCACCAAGCCACTGGATCAACCCCGGTTCGATTTTCCAAAACTTTAAGGCTCCTCAAAGCTCCTCGCGACGATGCGACGTGCAGTGCAAAGTGCGCCTCGAAAGCGCCAATGCGACTATGTGCGACGTGCGCGGCCTGGGGCACGACTTTGGCTTGATTCGGCTGGGACGGTGCTCCACACCGTCCTCAATGCCTTTGAGCTAACCAAAGGCTAGTCAAAATTGACTTGGTCCACTAGGGTGTACCATAAGGAGTTCCACTTGATTACTCCTTATTAGTGGTAAAACTCTTTATTAACTAGTCAAACATTTACTATATTTCCTATGTGGGATATGGCTTTACATATTCCCACCCTTTTATATTTCATATATAAAAGCATTTTAAATGGCCAACTTTATGCATTTATTTCTCATTCACCCGATATTGGTTTTGAGAAATTCAAAATGCTAAACTCATCTACCGCGGCATAGATGACGTTTATATCATTTATTTCATACTTTGAATAAATGACCCCACTTAAATAATTGGTCAAAATCGGTCAAAACCCAATTTAATAAAACCAATTCCAACAACCCCCACATGAATGAAAATAAATGCATATGAGTATGCAAACACTAAAATAGTTCAACAGTAAAGCTATTGCATCGGGAGAGGTAGCTTGTGGCTTTGAACCTTCCTTAGTGAAATACTATCGAGTTACTTAGGTTGCACGGTGACGCGATGTCTTGAATCGCTCATTTGTTTATGTAAACCAAAACAACAAAGATCCACACAATATCTTTCATAACACCATTTGGTTCTCACGGTTGTGTCCATTTTGGCCCTGGACACCATCTTGGATTCATAAGTGTTTCGTTGAAGCCGCCCGTCTTCACACTTATATAGGTGATCTCCTATTAAGAGTATCCCGCCATACTCCACTTCTTTAAAGTATAGGAATCATTAAAAGTTTATAACTTAACCTCACCACATTCAGCAGGTTTCTCCACTTGGACATGAATGAGAGTGTAATATGCTACAAGTGTTTATCCGAATATTCATAACTTAGTTGTCCCATTGAACCAAGGTCTTGGGATCTCCAATTCACAAGGTTGGGTTACCGTTATGAACACTCTTATTTTGTGGATTTTAAGCCCATTCCTTTCGATAAAAGATACTTGATCTCTATCCAAACCTTTAGTTAACGGATCCGCTAGGTTTTCTTTCGATTTCACGTAATCGATTATAATAACCCCATTTGAGATCAATCGCTTAACGGTGTTATGTCTTCGACGTATATGTCGAGACTTCATCGTTGTACATACTATTTTGAGCCATTCCTATAGCCGATCGACTATCACAATGTATCATGATTGCAACCACCGGCTTAGGCGCAAAGAATATCCTCTAAAAAGTTGCGAAGCCATTCCGCTTCTTCACTAGCTTTATCCAACACTATAAACTCTAATTCCATCGTGGATCGAGCTATACATGTTTGTTTAGAGGATTTCCATGACACCGCTCCACCACCAATGGTAAAAACATAACCACTTGTGGACTTGGAATCTTTTGAGTCGGATATCCATTAGCATCATCGTATCATTCTAATACAAATTTGGATATATCGAGTAATGTAATCCATAATTCAAGATGAGTCTTAGATACCTAAGAACCCTTATCAATGCCTTTCGGTGGTCATTTCCAGGATTACTCGTAAATTTACTCGGTTTATTAATCTGTGTAGGCAATATCCGGACGTGTGCAGTTTGTTACATACATTAGACTGCCAATAATCCGAGAATATTCTAGTTGAGATACAGGCTCGCCTTGATTTGTAGCTAAGTGTAAGCTTAAATCAACAGACGTTTTAGCCGAGGATGTCATACGCATTGAACTTTTTCAAGATCTTGTCTCAATATAATGACTCGTGTGATAAAACAAGTCCATCGGATGTTTTAGAGATCTTAATTCCCAGAATAACATCTGCTATACCCATATCTTTCATATCAAAATGTTTGATTAACATTTTCTTAGTATTCATGATTATTTCATGATTACTACCCATAATTAACATGTCGTCAACATAAAGACAGACAATTACATAAGCATTAGGTGTGTATTTAATGTAAACACATTTATCACACTCGTTAATTTTGAAACCATTTGACAAAGATACTCACAAATTTTTTGTGCCATTGTTTCGGAGCTTGCTTAAGGCCATACAATGACTTAACGAGTTTGCACACCTTCTTCTCCTGTCCAGGAGCAAAAAACCCTTCGGGTTGTTCCATGTAGATTTCCTCTTCTAATTCACCATTTAGAAAAGCCGTTTTCACATCCATTTGGTGTATCTCAAGGTTATGCAACGCCGCAATAGCAATGAGAACTCTAATAGATGTGATTCTTGTCACAGTGAATACGTATCAAAAGAAATCAAGGCCTTCTCTTTGTTTAAATCCCTTAGCTACTAACATGGCCTTGTACTTATCAATAGTTCCATCGCCTTTATATTTCCTTTTAAGGATCCACTTGCATCCTAAAGGCTTATTTCCCAGTGGGAGATCTACCAACTCCCAAGTATGATTTTGCATAATGGAATCTATCTCATGTTAATAGCTTCTTTCCGAATGGAGCTTCCGGATCGACAATGCTTCACTAATTGTCTTGGTTCATTTTCTAACACAAAAGTTAGAAAACGGACCAAAAGATTTAGTTTTTTTGGCCCTTTTATTGCGTCTTGGTTCTTCATCACTTTGATGATCACCATCGGCAAGATATCGCGTGTTCTTTTGCTAGTAACTAGCTTCTTTCCTTTCTTGACAAGGAAACACGTCTTGAAAAATACAAAGATTCCTGACTCAATAATTGTACCTTCTTGTACATCCGGAATTGCCGATTTGTGCACTAAAAATCGATATGCACTCAAGTTATTTGCATATCCAATGAAAATGCAATCGATTGTTTTAGGCCCTATCTTGACTTGTTTTGGCTTAGGTATTTCTACTTTAGCCAAGCACCCACACACTTTCGTGTATTTGTAGGAAGGTTTTCGACCTTTCCATAACTCACGGAGTTTTATCTTTATTATTGTGTGGTATTTTGCTAAGAATGTGGTTAGCCGAGAGAATTGCTTCCCCACAAATTCGAGGTAAACCTAATTTATCAACAAAGCATTCATCATCTCTTTTAGAGTTCGGTTTTTTGTCAAAGAATACGGGTGTGATTGTGGTGAATAAAGAGCCGCTGCGTTTGATGAATAATACCTTAATCCGAGCAAAATTCATCAAAAGGAGCTCCATATTCCCCATCTCTATCACTTGAATTATCTTAATTCGATTGCTAAGTTGATTTTCAACCTCATTCTTATAGCTTTTAAAAGCTTCTAAGGCCTCATCTTTTTCTTAAAAGATATACATAACGATTATCTTGTGCAATCATCGATAAAAGTAATAAAATACTTTTTCCCACCTCTAGTTTGCACAAACTTTAAATCACATATATCATCGTGAATTAACTCTAGAGGTTCTGCTTTCTCTTTCCACCGAGTGGAATGGTGTTTTGGCCATTTTTGCCTCAACACGATTTCACACTTGTGATGTGAATCTATTTTAAAGTTAGCTAGTAATTCCAAGTTTACTAACCTTTTCAAAGTGTTAAAATTCACATGTCCTAATCTAACATGCCATAAATTTGAACACTCAAGCAAACAAGAAGAAGCATTAATTTTATTGCTTTCAAATTTTTGATTACATTCATTACATTCATCTTGAAATCCATTATCTAAGTACCCCTTCCCTATGAATCGGTCCATTTTTCATAAGTACAAACTTTTGAGCCTCAAATACTAATCTAAACCCCGCTTGACCAACAACGATCCCGACACTAAGTTCTTCCGAATGTCCGGAACATGAAGGACATCAACGAGGGTCACTCCCCGCCCGAGGTCATCTTCGCACCACCTTGCCGAGACCGACAATTTCGTGACGTTGCATGATTCCCCATGTATAGCTTCCTTCGGTTGATAGGAGTATATGTTGAGAACATGTCTTTGTCGAGCATATGTGGCGTGTAAAGACTGTGTCCACCCACCATTCTCTCGAGTTCTCCACCATGTAGCACTTGTTGCCTTCATACACAATAGCCGAGAGATCAAGCTCGGACATATCAATCGGGCATCGATTTTTCCTGGCCACATGCACCGATTCCGATTGGCCTTTTTAGGAAGACGACAATCTTTAGCCTTGTGATTCGGCTTTCCACGCTTGTTGAAGCAGTTCCTTTGAACTTTTTAGCCTTCCTCTGCTTTTCGATTATTCCGGGTGCTTTCTCTTCTTGCTAGCATTGGGCTCCACCAAGTTTGCGTTTGCCTCCATAGGAAGCTTGTCGACTTAATCTTAGACTTGCGATTGTCTTCTTCAATTCGCAATCTGACAATTAAGTCTTCAAGCCCCATCTCCTTCCGCTTATGCTTCAGGTAATTTTTAAAATCCTTCCACAGAGGCGGTAGCTTCTCGATTATAGCAGCTACTTGAAAGGATTCACTCACCACCATTCATTCTGCAATTATATCGTGCATAATTAACTGGATCTCTTGAACCTGGCTGATCACCGTCTTGGTGTCAACCATCTTGAACTCAAGGAATTTGCCGACAACAAATTTCTTTGTGCCAGCATCTTCCATTTTATACTTCTTCTCTAAAGAGCTCCACAACTCTTTAGCAGTCTTTACCGAACAATACACATTATACAATGTGTTGTCCAGTCCGTTGAGTATGTAGTTCCGGCACAGGAAGTCGCTTTGACTCCAAGCATCGAACGCCATCTTCTTCTCTCCTTATCTCTCCTCTTCTCCCATAGTTGGGGCATCCTCCATAAGGAAACGAGCAAGGTTTAGAGTCGTAAGATAGAACAACATTTTCTTTGCCATCTTTTGAAGTCCGAACCCGCAAACTTCTCGGGTTTTCTCTCTTGTGTCTTTGTCTTTGGTCTTTGGTCTTTGGAACAAGACGCCGAAGCCATTTGATATACACGAAAATTTCGTCTTAAATTGTTGGAAAAACTGGATGGTGTATACCGAATGGCCAAAGAAAATCGAGCAGAGTAATAAAAAGTCGAGGCAAGAGTTGGACTCTTTGTCTTTAAGACGAAATTGCCCCGCTCACGGTGTTAACGAAAGCGCAATCGCCTCCCAAGATACAACGACTTACGTCTTGCGATAGCAACACTACAAATCACAAAACACTTCGAACTTTTAGTGTTTTGAACTCTCAAGACTTTTTTTATTGAATGCTATATGAATTTCAAATTCGATGCATGAAATGATTCTGGGGCTGGTTTATATAGAGCTCCTGGTGCCTCTTCAGTTTGGGTGCAACCCCGATTCGGATCGATCTTGGCCAGTCGCCGATCGCGCCCTGTGGTTAATAGTGCGATTTGATGGTCCTAATCGCACTGTCACGAAGGAACACACCCTTTGTCATACACCCTCGCACACTGTCGCATGCACGCAAAGTGCGCCGAAAGCGCCTAATGCGACTATGTGCGACGTGCGTGGGCCCACTTTGGCTCGACTCGGATGGTGCTCCGCACCATCCTTGGTGCTTTTTGAGCTAGCCAAAGGCTAGTCAAAATTGACTTGGTCCACTAGGGTGTACCATAAGGAGTTCCACTTGATTACTCCTTATTAGTGGTGAAGCTCTTTATTAACTAGTCAAACATTTACTATATTTCCTATGTGAGATATGGCTTTACATATTCCCACCATTTTATATTCCATATATAAAAGCATTTTAAGTAGCCAACTTTATGCATTTATTTCTCATTCACCCGATATTGGTTTGAGAAATTCAAAATGCTAAACTCATCTACCCGCGACAAAGATGACATTTATATCATTTATTTCATACTTTGAATAAATGACCCCACTTAAATAATTGGTCAAAATTGGGTCAAAATCGATTTAATAAAACCAATTCCAACAACGCCCACGTCCAGGGTAGAAATAGGTGCTTTTGATATGAAAAATGGGGCTAAACTGAGGCAAGCATTTTCCTGTAATAGGGCTGTAAACGAATTGAGCAAACTGAATATAGTAATGTTGGAGTTTGTTTGAAATTTTATTTGAGCTTTGAAAATTGTGTTTCAGTTTGGTTTGTTTATCAATGAAATCGAGTTTGGACAAGTTTTAGTCAAGCTCAAGTAACTTGCTATTTTTTTACATTATTTCATTTTTTTTCTTTGTTGGTCAAGTCTAGCTGAATTTACATATTATCAAACAAAAAAATATTTTCAAACTTTGTGCATTGAGTTAACAAACCGAATTCGAACAAGGTTTTAATGATTCATTTTACAACTCTATTATATTATATGGTTCGGTAATATTGAAAAAGGAAGATTGTGTAGAAGTAGGGTCTCAATTTTTTGAGAAGGAAAATGAGACGTTTTTGTTCGTAGTATATTGGAGAGCCATAAATGTCATTTTGGGTAAAAATGGCTTTAATTGCGAGTGACCAAACGCTGATTTCTAACTTCATGGGCCGAACAATTTTTCTCGTTAATTCTTCAAAGTTCAAACAAAAAAATATATATAATTAGAGCTAGTCTCCTGTCAGACGGTCTAACGGATCTAAATCCGTTAGACGGATCCGTCAAACTCGACCCGAGTCTTTAAAAGAAATGCTCCAGACACGTATCTCTCATCGTAAGATAATCCCCTTACTTTTTTTTTTCAATTCTGCTGCTTTCCCACTGCAACAAAACTCTGATTCCGCCGGTGCCGCTTTCATTATTCTTTGAATAATCCTCTCTCCCTTCTCCATTCCTTCGAGAGAAAAAAACACGCAATACGATCGATTCATCGTAAGATCTGTTGAAGTTTGCACCAGTGATGCTCATGATTTTGTAATTTTTGTGTCTTTTTGTCAATATAAGAGGACATCACCTAGTCTTATTTATTTTGATTCTCGAACACTATTTTTGTCTTGTTTTGTGTATGTGGTTTGTATGCTACCCACCCCTCTCTGTTTGGGGTTTTTTTTTTTCAGTCCTCAAATGTGTGGTTGATTAAGACTCATAGCCAAGTGGGCTTGTTTGTAACATTTGCTATTTGATTTATAAAGTCTTCCTATCGTTTGGTTAAAAAAATCAACCCGCAAAGCGTCGGTTAACTGCTAATACTCACGGAATCTTTGCTTCTTCTTCTACAAAAATAATGAATTCCTCTCAATATATGGCTATGAATACATAATAAATTTTAGGAAACTAATACTTTTCAAAGGTTAACTGCTAATACGTTTTAGGGAATACTAATATTTTTAGGGTAACAATTAATACTTTTTTAAATTTTGCTAATACATTTAGTTGGAGGAACTAATACTATTCAAGGAAATTACTAAAAACATTTCAAGGGAAAAAACTAATATTTTTCAGAGGAACTACTAATACGTTTCACTAGGACTACTAATACTTTTGACAGGAAAAACTAATACTGTTAGAAGGACTAATAAAATATTGTTCAAGGAACTACTAATACTTTTCCGAGGGACTGCTAATACTTTTCCAAATGACTGCTAATACTTTTCGGGAGAAAAAATTAATTATATTCAGGAAAACTACTAAAATACTCTTCAGGGAACTACTAATACTTTTTCGAGGAACTACTAATATTTTTCGAGGATTGCTAATACATTTCTGGAGTATATTCAAGAGAAATAATAAAATACTCTTCAGGGAACTGATAATACATTTTAGAAGAAGCTAATACTTTTTAGAAGGGACTAATACTTTTTTCGTAAGGATTTGTTAATACATTTTAGGAGAAAAATTAAATTATATTCGGAAAACTCTAAAATATTCTCTAGGGAACTAATAATACTTTTTTAGGAACTACTAATACTTTTTTGAGGATTGCTAATACATTTCGGGAGAATATTCGGGAGAAATACAAAAATACTCTTGATGAACTACTAATACATTTGGAAAATTGCTAATACTTTTTAGAAGGGCGACTAATACTTTTCGGAGGAAGGATTGTTATCAGGGTGGTCCCGAAAATTACTCAAACACCATTGCTAATATTATTTTAATTAAAAGTGCAATTGAGATATCCCTAAACTAAATTATTTTAATTAAATCATAAGTGGCAACTAACTAATTAATTACTCAAAACGGCCCACGAGAATGGGTCAGAATTATGCATAGAACCCAAATACAAACACAATATTTTCCAAGAGAAAATTGCATTGAATTATGTAGTGTGGGGCCCACCCCAAGTCATAAGCACCAAGCTACCAGGCCCATGCGGTGTGCTTGCACATGGCTAACTTGAATTTAGATTTAGACCCGTCTAACGAAATCGGCAGTTAGGCGGTCTAATGAGGAGTTTTTGTCATATAATTATCATTGGCTACGATAATTTTTGTATTGTTTCAAGCCCAAAATTGACACTACTCAATCACCCACTGTTTTTTGGAGCCAAATTTGGGAGACGGTATTTCTTGTTTTCAAATGGGTTGGTAGGATCAAAATTTCACCGACCCACATTGTTTTTGAAACCTAACCCAATCCATCATTGAAAATACACACAAAATGATCAGGCTGGCTTAGCTTTTCGGGCCAAATGAGTTAAACCAAATAGATCCAGGTTCGCTTTTGGGCATTTAAATTACAATCTAGCCTCGACTTTTTTTTGCCAGTATATCGTCGTATCAGGTGGTTTTAGCAATTCTAGTGGTACTTGGTCTCATCTCCAAGGGTTCAAAGTTCAAATTCTCTCTCTCCCCTCCGTCTTATTAATAGTTTGAATTTACATTTGAAAAAAAAAAAAACTAAAAGGAGCATGAAGTTCTTATATAAAACATTACAATGCCTTTTTTTTGTCACATTTTGAATAGTTTATAAACATTAAACATGTTTTAATAAAGAAAAAAGTTGAATTATGAGGGATGGGAAACTTCACATCAATTTTTGAATAATCAAATAGAACATCTTTTTTTTTGTCCCCTCTTTCCATTAAAAAAGAAACAAAAAATTTCTCAAAAATTAAATTAAAATATTTTGTTAATTCATACTTCATAGCCATCTTTTAGAAAGTGAAAATCAATAAAAAAAAAAAAAGGAAAGGTAAAAAGGAAGGGTGACGTTATAATCAAATAAAAAGAAAGGAAAAACTGCAAAAGCAACTATAAAATGAGGGGAATTAATTAATTAATCACAGCCCAGCTCTTTTTTTGCGTTCGGAAAAGTGATAAAACGGCGATGGGCGGTAGCGGCGGAGCCACCACGGGCAGCTGGACGGAGGCGGTGGAAGACTTAGTGCATGCCGGAAAAGTCGACCAAGCCATATCTTTTCTTGAATCCATAGTCTCCAATCTCGAAAATGAATTAGAAAAAGAACTTGGAAGTGAAAATAGTGGAAAATCCGCGTTTTCCATAGCTGATCAGTTGTACGTTGCTCTTCAAGACTTGTCGAAGCTTTATTCTGTTGCAGGGTTTTCTATCAAAGCCGATCAAACTATCTCTCGTGCACTCCAAATCAAACACAAAATAGAGTAAGTCCAATTTTCGGTATTTCTTTTTTTTTTTTTTGGATTTCAATAAAATTGGTTTATTGATTCTACTTCGAGATTCGTTTCGCTTTTTTCATTTTTTTTAATTTATGATTCGATTATTCCTAAAACCGTGACAAAACCCAGAACACATAAAAAAGAATTGAATCTTCCAGGATTATTTCCTAGTATCTGATTCTGTTTTTTCTTTTTGTTGGGAATTTATTGCTTACTGTTGTTTGATTTCGTTTCTTTCTTGGACGGCATTTGAGGAACTTGTCAAATGGGTTCAAGAATATTTCTGAAAATTAATTTATTGTAAATTAGATACAAAGAAGATGGATACTGATTCTTTTGGTGGTTCATGGTTGTATTTGGGGAAGTTAGAGAGAAACAGAAGACATAAACCTTAATACTGTTTCCTACTGTGTAGTTTTATTGAATTTATTGTGTGTCTGATCTTGCTAAACTGAGACCCTGTGTTTGGATTTATATATTGGTTAAATGCAGCTGATTCTTGGTTGTTGATGATTGATCCTGGTTATTTAGGGGCTTCCACATGGAAAATGAGTCCGATGAGATCGCTCATGCTCGGGTTTCACAAATTGAGGCCACTACTTCTGATGGAAATGCAGAACATGGTTTGTATTTTCTTCTTTTTCATTTGTTGTTGTTGTGGGGATTTATTATTTTTGTTTTACTTATTAATTAGCCATGTTGCTTTGGGTTTTATAGTGTTATTTCTTATTCATTTTGCCTTAGTTATTTCTCAAGAACTAATTGCTACTTTTTTTGTTGCAAAAGGCAATGATGAGAATTCTTCGAAATCGCACAATGATGGCGTCCCACAGGATAGCGGTGAAGATGATGGTATATAACCTCATTCAGTTCTACTTTTTTGAACTGATAGTTATTGTCGAAAGTTAGTCTGAATTTATCCTTTGATGAATGAAATGTTTGTTTGAACATATAACGTTGATTATTTAAAGCTGTTACCACTTGCCAAGTTTCTACAGCGCTTATTTCTACAGATTTTGCCCTAATTTGATTTGATCCTGCTTAGAGACTGACAGTTCAAAAACCTCTTATCGCTCCCTTTTGTGGTTGTTAGACTTTAGGCATGTAAAGGGGAAATTATTTTAAACTTAATAGATTGTTATACGAAGTTTACTCATCATCCCTAGCTTCGAAATAGGAGTGTGCATTGCATATGTTAGAAATTGAAAACTTTACGGGCCATGAGCGTTTAATTTTGAATTTGCCGACAGCATATTGATTGAAATAGTATGCATTGACATATATGTGCTTCGAGTTGTGTCAAGTAAGAATGTCCGACTCCTTTTGTTCAATAGTTAACATGTCAGGTACAAAGCATTGGATATGGTAAAGTTGTTTTGAGGTCCAAGAGAGTGAGAGAGAGAGAGAGTTGTCCATCTCTATTAAATAGCATTTTGGTTCACTTTATCAGTAGTCATTACTCGGTAAGGGCTTCTGAGGAATCGTGATATGGAAACTGAGGAATGATAAACCTTGTAAATAGTAAGATACTGATTGAAATTGTTAAACATCAATATTTATTGCCATTCCATAATTTCTTATGCAGACATGGGCTGAAAAATAACTGTTAGTGTGATATTTTCTGTCAGTGGAGGATTGTTAGATATTAAGGGGATATAAAATGTCGCCTGTTCTGTTGAATGTAAAGAAAGACTCAGGGTATCACTGATGATCAATTCTTGGCTCAGTTTTTAAGTTGAACTGTTTCCTAAACATTTTATACCGTAATTTGATATTGTTTCTTCCTTGTCCTGCATTGGTCTTGCGTACAATATCAAGAAATGCTAATGTTGCTATATAAGTTAATTTCCTAAGTGTAAGTGCAATTTAGTCTGCTTCACTTATTAACAGTTTTTAGTAGGTTTTGTAGGTTGAACTGTTCCGTATACAATTTATTGCTGTAACTTGACATTGTAACTTCCTTGGTAATTTAGTAATTCTGACATTATGATTACAATTTAGGGTTTAGTGTGCTTCACGTGCCAATATTAAGGTGTTGCCAACTGTAATTCTGTAATAACTATTTTTTCCCTTTCATTTGACATGCATGCTATTTCGTCAGCTTCTAATTCCGAGGATTTATATATTAGTTGGAGTTAAGAGGCTTAGAGCTAATGTTGTGGTAATTTTCAGATTGGGAAGCTATTGCAGATCGTGATCCAGACGAGTTACTTTCTCCACAATGTTTGCCAGAGGTATCAAAACTCTCTCTGGAAGATTCAAAAGCTCAAGGCACCAAGAGGCGAGGAAGGGGAACATTCCAATACAAGAAACGGGGCCTATACAGCGATAACCAGTCTGATGAAGAACCTGTTCTTGATGAGTCTGAAAATGATTCTGCGGCGATGCTGAAGACTCGGAAAAAGGAAATTGTACGTCCTTAGGCATTTCATATCAGTTTGACTTGCGCATTTAAACTCTTTTATCTGCTAACGTAGTCTTGCTATAACAAATTAACATTAATGTAGAGTACATGGTATCTTTGTCATTATCGGCAATCTTGGCCGGACCGGGGTGACCCGCCTTGGCCCGGTGTTTTGGGTCGGCATGCACCGTGATCCATAGGGGCGTGGTGGACATGGGTATCACTTCCGCCCCGCCCGCCCTAGCCGACATTTTAATTTTTTTCAAATATATATAACATATATGTACATATATAATATATATGATAATTGAATTCTTATGTACTTAATATTACACCTACCATATATACATTGATAATGACGTTTTTATATATAACATGCATTAATAAAACAAAATACAAGATAATAAACTTATGTATATGCTTATAAATATATTAGAAGTTTATAATAATTTATTTTTATTGTTGCTTTTTATTTCATTCATATTTAAATCATTGTGTATTTTATGATATAATAATAATTTATTTTATTCTACATGGATCGCCTTGGCCCGCCCCGCCCCATAGCATTACAATTTTCACTGTTGTCAACTTACTTTCGTGATGCTTGAATGAGTTCATTCATGCTATTAATAGCATTTTGACTGGTCATTGAATAGGAGAACTTATCTGTAGGAACTTTTGTATGTTGGAAATCAAGCATAAAGGATGATCGAGGGAAAAAAAAAATATTTAAGGGATTAAATCAATTTTTTTACCACTATTATTCAATAGATCTGCTAGTCGTGGTAGTAGTATAAAATGTGGAATTTTGATGCAAATGATTGTGGAACTTTTCTCTGCTTCAAGCAGTTTGTATTTGTTGTCAAGTATTTCCATGTTTCATGTGCATTACATGTGAAATTTCTTAGACATGGTTTTTGTTATCTCTCAGTCATGAGAATGGTGAATTTACTGACACATTAATGTGTTTCTGATTTCAGTAATTTACGGTACACGCCATGTTCTTGTTCTAGCAGACTTCCCTCCGAGCACTAGGACAACTGATCTAGAGAAGTTACTGGAAAATTTCAAAGATCGTTTTTGGATTCGCTGGGTGAACGATAGTACGGCACTTGCAGTGTTTAGAACACCATCCGATGGTAATTACAATTGCATGCTTATTTATTGTGCTAGGAAAACATAGTGTAAAGATAGTGTATATAATATGAATACTTTAGGGGAACATGTGTAGCTAATTAGGGAGTTAGTGGAGCACTTTAAGGGTGTATGTCCCCCACATCATGTATATAAATATGTTAACATATAGTGTATCAGATATCAAGTTTAATAAGAATATTTATTACATGGTATCGAGCTGGTTTTCAATAGGGAATAGGGTTTTCAGATTTTGAATTTTTCGGCTGCCTAGGGATTGGGCTTGAGGGTACCTTTTTTTTTCCGGTCACCGTACTTCACCACCACCACCACCGGGTTCGCCCATCTCCGGTCGTCCGCTGCCCGGAATCCGGTCGTCCCTGCCGGCGCGTGTGAGCCACGCGCGCACTAAACGTTGTTCAGCCCCTCACCCACACGCCTTCCGTTTCGCACACACCCACCACCACGGTGTTCGCCGGTCCCGTTTGATCTCCTCCCGCATTCCGTTCACCTTCTCCGGCGCGTCCCGACTCCTCGCGCTGGTTCCATTGGTGCTACAGGAGGAAAGTTTTGTCCAAAAAAAAAAAAAAAAAAGCTGGACATTTTGGAGATAAGTCTCTTTTGATTTCTGTTTGAGAGTGTTTTCTTTTCTGATAAATTGATAAGCCCCTTTGATTTTTCAGCTAAATCTCTTTGCTTTCTTGTTTGAGAATTTTTTTTTTCCCCTCTGTCTTGGCAATCCCTCTATTTTTCAGTCAAGGTTTTTGAGTTCAGGGTCAATATTACAATTTTAGTCCCTTTTTCTGTTTAGCCTTTGTTGAGTATTTCAGCTTATTTAAAAAAAAAAAAATGGCTGAGCAAAAATCTGTGGTTACAGCTGAGGTGATTTCGGTTATGTCTAAAATAACAGACCATAAACTTAATAGGTCTAATTATTTAGACTGGAGTAAAACGGTTCGGTTATATTTGCGTAGCATTTCTATGGACACACATTTAACTGATGACCCACCCACCGATGATTCAAAGGTCTCTTGGCTCCGCGACGACGCTCGTTTATTTTTACAAATTCGTAATTCTATTGACAGTGATGTTGTTGGTATGATAAATCATTGTGAATTTGTGAAAGAACTAATGGATTACTTAGCATTTGTGTATTCGGGGGAGGGAAATATTAGACGTATGTATGATGTATGTCAAGCTTTTTATCGTGCAGAAAAAGGCGAAAGGTCCCTTACTGATTACTTTATGGATTTTAAGAAAACTCATGAGGAACTTAATCTGTTACTTCCATTTAGTACTGATGTAAAAGTTCAGGCATCTCAACGCGAAAAGATGGCCGTAATGAGTTTCTTGGCCGGTTTACCTTCTGAATTCGAGACTGCGAAATCTCAAATTCTGTCTAGCCCTGAAATATCATCACTCCAAGAAGCTTTTAGCAGAATCCTCCGCACTGAAAAATCAACGCCTATTTCGACTCATAGTGCTTTTGTCAGTCACACTTCTCATTCAAAAACGCCGATGTACAAAAATGGCAATCAAGGGCGAAACTTTCCTCAAAATGTCGGGACTCGAGGATCGGATTTGAGCCACATTATATGTCGCTATTGTCATGAACCAGGACACTTTAAGAAAGACTGTCCAAAATTACAGCGAAAGAATCGATTTAATCAGTCAGCACATCTCGCTTCGACTACTGCTCCTCCTGAGTCCGTTTTAATTTCTGCCGATGACTATGCTAAGTTCTCACAATACCAAGAATCTCTAAAGTCTTCATCTGCCTCAATCACTGCCATTGCTGACTCAGGTAAACCTCAAACATGTCTTATTTCCTCATCTTCCAAGTGGGTCATTGACTCGGGTGCAACCGATCACATGACAGGTAATTCAAGTCTTTTTACTTCCTTTCAATCTTATACCCCTAGTTCATCAGTTACATTAGCAGATGGTTCCACATCTCATGTTTTGGGATCTGGCACCATTATCCCTACACCCTCCCTCCCTCTACAATCAGTTTTAAACCTACCCGACTTATCCTTTAATTTGGTTTCGGTTAGTAAACTTACCCGCTCTCTTAATTGTTGTGTCTCATTCTTTCCTGATTTTTGCTTGTTTCAGGATCTTATGACGAAGAAGATTATTGGTAAAGGACATGAATCTGGGGGCCTTTACATCCTTGATACACACATTCCCAAGTCTCTTGTTTTTCGGAAATGTGACCCCTTTACGACACATTGTCGGTTAGGACATCCCTCATTCTCTTCGCTAAAGAAACTTTGTCCTCAATTTTCCAGATTTTCGCTTTCGAGTGTGAATCGTGTCAGTTTGCTAAACACCATCGTTCGAGTTTTACTCCTAGAGTCAATAAACGAGCTCTTTGCTCCGTTACGTTAGTTCATTTCCGATGTTTGGGGTCCTTGTCCTGTAGTGTCTAAAATTGGGTTTAAGTATTTTGTCACTTTTGTTGATGATTATTCTCGAATGACGTGGTTATTTTTAATGAAAAATCGTTCTGAGTTGTTTCACCACTTTACTACATTTTGTGCTGAAATCCGAACTCAATTCAATACTTCTGTCCAAATTTTGCGCAGTGATAATGCGAAAGAATACTTGTCAGAATCCTTTAAAAAATATATGGTACAAAATGGCATTATTCACCAAACTTCTTGTGTAGATACGCCATCACAAAATGGTGTTGCTGAACGCAAAAATAGACATCTTCTGGAGACTGCTCGAGCTTTACTATTTCAAATGCACGTTTCTAAACATTTTTGGGCGGATCAGTTTACATCGCTTGTTTTTTTGATTAATCGTATGCCCTCTTCTGTTCTGTCTGGTGACATTCCTTTTCGGGTTCTCTTTCCCGGTCAATCCTTATTTCCTGTTGAGCCACGGACATTTGGTTGTACTTGTTTTGTTTGGGATGTTCGACCCCACATTACAAAACTCGATCCAAATCTCTAAAGTGTATCTTCCTTGGCTATTCACGTGTGCAAAAGGGTTATCGGTGTTATAGCCCCACTCTCAACAAATATCTTGTGTCAGCTGATGTCACCTTTTTCGAACAAACTCCATTTGCACCTCGCCCGGTCCTTCGACTCCCGGGGATGTTGATGTTCTAATCTACACTATTACATCCTCTGGTTCAGACATTTCCCTCGGTCCTACTAAACCTCCCATAACACAAGTGTACACTCGTCGCAACCCATCTTCCCTAGTTGTTCCTCCTGCTCCATGTCCTGCGCCACTTCTTTCGTCATCAGATCCGGATCCAAGTGATGACCTCCCTATTGCGCTTCGTAAAGGTAAACGACAATGTACTTATCCCATATCTTCATTTGTATCATATAATCATTTATCACCATCATCGTGTTCTTTTCTTGCATCTCTTGATTCTCTCTCTATACCAAAAACTGTTCATGAAGCTTTATCCCATCCGGGTTGGCACAAGGCTATGATTGAGGAGATGAATTCTTTAGACAGTAATGGTACATGGGACTTAGTTGACTTACCTACGGGAAAAAAGGCTATTGGTTGTAAGTGGGTTTTTGCTATTAAAACTCACCCGGATGGCACTGTTGCTAGATTGAAAGCACGACTTGTTGCTAAAGGATATGCTCAAACATATGGAGTTGATTATTCTGACACCTTTTCACCTGTTGCTAAGCTTACATCTGTCCGGTTGTTCATTTCTATGGCAGCTACATATTCTTGGCCTTTACATCAGTTAGACATCACAAATGCATTTCTTCATGGTGACCTTCACGAAGAAGTCTACTTGGAGCAACCACCTGGTTTTGTTGCTCAGGGGGAGTTTGGGAAAGTTTGTCGTCTTCGTAAGTCTTTATATGGTTTGAAACAGAGTCCTCGAGCATGGTTTGGAAAGTTTAGTCAGGCTATTGAGCGTTTTGGGATGAAGAAGAGTAAATCCGATCATTCAGTCTTCTACAAACAGTCTACAGCCGGTATCATTTTATTAGTGGTTTATGTTGATGATATTGTCATTACTGGAAGTGATAACAGTGGTATCTCATCACTCAAAGCATTTCTTCATACCCAATTTCATACAAAAGATTTAGGGGCACTAAAATATTTCTTAGGCATTGAGGTGCTAAGAGGAAAGAAAGGAATATTCTTATCCCAAAGAAAATACGTGCTTGATTTATTGTCTGAAATAGGAAAATTAGGGGCTAAACCATGCAGCACTCCTATGGTCCCTAATGTACAACTTACGAAAGATGGTGAGTTATTTACGGATCCGGAGAGATTCAGGAGATTGGTTGGAAAATTGAATTATCTCACTGTTACTCGTCCAGATATTGCCTATTCTGTGAGTGTAGTAAGTCAATATATGTCTTCTCCAACAATCGATCATTGGAAAGCTGTTGAGCATATTTTGTGCTATCTGAAAGGAGCACCTGGGCGAGGAATTCTATATAGCAATCATGGACATGTTAGAATTGAAGGCTTTTCAGATGCTGATTGGGCGGGATCCAAGGAAGATCGAAGATCTACTTCAGGTTATTGTGTATTTGTTGGAGGCAATTTGGTGTCATGGAAGAGCAAGAAGCAAAATGTAGTTTCACGGTCGAGTGCAGAGTCAGAATATAGGGCTATGGCCAAATCTGTGTGCGAAATTATGTGGATACATCAACTTCTCACTGAAGTAGGTCTTAAAGTTTCTATACCTGCTAAGTTATGGTGCGACAACCAAGCTGCACTTCACATTGCGTCCAATCCTGTCTTTCATGAACGAACAAAGCATATTGAGATTGACTGTCACTTCGTTCGTGAAAAGATTCATGAAGGCTTGATTTCTACAGGATACGTGAAGACTGGAGAACAATTGGGGGATATCTTCACAAAAGCTCTTAATGGGTTTCGGATTGATTATCTTTGTAACAAGCTGGGCATGATCAATGTTTATGCTCCAGCTTGAGGGGGAGTGTAAAGATAGTGTATATAATATGAATACTTTAGGGGAACATGTGTAGCTAATTAGGGAGTTAGTGGAGCACTTTAAGGGTGTATGTCCCCCACATCATGTATATAAATATGTTAACATATAGTGTATCAGATATCAAGATTAATAAGAATATTTATTACACATAGCAAGTTTTTAATGTGAAATTTTTAAGCTAAGAATTACATGGTGATTGGTATAATATGCGCCCACTGTTGTTGAAATGAAATCAAATGAGTTATAGCTACTGTGTAGGTGTTCTAAGCTCTTTTTGATTTTGGCCATTTCATCGGAAATGTATGCAAGAAAAGTTTGTTTTAGGGCACGATGAATACCTTTTCCCTGAAATACCTTCCCATTTTCCATATATGCTTAAAACGCTGTATGATTTCTTTACAAAAGTAGAAATCTTTTCGAAAGTTTCTGATTTCCTGCACCCTCGTTCTTCCATTCACGTCGGAGTTGAATGGAGATTTTCCTGATACTTTATATGTTTTTACTTCTACTTATACTTCTATTAATGGTATAGGCATAATTACAAATAGAAAAAGAAAAGATTTGGGGTAATTATGGAAAAACAAAAAAAAAAAAAAAATCATTACAAAAACCCCTTGAGTTCATTTTGCCCAACCGTTAGTTGACTTTGATGGGATTTTTTGACGTCATCAAATATCCCTCAATTTTTCTAAAAATTACAAATAGCCTAACTTTTCGTCGACTATTTGTAATATTTAGGAAAGTTGAAGAATATGATTGTAAAATATAAGACGAAAAGTTTGAGCTATTTGTAATATATAGAAAAGTTGAGCGATATAATTGTAAAATATTTGATGGCTAAGCAAATTCCATCATTCAACTAACGGTTGGGGTAAAAATATAAGATGGAATCAAACCTTAGAAACCCGTTTCTATAATTTTGAAACTTCTCTGG
Organism: Rehmannia glutinosa; assembly: GCA_016081115.2. NCBI lineage: Eukaryota > Viridiplantae > Streptophyta > Magnoliopsida > Lamiales > Orobanchaceae > Rehmannia > Rehmannia glutinosa. The sequence continues at coordinate 459,364 of JABTTQ020000745.1, forward strand.
GTTTTTTTCGTAACTATCCTAAGGATTTGTTTTTGTAATTATCCCTATAGTATATGCTACGTATACATCGGTTTCCTTTTAGCGATCCCTCTTCCCCGCTTTGACTTGTTATTGAATTGTGGGTCCAACGTGTTAGTACATTATTAGAAGCATTTCTTTCATTCTGCTTCAAGACGATAGGATAAAACTTGCTCTTGGATAAACATTACTCTTGTTTTGTTTGTTGCAAGACTCAAATGATTTTAAGATTAAACTATTAGTTGATTCAATTTTCTATTTCTTGATGCGCTCTCGACGCTAGTAACTCCATCCAACTCCCGTTTACCGTTCGTGTACTTAATGAGGACGATGAAATTTTGAGCTCGATTCGATCAAAAGGTAACATGCGACAATTATTCATCTGTCTCTTTATAAATTGTGAAATATATTGGGACAATTATAAAAACTACCCCTGAAGTTTGGGTTTAATTATAAAAAAAAAAAAGGTTTTTGATAATTACATAAAACAACCCGTGAGGTTTGATTCTATAGTGTACACTTTACTCCCTTCATAAGCAAAAACATTTCAAACACCTTTTTTACATTTGTAAAAATATTGCAATTAGCCCCTTCCATTTAACACTTTGAATCAAACCTCGAGGTTTTTTTTTTTTTTTTTTTTTGTAATTAACACAAACCACAAGGGTAGTTTTTGTGATTATCCCAAATACAGTTGCAACCATTCCGTGCGTGATTCGTATACTTTTTGTCGATTCAGATCTGGAGCCACCTCGTCAGAGGCCTCCAACATCAGTAATCACTGCTCGAAGAATGATTTTACAGAGTGCGGAATAAGGCTGTCTTCAACTTCCGATTCGTCTGAACAGAGAAAACTGGAAGAAGCGTAAAAATCGAATAGTTTCAAGACAGAAGATGAGGAATGATGCTTGGGGGATGACTCAGACTAGAAGAATGCTTTGCTTTAATTTTTTTTTTATTTTCCATTTAATAGCATTTTCAGGTGATTGGAATTTTGAATTTAACTCTTTGAAAGGGGTGAATTGTTGGAGCTATTAGCAAACAAAGTTGATTGAAATTGAAAGGTCCAAATGATTAAAGACAATTTGGCTTTTGAAGGGGTTTCATTTTGAATGATTTTTCATGGGTTGTTTTGCATCACCTTTCATTACATGTTTTTGACTTCAACTACAATAGTGTTCAAAGCCTGTTTTGTGTTTCTTGTTTGTCTTGTTACTGTTTTTTTATATGCTTTTGACTTCGACCATTGAACTGTAGTCAATTTTTTATTTAATTTTCTTTTAGGTATTTAATTATTTGGAAAATATGTTTCCACCGTGGAAAGGAGAAAATTTAAAGATAGTGAAAAATAGGGTTGCAAATAAATTAAGTCGTTCGTGAGCTCGTTTAATGAGTCTCATTAAAATAAATGAACCAAGCTCGAGCTTAGAGATATTCGGCTCGTTAGCTCGTGAAGGAGTTCGTTAATAAGCTCATATAAATTAAACTAATATTTTGGCTTTATTTTTTATTTATATACATTTACTTATGATAGATATAAAAATATTCAAATAAACTTGTTTATTTGAATAAAAACATAGGTTTTAATAGGTATATTATGTGTTATAGAAATATATAGTTTATTTTTGTAATGGATTAAAGAATAATTTATTTTATAATTGGTATTTACTAAGTTCATTTAGGCTCAATTAAACTTGAATAAGTTCGCGAGTCATCAATATCATCGATCAGTTAAGCTTGACTCCGACTCAATAATGAACGAGCAAGCTCAGACTCTCAAAAATCGGCTCTCGACTCTATTGCAGCCCTAATGAAAAGATTAAGCAACACAATAATACTCTTTCCTTCCCAAAGAGTTGTTGGTTGGTCAATTTAATTATTTTAGGAACTATGATAGTAAATAATTTCATTGATTTTTGTAAATTAATAATAAGGATATTAAAGCATATCATAATTATGATAAGTTCTTGATGGAGATATGATATATCTTTTAGGATTTTACATTATCTTATATTTTAGGAAGTGATTTGTGTTTAGGAGTCTTTTATTCGGTGTATCTTGTAATGTTTTAATTAAGTTAAGACTCTTAGTTTGGTCTTATAAATAGTTGTTTTACTATTATTTTTAGGAGATTGAATTATTATTAAGTTTTGAGATTTATTCTCTTGTTCATTGCAATTTACGATTCTTTGCGAAGTTTTGTATTGCTTTTGTTCGTTGTTCGTTTATTCGTGGCTTTTGCATCGATTCTTCTCCAAAAAAATTAGGGTAAAATTCACTTTACCCCTTGTACTATCGGTTTTGTATCAAATACCCCCTCTACTATTAAAACCTTCAAATACCCCCTTATACTATTACAAAATATATTGATGGACAACAATACCCTAGAAATAAGTAAAATATTTAGTTCCATATTTTTTTCTCCTACAATTCTTAACTCTAATTTTAACTAATCCTATAATTTAATTAAAAAAGCTATATAAAACAACAAATATAATTTCAATAGTATAGAGAATCGCATTTAATTTCCCTAAATAAATAAATCTACATTACTATCATCATATATGTCTATGTTCTTTTAATAAGTGAATATTAAATTTAGATATTAATTTATATTGCTTAGTATTTATATTATATAAGATGTAATATAGGTAAAACATATTAACTAATAAGAAATTTACTTGTGAATTGGAAAGTAAAAATTTTAAAATATTAAACAAAAAAATTTATAATACTCTCTAACAATAAAATATTAATAATTTGGTCTAATTTTTACTTAAAATGATCTTAATAAATATTAATAATATAAAAACATATAAAATTCAAAAAACGTAATATCTCAAATAACTTTATACTTTGTTGCTTAGAAAACACCTTTTAGATTTTTATTTTTTTAATTGTACTTCTTTACTCAGTCTTAAATGCATTAATATTTAACAAGGTTTTGTTATTGATTATATAATTTTAATTTTTCTTTAATTTTCCATTTAATGAATATTGTAATTTAATCCATTAATATATTTCAGTTACATATGTGAACCATACATAATAAATATATGCAAAATTAAATAATATTGTTTAATTTTAATTATATATAATTGACTACCTACTTACTAAAGCTATATATTCAATATAATAGCAATATAATTTTATGTAAGATATATGTTTTTTCTTTTAAAACATAACGTGTTTTCTATATAATATTTAAGTTATATTTATTTTGATTCAATTTAAGATTAATTTTATTTGTAAAATTAGTTTTGAACAAAAATTCGAACCAAACTAATTGATATTTAATTTATGAGTGGGAAAACATTTATGATTTTATATTATAGGGTGCAAAGTAAATTTAATCTTATTTAAACCAAGGGTACTTTTGTCAATAAATATAACTTTTATTGAAGTAGGGGGGTATTTGAAGGTTTTAATAGTAGAGGGGGGTATTTGATACAAATCCAATAGTACAAGGGGGTAAAGTGAATTTTACCCAAAAAATTATGATAAGTTAATTCCAATATTAAATAGTTTGACTTTACATGCATGTACCAAAAAGCAGTAATAAACGTGGTTATGCAATGATGAAATTATTATGTGTTCACAATTGAATGTTCAAATGATGCTATTGAGAGTAAACTTGACTTTTCCTTTTCTTTTGAGGGTAATAAAATAAATTTAATTGATTTTATTTTTCATCAAATATTTTGATAATAATAAACATTGCAAGTATTGTAATCATAGTCTATTTTTTAAGATTTATTCAGAAATTAACAGAACATATTAATCAAAATATTCTTAAATTTACTGTATACTATACCAAATTCAACATTTTTAAACAGATGATGTGTTAATTCAAAGAAGAAAAAAATGAAAGAAAAAAAAAGAGTGCACAAATGTCATTATGTCAATTGATTCACTACATAAAAAAGCAGGCATAGATTCATGTATTCAAAAGCCTATTTTCCTCGTAATTCTTTGAAATTCAACTATCAAACTTATAGCCACAAATTTTGATATAACCACCTAATTTATGTGCCTCACACTTGAAAGTTGAAAGTGTTGGTTTTATTTCAATTTAATTATAAGTTGCTCTCTATGCGTTTGAGGCTATAAACTTTACTCATATTGTGCGTGACACGCCATAAAACTAGAGGTGTCAATTTTGGCCCGGCCTGGACTGGCCCGACCGACCCGGTAAAAGGGATGGGTTGGGCTGCGTTTTCTTAGACCCGAAATGAGTCGAGCTTTTTTGTCCCACCCATTAGGCCCGAAAATCGGGCCGACCCGGTCGGCTTGACTTTTCCTTTGTATTTTCGTGGTTCCGGGCCGGGCCGACCTCTACATAAAAAATCACTTATCATGATTAAGTATTTATACCCTCTTCAGATTGAATTGAGATCTCATGTTCCATTTTCTATTTCATTACATTGGATGAATGAATGTCAAGATGGTAAGATTCAGAGTGCGACATTTTTCTTTCCGAGGACTATGTTGGTTTAACATTATCTCTCTCTTTAATTCTATTTTGGGGTAAAAAAAATCCCTACCAAGGGTTTTTGTTTTTTCCATAAGGGTGGGTTTTACGTTTTACTTTGAGAGGTTTTAATGAGGCTTCAATTACTAGCTATCTAGTCGGCTTGTGATCAGGATTTTCTCTTTATTTTATATTATATTTCATTTGTTAATAAAAAGTGTATTAGTTGTTTATAATTATCCCTACTTTTATATGTAGATGCGTGATGTCAAGACTTTAAGGATCGAAACCGAATCCCACCCGATGTGTAGGCAATTACTTAATTACTTTATCATTGTTTGCTTATTGATCAATGACCGTTGGTTGTTGTTAGTTGATATTGATGTAATGATGCATCGACAACAATGTTGTGAAAATCGGCCTAAGCGGTGGAGATAATTTTGTCCAAATCCGCCAAAAAACTCGGGTCTAGGAGTCTATCTAGGCGGTCAAAATCGGATCTAAGCATTGGGCTGTCGCTTGTCTAGTACTTACCGATTTCTGCAATCTTGATCGACAATATTGTCGACATAAAAAATTAAAATAATTTGGTGAATTACCTCACATAGTGGAAAAAGACTTCTTGTTGTTATTACATGGATATATTTGGTGGATAACTTGAATAGTTGAATGTGAAGAAAAACATTAAACATGCCCTCAGAAAAACACGTTTTTAGGGATTGAGGCAGCGGATTAGTTGACCCTCCAGATTAATAATCCAGTCTATATATTTTGTGGATCAAGTTTAATTTTCATAGCCGCCATTAAAGTTATGGAGTAAATTGTGGTTCAAAATTTCACAGTTGGTGGACGATGATGCATGAGCCCCAAACAAGAATTGTGGTTCATATTATTTTCATATATAACTCGTACCCATTTATAAAATGAAGACAAACCTTAAAGGAGGTGTTTTTAATGACTCAATAGGGTGTTTGTAATTTTAAAAAATTAAAATTAATTTTTTTAATAATTGATGTAAACTTTGAGAATAATGTTTTATATTTTATCCTTTTTTAATGGATCCAAACTACAAATTTGTGAATTGTATTACAGTGTCAGTTACAATAATGAAATTTGATTCTACATGACTAATTGAATATACATAAGTGTAATAGAATATACATAATTGTTCTTATTATTATTGTAAATATTTTATATTTAATTTAGAAGATTGTAACGTTAGACTGTTTCCTAGCTATTTGTTTGCCTGATTTGTTACTTGTAGGGATAATAATTCTATATTTTATGTATATTCTATTACACTTATGTATATTCTATTAATGACTTCCTAGTTACACACATTGATGGAAAATTAATGGAAAAAAAGAGAAAAAAGAAAAAAAAAAAAAAAAAAAAAAGAAAAGTTTTTGCGTTGCTTCCCTCATTTCTCACCGTCTTTCCATTCACCAGTGTTTTATATGCTTTTGTAGCTGTCAAAATCTTGGGTGGTGATTGGTTATGTTTTCGTTTCGATTCTTTTTCTTTCTAGAGAATATTAATAGAAAAAACTTGAAAAGGAGAAAGATGGATTATAGAAATGTGATTACATATGAGATAAAAAAAATGTAATGATCAAAGTTGATTTGATATAAAAATAGTATAATAATGATTACATATGATTGATTGTTATATGAATAGTGAAATTTGTGAAAATGTATGACATAATAATTTGTTTTTTTGAAAAAGTGTGTAGATGTGATTAATAAAAGAAAAATGGAAGTCATGAGTGGAAATTTGAACTAGACTTATAAAATTTGAACTCGACCTGAAATCTAGCCTTATAAAATTTGAACTTGATTCGTTAAACAAATTTTTTATTTAACAAGATCTGAATTTCAACTTGATTAATTAGTATAACAATAATAATATGCTTAAAAAGATCAAGCTACTCTCAAATAAAAATTAAATCAAGTTGAGAAAGATTTATTAAATTCGGGATAAAAATTCAAGTAAACTTGAATAACATTTTCAGCTCGACTAGATTCATTTACAACTTTGTAAAGAAAAATCCTAGTTTAATTTGCTTGATATGAAACAAATAAAATTTACATTTACCATATCGATATGAAAATTATCTTCTTGACCGCGCTTAGATAAAAATTACCATCTTGACCTTGCATAGGTTAAAATTATTAGTAAGGGTCGATCAGTGATCTCCCCATCGTTGATGGGGGCCCATGTGTATGGTGATCCACATTTTATGATGAACAATGTTATAAATACGACATAAAATCAAAGGTAAATATATGGTAAAAGCGCGATTGGATATGCTTTTATTTTGAAAATTTTCATTTTGTTAGAGAATATTGGTGAAAAAAATAAATTTTGAGAGTGTGATTGAATGTGAGATGAAAAAGTAATGATGAGAGTGTTATAAATGTGTGAGTGAGTGAATAGTGAAATTTGAAGAAGAATGTGTAATAATGATTAGTTTTTTTGTGAAAAATGTGCAGATGTGATTGATAGAGAAAAAATGAGAAAAAGTGAAAGTGAGAGAATAATATATTTTCTGAAAATTTTCATAAACAATCGCATGTTTGGTAAAAAAAATTATCCAGCTGAAACAAAATGGAATCTCCCTCACATTCAATCGCGCCCTATAACTTGTCATTATTCTAAATTACCTCGCTCCAGCTTCTTAGTACCTCAATTACCCGGTTCTGACTTAAGCTTCGTAAGGCCTTAGCTAGGGGCAGTGGCGGACGCAGGATTTCAGCTTTGGGGGGGGCGAAAAATGGACCGAGTTCATATATTTAAACTATGAGAAAAAAAAAAATTGGAGGGCAATCAGAAACACTACTATTTGAAGTTTTTATCAAAGTTTTGGGGGCAATTGTAAGAAAATTCCTTTATTTTAGCTATAAAAAAATAATTTTAAAAAATTTTGGGGAAAAAAATAATTTTGGAGGCGTGACCCCCCTTTGTCCCCCTCCGTCCTTCTGGTCAGCCACAGGCTAGTCTAACATTACTCATTTGAGTTCACTCAAACAAAGTCATTTCACCTCGCTCGCAGGATCCTAAGTCATGTACATCTAATTTATCTTCCAAGCTAAATCACATATAATTTTTAGGTTCAATCAAACCCGAACTTCAACTAAATTTTTGTTCATCAAACACCAAAACTTGATAGTGAATATCATTGGTAGCTAGTGTCACCCTATTTAGGTAATTTTTGTTTTTGATCGGTCACCCTATTTAGGTATTAATACATGGAGTGATGGAGATAGCCTTCATGTAATTAATGGTATTAATTACCACTTTGTTTTACATAACCCAACCCAAATAAACCTCCGCCCTAGACCATCTCCAACCCAATTTCTAAAACCCACACCAAAACACCAAATATCTAAAAAACACCCTCCAACCCAACTCTAAACATCACACCAAATTTGGTGTAATGAATAGTGTTACACCAAATAGTGTTACACCAAATTTGGTGTAACACTATTCCTTTACACCAAATTTGGTGTAATACAAATATTCCTTATTTGCCCTTCAATTTCTTCTACTTCAAACTTTTAATTCCTATTGTATCCTATATTTGATATATAATTCATTTGTAACATGGTTTTAGTTATTTAAATTTTGTATATAATTATTATTTTGGATGAACAATAGTTAATATTTACCAATAAATTATTATAAACTAAACTTAAAATTTTGATAAACTAAAATAATTAACAAACAAAATTATAATTTAATTAAAAAAACATCAAAGTCTCATAAAATACAAAACACTATCGTAATTGAGGATGAACGCGATGTTGATGCACCGATCCAAGACCGCATGGAAGCACCAACTCCGAATAATTGAGGATGAACGCGATTTATTAATCTTTTTTTTTGTCTTTAAATATTTGTTTTAGGTTTGTCGTTTTTTATTGTCTAGTGTGCAATTTAGTATTTTTATTTATTGTGATATTAGTTGTAATATTAATTTTGCAATATAATTAATTAATGTAATATTAGATAAATATAAGTTTTTATTTAGTTACATTAATAATAATAAAATATAAGCAAAAGAAATAATTGCATAAACAAATAAATTTGCTATTCCAAAATGAAAAGAAAATATTAAAATACTCATTTGGTGTAAGATTTAGTGTAGTGGGTTGGAGATGGGTTTTGCAAAATTACACAAAAACATCAAATTTGGTGTGATTTTCACACCAAATTTGGTGTTATGGGTTGGAGATCCCTAAGTTTTGCGGACTTCTTCTCAATTGCTCTCAGAAAACATTCTTCTAAATAACCAATTCAAATTATTATCAGCTTGAATATTTTATATTTTGAATTGTATTTCATTTTAAAATTCAAATACTATCAATAATAAACGTCAAACATGCATTAATAATGTCATCAATGTACACAAAATATTGAAATAGTATTTAAAAATTAAATATGACATAAAAATATAAATAGAAATAGAAAATATGTAGGCAAAGAGTGTAGTTACCCCATGTACAACTTGTGCATGCCAGCCTCACCAATCTCTGCTTGCCATCTGGCGTCACTAGAACGTCAACCCTCATGTGTGTTATAGTACACTTATACTGTTCCCGTGGGTTGACCGTCTTTTTGGCATATATCAGAAAAATAGTACGACCCGTAAAACAAGCAAATGATCAAACCAACTAAATGTTGTATTTTACTTGAAGAATTGAAGTAAACGAATCGAGTAGAACCGAACATAATATTGTCGTTTAAGCCTATTTGAATTTTGAGTAACTCACATGTAAAATCAGTTTCGCTTCACGGATCAAATGGTTGGCTAATAATGTCAATATGGATCGATTTAGAATCCGCCTTACGAAATTAAATTCGTGAGATTGTCTAGTTTTTGTCTTGAATTTTAAAGAGCTTCGAAATTGTATTTAGTTATTATTTAAATCAAACTTGAACTAGCGATTCGAATCGAACACGTATCAAGTCCGATTATATTGAATTGTACACGTATTCTCGAGCTCTTAACTTTATATTTTATTGAGCGAAACAAGTTCGAGCTCGAGTTTATTACATTAATAACCGAACTCAAATAATTTTTTAACGATCGATCTAAAGTAGAATATCAAATAGTTTGATTCGTTTTTGGCCTACTTATACAATAACACACACTCTGGAATACTAGAAAAACTACTAGAATTTTCTTCTGTGTTGAATTTCCTCGTTCTTTTTTTTTCTCCATTTCTATATTATTCCCATTCAAACCCGTCCATAAGTCAGCCGCTTTCTCTTACCATTTCTTCCCAAATAAACCATACTTTATTTTTCTCACACTCTAGAGTTTTGCATTTCCTATAAATATTTTCCTCATCTTTTTCTTCTTCTTATCCAAAAACAATCAAATTAATTTACCAATAAATTTTTCCCAAACACAAATGGATGAAATCGATATTCCTCAATACTTCCTATGCCCCATTTCACTCCAAATCATGAAAGACCCCGTCACCACCGTCACCGGCATAACCTACGACCGCGAAAGCATCGAAAAATGGCTGACCGGCGCCGCCACCGCCACGGTCTGCCCCGTCACGAAGCAGCCGTTGGCTCGGGACTCGGACCTGACTCCGAACCACATGCTCCGGAGGCTAATACAGGCATGGTGCATCGCCAATGCCAAAAACGGGATCGATCGAATCCCGACCCCGAAATCTCCGGTCCAGAGATCTCTAGTCCTCAAACTCATTCGAGATGTAAGTAAAAGTAATAATTTGTTAAATTTAAATGCTCTTAAAAAATTGGCGGAGCTCGCCGCCGAAAATGAAAAGAACCAGAAATCCATGGCGGATGCCGGCGTGGCGAAAGCAGTATATTTTATTCATTTTGAAATGCTTCAGAAAAGGCGAAACCCTAGGTCTCGAAGAGGCCTTGAGAATTATCCAATCCACGTGGTCCCACACGACAGAGAACAAGAAGCTTCTAGAAGAAAACGCGGATTTCATCCAATCCATGTTGTGGATTTTGAAGATCACTGGACTTGGAAATACAGTAAAAACACACGCGCTTATAGTACTGAAGAAAGTAATAGAAGTCGCCAGCGCGACTCTCACGGCCGAGACATTAAACCACAATTTTTCACCGAAATGGTGAATATTCTGTGAAATTCATCTCCGCAGGCGAAAAAAGCCGCGCTTGGTATATTAATCCAAACGTGTCCTTTCGGGAGAAACAGGATCAGAATAATCGAAGCCGGGGCGGTTTTCGAGCTGATCGAATTGGAATTAGGCAATCCGGAGAAGAAAATCACCGATCTGATTTTCTGTTTGTTGGCGCAGTTGTGTTCGTGCGCCGACGGCGGCAGCAGTTTCTGAAGCATTCCGGCGGGATTGCGGTGGCGGGCGGCTGCTGAGAGTATCTCCGGCGACGGACGATCGGGCGCTGTATGTAATAGAGTCGATCGCGCGATTCTCCGCCACGCGCGAGGTGGTTATGGAGATGCTGAGAGTGGGCGCGAGTTTCGAAAGTGTGTATGGTGCTCCAAGCGGATTGTGCGGATTATTTGAAGAAGAAAGCGAGGGAGATTTTGAGGTTGCATTCTAGGGTTTGGAGTGATTCGCCTTGTATACAAGTTTATCTTTTAACGAGGATCATCCCCAGATAGCTTTTTTTTTCTATCGACCCAAAATTTCCTCACACCGAGGTTGAGGTATAGACCCTTCATTTACTTGAACTATCGGACATCCGTTCTTCCACGAATGATCCTCGTGGGAGGAGGGAAAAAACAAGATTTTATATATATTTTCTTTTTCCTTTTCCTAATTCTTTTTTTTTTTTTTTTTTTTGTTTATACGATCCGGAGGAGATCTTATTAATTTCATGTTGTGTTTCATCAGGCGTTTCAATTCATCGGTTGAATGTTATGTTACGCACGAAGAATGATGCTATTATTATCATGGCGTAGCTAGGGGGCCAACCGGACCTTTTTTTTTAAAAAAATTCTAGGTAAAAAAAAGTTTATTTAAATTTTATTTAGCCCACCCCAATTTCGTATATCGGCTCATCCCCATTTTATTCCTTGTTACGCCATTGATTATTATACACGTGACATTAATTTGGTTTATTGGAACAACATATGATAAAGAAATGCGAGAATTGGATTTCTTCAGGGGAATTTTGTATGTTGGTTAGTGCAATCGTAGGACAAGTGAATTTATGTTTGTGGTGTGATTGATTTATATTTAGTGAGATTAATTAATTGCAAGATAATTAATTATCCATTTATGTTTATGATCATGTAATTAATTTGGTTCACCATCTAATCTAGCATTTTTTCCCCTTGTTTGAGATTGAGATTATTATATATACCTTGTCACTGCATGTTTTACAAATACATGGATACCATATGAATATTGGATATTTATCCTCCAGATTTAATTTAGCTTGTGTGAATTTCTGGCAGAGTTGGAGAGAGAGTGAGAGAATATACATGCACCTCTACATTCGTATAAGTGTACATGTATATGTGTTTCTCTCTTTCTCTCTCCATTCGACGAATTGGATCTTTTATATAAAAATAGTGTTTCATCTCTTATCTCACTTTATAGATAACTGGTGTATATGAATAACACTAGTTTTTTACCCGTGCGATGCACGGGAGTGTTTCTGGTCGTGGTGTTGCTATATAAATGAAATTACAATACCAAAATATAATCTATTACAAAAGTCTCGAGAAAGCAAATTACAATTGCATAAAAAAATTACAAATTTTGAAATCTTTTTTGTATACAACATTAGTTGTTTGTTTGTTGTTTGACGCATCATCACCGCAAACTAATATTTTGATCCCTTTCGATTGGTAACTCGAGAAGCGCCACATATAATTGGCCATGGTCAAAATCGGATTCTTGAGAAATAGACCGACATTCGAGAGAGAGCGTCCTGGCTTTTGTTCATGGTCATGGCATACGACACGATCGAAAGCTGTCTTATTTGGAACTTGAAGGAATCCACGAGGTCGAAGGTGTAAGAGTCATTCGCGGGATCAACACTTTATGACTGCATTGGCTCGGTGAGAATCTTGGATTCAAGCACATGTTTACAAGCCTTGTAATCACCAATCGTGTACCATTACACAAACCATTTGAATAGTCTATATTTCTCGGGAGCATAACGGGAGTCCCAACCTTCAAATGAATTTCATGATTAGGTACTCCGAACATCTTATCCCATTTAAGAATTCCGGTGTATGCAAATCATGTAAGAAATCAACATTAGCGTTCGATTTGCATGTCTTATCCGAACTCGGATAAGTCGACCTTCTTCCGATGTGTTCAAAGAGGTCATATATTGATTTATCGACTCAACCACATCGAGTAGGTGCCAAAATAGCTCTTTCCTTTAGATAAGTCGGATCCTCGATCGCATCTTTAAACATTGGATAAGTACTTTCAATGATAGTGAAATAGGATCACCATTTGATTCGATCAAAATATCTTGGGGATGTCGATAGTGGCGAACCATCATTTTCTCCTCCAAGTGTTCCATCTCCGATATTTGCAATCCATTGAGAAAACTTAACCAAATCCGCATAATCATCGCTTTCACCTAGTCTTTGAAGCGCATGTTCTTAGTTAGTCTAAGCGAAAGACAATGCCTCCATAAATGCGAAGAATTTATCGTGGCATTGACGATATCCCGCCGACTTCCTTGGGTACGATTGTGATATATGTCGAAATCTCCACCAAACACAACCGTTTTGCCTCCAAATGGGATATCATGACTTCCTGGTTTGACGGTCTCCATAATATCTTTTATAGTGGTGTCCACAGCCTCAAAGCAATGCTTGTGCATCATTGGAGCTTCGTCCCATATTATTAGTTTACTACGCACAATCAATTCAGCAAGTGGACTGCCAACTTTGATTTCACAGCTCGATCCTTCATGTGGATTTATAGGAATAACAAATCGAGAATGTGCAGTCCTCCCACCGGGCAAGAGAAGAGACACTATTCCACTCGACGCCACGTTAAGTACAATTTGTCCTTTTGATCTCAACCCCGAAGATAATGCCCTCCACAAATAGGTTTTACCAGTACCTCCGTATCCATATACAAAGAAAAGACGACCTCTATCTGATTGAACCGCACACATGATTTCAGAATATACGTGCCTTTGCTCATCAGTAAGGTTTGACATAAGATCTTTGTGCTCAGCGGCTAAGGCCTTACGATCGTATCGTAACTCGTCGTAAACCAATCTGTTTTGGCTGAATTCGACATTGTCAATGTTTGGAAATGGCATCGTACAAAACTCACGTAGACTCCTGCCGCGGCTACGCAATAACTTTTCAACTTCCGAAAGTGCAAGATTCTTAATTTCATTCTCACTTAGAACCAGATCTATCAAAAGAAAAAAAAATTAAAATCACAATAAATAATTTAATTCTTATTATTAGATTCAAAAAGAAATGAAGAAAAATATAAGTATATTTATATAAAGTATAAAATATAATATGTAATGTATATACCTTGGTGTTGAAATAGAATGCGCCGTCTATATAAAATATCGTCTGAAAGAAGTTCCCAGCATTTATCCCACACTTCCTCAGGTCGGTCCAAAGAATCTGAAGACAATAATGATGCAAACAAACTCCTGAGAGTCTCAGCAGATGCCCAGTGACTCGTTTCAATGATGCCGTCAATATACTCTTTATCGTCTTCTAACAAACCCAGGAGCATAGCAAGCCTCACGATAAGAACTATGTTTGCACACCATGTACCTTTCTGTGTAATCGGCATGACACGTAGCACCACGCACAACATTGATAAGGCATCTCGGATAATACATGTCACGGACCACGGAGGAACATAGAAAACACGACCTATAGTATATCCAGGACTTTTTCGGCTCCCATTTCTTCAATTGTGATTTCCATGTGAATTTTGTAAGAGCTTGACGCAAGGTCAATTCTCCGGCCAGGATATAATTTATTGGCTTCCATCAAGCCAAAAACATGTTTTCTCACGATAGTGGTTCTTTTTTGAACATCGTCAATTTTTTGAGAATCATGAAATATTACACTTTGTTAGTTCTCGAGATGGAAACTAAGACGTTCAACTGGAGGATATTTATATTGAATTTCATATCCCAGTAATCTCCATGCTGCCTCACACGATGAAACATATCTGCAATCGTAATACATGTTCACTTCATCTACAACTTTCCCTGATTATTCATCACCACTGCTCTGATAGAATGATGCAGTCACCCGATCATGTCCCTTATTGACATATTTGAACAAATACTTGATTGATCTAGATTGATTACACCATTCTACATTAACGTGGGCACCGTATTTAAGTAGCAATCGCCGATTATGCGGCACGACATATCTGTTATCAAGAGGAACACCATTTTTCTCGACAATCCTTCCATTATCCCTACGCCGATAACGTGGATAACCTTCTTCATCAATACACGTGGCATCCACAATTTTTTTAGGAAAATGTTTCGTGCAACGACCATCAGCCATGCACGGAGAATTTTTCCTTGTTTCGCCACACGGACCATGAATCATAAAATCTCTAAGCTGCGCAAAGTAGAAGCGGATCATCGAAACCAAATGCGGTATCTCGCCGATATGATTCTATCTATATCATCCGTAGTTGGATATTTATCTTCTTTGGCCGAGAAAGAGAAGAATATGAGCATGAGGGGAGCCACGTTTTGGAATTCTATTGTATATATAACTATAAAAGTAAAAAATGAAAACAAATAAATAAATGTAAAAAAAAAATAAATAATATATCATAATAATACAAAAAGTGATAAACTATGGAAGAGGATTCAAGAACGATACAACTTTCCCGAACATCGATTATGGCGAAGATCCTTGAAAAGAGCATCGGTTTAACTTTAAATATTCAACAAATAATGTACGGGCCGGTCTTCGTCATTAAGATTTCTCTTCTCTAAAAAAGCGAACAATCTCGGGCCATTTTGGATTGGAGGTGAATGTTATAAATAGATCGGGATAATGGCCCATCTACATATAGCCATCGCATCTTGATAATTTTGTATCATAAAGCGTGCTCCTCCGGTAAAACTCGGAAGTATAATTCGTTTGCTTGTGATGCGGGATCGGTGTCTCCATTGACAACATCTGCTAGACCCTTATAGATATCACAACGCAACTTCTTCCCCGATGTAAGCGCACATATTTCAATCGGGCTGATTCAACCATTGTATAAGCATCCACGACAAACTGTTGAAACAATCTTCTTGAAAACAAAATAGTAGAAGCTTCGTTATTCCTTTTCGTGCAACCGTGCAGACGCAAAAAAATTCTCGAACACTAAGCTTTGTTTTCCTTCCTCCATGAGTTCTATTCTTCAAGTCCAGAAAATGGAATGTCTTCTCTAAAGCCATCCTCACCGTAAGGTAACAACAAAGGATCTTTTGCAACGCCAAATACGTAACATTCAACTCATTTATCCTCTGCAATTATCCGGTTTTGTTTCAATCAATATATCTCTTTTCTCCTAAAGTCGATCAAAATCACCAACAATCAAAGTAGCGACCTCACGAGCTCGATGGCAAGTTGTATCTTTTAGCATCCTTGCCTCTTTTACCAATAAGGCGTAATCGACATTTGAATTTGCACATTCTCGCATCTTTTCTCTTGCTACTCGAAGGTTTTAACCAATATATTATTTTCATCTAACATTTTCGTAGTCGACAACTATATCTTGGTGCAGTTATTAGTATCACTTCCTTGCCTACTGAGAATAAATCACGTCGAAAATTAATAGTTAACATTATATATATAGATATAGATATCTAGTATCTGGATATAATATTGAATTTTTTTAATTAATTAAGAAATAATAAAAAACATACCTTACGGCGTTCATTCTATGATTTATCTCATTCTCTGTATCGTATATATAAAGTTGTGCAAATTTAGGTGTTGAACCATCCGACGGCGAAAGCGCCAATTAAATGATAGTTTTGTTCGTACATCCAGGAATACGGGAGCACTTGACCTCTGACGGTGATGTCGATTATCGATCTTTCCTCCCATTGATGTAAAAGCTAAACATACTATTATACGATCTTATGTTTTCTTGAAAGTGCTTGCTTTTATCGTTGTCTCCATACAATAGATCACGAAGCAAAGTAGGTGGTTGTTTCATAGGAGGAAGTTGAATAATGCCGTGACTGCAACACGATCCATATTTTGGACAAGTAGATCTTACATGGGATTGAATCCTCTCCTCATACCAAAACATTGCCGCACAAAATTGGCAAGTGCAACTTGCATCACCGATATTCCAGTACTCTGCAAAAAACGATTTCTATAAATATTGATTTTACATTACACATTAAAAATTTGATAACATACGTGAAATAAAATAACTTAAATATATGAAACAAACAGTTCTCACCATTGTTAATGGTTGCAATTGTGTCATGTAACTGAGATGTAGTTGTATTTGACTCTACTGTATTGTCCGGTATTGTATTTGGATTGCAGTTCAAAACAGTTTCAACAGAGTCATCCATAGTAAGGTCAATAATTTCAGAGACATGCGAAATATTGGAGGACGCCGAGGTCGGAGGATAATAAGAATTGTTCAGATTCTTAATATTGTTTTGATTTGGTGGTCTCCTCCTGGAAACTATTTTTCCAAAATAATAAAATATAACATAAATATTTCAATCACATCTTAATATGTAATACGATACAAAGAAATTAAAAAGTAAATTTTGAATATACCTTTTCCACTATCACCAATATTCGTGTTTGAAAAACGATAAACAACCACGCTCGAAGCATTATTTGAAATAATACTTTTATGGCCATTTCTAGCCATTCTTCCCGCTCTGATCCCATTTTCTGTTTAAAAGAAAGTAATAAAAAAATCATATTAATACAAATATATATAATATTTAAATAATTATTAATAAGTATTATAATAATAATAAAATACATTGTACTGTTTGTGATGTCACTGTGAGGACAGTTGGAAAATGTATAAGTAATCTTGCTCGACCCATTGTTCAATCTAACTCTTTTAGATCCATCTGTAGATGTTATCCTTGCTATGCTTCCATTTTCTATTTCAAAAAAACAAAATAATAATAAAATATACAAAATGTATACACAAATTATATACATATATATATATATATATTTCAAACAATTGTTCAATACAACTCTTTTAGATCCATCTATAGATGTTATCCATGCTATGCTCCCATTTTCTATTTAAAAAAACAAAATAATAAAATATACAAAATTTATACACAAATGATATACAAATAAAAATATAAAATATATATATATATATTATCTCATTTCCGAAAAATTAAAATATTACAAATTATTAAGCACTATTTTTATACCAAAATATATTAATTACATTTTTTATGTTAAATAAAATAATATAAAAATTAATAAATTTCAATTAAATTGAAAAATGAAGCACGTAAATTCTTTTTTACATTATTCAGGCTACATATAAAAATTAAATCATCTAATAAACTATTTCATCTATATTTAATTTATTAAAATAAAAAATACAATAAAATAAATCATAGCTAATAAAATATAATCAATAAAAAAAATCAATGCAAAAGCCCACAACGCAAATAAATATAACCCAATTATGCATATTTTAGGGCTTTATGAATAAACCCATTTGGAGCTTATTAAAGCCCATTAAAATTAGCCCACAACATGACTAAGTTCAGCTTAGTTTGTGTTGCTGAACACGTGTAACTTGCAAGAATGAATTCTAGAGAGTTCTTGCAAAATGTAGAGTCAAGATTTAACAAATGTACGGTGGGGATTACACCAAAAAGTGATCCATTTTTTTAAATTTTTTTTTAAAAAACAAACCCTAATCCTATCTATCATCTCCTCCTCTCACCCAAACATATCTGCTATACTTTTTGCCCCATTTCTATCTAACCTACTTCCGCCTCTCACCCACCTCACCGCTCTTGAGTTTTCATTTTTTGATTTATAAAACATGTGTTTTCATTCAAGCTTATTATTTTTAGATCGAAAAATCATTTCTCGATTTATTATAGAAATTGGTTTTAGATCCAAAATGAAAAAAAAATGTTTTGGTTTTATTGATTTTTAAAAATAAAAATCTCGATTATCGACCTCTCGACCATCACAAACCTTCAACTTTTTTTTCATTTTTGGATCGAGAAAACCAAAAACAATGTTCTATCGTCGATTTTGTAGATCGAAAAATCATTTTTCGAGTTTAGTGTAAAAATGGTTTTGGATCGAAAATGAAAAAAATCATTTTGTTTTTGATACTTTTCAAAAAAAAAACAAAAAATCTCGATAACATTTCTTCTAATCCTAATTTTTGCACTGGGATATGTGTGTTGACTAAACATTAACAATATTGTGTGTTCAAAATACGAAAAGAAGATCTCGGATAAATGTCAATTTGGAGGTAAATATTTATTTTTCCTATTTTATTTTTCATCGTTTCAAACTTCCGATTTTGTTATGTCTCTTGATCATTTTTTTTCTTGTTTGCATGTTTAAAAAAGAGAAAAGTTGAAGATATGTGTTTCGTCCGTATCCAAGGTAAAGTTTTCTATTTTTTTTTAGATCGTAAATGGATTGTATAGAAGTATTTATATTTGTTTTTTTATTTGTGGTTTTGCACTTTGAAATCTTAAATATATCAGTATATTTGTTCCGATCGTGTTTTCTCTATTGTGCATACGGATGACGTGTTTTAAGTTTAGATATATACATTTCATAATTTATAAAATAAAAAAATTGCAAATTTTTTGAGGATATATTAATGATCCTTGAAGATTTTTTAACTTTTATTTTTGTACTATGTAGTACAAAAGTTTAAGAGTTTTTTTTTTTTTTTTTGAAGAAAACAGGTTGTAAATATTACATTTTTTCTAATGTTATTTTTGGATAATAGTAAAATTTTCAGATTTTTTTTTTTTCGGATCCAGTAAAGAAATGTGAACATGTTCTTGTCTTTTATTTTTGTACTATATAGTAAGAAAGTTTAAAAGGCATTTTTGGTTTTGAAGAAACAGTCTGAAATCTTTTTTTTTTAATTGTATTACTGGATATTATAAATCTCACTAATATTTTTTTTTGTGTGTTATGAGACTAAATGCTCACAATTATGAATATGTTTGACCATGTGATTTTCAAGGTAATAATAATTATATTATGTAGTCGAATAATGTTTACTACGTTTCTGATTTCATCTTTCCTATCTCCATAATAATCTTCATCTTTCCTTACAATCAAACTATATTATGTATTCGAATATAATATAGAAATTTTTTTGTTAACATATTACTATGAAAAATATTAATATGATTAGGTCATTGAACTTGTATAACGTTTATCAGTATCTAACTTTTCAGGTAATGAAGAAACAAATCAAACAACATCAAATCATAAAATCTACTGAGATAAGTATAAGAAATACATATTTCATATCGTGCATCTCATGTTTTATTACTTACAATGTTTTTCTTGTTGTATTTTTGGTCAAGTTCGAAGTTTACAAAAAAGAAAACATTTTCATAGTAACCTTTGGATTAATATAAAATACGAGATAAGTTTATATTTAATTGAACTTCATATATAAACTATCACTACTTATTAACATAATTTCTATATCCACATATTCAAATATTATTTTAAAAACAAATTTGATACCATCTTGGTGATGTTATCCCTTGTTCGCTTTTTTTTTGTCGAGTATAGTCGAGCTTTTAATATGCCGCATTGTGATATCTTTCCGTGGTTTTGTATGTCTGCCTTTCTCTTTTTGTTGATGATCGAGTTGTGTTAAATATTTTCTCTGTGCCTTTTAAGTTGAGTTTTGATTATGATAATTGAAATGTGAACTCTCTGTGAGTATTTATATTGGTTGTGGACTCTAGTAATGGTAAGTCTTGATGATCAAGAATCAAAATTAGTCACCTTATTAATGAATATATTCCTACCATATATTTTATATAATTGAATTTAGAGATATACCTATATATTTATTAACGTTTTTTATTTGGTTTATAAGGTATATTGGACTAAATATTTGTAATGAAATCTCTTCATAATCAAGAATCATACTTAATTAGCATACTAATTAACTTTAATCAAACCTTATATGGATTATTGAAAAACATTCAGATCTTCACAAATTTGTTATACAGTATATGTTAAATTATTTTTTTAAATCGGTTTAGGTTAGTTTTGACAAAATTTTAAATAGAAAAAATTTGATAAAGTAGAATTTGAAATCAATTCCAATTTCTATATGTAATATTTTGTTACAAATTTATTTTAACAGTAAATTGTATATTTTAATGTTTCTTCAAGTAATACCTATAAAACTGAAAATATTTTATTATACCAAATATTTATTTATTTACAATTTCAAAGGTTTTAAAGGTATATTCACCTACAAATGTATTACCAGGCAGAAGAAAGGATGCAATATATTAAACTTATGTCTTTTCTTAAAGGTGTTTATCTGAAAATTTTGACTAAATATCTAAAGTCATATTTGTTGAAATTATAAATGTGTCGGTGTGTTCTTTAGTGATGTTCTTTTGAATGCATGATTCAATTACATTATGTATATGTTTGTTTATCAAGTTATTTCGATCATGTTTTGATTATGTACTATCTCATTGATGTCATTCTCTTTTTTTTTTCTGCAAGACCAAAAAAAGAGCCCTCTATGCAAAAAACCTTCTTGACCCTACACCATGAGTGTAGTGGAATCTACTTGAGTGCTAGGGGTCTTTCTTCCTTTTTAAAAAAATTCGATCGTTTCTTTTGTTTTTAGATATAAGACATGATTTTCATAGATTTTTTTGTTGATCATTTTTAAATTGTTAAATTTCTGAAAATACCTTAGGGCAAATATTGACAGTTCAGATTGATAAATAACAATAAAATGTTAATTGAAAAACTTCATAAGAATAATAAAAAATTCAAATCAAAACAATGGCATTAAGTACTGAATGAAAACAATAAAATCAACAATTGTTTCAAATAATAGAAATTGCCCTATAATGAAATGACAAATTGTCATTCATTTATTCAAATTAAACCAAAAAAAAAAACCTAGTCAAATATCCTAAGAAGTAAATATATAAAACTACCAATCCAACGAAAAACTATTTCTTCTGATTGTCACCCTCTTTCTCCTTCTTAATGAACTCTTTCAACTTCTTTGCACTTGTAGAAGATGCAAAATCTTCGAAAAGTGCCCGTTTAAAAGACGGGCTTTCCTTCACTATTTCTTTCTGCTTATGCTCCTTACTTGGAGTATTGACTTCATCTTCCGAGGATCATCATGCAAAAAAGATCTTTTTACTTATTTCCCACAATTTAATAAAAAGAGTTTTAGTATTAAGACATAAAAATATTGCAGACCTTTTCGTACTCTCCATCACCGTGTACCTTGGACAAGAAGTCTGATTCCTACAGTGGCAGTAACAATTAATTAAATATGTAAATTAAAACATTTAAAACTTAATAATTTAAGTAAACAAAATTATATAGTTATTACCTGACTCTCAATTGCAAACATTCCTGCAAATTTTTTAATCAATTCTGGATTTTTAGTCAATTTGAGCAGGTTAGAGATTTGTCATAATGCTTCAATTGATCTCCTTAACTTGCACCTTAAAAAAGGCTTGTGTATCAATCAGACTTGCAATGTCATCCGGAATGTCTTGTCCATTAGGCATCTATTAGAATAAAAAAATGTTAAAAATATATCAACTATGACATTATAATATATAATCATTAAAAACCATTGTACATACATCCATATGTTCACTCCTAAGAATTGCACATGGTTTTCCTATGAGTTTTTCACAATCACGGTCCCACAAAAGAAGTGGAACATTTTAAAATGATTATCTACCACTTGAATTTCAGCTTGTACCTAATAAAAGTCATAAGAAATTAAGTCAGTAATAATTATTTACTATTAATGAGCCAAGAATTTACTTCGCATAGTAAATAAATAAATACCTTAAATTCTCATTTTCAGGAAATTTGTCACAACCAAAGCAGTACAATTTCTCTCCTGCCTCTTTCAGTTTCTTTGGACAATGTGGGCAAGATAAGTACCACCAATCTCCAACAAATGAGATTATTGTACCACATATCCAAAAACTTCCAATCTGTAATAATAATTAAATCAAATATTTAGTTTTTATTTTTTCTAATTTATGAGAAATATTTTTTTGCAATGTTTAAATTAAAACAATAAATATTTAAAAAAAAGTCAAATGAAATTATCACCTCTCGATTTGAATAAAGCTGCTCTATCGTTCGGAAAAAAGATTTGCCGGATGTTAAATCCTCCGAAACAGACTGATTGGATGGCAAAGTACGATAACTAATCGAACACGTGGGGGTGCTAACATTGACAATGTTGAATTAAAAAGTATTATGTCAATTAATCTAACTAAACAAATTGAAAATATATTTATATCAAATATTTACAGATAAAAAAATTATCAGTCCCAATAATTATAATGTTATACCTTCTCTTGTATTCCTTAATGGCCTCTTCTTCCACATCGACAATCAATTTCGTTACATGATACGTGTTGGACACTTTTACCTCTCCTAAATGTTGCAAATGTTTAAAAAAAGAATTTGTAGTCAGATTCAACAGAAAAACGTTCAATTATTTTAACAAATTCGAAATTACCTCGATACACCTTAGCACGACACATTTGAATAATAATTACGAATGGTTCTCGACTGTGCTCTTCGAGATATGACAATATTGTATCAACGTAGTCTTCCCATAGAGTGCATGTAACACGATTATTACTGCATTATAGAAAAAAAAAACAAATAAGGCATTATTTTTAAACTAAAATATCAATATAATTTTAAAAAATATAGTACATATAATGTTTTCTTACTCCAAATCCTCCAAAATTATATCCATAAACCGTGTGGCCCTTCCCTCAACTTGTTTTGTTTCGGCAGATTGCATCATTACCACTCTCCCAATGATGTCTGTTTATAATTAAAGACAGTTAAAGTTAAAATTATAAATATCGTTATTGAAACAATAAGAAAATGAAGTTATTAATTTATAACTTACCGAAAAGTAGACTGTCATCAACTTTCGTAACATCGAGCAATTATGTGAAGTCTTTGAAAACATACATAAACTTTGGAAAGTTTTTGTCAAACAGTTCAAACATGTGTGTTTTCCCATAAAACATAATCTTATATTTAGTCACACAAGTTTTATATTTATCCATTTGATTAGTGACTAAAAAATCTCGAATTGCATAAATATGTCCTTCGTTGAGCATCTTCTTGTATTGTTCCATATGCATTTTTCTTATGGTTGCATGAATTCTCTCGCCCTGCAAGATGTTTAAATTAACGTAAATTTTAAAATAGTCAATTTAATTTATATTCAGTTTACATAAAATAAAATAGTTGAAAAAATATTCATACCTCTGAATCATGAAACACGCATTCAATACTTTCAATTTTTGTATTGTCTTTAAGCGGTTTACCGGTTTAAGTAAACACGAACCAAACGCACTTTCAATGCCCAGGCGGTCTTGCTCTTATTCAAATTTTTGATTAAATCGAACATGGGTGCCATAGTATGAAGTAGCTTGAAAAATTGTAATTTTACTGGTTTTAAGAGCTCTCGAGATGATGATACAGTGTAAAGTGATCAATAAGCACATGTATTTATAGGGTCCAGTGATTCGAAATTTGGAAAGAAAAAAGTGTAATTTTGTTCTGCTATTTTACAAATTCAGTTGTCTTTTTTGGGTTTTTTTTTTATTTTAGTAATCGGTGTATAACGTACTCTGCAAGTTTCATAAAGTTTCTTAAAACCATTTTTCAATTATTTTTCTGATATTATTATTGAATCATGATTGTTAATATAATTTGGTAATTGATATTTGGCACATTACCATAAATAATGGGGATATTAAAGATCAGATTTAAAAAACTATATATATGTAGAATATAACAATGCGATGTCTTTTGATATATGTTTGGTAAGTTATATTTATAAGAAAGGGAGTCAGCAATTTACATAAAATCACATAAAATCCGGATGATATTAACGGTACTTTTTAAACCAATCAATGGACTAAATTTCAAATTGACTTTTTGGTAAGTTAAATTTATAAAAAAGTAATTAATTAAATAATCGAAAATCATGGATGTATTAATGAGAATTAAAAAAAATCGGAGGACAACTATTATGGTAACGGCCAAAACTAAAAACTTGCCATGATTTACAGATATCACGCGGATTCTGTTGCAATAAATTCCAGGACATAACTAAAACCAAAAAAAAAAAAGGAAAATGTTTTTAGAAAGTGACAATTGGGCGGGAAAATTTAGCCATACTATTCATAGAATAGTCTGTTATTATATATATATAGATTCCAAAATGTGATTGATGTCATATTCCAGCTATTTTAATTGTACGTTAAGTGTAAGTTAATGATGCCATCGATACTTGATATGTAGGAATGATATTTGAAATATGACATGATACATAATTTGGAATAGAAAATCTTGTATGTTAAATAATGTCGACATTCAAACTTATAATTTATGACATGGTTCATATATTTCAAGAGTAACACAAGCAACCGGGCCTCACATGATAATGAAGCAAGAACTTATAATTACGCGTCTTAGTGGCGGATGCACGATTTTACAACTTGGGAGAAATATAGTTGGGGTAAGAATTATTTTGTTTTGTTGTCAATGATGACCCATATTTAATTTTTATATAAAATGTATTTATGAATTTTTAGTTTGGCTTTTAAGATTTCTGATCAAGTAATAGTATTGCCTCATATGTTAATCAAAATAAGTGATTAAATCACCTTTTAGATCCATAGAAAATTTAACTCCATTTTCAAAAACAGAAGAATTAAAAAGTTAAATGAATAGTTTTTATATTAGATCTTTCTATTAAGACCAATATAAAATGTTTGAAAAATTCTCATAAAACCAAAAAAAAAAAGGAAATATCATTTCAAATATAGGGTTTATGACTTTATCCATGTAATAAATGAAACGACAAGTTCAACTTTACTTAACTATTTTTTCCTTTCTGAAAAATTCAGCAGTCAGACTTTATTTATTTTTTTATTATTATTAGTTCTTATTTTATTATTATTCTTTTTATAGTTTATTCGACGACAATGGGCAGCAGCCGTCGATATTAATAATCTGCGGACCTAACATCTGGGATGGTTGCTATGATTCTATTACTTATTTGACTCTATATTCCAATATTGAAGTATGACTTTTAAAATTATGTCTCTTTTTGGACTATTCTTGGTCCCATGAAGAATCTCGAATTTAGAAGAGGAAAAAATTTCAAGCAGCAATTAGGATTTAGGAGATGTCACTATACTAATAGTAGGGAAAATTAGTTTTGGGTTAATTATAAAATACCCCTGAGGTTCAGGCTAATTACAAAAAAACCCATAAATTTTTGAAAATTACAAAAAAATTGAGGTTTTATTCGTCTTTCATTTTTCCGTTTATAAGCAAGAAAATTTCAAATCCCCTGATAATTTTTGAAATATTACACTTACCATTTAGTGTGGGGGGTTCATTTTGTTAAAAAAATTACATAGGATTTTATTTAAAAAAAAAATAGTTAGAATTTATATGATTTTTAGTTAGTTTTTTTATCCGGCTCACCCATTTTCGTGTATCAAGACAACCAATATAAATCCTGGCTATGCCCTTTGGTTACCCCTTAAATTTAAATCAAACATAATGGGGTGTTTTGTAATTTTGAAATATCTCTGATTTTTTTGTAATTAGCTCAATTAAACCTCATGAATGTTTTGGTAATTATCCCTTACCTATTTTATATAATTATATGGTTTTCTAAATTTGAAGGTTTGGGGATCAAATTTCACCAAGATAGATAAATATTAAAGTAAATAATTTTATTAATATCGTAACATAATGATTTAATTATTAATTCTCTGAAATTTCATGAACTGAAAGTTATTCAATTTCTGAAATATATATGATGTGATGCCATGATCCTAATAAATTGAAACTGGGAAACTAATAAATTTAGTCATAGCACAACCAATGAGTATTTGAAGAAGCAAAAGGAATGGTTGTTGAAGACTTCAATTGAACGAATAATTTTCTTATCTGTCAAGTGGCTAGTTAGTTTGAACAGTAGTTGAGGTTTAATATGCCATTAATTATCACCATTAATTGACTAAAATTGTATTTTAAAACAAATATGAGAAATTTTAATTTTCTTAATCTCTATCGTCCTTTGGCTAGTTTAGTTGGGATCAACCTTGTGCTCTAATGGTAGAGAAGTGTTTTGACGGGACGGTTGATCCGGGTTCGATCTCATACAGTATATGTGCCCCCTCTCCTACTATCCCCCACTCGTACTCAAAAAAAAAAAATGTGGCTAATTAGTTTGTATCATGGTGGAGGTTTAATTTGTTTTAGATAATACCATTAAGCAACTAAAATTATATTTTTCTTAATAAGTTAGAGATCTTGGTTGGAGTGGAAAAGATAAATTTCAAACCGAAAAATACGGGTTCAGTTAAATTGGTCAACACCCTTATAAAGGGTGAGTGATACCACTAAAACTACAAACTTATGGTCTAATCAAGTTATATTTAAAAACAGGTATGAGAATTTTAGTTTTTTTCAATTTTCGGTTGAATCTTAATGGAATGCAAAATTATGAAATCCATGAAAAAAAAGATAAGAAAAAAATGAAAACTATTTTTCATTGATACAATTTGTATTAATACTATTTAAGAAATGGGTAGTCTATCAAAGACCGCCAACATTATTCAAGTAATATGACAATCGAATTTTATATTAGAGAACTAATTATGTATGACCATATATAATTTTTAAAGATAAATAAAATGATTATTAAAAAATAATATTATTTGCAGTCTTAATCCATATTATTGCTCTAAAGTTTGACTGTGAAGCTAATTAACAAGATATATAACATCATCATCGATCAATTGCCAATTGGCAATCAAGTGATCAAAGGTTATGTATTTAGAGAAGAATTTAGAATTATGAATTCGTATCAAAATTTGAGATACGAGTTCTACATGTACTATTCCTAATTATGTAAATATAAGAACACGTATAAATATAGAAAGATTGGTTACTTTGACAAATAGTACCAAAATTACATAACTAAAAATTATAAGACACAAATTGTCAATTTCTAAAAATTAGGATTAAAATTTGTTATTTTTGTTGGCATGCAAAATTCTCAGAGTTCCAAAACCGCAACTTCAACAATTATTAGACTAATATTACAATACTCCTATAAATATTTATTGGACCACTTTTGCAATTTTCTCTAAACAATTATTCAGATTGGGGACAATCAATTGTTGAACTCAATTTCGTTATTTAACTATTATTTAAAACCCATTCTAAGCTCTCCCAAGTAGTCGGAGGTCGAAGGGGCTATTAAATAATACTACTTTTTTTGTTTTTAATTTTGTATTTCATTGGATTATTTTAATTGTAATTTATTACTTGAGCTCATGACATGGGTTTATAAAATGATTTATGTTATACAATCAGCAACTCATAATATATTTATCTAATTAAAACATATTTTACATTCATAAATCAAATTAAGAAGAGGGGACAAAAATCTGTAATTAACATTTTTTTCTATATTCGGAAGCTTTTTCTCTTAATTAAAGTTGCCATTTTCATATTGTGGTCCCAAATTATCTATTTATTTATTGTGCAACTACCTGACTTGAATTGTATAAATTAATTGCCTAAGTTTGACTTCATTTATGTATTAAAATTTTCTTGACAAATATAATTATGTTCCCATCCCCATGTTGAATATATATATTTTTTTTTTTTTGGTTGATAAAGTCCCCATATTGATTAGTTCATTGACTTTTTTTATTTAGGTTGTATTTGGGCATGATGGCCCAGCATTCTGTACTGAAAGGCTAAAGGACTACTGTTTTGGATCCTACATGCTTAGCCAAACTGGGTTTCTTATGAGTGATTATATATTAATGGTGTCAAAAAAATAAAAACATTTTACAACAAATAGAAATCCATAGAAAAGACACTAACAAAAAATATATGTGATATTTAAATTCATTTTGAAAATTGTTTGGTTATTGACATCCTTATATTTATATTCATAATGCTATATGTTTATTTTACTATTTAAATGTTTTGTACACATTTTCTTATTATTTTGTTTTTATAATAGGTAATAATTATATATAAACTTTTTGGAGGTGGTCTCACGTGAGGCAGTCTCGTGGACTTAAACTCATGAGATGGATCCTACAAAACACAAACATATGGGTCTTTTTTATGAGTTTGGATTTGTGTTGGAATTCTAGTTATATGCAATGGCGGAGGAAGGGGGCCACTCCGGGACCCGGCCCCCATTTTTAAAAAAATAAATTTTTACACTAGAAATTTTTTTCTTAAAAAAATTAATTATAGTTTATATGATTTTCGTGTTTCGCCCCACCCCATTTTCATGTATTGGCCCACCCGTTTTATTCCTGGCTCCGCCTTGGTTACATGTAGGATCCGTCTCACTAACAATGCCCATAAGACCGTCTCATACAAATTTTTACTAAACTTTTGTTGTTAATGATCACTAAGTGATTTCCACTATTAATAATAATAACAAGGTATTGAATAATAAAACTCAATGTGCAGATTGAGATTTTTGTTCTATATTAATTGTTCCACTTTATATTCCATTGCATCATATGGATATCATGTATACAAAATGATATATATCATAATTATATATGTGTCTTTCATAGATCATATATTGTGGAACAGAAATATTTATGGAACATGAGATCCCCGAGTTGCATCTTGTTTTGGACCTTCAGTATCGGGAAGGAAAAATATTAAGCAATTAAAAGTTATCTCCCTCAATTTTGTTTTTAATTTAATGAAGAATATACAATACTCCTATATTTTTTTTTTGTTAAAGGAAAAAAAAAAGGAAAGAGAATTATTGCTCAGGTTTCCTATATCCAGAGATAAGGAAAACTCACAGAGAATAATTTGCATGGTACTTTGATTTTCTGGAAAAGGACAACGAGTCTCGAGAAATGGGCCATGCACGGTGCATTGTAATATTACCCGTTTACAGATTGGGTGGGTCGCATCATTTTTATTAGCTATCTTAATTTTGTGTAATTTCATAAAAGATACAATAGCTATATGTTACTACATATGAACAAAGCGTTCGACAAACTCATGAACAAATTCAGATAGTGTTCACCTATGTTTGTTTATTTAATTAAACGAGAATAAATGAATAAATTTCTAGGACTCATTTAATAAATGAACAAATTTAAATATCTATTTATTAATAGCTCATAAACAAGCTCGATTTGGTGTTTTTGTAAATATTTATGAACTAGCTCGTACATGTTTGTTTAATATTGTTCATGAACATACTCGTTAAGGGCTCGACTAATAGTTCGATTATTATTCAATTAATAATAGAATATTATTATTTAATTTTGAAATACTTGCTTAATCCGTTGACGAACAAATTAAAGTTAAATTTAATTGTTTGTTTTGTTTGTTTATCATTTCGTGAACAAAGTCATTGATTGTTAATTTGTGAACACGTAATGAACATGAACTCGAATACGAACACGTTCACGAACATGTTCATAAAAAATTCGAACAATAAATAATTTTATCAATTAAATCCAAATACAACAAATTTTTTAAAATGTGAACCAAGCTCAAACCAAACTCGATCGAGTTCAGGTCGTTGTTTATAGCCCTATAACTATAAAGGTGAGAATTCAGAATGATTCAAGGACATGATCAATCCAAAAGAACTAATTAAGACTAAAAGTAGCAATATTGATGTGGCACACGGTGGCATCTGTCCGCCAAGAGTTATTGTCGCTTTGATTTGAGCTTCACGTAGTGTCGGCATAGCCAACCCACAAAAATTGGATAAGTAGACACACGAAATATAGTGGGTTGGATGAAAAACTCAAAATCTATGC
Source organism: Rehmannia glutinosa (assembly GCA_016081115.2). NCBI lineage: Eukaryota > Viridiplantae > Streptophyta > Magnoliopsida > Lamiales > Orobanchaceae > Rehmannia > Rehmannia glutinosa. Next base: position 489,950 of record JABTTQ020000745.1, read on the forward strand.
CCTTGGCTTCACGATAGTTTGTCCTGAAAAAGTTCGGCCTCTTGAGGCTTGGCCTAGCTTGTAAGTCATAATTCACCGCATGAATGTATAATAATAAGTGAATGATTATGAATGTAATTTTCTTAAGCAAAAAATAATAATAAATAGATAAGTTCTATATATATATCAATAAAACTGTACTCTCTGTCAATATTTCAGTTCAATCTAATAGAAAAAAGTACATTACCGAATCCACTCTTCAAAGCAGACTATCAACTTTGAAATTAAACATTATTTTATAATTTATATTATTCCACGTTTGAAAACGAGGGCCTAAGTGAAGATTTATGCAGTGGTTTTAAAACTAAAAATTAAGATTGAATTTCATTTGGGACCTTTTTATGGTCAATATTTGCATGCAAGTACTCATTATTTCTACACCACAAGAGGAAATTAAATTAAAACTGAAAGTGCATGCATATTTTTATCTTCTTTTTTCCCCCAATAAAAGCATGCAAGTATATATTTTATGTGGAACTTTGACTCTGAATTATATTAAAATATTAATTAAAAAAGATGAAAGGTTATTTTCACTGAGTGCTATTAGTGCTTTCTAGTTATATATAATATATATATGTGTGTGTGTGATTTTCTTCCAAATAATTAACAGCAAATTAAAACTACTTAAGCAACTTGCACACCAACCACATTATAACATTTATGTCATATTAATATACACTAACTTTATATTAATTGTTGATTGATGTGGCATGATTCACACCATTTATTATAAAAACTTCAAATTATAGAAAATAGTATACATGAGGAAAATATATATCATACACATGTATGTGTATTTTAAGCTACACATATATTTTTATTTGATTACCACCACACAACTAGAAATGAATTTGTCAATTCATGCACGATTCAATATGGCCCAATTTTTTTTTTTAAGTGGATAACAATGATCTAGCTAATTAGCTCAAGGCACAAAGTTAGAATTGCATGCAATAATAATACATGCTACCATGTAATTAAAATTAATAATCTAAGCTCAAACACTAATTGGGTCAAGGAATAGTCGAAAAAACTTAATTTGATTCGAACATAAAAGATTAGGACTGTAATTCCAGACATGGCATCACAAAGAGTGTCAACCTAGCTATTTAATTAATTTGTAATTAATAATCACTGCACTAAAATTCTAATTTACTGACAAAATTTACTGACTGAAATGATTTTAAAAAATATTATTTTTCCCAAATTATAACGACAAATCACCCACGAGTTTTCAAATTAACGACGTAAAAACAAAGAGGTATTGACCAACGATTTGATTTTGTAGTTAATATATATACTTACTTACAACGATTTTACGTACACTTTACAATTATCTTAACAGTTACCTATAAATTTATTTTATACATAACTGAATATTTTTATAGTGAACATACAAAACGAATAAACTATATACCTCCATGTCGTCCCAAATTATTTATTGCTCTTCTTAATTTTTAGATACATATGGAGTGTTTGCAATCACTACAAAAATATTCTTAGTTTTTGGCTGAAAATAATCACTCTGCAGTGTTTAAAAATATTTTTAGATTTTTGCTTCTGCTTCTAGTTTGATTGTTACAAACAAATAATTATTTTTCCCACTTTTTCACCAAATACTCTCAACTTCTGATTCTATTTTCAATTATAATATAGCGAAAATTAAATTTATAGGTCTGATTAATTAATAAGTAAAAATGTCGATAATCGTTTGCAAGAAATTAAAAACTCACAATTCGATCTGCATTTTCTTTTCATTATTCAATTCTCTTATTCGCGTAACACAGCAAATTATTACAATTATCACCAAATCATTGAAAATATATATATATTTTTATTTTTTTTGCACAAATGGGACTGAACTAAAATTTCCCATTTCAAAATCCATTAATTTCTGTAAAAAAAAAAAAAACAAAATAAAAATTTCTAAGAAGAAGGATATGAAGAATACAAATGAGGTGGAATACAAGAAGACTCCTTCCAAACCCTAGAATGCAATCGCAAAATCTCTTTAGCCCTCTCTTTAGTTTTCGGATTTGTTTCAACTTGCAGAACCAAACACAGCTTTGAAACAACCCCAACTTGCAGCATTTCCTGAAGAACCCTCGAATTCCCCGAATATTTCGAAATCGACCCCAAAACTCTCACACCTTTATCGCTCGCCGCGTGAGAAACCCTAAGGATTTTCTTCGAGACGACGGCTAATCCGGCTCCATGTCTAAGCAGCTCGGCTCGGCCCTCGGCGCAGCTACAGAGATGATCCAAAACCGTTAGAATCAGCTCGCAGGACCTTCTATCGACCGCCGTTTGATCTAGGAGCAGCTCGATCAGGACCGAAACGGCGCCGGATTGGACCGCCTTGATCCGATTTCTCCCCATGGACAGAGCTCCATGAGCAGCTTCAATGCGGCTTTCGTGGCTTGCGCCGAGATCTTGTCTCGGAGAATGTGGACCGCTTGGGTGAAGATCTCGGGTCTGGATCCGATTAAATGGGCCGGGTCGGCTACATCGAACGCCGATTTGAGTAGCGATATGGCTCGGCCTCGATCTCTGCAGTTTCCGTTTTCCAAAACTTGAATCAACGGATCTAAAATATCTCCTCCGTTATTGTTATTGTTATTGTTATTGTTGTTGTTATTGTTATCCGAGAAAAACGTTTTCAGATCTGGATCTGACAAATCCATTTCAAGCAGAACACCCAGCGCCTCGTCTCTGGAAACGATGTCGTCGCTTCTCCGCACGACGGAGAGGAGAAAATCGACGGCGCCGGCGGCGGATTGCAAGTGATTCCTACCGATCTCGCTGCCGTGTGCGACGGATCTGAGGCGCTGGAGGCAAACGAGCTGCGATTTGGGGGAATTTTTGGCTTCGTTTAATAGTTTCAAGATCTGAGATCTGTCGACTGGGGGTTTCGGAGTCGGGATCCTCTCGAACGCGTTGAGCGTGCACCAGGCCTGGATTAATCGCCGGAGAGTGTGGTTCGGGGTCAGATCCGTGGTGAAAAGCGGTTGTTTGGTGACAGGGCATGTGGTGTTCCTGCAAACAAACAGCCATTTCTCGATGTTTTCGCGGTCGTAGGATATCCCCGTTGAGATCGTGACGGGGTCCTTCATCAGCTGCATGGAGATTGGGCACAGGAAATAACAAGGTATGTCGATTTGATATGCTTCTTCCATTTTTTTGAAATCTCAAAAACTATATTTGAATTAACCAGATGACTTTGGGTGGTTTAGAATGTGAAACGTAGTATGAAGATTTCTGGTTTGGTTGTTGATGATGAACTTTTATGAAGAAATAGGAGATAAGGCTTTATATATATGTGCATGGATCACAGTAATGTAATGCAAGTTGCAGAGCAAAGTTAAGAAAGTCAATATACACGGAAATTCAAAGGAGAGAGAAAGGGAGATGATAAAAATGGACTTTTTCCAAAGTTCGAAAAATAAGACTTTTTTTAGTAAATTATTTAAGTAGATGAAGAATTAATGCATGTGGGATAATGTATGGGGAGACCAGGGACAACGTCGGTGTTGGAATTTGCATGGCGGGGGCCTAAATGAGGCCCCTTTTGACTTTCTAGTTAATAATTTTATACTATTATATTGTACCAATAAGTAATGTGGTAAATAAATTTTCAAGTACTATACAGTGTATTTAAAGTCAGCTGGGTTTTGTTTTAACTTTTACGGGTCGACGGCGGGCGGGGCGGCACATGGCTGAGCGCCGACAGGCGGTCAGGGGTCCGCGGCGGAGTTTCCGGGCTAGCTTCGTCTCGGTTGTGCCAGTCGGCACTTATTCCAACATCGTAAATAAGTTGGATAATAAATATTTCCTTCGTCCCAAATTAGCAGTCCACTATTCCTTTTTGATATGTCCTAGATATATAGTTCGATTCCTATATTTAATAGTATTTTTTTATGTTCTTTCACTACTATACCCGTATTTAATATGTCTTTTATAATTTATACTATTCATTAAATAAGGATAAACCAAGTAAATATTAACATATTTGTAGTTTCCAATATTTTTCTTAATCTATGTGAAAGTCGAACTGGACTATATATCTAGGACGGAGGGAGTAATTAGTTTATTATTTTGTGACAAATATAGTTATCTCAAAAGTATCACAAATTATGTGATAAATGTAAATTGATTTATTTTTTATAAATGTAAATTTGTTTTGTTTAGTTTATTATGTATAAAGAATTACTATAGTGTAATTATTTTATGTTACAATTGGGTTGTGTTCTGCGGTGAGTTGTCAAATGTGTTGGATCAGATTGGGCTAGTGTTAGTTCATTGGGCCAAAGAGAAAATCGGGTTAGGCGAATCGGTTCAAAATTCCATCGATTGCCATTTTGAACGCGTTCAAGCCCGGTCCAACCCATGCAAATATAAATGAAAATTAAGTTAGGCGGTCGGGCTCAGTGCGATCCGCCTTCCAGATTGACGATCGACCGCAAACCAACACGAGTCTTTCCGGTCGCTTTATCCTCACTCACACGCACTCGAGAGCCGGAGTTTTTACATGATGAGCACCGAGAAAAGAAGATGCATCTTGTTGATATGAGTAATACCTATCAAATCTTTTAAGCTCTCTCAATGTATAGTTAGAGTGTCAATTCCGGCCCGGCCCAACCAAATTTTTGATTTCTAATGGATGGGCTTTATTTTTCTAGACCAAAAAAGTCGGGCCTCAAATGCCTGGCCCGACTGGCCAGCCCTTAAGCCCGACTTTTCAGTGTAATTTTTATTTTTAGACGGGTTGGATTCCCCATTTCCGTAGTCCGGCAATTGTTTCGCTTGGCCCAATTTTTCGAAAAGCCCAGTGGACTCGGGCTGGCCCGGCCCAGTCTTTTGACAGCTTTATGTATAGTCCCATACCTACACAGTCTCGAATCTCTCTTCTTCGGGTGTGGGATCGGTTCATTCATGTCTCCTCCGCCTAGAAGTCGCCGGGAGCCACACCTTGTTCGTGCCTTCTGCACCGGCGATTACTCCCCGCTTCCTCTTCGGCCCGGGCGTTACAGGCTACCCAAAATTTCGTGAAAATTGGTCATTACATCAATATATATATATATATATATATATATAGGAATAGGATCAAATAAGACCACATAATTAAAATGAGACAATGTGCACTAATTTTGGCCACCCATCTCAAATTTTAAGTGGTTGGGATCTTTCCAATTTTATATTAATTTTCGTTTTATTTTTATGCTAAAAAGGGCACAAAGGTAATTGCACAATTTTATTTTAATTTTGTAAGCTGAAAAATCCCTTTCATCTCCCCAAAATCGCACGACTCGCTCATCCATTCCTTTGCTTTCAAGTAATTCCTTTTCTCTCTAATGGGTTGCCGTGGAGTGAAGTGAGTTTCCATCGAAAAAATATGCGCCGACGTGCATTGCGATCACACACACACACTCTCTTCTATGGAGAAGGTGATGAGAGATTGAGGCGAGCGTTTTTGTGAGTTTTGTTTTGCTTTTTGTTTTTTTTTCAGGCTTTGTTTGTTTCCACCATGGAAATTGAGCCAAAACCATGGAGGTTTCTTTTGAGATTTTTATTTCATTTTCATCTATAATAACATGATAATAATCTTAACCGAAAAGGAAAAAAATAAAATAGCATGATAATTACCACCATTTCCTTCTCTTAGACCGCAACAAGCTCACCGGAAATATCCCGAATCATTTTTGAGTTTAACAAAGATTGGTGAAGAAGGCGATCTTCGACGGCGAGAAAACGATGGCCTACTAGGAGGCAAAGTGAAGATTATTGTACACTTAGATGTTTTTCGATGTATACTTAGATGTATTTTTCTTTGTACAAATAGTTAATTTTTGATGTATATATTTATGTTGTTGTATACTTATGTTTTTTTGTTGTATATTTATATATGATTTGTTGTATACTTATATGTGTTTTGTTGTATACTTATATTTTTGTTTGACAATTGTAATATGCAGTAAAATTATGTTAAACATACAACAAAATAGTGTTAAGTATACATCAAATATATATGCTAAATATACAACACAATAATGAGCGTGATTTTCTCTCTCTATAATTGATTTACTTAATCCACGGTCCCCACATATTTTTGTTTAACCATTTTAATATGCAGTAAAATAATGTTAAACATACAACAAAATAGTGTTAAGTGTACATCAAATATATGCTAAATATACAACACAATAATGAGCGTGATTTTTCTCTCTATAATTGATTTACTTAATCTACGGTCCTCACATGTTAATGAGCATAATTCTCTCTCTATATATAATTGATTCATTGATTCACGGTCCCCACATATTTTTGTTTGACCATTTTAATAAGCAGTAAAATTATGCTAAACATACAGTAAACTAATATTAAGTATACGACAAATATATGATAAGTGTACAACATCTTTGCGTGGCAGAAGCACATGCGCGATTTTCTCTCCCGGTAGCGATTTTCGGGATTTTTCTCTCCCCACGTGATTTTTCTCTCCTAATAATCGATTTCATATTTGGATGGTCCCCACTTGGTTAATTTGACAATTATACCCTTATTTTGCATTAATTAAATATTTAATGTAATTTTATCCTCTATTTATCTTAGCCATTGGTGTAGATAATGGAGGGTTGAGATGAGTTCACACACTGCCTCACTATAATATGTGATCTCATTTTAACCTCCTATATATATATATATATATATATATATATATATATATATATATATATTGGTCATGGATACTCAATTTATAGTCAAACAAGTTTAGAGGAATCTGTATAAAATTAAATTGATTATTCTCTAAAAGTTAAGTGAATTAAGAATCACAAGTAAAGTTTAATATATAGGGAAAAAATTATATAAATATTATATATATATATAGGGAAAAAACTAAGTCAGCTGAGAATTGTTTGAATTTCTTTGAGTGGCAAATCCGTGTCTGATATAAAAGAATTAAAGTATGATGATAGTAACATAACTTAAGAAAATATAAGTCAACTTAAACTTATTTATATACTTCTGTGCAATTTTATTAATTTCTTTTATTAAAAGTCATGTTCAACTCATCGTGTTTTAAAATATATAATTAAAAAAATTGTGACTATATTCGAATTGTCTTGTTTGACCTATTGTAAACATTTATGGGCAATTGACACAAATATCCACTTTTTTTAAGTTAATGTTAGTATTTTACGCTTTCCGGTACTATTTTACCTAAATTTACGTTTCCGTCTCTTTTTTTACCCAACAATACGCTCCAGCAAAAATTTTCGGATTTTTTTACGATTTGTTTCAACGTTGTTTCTAACATGTTTCTTTTAATAAAAATAGTCAAAAATTGTATTTAAACATCGAAAACTTCATTGAAATAACAAAACAACATCGGGACAACATTAAAAAGGGTATGAAATGTATAACGGTAAGTCTAGGCATATTCGTCGGAGACACAATACCATTAGACAGTTGATCTCAAATGATGTGATGTCAATTGACTACGTAAAGTCAAAAGACAATGTGATGATCCTTTTTGTGAAAGGATCAATCGAGATCAATTGAGTAAATTGCTAGAGGAATGGGCTTAAAGTCCACAAAGTAAAAATAACCATCATAGTGGTAACCCAACAATGATGACTAGAGATCCCAAGAACTTGGTTCAATGGGAAAACTAAGTTATGAAGGTTATGTTGTAACACTCGAAAACAATGTTTCAACCCATCCCTGAAAGTAATGCCAAGTGTTGAACACCGCAAGTTGTGGTGAGGTTAAGTCATTTGACTTTTAATGATTCCTACACCTCGTTGAGGTTGAGTATGGCAGATACTCGGATAAGAGATCACCTATATAAGTGAGAAGTGAGGGCCGCTTCAAAGTAACACTTATGAATCCAAAGTGGTGTCCATGGCCAGAAACGGACACAAAACGTGAGAACATGAGGTGTTGAGACCTTACTGTGTTAATGCTTTATTGTCTCGGTATACACCGTGGAGGAATAGACCAATAGTTCAAGGCATTGCGTCCACTAGGCCGCCGAGTGTACTGCACGATAGTATTAACTACGGAAGGTTCAAAGCCACAAGCTACCTTTCCGGATGCAGTATTATCTCTTGAGGACTAGTTGCGTGTCTGCATTCATGCATGCATTAATTTCCACTCATGTGAGGGATTGTTAGAAATTTGGTTTTGATAAAGAAGGCGTCGACCCGACTTTGACCAAATTTTTGGTGGCTAAGAATTTAGTGGAGGAATTAAATTGTGAATTGTTAATCTACTTTTCGAGTAGATGTTCGTAGTATTTTATATTTCTCAAAATCGAATTTGGTGATGAGTGAGAAATTAATACACGAAGTTGGCCACGTGAATGGGCATAGTTTATCCTAGTATAAAAATTAGATGGTGTTATTAGTTGGATACGCGATAACACAAGTGTATGATCACAAATGGGCCTTGGATCGGACCGACCCTTTGGGCTCATGTTGTTAGAGAATTTTCTAACCGCAAGTCTACGGTGTCAAGTTTTAATATAGAGAAGTAAGGTTGTCGAATCCACAGGAATAATTATCAAATTATCGCTAAGTACTATATTATAGTAGTCTAACTTTATTTAGAAATTCAATAATTGATGGAGTTGATTATACTAAAAATATTACAAGTAAATTAAGACTATGAAAATATCAATGAATTTATCCAAATGATTAAATGAATTCTAGAGGTATGATGAATCTAGTTATCCTTTATGTTGTCAATATGATTTATCAATCATCAATTATCAATTTATAAGTCAAGATTTCTACAATAATCATTCCCTTTCTCAAGTGCCAATGATTTTAGATTCAATTGGGAAATCAATATCTCTATAAAAATCACTAATCAAAATCTCAATAAAAGCTATGAATCTTGATAAATGACTTCAAAGGATTCACAAATCTCTCAATTCTATGAAATCCACAGGTTATGCTATTCCAAGGTCATGTATTCAATTACCTCTCTCAAGTGTCAAATCAAATACACCAAACAATCTAAATTATTGATCAAGTAATTTAGAAGCAATAGATCCAAATAGCACAAATAAATTGATAGATCTAGATTGACAAACCACAATCTCAAAACATAAGTTCAAACATAGATTACATCAATCCTCTAGAATTATAGTGTTTAGCTCATGATTGAAGAAAATGAATCCAAGAAAATACAACAATACATCTTACAAGATATGAAGAAAGCAACAAAATAAGAACAAGAGTTGAGGGATCTTCTCTATTTCTAGATGATAGAAGCCTCCAATCTTCTTCTACAAATTCTTCTCAAAGTGCTCAAATCTTCCTTCCTTGTCTTGTAAATTGCTTTTTTATTGTCTTCCAAGGGTTCCAAGATGCCCTAATTTCAAGCCCCAAGGATGGTATTTATAGTACACAAAAGTCCAAGAAGGGGGTAGGTGAACATAGGATTTTCCGCCCCAACAATGCTGGGGCGCAAAGCAATTACGTGCATATTTATCGCGACGGGCGCTGCGGTGCCCGCCAACTTAATCGCCAAATATCGCACGGCGCAGCGGCGCGCCATCAACATACGCAAACACAATCCGCCCGGGCGCTGCAGCGCCGGGCGTTGGGCGCTGCAGCGCCCACAAGCCTCCGTCCGTCCAGCATTCTCTGTCGCGGGCGCTGCGGCGCCCGCCCGTCCTTGGCCAAAATGCGATTTTTCCTTCTTTATACGCGATTTCTTCTTTCTTCAAGCCGTTTTCACTGTTTTTTTCTTCATCTCGGCTACCAAATCCGTATTGACTCTACATCGACTCTAATTGAAATAAATAAGACTCTAACGACTCTAAAAACACCCAAAATAAAACCAAATTCTACTCTAAAATATCAAATAAGTTGGTGAAAATACCAACTTAACAAATACCCCAAACTTAAGCTATTGTTTGTCCTCAAACAATTATAACTCTAAAATGGAAGACAAACAATACAACAACACAAACAACTACAAAACTTCATACACCAATAAAATTTGTCTAAAACTCATTTCACTATCAATCAAGCATGCATTTTAACATTGTGATCAAAAGTGTTGAATATTCATGAAAATTCCATTTACATTATTCAAATTGATTTACGCAATCAAACGTTATCAAGATGATCCACTTCTAAGTATCAAAAGATAATGACTACCGGATTCCATAGGCTTGTTATTCACACTAATCTCTACTAATGTAGGCTAATATAACACATGGATCAATAGGACTTCCAAAGCTTGTAATGTGGCTTAGGGTCGGGTAGGAAAATTTAGGATTAAGTGGCTCAATTCACCCAAACACACAATTACCTCTTCAAATCACCAATTGCCAAACAAAATGGCTACCTTCACTTTTGTTGAATTTTCAATTATTCTCCTTTACGAGCCTCTATTTTCAACATTTTTTTCTCGAGACCCCCAAACTTGGTCTTTTGCATATTTTAACACATGGGGTTTCATTATTTCTTTTTCTCGGCAACTTCATGCGAATGAACATCTACCTTACTTATTACATCCTCCTAAACCTTCAATCATTTTGTGTGTATGAGTGATGGGTAATTAGGATTTTCACATGTAAGCTCAAGGTAAAAACAATCGATTGCCAAAGAACAGGTTTAATAGGCTAAAAAAGGGACACTAGTGAAATTATATCGCACAAAGGTAGTCATTTTGGCTCTAGCTTTTACTCAAAGATGGCCTAAATCATTTTCTTATGTTATTTCACCAAGGATTTCGCCTCAATTAGTGATCAAACAAGTTCTAGAATCCGGTGGGATCATACAAGCAACACTCGACTTCATTAATCATTTTCAAATAAGTTAATGAATTATGCATGAATATGAAATCAATGAAGCAAAATATAGATCACCACTTAAAAGCATGCTTTCGTGATAGTTCAACTCGCAATCAACAAATCTACTTAGTCATGTAGTCCTATAGTTCAACAAACTACCCGACTCGACTCAACTCGATTTTTTTTTTTGACACGACTCGACACGACTCAAAAGACACAAATACTGATTACACCCCAAACTTAAATTGAACATTGTCCTCAATGGGGAGTGAGAAAACTTTTTCGATAGCGGGAGCGCCTAGGACTCTCATCGTAGTCGTGTGGTGAAAAATGAGCAATAGGACATGGTGGTGGTGGTATTGGGAACCGGAATTGCGGGTGTGTCGGCTATATATCCGGCAAGTACTCGGTTGTGCTCATTCTCATATTCTTCTCGTCGCTCTGTGGCGTTGCTCGCCTACAAAAGCCCTTCTCATTCTCGTACTTCGCGAACTAGTGCGTCGAAGAGTTGTTATGTGAGCGTCTAGAATGAGAACGTCTTGCCGCCGAACCGGATGGAACGCGTCAATATTCGTGGTTGGGCATGAGTATCGGGCTCAATAGCGGTAGAGAGCAAATTCGGGATGAAGAATATATCCCGCACTTTCTGCCGGATTAGGCACCCGCCCGCCCACTCGTCATAAGAAGCAATAGTAGCCGAATCTATGGGTCCCTTAGGATTTTCCAATGGCTCGGAACTATCCCATGTAACACCGTCCTCTTTACATAACCCACAAATTAAACTCGGTAAGATTAGTCCCCGTTTTGGGTTGTAGCATTTTGTTATGAAGGGATGTTGCAATAATTACCGGGTCGAATTGTATGTCAAGAATTAACTATGGCATATAGAAGATGAGCTCGTTCTTAGTTACATCACTAACATGCTTGGTTGGTATTAAGTTGTTGCATATGAAGTGGTACCAAGCTCGCCCATATCGACTAAGACTCGTGTGCGGAAAAGCGATAGCACCTCCCACAACTTTTATATGACGTACCACGTTCCAGCCGGCATAAGGTATTACAAATCTCCTCCATACTCGGTGGTTGCGAGATAAATTCAATGTACGGTGAGTGATCCACCTCCGGAGTCCATAATATTCTCTTATCGCATCTTGAATGAGTGTATACCTTGTTTACTCCACGCACGAAAACCTCGAGTTATAGCCATTTTTGGTCTTTGCATTTGCATAAAACTCTCGACTATATTCGGTGCGAATGGTCTAGGTTGTGCACAAAGTCTTTCCCATTGCTTCGATGTATCATTTGTGCAAGTTCACCATCATTTGGCCCCGGTTGTAACCCCGTTCGCGGTTATGCTCTTTGTGCTTAATTTCTCATAAAAAAGATTTTGTGCCTCTAAGCTTACGAAACGACTAGTATCATATTCCTGGAGGTACTCGCCACCTTTTTGCCCTTGCTTGCATTCTTTGTTCTTGGCATTGTGATTGATTTGAAAATCACACGAAAAACGTCACAAGCAACATAGCACATAAGACGCACAATATGAGTTAGGGATTAAGAATTTTGCAACAACTCAAGAATTATGCATTTTTGTCATCAATTCATGATCAAATAACCTTTAATACACAATGATGACAAGAATCAAATGCCTAGATGTAATATTTTTCATTGAGGCATTTTAACAAACACCTTGTAGGCATATATGCAAAGAAGAGATGAACACCAATTTTGAAATTCAATTCACGCCCATTTTTCAACACCAACCAGTTCAAGCACAATATAATCATATATCATCACAATTTATCAAGAAATTGAAATTATAATGATATTGAAAATTCCCACATTTTTAACCTAAGCTTGAAAATTTGAAGAAAATTGGTGTACAATTGAAGCTCACTTACCCAATTGATGTAGAAGATGAATTTGATGATTAAGTTGCTCAATTGCCCACTTGAATGGTGTATAAGTGAATGCTAGGTGGGATTTTGTAGAAGGAAGAAATAGGCGTGTGTGAGAGTGTTTTGTTTGTAAAGAGAAATGGGGATGTGGTTGAGTCCTTTAATATTTCCCAAGAATCACTCGGCTGCACACAGGGCTGTGGCGCTGCATGCGCCGCCCGTATTTTCCCTTTTTTTTGTTTCAATTTAATCAAGAATTCAAAATCACACACAAATTAATTTACACAAAAATCACACCAAAATTCAAATAAATACACACCAAATTAAAAGAAAATAAAATCACACAAAATTCGATCACACGAAAATCACTTGGGTTTCCCAAGAAGCGCTAAATTTATAGTCGTTAAGGACTCAACTATTCGTGCTCGGAAATTTCATCACCAAGCGGAAGATTTAAAACCTTCCTTACTTCATTCCCGAAATAATGTTTCAATCGTTGTCCATTCACTTGGAACGAATTCCCATCGTTCCTCTTAACTCGACGGCACCATACGGAAACACACGTTCAACCACAAATGGTCAGGACCATCGTGATTTGAGTTTACCGGAAAGAGTTTCAATCGAGAGTTGAACAATAACACTTGTTGGCGGGTAAGAATTCACGCCGCAAAATCATTTGATCATGCCATTTTTCGTTTTTTCCTTATACATTTTGGCATTTTCATATGATTTTGACGAAATTCTTCCATTTTATTTAATTGAAGTAATCGGTTTTCACGGCCTCTTTCAAGTTAAAATTCAATTTCTTAATTGCCCAATAAGCTCGATGCTCAAGTTCAACCGCAAATGACACGCTTTTACCAAACACCAATCGATACGGTGACATACCAATGGGTGTTTTATAAGTCGTGCGATAAGCCCACAAAGCATCATCGAGCTTTTGTGCCCAATCCTTTCGATTAAAACTTACCGTTTTTTCAAGAATTTGTTTCACTTCACGATTGGAAATTTCGGCTTGACCATTAGATTGAGGATGGTAACCAAGCGCAATCTTATGACGCACACCAAATTTAGCAAGAAGGTTGTTAAATAATTTATTACAAAAATGCGTACCTTCATCACTTACAATAGCTCGAGGAGTACCGAACCGAGTAAAAATATGCTTGTGCAAGAATTTGAGTACTACCTTAGCATCATTCGTTGGTGTAGCAATCGCCTCAACCCACTTGGAGACATAATCAACCGCAAGCAAAATGTACAAATTTCCATAGACGCGGAAATGGTCCCATAAAGTCAATACCCCATACATCAAACAATTCCACTCCATTATGTTTGTCAACGGAAGCTCATGACGCGTCGTGAAATATTACCAACCCTTTGGCATCGATCACAAGTTTTCACAAAGGCATAACAATCCTTGAATAACGTTGGCCAATAAAAACCAGATTGTAGTTTGCAAATGCTCGGTTCGGGTTGGCCCGAAATGTCCCCATAAGATGATGAATGACAATGTTGAAGAATCTCTCCAATTTCTTCCTTAGGAACACAACGGCGAATGATAGAATCCGGCATCTCTTGAACAAGAACGGATCATCCCACAAATAAGACTTGACATCATGTAAGAATTTTTCTTTTGGTGTGAAGTCAAGTCCGTGGCAAAACTCCTCCGCGAGGTAATTAACAAAATCTGCGTACCAAGGTAATGATGTCTCGACGCATAATTTGTTCATCGAGGAAATGATTCTTTTATTGGACTCTCAATCACCTCGTAAGGTTGCTCAAGGCGGGATAGATGATCGGCAACCCCATTCTCGCTTCTTTTTTATCTCGAATCTCAATATCAAATTCTTGCAAGAGCAAAATCCATCGAATTAATCGAGGTTTTGCATCCTTTTTGGAGAAAAGATATCGGATTGCCGCATGATCCGTAAACAATCACCTTTGTACCCACCAAGTATGCTCGAATTTATCAAATGCAAAAACTACTCGCCAACATCTTTTTTTTGTGGTGGTGTAGTTTTGTTGGCGTTGTCCATGGTCTACTTGCGTAGTAAATAGCTTTAAAAATTTGTCTCTCCTTTGACCGAGAACGGCACCCACTCGCATAATCACTTGCATCGCACATGAGCTCAAATGGTTGAGTCCAATCCGCACTATCATAATCGGAGTGAAATGAGTGCACTTTTTATCTGTTCAAATGCTGCAAACACAACTCATCAAAGCAAAAGATAGCATCTTTTTCAAGGAGATTACAAAGTGGTTTAACAATTTTTGAAAAATCTTTTATGAATCTCCTATAAAATCCTCGCATGCCCTAAAAAAAGCTTCTTATGCCTTTCACATTTGAAGGTGGGGGTAGCTTTTCAATAGCCACAACCTTTGCCCCTGTCAACTTCTAAACTTGTACAAGAAATACGATGTCCAAGTACAATCCCTTCTTTGACCATAAAGTGACATTTTTCCCAATTAAGTACAAGATTAGTTTCCTCACAACGTTGCAAAACCATAGATAAGTTATGCAAACAATGGTCAAAAGAAGTACCAAAAACAAAAAAATTGTCCATAAAAATTTCCATGATTTCTCAACCATACCATGAAAGATTGCCATCATACACCCACGAAAAGAAGCGGTGCATTACATAATCCAAATGGCATCTGCGAAATGCAAAAGTACCATATGGACATGTAAAAGTAGTCTTTTCTTGATCTTCGGGGCAATGGCGATTTGATTGTATCCCCGAATAGCCATCAAGAAAACAATAATATTTGTAACTGCCAACCTCGTCCAACATTTGATCAATAAATGGGAGGGGAAAATGATCCTTACGAGTAGCTTTATTCAATTTTCTATAGTCAATACATACTCGCCATCTGTGTGATTCGTGTAGAAATTAATTCATTGTTATCATTTTTCACAACTGTCATACTCTCCTTTTTAGGGACAACACATCACACGGACTCACCCATGAACTATCGAGAAATGGCATAAATTATACTGTCTTTAGCCACTTTAAAACCTCATTTCTCACGACTTCTTTCATTGCGGGATTAAGTCGTCTTTGGTGTTCAATAGATGGTTTATAAGATTCTTCCATTAAAATTTTGTGCATTACAATGGAAGGACTTATACCTTTCAAATCGAGAAATATACCAACCTAAGGCCGACTTATGTTCACGAAGACACGCAACAACTTATCCAATTTGGATGAAGATAATGAAGCGAGAAACAATTACCAGGGTAAGTTTTATCTTTTCCAAAAAAAATGCATATTGAAGATGTTAGGAAGTTCCTTTAGTTCTAAAGTACCTTCGGAATATTTTCAATATCGCATTTTCTAATGCTTCCTTTTGTTTTTCTTTTACAATTTCTTTAGCCTCAAGGAAAGAATAAACTCAAGCAAATCAATATCATCACTATCTTCCTCATCACATTTCATTATTGAATTAATCAAACAATGTTCTAACGGATCTTTTAAATCTTGTTTTATAACTTCCGTTTGATCACATTGTTCGATTTTATCGATAAAATGACATGTGTGAGGTTCTCTTGAAATTTCATTGCTTTATAAATGTTAAATAGTACCTCATCATCATTTACCCGTAATGTTAACTCTCTTCGTTGCACGTCAATTAAAGCTCGTCCCGTTGCTGAAAAGGTCTCCCAAGAATCAATGGCATTTCATGATCTTCCTCCATATCCAACACCACAAAGTCCGCCGGAAATATGAATTTATCCACTTTGATCAACACATCTTCAATCACTCCTCTTGGGTAGGTGAGTGATCTATCGCTAATTGCAATGTGATGGTGGATGGCGTTATTTCTCCAAGGCCAAGTTTCGAAAAAGCAGATAACGGCATAAGATTAATCTAGCACCTAAATCACAAAGAGCTTTATTAAAATAAGAATCACCAATAGTGCAAGGGATAGTGAAACTCCCGGATCTCTTAATTTTGTGGTAGCTTTCTTTGTAAAATGGCGCTACACTCTTCCGTGAGATTGACCGTCTCATATGCTTCCAACCTTCTCTTTCTCGACATCACATCCTTCATGAATTTTGCATAGTTTGGCATTTGCTCGAGTGCATCAGCAAAAGGGATGTTGATGTGAATTTTCTTGAATATTTCCAAAAACTTGGAAAATTGAGCATCCAACTTTTCTTCTCAAATCTCTATGGAAAAGGAAGAGCATTTGGTAACACATTATCGAATTGGAAATTGGTTTTACCTCAATTTTTGCCTTTTTCGATTGCTTATCAATGCCCTCTTCATTTTGGAGTGTTTGAGCTTGCTTCCAGTTCTTTGGTAGCATGAGCAGCATCTTTGGTTCATCATATTCCGTCCCACTTCTCAACTTAATGGCCTTGCAATGTTCCCCGGTTCACCTCGGTGTTACTTGGAAACGTATCAACTTTTTGTTGTGAATTAATAGCCGTGGCCAATTGACCCACATGTGTCCCCAAAGATTTGAGATAACTTTCAATTGTTGTAACCCTTGAACTCAAATTTTCTATGTTAGAATCGGCCTTGTTCATCCTTGCTCTTGATTCTACAAGGAATGAACTAAGTAATTCCTCCAAAGATGGCTTTTGTTCTCCCACATGTGTGCTCGTACTTGCTTGATTTCGATATCTCGGAGGTGGTTGCAACACATTTCACGTATTGCTATACGAGAAGTTTTCATGATTGCGAAGTCCCGGGATGATAATGTGTTGGCAATTGATTCCTATTGTTGAAACCCGATTATTTACATAATTTGCTTGTTCCAGACGGATTCACAATTTCTTGACTTATCTCCATGATCGCCTCCGATTGTTGTTTCCCACCCGGAATTAGTGTAGCAATTTGCTTTGACAAGGCGGAAATTTGAGAGGCCAATGCGGACATAGTATCAAGTTCAAGAACACCGCGACTTTTCTTGGCGTAGATCTTTTGACGGCCATTGATAACTATTGGCAGCCATTTCTTCGAGTAAAAGCATGGCTTCACTTGGAGTTTTAGCCATCAATGTACCTCTCACGCAAAGATCTATAATAGTTCTTGAATGCCCATTCATACCATTATAGAAATATTGAACCTTTTGCCAATCTGCGTGCCGTGTTGTGGACACCTCCTCAATAATTCTTTGAATCGCTCCCAAGCTTCGTAGAGTGGCTCAAAGTCGAGTTGATGAAATTGAGCAATCTCACTTTTCGGTTGAAGTGTCTTACTAGGTGGAAAGAATTTTGCCATGAATTTTTCGGTGAGATCATTCCAACTAGTGATACTTCCGGTGGAAAGGTTTGAAGCCATCACTGTCTAGCTTTATCACGAAGTGAAAACGGAAATAACCTCAACCGAATAGCTTCATCGGGAACCCCATTCATTTTGATAGTGTCACATATCTCAAGAAAAATAGCCAAATGAGCATTCGGTCGTCTCACGGCACTACCCCCAAACCGATTTTGTTGCACCATGTTTATTAAGGCGGCTTATTCAAAATTGTTCGCATTGATAGGTTGGCGAACAATGCCCGAATAGTTTTGATATGTGGTTGGTCGAAAATAGTCTCGAATGGCCCTTTCGGTGTGGTGCAACAATAGGTATGCGGTCTTCATCATCACCGATTCCGCCATTTTTGTGAATTCGATTCTTCGTGCGGCTCTAATCTTTCAAGCGTTCTTTCAATTTCTCTCGGATCAAATAAGATTAAATTAGCACTTTTATTTTTCGCATCAACAAGAAAACTCAAAAATGACAATGACCTATTGTAACAAAAGAAACCAATCTAAATTAAAGTAAAACTACTAAGTAATAATATTAGCGCAAATAAGATGAATTATTCAATGGCAAGAACGGC
Source organism: Rehmannia glutinosa (assembly GCA_016081115.2). NCBI lineage: Eukaryota > Viridiplantae > Streptophyta > Magnoliopsida > Lamiales > Orobanchaceae > Rehmannia > Rehmannia glutinosa. The sequence continues at coordinate 508,535 of JABTTQ020000745.1, forward strand.
GCCAAAAACTTGTTAGAGAATTTTCTAACCGCAAGTCTACGGTGTCAAGTTTTATATAGAGAAGTAAGGTTGTCGAATCCACAGGAATAATTATCAAATTATCGCTAAGTATTATATTATAGTAGTCTAACTTTATTTAGAAATTCAATAATTGATGGAGTTGATTATACTAAAAATATTACAAGTAAATTAAGACTATGAAAATATCAATGAATTTATCCAAATGATTAAATGAATTCTAGAGGTATGATGAATCTAGTTATCCTTTATGTTGTCAATATGGTTTATCAATCATCAATTATCAATTTATAAGTCAAGATTTCTACAATAATCATTCTCTTTCTCAAGTGCCAATGATTTTAGATTAAATTGGGAAATCAATATCTCTATAAAAATTACCAATCAAAATCTCAATAAAAGCTATGAATCTTGATAAATGACTTCAAAGGATTCACAAATCTCTCAATTCTATGAAATCCACAGGTTATGCTATTCCAAGGTCATGTATTCAATTACCTCTCAAGTGTCAAATCAAATACACCAAACAATCTAAATTATTGATCAAGTAATTTAGAAGCAATAGATCCAAATAGCACAAATAAATTGATAGATCTAGATTGACAAACCACAATCTCAAAACATAAGTTCAAACATAGATTACATCAATCCTCTAGAATTATAGTGTTTAGCTCATGATTGAAGAAAATGAATCCAAGAAAATACAACAATACATCTTACAAGATATGAAGAAAGCAACAAAATAAGAACAAGAGTTGAGGGATCTTCTCTATTTCTAGATGATAGAAGCCTCCAATCTTCTTCTCCAAATTCTTCTCAAAGTGCTCAAATCCTTCTTCCTTGTCTTGTAGCTGTTTTTATTGTCTTCCAAGGGTTCCAAGATGCCCTAATTTCAAGCCCCAAGGATGGTATTTATAGTACACAAAAGTCCAAGAAGGGGGTAGGTGAACATAGATTTTTCGCCCAGGCGGCCAAAGAATTACGTGTATGTTTATCGCACTTGCAGCTGGCGCGCCCGCCAACTTAATCGCCAAATATCGTGACGGGCGTTATGGCGCCGCACAGGCGCGGGCGCCATCAACATACGCTGATCACAAAACCGCCTGCTGGCCGGGCGTGGGCGCGCAGCCGCCCACAAGCTCCGTCCGTCCAGTATTCTCGTCGGCGCCTGGGCGCCCGCCCGTCCCTGGCCAAAATGCGATTTTTCCTTCTTTATACGCGATTTCTTCTTTCTTCAAGCCGTTTTTTCACCGTTTTTTCATCTCTCGGCTACCAAACCGTATTGACTCTACATCGACTCTAATTGAAATAAATAAGACTCTAACGACTCTAAAAACACCCAAAATAAAACCAAATTCTACTCTAAAATATCAAATAAGTTGGTGAAAATACCAACTTAACACAGTTCGTGTTCGATTAGTTTTGTAACTTGAAAATGGGCTTGGCCCAAATTCAAGTAATTGTTGGGTCCGATGAATTTGACATTGGAGGTGTCCAAGTTCATGTGTGGGTGAATCTAGACATTGGAGGTGTCTAGGTTCATGTGGCTTTTGGAGTTTGTAACTCCTCAAGTAGTGGTCATATAAGAGGTTTGTAACTCATGGGAGTTACATGTGGTTGAATGCCCACTCTCTTATCTTTAATTCCCTACAAGTGTTGGAAATGATGGTCTATATAAGTCTTAGGCATTTTGCTGCTTAGAGAGAGTTAGGAAGGAAGATATGAAGTCAAGTAAACATAGAAAATCGCATATCTCGCATATTCTTCAAGTGTCGGTAAAAGTGTTGTATCTTTTCGAAGAACATTTTCAAGAACACTTCCTTCTCGCACTCGTGTCCAAAGAAACTGATTTCGCATTTCCTTCGAGTTAGAAAGGTGTCTTTGTGTCGTGGGTGCTGCACGCACAAAAAGGAGGTAAAGCCGTTTTATATTTGGGGACATTACGCCAAACCGTGAGCACTAGCCTGGGACGTATGTCTTGCGGATAGAGCTCTACTCGACTCGGCTTTTTATTTTTCAAGTTCGCTTCGATTCATACATACTGAGATGGAGTTCATTCAAGAATTGTAATAGTTAGGTTTTACTTTTCTTGTAATTTTTCTTTTCATTTTTTGTAAGCCATCTTGAAGGCTTTCCGTTATAACCATTGTAATTATTTCCCAACAATCGGTAAAAATATTTAAAACATCACATGAATAAAAAGAACTTAAAAATAGGTAAAAATTGTATTTACGCATTGAACACTACATGAAAACAACAAAAAATTGTTAGAACAACATTAAAAATCTTATAGAACAACACCGAAACAATAATAATAATGTACAAAATAATATATGAATAAAAAAGTATAAAAATAGGTTAAAATTATTTTGAAACATCGAAACAACAAAGAAGCAACATAGAAACAAATTTAAACAATATCGAAACAACTTATATAACATATAAAATAATGCAGGAACAAAAAAACAAAAAAAATAATCAAAAAATATGCAGGAGCGTAAAAAAATTAGGTACACAAGGAAAAAAGAAATAGGTACAAGAGTAATTGGAGCGTATTGTGTGGTAAAGGTACAAAATCGGGCGTATTCTATGTAATTTCCCCAACATTTAACCTACTTGTGACCAAACATTTAACCTATTGGAACTTATGAATTAACTAAACATGGAACTTGATTAATGGGTTCGGATTTCATGTTCTAATTTCGTGTCTCACTTCTTGTTTCATTCATCCGGATAATGGCACGTATAAATATCTTGAAACAATCAAGAACTAGTGTTTTTACACACCTTTAAACAATTTGTGTTTATCCTGATGACATGTATAATTTATTCGAATGAATGGAACACAAAGTATAATACAAAATTAGAACAACAAATTTGTTCCCAATTTTTCAAGCAATGCATTCTTGTGGACATTGACTTCCATTATACCATCTCTAGTAGTCTGCATTGATCTTTGAATTTGCACTACTTTAGCAGTAACACAAATTAGAATACAAAATTAGAACAACAAATTTGTTCTCAATCTAGATTTCATCTCCAAAGATTTTGCACTATTTTTTCGCACTAAAAAGAATATTTGATAATATTCTTTTTTATTCATTTATTATTGATTATTATTACATTATAATTGATAAAAGCATTACATAAGTAATTTCATTTGATATAATATTTATTAAATATTTTATTTTTAATATTAAACAAATTAAAAAATGTTGAAATTAATGCAAAATTAAAAATAATTTTAGTATTATTTTTTATTAAATTAATCGAAATATAAAATTAATAATAGTATTTAAAGTTAAGATAAACCCATACAAATAAAAAATGAAAAAAATAGTGTTGTTGCATTGTATCAAATGCCAAAATGAAGCAAAGAAAATACAACACCGCTAGAGTTTACAAAATATCGTTGAGCATTATTCTCCAAAGATGTTAGAGATACTCCTATGGAATCATTACAAAACATAAGTCGGCATTGATCAAATACACAAAGTTAAATCAAGATCTTTAACTCCCCTCAAAAAAAAAAAAAATCAGCATCTTTAACTTGATTTATATACCTCTTTGTCCCCATTTGCTTCGATTGATATGATTGCATATATGATAGATTACACTCGGATATTTTTGAAATATTAAGTATGAATCATGTTTAATAAAACATTTGCTTGCAAATCATTATGTAATGTGATAATTAATTTTTCTCCAATTTTATATCCTTGCACATTGATTAGGGGAAAATGGCAACTTTCCCTTTGAATAGTCAGCAATTAATTTAATTTCGCTTTTACTTAATTATTTGTCCATAGAAAATAAAACTAGGCCAAGCCAACATAATAGGCACGTTGGGCCCAACACATCACATCAAGCCCTGAAGCTCTACTTATAACAACTGGCACTCGAGACCCAATTCATTATATTAGACTTTTGAGGTCTAATTCATTACATTAAGCTCATGCGAGTCATAATCCCAGGTATAAATAGTCTATCCCTAATTATAATTCATTAAGTGTAGTTTAACTGATTAATTGCTGAAAGCTCTTAATTTTTCTCTTACAACGTATTGACTTAAACATCAGAGAGGCTTCCCGGGACAACCCTCAGAGTCCTCATAATGTTATTTGTATGTTGCAGATCAGTTCCCTCTACATTGATCGAACATTAGACCGGAGATATATACCTTAACTCAGGGTACCCTAGGAGTTAGTTGCTCGATTTTTAGCAGCATTGCACATTGAGTAGGAGTATCTTAGTTATCCAAAAGTACTGATACTAATTATGGGGGTAGGATCCACAGTCAAGCAATAGGTTGATTATATGCAGGGGCATATGGGAAAAAAAAAATTATATATGTTTTTTAAGGGGAAAAAATAATTTAGGAGAAATGGGGGAAAAATTTAAAAATTTGGGAGTAGGAACCAAATGAGCTTGTAACGCCCGATTATATGTCGAGTCTATCATGTATTACGGGCTTTTTCAAAGGCTAATTAAGTAACAAGCACAATATCATATATCTTATACAATCAAGACTAGCAAACGAGACCCTGATATCGAACAAATCATGCTTTTTAATTAACTCTAAACGTAAATCAGACTTTGCCTTACCGTGATGACTTTTTAAACAGAGGGTTTATACAATTCACCTAGTCAGCATGACCTTGATCAGCAGAAATTATCGTAACCAAGTAATTTAGTTAGCTCAAAAGTAGATATGGGGTGACTATTAGACAGTATTAGTTTCTTAATCTGATCATAGTTTCTAAACTGTCATGGAAATATTCCAAAAAAAAAAAAAAAGTCATATGGCCCATAACCACAGGGCAGACCCAAATGCATATTGAAAGAAAAATAGTTTAAGAGAGTGTCTAAATACAATTCAGGTAAAAGTTGACCACTTGGACCATTTTAACAGGTTCAATCATTTTTTTATAAACCGAAGTAGGCAATCAAAGTGTGATAAGTTCGAAAATCACTTATTAATAAACTGATTAAAAGACTGGAGAAACAAATATGCTAACGTACCCAAAAACTGTTGTCCGCTCTAAGTCCAAAAAGACATCATGTTCATGGCAGGTTTGTTTCTGCTACAACAATATATTGCATTCCCACAAAGACACAAAACCACGCATCTTAGTAGAGGAGCACAAAATTGTATCACAAATCACAATGGAAGATATAGCTTATTACATGGAATTTTTAGGACAAGACTCAGTAGTTTCAGACACAAACACTGCTTCACATAAAACAATACCAGACCGATAGTATTTCATCACTGTTGAGCACATTGCACCCTCTGAGCTCCATCATGCATATCTTCATCCTCGTCATAAGCTTCCTGGCGCTGAGCTTGCTTCCTTCTCATCTCATCCTCAATGTTGACATCATGCAGTGTCGTCTCCTCACACTCATCCAGCTCCATGTCCGTCAGCTGCGATTGGGGCTTTGGAGGAAGAATTTTCGACAAGGCTTCAACTTGGTCTGGACTCAAAGAATCTGGGAACTCGACATTGAAATGTATATACAATTTGCCCTTCATGAACGGCCTTTGGTACATGGGCATCCCTTCGTCGTTGATAGCTTTGAAAGAATCTGCAAGATTTGCATGTAAACGGATAAGTACATTATTAGACTAACTAGTTTAGCTCCTTGTTTGGCATCCTGGAAATCAAAGGAAAAACAATATAATCAAAGTACGTCCTATATTTGGGATTTTTATGAACATGAACCCATCCCATGATTATCTCTATTGGGCAAGTGTATTAATCCTTAAGTTGGTGCATTGTTTGGGCCTGGTATTGCACAATCAGGCTGTGTGGTTGGATTGAAGCCATAGGCAATTTCTCCATTTATCCCCTTTTTTCATTTCTTTTCGCTCGCAGTCACGCAAGTTTTAATCATTTTGGGTGGCATTTTCGACATTTATATATTTTATTCTATCTAATCGTTAAAGCTAAACAAAATGTTGTTATCCTACTGAAAACACCAAATATTAGGTTTTCTTTCCAGATATTATTAGCACTGAACAATTAACAGTATAATCCTATTTAATCCAAACAAAACTACCAAATCTATCAACAAAGACATTTTAAGAGTGATTACTCAAACACAGAAGGGGAACTAACCAGGCTTCACAACTTCTCCAGGTTGTGATTTGATAAGGAGCTGTCTGCCATCTAGATGGGACAATATAAACTGGAAGCCACACAAAGCCTCCGTTAGCGACAGTGAGTGCTCGACAAATAGGTCATCACCCTTTCTCTTAAACTTAGGATGCTCTTTCTGCTGAAGCACAAAGACTATGTCTCCAGTTACTGTATCAGGCTGCATGAATCAACAAAAGTAAGAACACATTCATTATTGCTAACTTAGAGAAAACTATTGATACTACAAAAGATGAATGAAAGTCGGGGCCATCGTACCGCCTCATCAGCTTCCCCAGGGAATGTAATTTTCTGCCCGTTCTGCATGCCCTTCTCGACATGGACATCCAAGACTTTCTTTTCCTGAACAACTTTCTCACCCTTGCATTGAGGGCATCGATCTTTATCACTGATAGTCTCTCCTGTTCCTTTACATTCATTGCAAGGGTGCTGCATTTGCTGAATCATACCAGGGCCAAGCTGCCTAATTGTGACCTTCATACCATTCCCTTGGCACCCTGAGCACTTCATTGATGCTCCAGATTTTGATCCTTTACTGTAAAGCAGAAATGAAACAAAAACAGGTTAGGCAATAGTGAAAAAGAAAACACAGATAGAGACACCCAAAAATAGAATAAGCAAATTAGTATGTCGCCCAATGAAGATCTGCAATAGTTAGGGCGAAAAACCCACCCATTACACTTTGCACAAAGTACATTGCGTGATAGAGAGAGTTTCTTAGTGGTCCCAAGATATAAGTCCTCAAGAGACACCTTCAATGGATGTACTACATCCTCTCCCCTTCTTTGTCTTCGTCCCCTGCTACTACCACCACCTGCATATCAGCAAACAAACCTCTGAGTTGAGTTGTTTTTACAAGATCGGTCTATTAAAACAGCACAATGGCAGAGAGACCCGGATATGGTCAAAATATGAGATGAGTGTTCAAATGCCTCACCTCCAAATGGGCTTCCACCAAAGAAAGATGAGAAGATGTCGAATGGGTCATGCATGCCACCACCACCTCCCATTCCTTCCTTGAGTGCATCTTCCCATACTGGTCATAGATTTCCCGTTTCTCAAGGTCACTTAAAACCTCATAAGCATGAGCAAGCTCCTTGAACTGCAGCACAAAACAATCCACCATAGCAATAACGGCATGTTAGTTTCCATTTAAATTCAGCATAACCACAAACTTGCAGAGAAACAGACACTAACAACAGCAGATGATTAAAACAATTCATCTAACCTGTTTGTCTAACCTAGACCTGTAACATGCTACACTAAAAAATCCAATGTCTACAGCCATCAATTTGAATTGACATTCAAAAGATTGGTACTTAATACACAAAACATGAGACATTGAGTAAGTCAGATTGAACTTGAACTTAATGGTCCTTCAAAAAGGTAACCAGAAAATGAAACCATGACATTATTCAAATGAACCAAATTGGTTACTGAGAAGCTAGTGATGAGTTTTGCAACCCTCAAACTTGCTAGCACTACATCATATAATTGTATCAGGATCCCATTAAAAAGTGAGGCAACATTTAAAAGTCTGATAAGAAAGGAGGAGTTTTTGCCACAATTAAAAGCAGTTAGAATTTGTATCGACAGTTGACCCTAATGACATTTTCCAGTTTCTTCAACACTGATTCTGAAGAACATAGCCCATGAAACACCAATTCTCTCCCAATGCACCTAGCATCTTCTTCTAAACGCTTAAATCTAATAAACAACATAAAAGATGCGTGAGATCAATTGCAATGTACATATCACTTCTTTGGACCCAGAGGGATCATGCATAATAAGAACTAAGAAATAGCTCAACATTAAATTGACAAAAAAGAAAATGACATAAAATAAGGCCACATGAACACCAAAATTAGCAACCCATATAAATTGTTTTTCTCAGAAATAATGCTAGTAATAATATCCAATTCTTCAATTTAACATCTATCTGAAATCAAAGTCAAATCTCTAGACTCTCACTGTCCAATTTAATTCATAAACATTATAAACCATCATCCTTTCTCTTCATACTTCAAGAATGATTCGGAATTACTCCAGTTCCATTGCTTCACAACCACAAGATTTGCTTTAATCTTCAATTTTCTTCCCAATATCATGTATGACTTAGTCTAATCGAGACTGAGACCTAATTATTTCAAGCAGCGACACCTCAGAGCTCAAATTTCTAGAATGAGGTTGCGCTCATGCTTGAGATTTTTCTGCACTACTACTACTAGAGCCAGATATGTTTGCAGCCATATGTATATTCCTATTCTTCAGAAAAACTAAATTAACAAGCATTAAAATCGGAACATAAAACACACCACACAATACCTAATTGCGTTTTGACATCACCACAAAAAGTTAATCAGATGTAATATCAAACATCAAGACTACAAAAATACCAGGAGAATCATCGATCGATACCTTCTCTGGATCTCCGCCCTTGTCAGGATGATTCTTGATAGCTGCTTTCTTGTACGCCTTCTTCAAATCATCCGGCGACGCCGTTTTAGGGACCCCAAGAATCTCATAGTACTTGGTGTTATCACTTTTCTTCGGTCCCCTCCCAAACATCTTAGATTTATTTCAGATCAAATCGAAGCACACAGATCGAATTGTTTGACGATTTTCAGAGATGAACAAAGCGAATCGAGGAAAACGAAACAGAGAGGCACTCCAAGAATATGAGGGGCGAAAGGCTTTAATATATATACATGAATGAAAAAGCCTTTGGACGGTGGCGATCGAGTGTAGATACGATCCTGGCCGTAGGATTAGGGCAAGTATGTTCTACGGTGATTTTGGAGATGGTCGAAGGATCTAGAATACTCCCCTTTCTCTGTGTTTTCCCCATTTTCATTTTTTTTTTTTTTTTTTGATCAGGAGTGGGGAGAGCCGTTGATTGAAAAATAGACGGTCAGGATAGCCTTCTAGATTGTTCCGTAAAAAGAAGTACAGCGATTTTTGTTGTTAATAAAGAGGGAAATTTTATTTGGATTATAAGAAATATAATTGCCTCCAATAAATTTAATACAATTATTTTAATTTGTGCAATTTCCACATTAAATTTTGTAATCAGAAAATTTGCAAATATAGGATTTGTACTAGGACAAAGTTCTGTATAAAAAAAAAATACTATCCATTTTGAAAATTTTCTTTTTTACTAGAGAATAGTAATGAAAGTTTTTGTGAAATAAAAATATATTTTGACCGTATAATTGTATACGAGATTAAAATGTAATAATAATAATTTATTTTATATATAAATATTAATATAATAATTGAATATGATTGGTACTTAAAAATATGTGAATGTGTGAATAACATAATTTTAGCAAAAACTTATATGAGACAAACTCGGGCATTTCCATAATCGTAATGTAAATAAAACTTCAATCCAAACTCAAACTCATAAGACTCATGTTTTTGTGTTTTGCAATATCCGTCTTTAAGTCCATGAGACAATCTCATATAAGACATTCTCTAGAATTTTTGGGAAAATTGATAATAATGATTCGTGATTAGATAGGCTTTTGAAAAGTGAGTTAAAGTGATTTATGTAAGAAAAAAGTGAAAACGAGTTAATAATGTCATTTCGAAAAATTTCATAGGCATTCATATTTTTTGGTAAAAAAATTCTTTTTTTAATAACGAAAAATGAAATTTTTTATAAGCAACCGCAACATTTGTGTATTTTGTTGGATCATTATTTACTACTAGCTAGTAGCTAGTGTAACTAAAACAGAGACCTAGTACAAGAAACCCGTCAGGGCATTACATTTTATTTCTAGAAAATTTCCCTCTTGAAATAATAATATTTTTACTACTTATTATTTTCTTCATTCTAAAAACTTTCAATAGTTTATTACAACATTTAAATAAACATGTACCTTCTTTAATTATAATACATTAGTATTGAAAAAATAGTGATAATATCTCCTTTAACTACAAAATTACAATAAGCTAATATTCAACAAACAAATACTAAGCAACACTGGCAAACATCTAAAGGCAATGGGACCTCATATTTCTTATAGTGTTTAGTATGTATTGGGTAATAGGTGTTTTTTTTTCTTTTGGTTATTTTCTCATAGATGTCGCTATTATTAGTGTTACACGCTTTTACGGTTATTTTCTTCTGATTAGTATAAATATCCTGTCATCTGTAACTTTTCATTTTGAGATATTCTATTCCATACAGTTGATATAATGAAATAAGAGTTTCTCTTCTTCTCCAAATATTGAATCTACAAATTTATCATGATATCAGAGTTTAGTTTGATCCTTGGGCATCAAGTATAAATATTTGAAGGGTTGTCCCTCAGTTGGTTTATTCTTTCCGGTGCACTCTTCAACTCCTGTTACTGCTTATTGCGACGCAGACTGGGGTACTTGTCCTGATACACGTCGTTCTATTACTGGTTTTTGCATCTTTGTTGGTGGTGGTCTTGTCTCTTGGAAGAGCAAGAAGCAGGGCACGGTTTCCCGCTCCTCCATCGAGCGGGCAGTACCGTGCCCTTGGTACCACGGTTTGTGAATTGCTTTGGCTTTCCTACCTTGATAAATGATAAGGGTCTTCATTTACCTTTTGTTACTCCTGTTCCCTTATGGTGTGATAATCAGGCGGCGTTGCAAATCGTGGCTAATCCCGTCTTCCATGAATGCACTAAACACTTGGACATTGATTGTCATCTTGTTTGTAATCAGTTTAAATTGGGTTTCGTTCTTCCTTCGAAAAATTATGGACGTCTTCAGCTTGCTGACATATTTACTAAAGCTTTGGGTCCTTCTCACTTTCATCATTTGCTCTCCAAGCTGGGTCTGCTCGATTTCCTCCGCGTGCCAGCTTGGGGGAGGGGGGTATTGGAGTAATAGGTGTTTTTTGTTCTTTTGGTTATTTTCTCATAGATGTCGCTATTACTAGTGTTACACGCTTTTACGGTTATTTTCTTCTGATTAGTATAAATAGCTTGTCATCTGTAACTTTTCATTTTGAGACATTCTATTCCATACAACTGATATAATGAAATAAAAGTTTCTCTTATTCTCCAAATATTGAATCTATAAATTTATCAGTATTTTTTTTAATTCAACAACAAATACCACATATAAATAAAAATAAAAATAAAAATTATGTTATTATTTTTGTAAACAAGTTGTTTTATTATTGTACCCATGATATTTACCTAATATATTGAAACAACTAAGTAATAGAATGATAAGATTTGATTGTTTGCAGTGGGATGTGGATATTATCAAGGATCTCTTCAACTCAAGAGATCAAAAGCTCATTCTTAGCATCCCATTTGGTAAAAGGCCATTTTGGGGATAGCTGGCAGTGGAATGCAAGTAAAAGGGAGTATATTCAGTTAAATTATACTACCAGATTTTGTGTGAATATTTAGCTTAGAACAACTTATCTGAGTTGTTCGAATGGAAGAATTTATGGAGACTAAGCACGCGAATGGATGTGAGGGAGATTCCATTTTCGTTCCGTTGGAGAATTTTTTTCTTTTTTGGGCAAACATGCGATTATTTATGGAAATCTTCAGAAAATGTGATATTCTCTTTCATTTTTTCTCATTTTTTCTTTTATCAATCACATCTACACATTTTTTTCACAAGAAAACTAATTATTATTACACATTCTCCCACAAATTTCACTATTCACTCACTCACACATTAAGAATACAATGGATTCATATTCACAAAAATCGGCACATATGGAATTCATTCAAAAACATCAATCATACAATCACATAAAAGTCAAATAACAAATTACAAGATTATCTTTGTTGGGAATTATTCGGGTCCCGGATCTAATCCGGGCCAAATAAGATCCGACTTTTCGATCTAATCGAAGGCGGAAGTGTGGGATTTCAAAAACGAGTTTAGTTATAAGAACACAAGATCATGCTTATTAAATTTATTCAAACTAAAGGAAGAAAAAGAAAATTTACCTCTTTCGATGATTTTCTTGTTCTTCCTTTTCTCCGTCAATCCTTCGAATCCCGAAGCTCGTAGACACCGCGATCTTCCAATTCGAACCTCTCTATCAACGGCGAGTGTGTGGGCACCCAAATAATGATTCTAAGTTCCTAACTTTTTATTTTCCTACGATGTACTCAACTCATGAGATCGTAGGATTGGGCTAACTTGGATAGGAGGGAATTAAACTAGCTTAAAATCAAACCACAAATTTCACTATGAAATTACACAAAAACCGGCCAAAAGAGAAAAAATCTTGCGAAAATATTTAATCCATTGATTTGACCAAAAATAAAGGAGAATCCAATTGTTAATGGCAAAACACTTTTCCAAATCAATTGAATCACAAAGTGGACCAAATTCTTTGAAAGATGGTCAACAAAATTTTTCAATTGATTTTTGAAACTTTTCAAAACCTCGAAAGGGGGCGAAATTCTCATGTAATATTTGCCAATGAAAACTCTTTTCAATTTGTAAGGAGGGGACCTCATTGTCATGAGCGTCGATTGTGTTTTTAAACTGTGAGATGTGGTCCTCTTTTTATAGGCTAGTTCAATTAGTTTCCCACTTCAAGTCAATTTTCTATCTAATCTAGAATTCATAATTTTAGATAGACTCAAACTCTAATTGATAATTATCAATTTAATACTTATATTAATATCATAAATATCTTATATTTATTTAATTCTAAATACGATTAAAGCGTAGAATATCATATATTCCGGAATTAACTAATATTAATATATTAACCCAAATATTTTGGAAAACTCTTTTCCATAAACCCTTAGGAACCGAAAATATTATTTCTAACCCGTTTTACTCTAGGAAGGCGAACCGGGGACCATGGACCTATAATTGTAAGCTCCAATAAATCGAATAAATAATTAACTCTTTAATTAATTTATTCGACTTATTAATTCCGATATTACTCCACTATAAATTCGAAATTGCACTCTTATAATTATAGAATATCTTACTCTACGAAATGAAATTGAGTCATTTGATATAATCATTGCATATAGATTAATCCTCCATAGACAATTCGTAATTGAAGCTAGATAATATCCGTTAAACCTCTTCAATTACCTCTTATCCTCATTTACCATTAATTCACTAGCGAATGGTTAATTTATAATCGTATTATAAATTAGAGATCTCAAATCATTCGGTTCGAATTAACAAATGGGGAATCGTCTTTCTACTACCATGCAGAAGGAATGGATTCCATATCGTGAATTTATATTCCCACTATTTAATTCAAATGTAAATCTAAAATACAAGTGTTGGGAATGTCGTAGGACAAACTTAAACGAGCAAATTAAGAATCACACGAGAAATAAACAGAGTCTATAATCACTTAGGATTAAGATTTATCCATATATGATCATCTAGTGATTTAATTTGATTTTCCATTTCTACGGAATTTGTATGAAACATTCAAATTAAATCGGTACAAGTCTATATGATCAAATCATATATAAATGCCCCCATTAAGATGTCTCCACATCGACCATGTGCGGATAAGACAGTCACATTCAAAATGTTCGGGTCGCATTAATGATGTTTTAATTAAAGATCCCATACTTTAATTAATTTCATCACGGACTTAATTTTAGTTTATTATCCATAATCTTAATCCTCTTGTATATAACTCTTATATACTAAGATTATGGTTACAATAAATAAACTAGGGATTTTCATGATGTTCAAGAAAATACATACAATATGCAAAGAGTTTGAAAATAAATGTCGCATTTATTAATAATAAAAAATAATTCATAATTGCTTTAAGGGCACTATCCCTAACAATCTCCCACTTGCACTAAAGCATATGGGACATGTCTCCGTCCTATGTTCTTGTGCCATTAAAAACACTTTTCAAAGTGGGTCTTGTTGACAAGAACAACAAGAATGTACACTGACTTGACCAGATATCGACTTTCGAGTATCCTTGTGACTAGAAATCGAATCGGTGCAATTGTCATTTTAAGGTCAACCACCTAAATAGACAAACATCTTGATCTCCAACATATTTGAGAAGGTTCTTGACTACTATCTAATGAAACATTTCGAATTAGATTGAAATTGGTGGCTATCCCTATCGCATATCAAATACAGGGCCTAAGTACACAATATTGTAAACTTGTAGAGGCATAGGGAATGCGTCTCATGTTCTTTTCCTCCCGAGGTGCCTTTAAACACTCTCTTGGAAAGAACGACTCCATATCAAGTTGGTAGATAACCCTTCTTGGAATCTTGCATTCTATAATGCAACCGCATCTTATCGATATAAGAAGCTTGAGACGATGCCAATAATTTGTTCTTGTGATTTTGAACCATTCAAATTCCAAGAACATAATTCGCTTATCCAAATCTTTCATTTTGGAATTGCTTGGCAAACCAACCTTTAACCCGCAACTAACATCTCTACTTCCGTTTTCTCAATTAGTAGAATGTCATGTACGTAAATTACTAAAATTTTCACTTTACCATCATTGATCCGCTTGTATACACAAGGCTCATCAACACTTTGGTCAAAACCAAGACTTGATCATCTCATCAAATCTATGGTTCCATGACCTTGAGGCTTTCTTTAACCCATAAATGGATCTAAGCAATTTGCGGACTTTCTCGCTCTTGACCTTCGGCTACAAAACCCTATGGTTCGAATCCATTTCTTAGTTCATAGCGTCAAGTCACCTCGCTATATTAATCCCCATCACTTGTCGAAAAGACAATGGATCATCATCTACCACATCAAAGACTCGCAACATTTGCCTCTTCGATTTGACGATAGCGGATTGGTGGTCTAATCACCCTCCCATCTGCGTCGAGGTATCATGACATTTCGATCGAGGTATAGTGGTATTTCTAGCGATTTCCCAACAACTCTTGTTGGTTGTGGTCCGATCTCATCGTAAAGTAACTCCTCGATCTTGTTCGCCTTATTTTTAGCTTCACCGCAAGTGTACGGTGTAGTTTATAGAATAGGGTAAGCAAGGTCGTATCCACGGAGACTAATAAATTAATGCGCTAAGTATTGAACTAAGATAGCCTTATTTTTATTTAGACGATTAAAATTGAATGATTGTTGTGGAAGAAAAGACAAGAATAACCACAAAAACACAAGATGAAAATAATAGTGGAATTATCGGGAAATGAAATGGATTCCCAGGTTATGGTTTCAATTAATATTCCTCTTGTTTTACGATTTAATCAAAGCCAAAGTTATTATCAATACACCTATAAGACGATCACGGTATTTTATCCTCTATCTCGAGATGTATATAAAGTGTAGATTGAAATATCTATGCTAGTATGTCTACTCAACATAAGATACACAACTCCCAAATGCACAAAAGATCAAATATCCTCACAAATATTCACAAACCTCTCGATTATGCAAATATTCATGTCAAGTACTCAAGATCTAATATTGAAACTCATCTCGAATTATGAATCAATATATCAAACATGTTAAATCATTGGCCAAATGATAAAACAAGAATAAGAACAAAGTACTCAAATAGGCTTCAAGACAATAACTTCAATTAAGATTAAAACAATCAACAAGAGTTCAATTAATCTACTTCCAAAACCCGGAAATCACAAGAAATTTAGCTACCCATTATAAATAAACAACTCATAGACAAATTGTTCATCTTCATAAGAAACTAAAATGAAAGATTAAAGCACAAAGAATGAGAAAACTTAGGAAATGGATAATCTCTCGATTAATCTTCAATCCTCAAGCTCCGATTCGACCTGATTCTTCCCTTGATTCTTCCTTGATGAAATTGATGTGTTTCTTGTGTTCTTGGGTGTATTCCACCTTTCCTCCATACCCTAGATCAAGCCTCCCATGTATGTATTTATAGCCCTCAAAAGTTCAAGAAATGGGTGGAAGAACTTAGGAATTTCCGTCCAGGGCGCTGCGGCGCCGGGGCCGGGCCGCTGGCGCCCGGGACGTGAATTTTGGAGTGAATTTCTTTGTCATGGCGCCGCAGCGCCCGTGAATGCGCTGCGGCGCCCGCCTGAGTTTTTCACCCACCAAATGTTGGAATTTGCTTTTGATCCCTTCTTCAAAGTTGTAGCCCTATCTCTTAGCTTTCCATAGCCACTTGAATCATCTCAATATCAATTTTGTAGAGAGAGTTATGGCCAAAATACGAAACACTGCCAGTGATGGAAATTTCAGACGCGTTTGGACGTTTCTTCAAATCAATCTCTCTTTGTTTGCTCGTTTGTACTTCTTTTGATACACGATTCATTACTATGACTATAAACTCAATATAATTGGCTCTCAACATGGCTTGGCTACTCAAATGACTCAAAATACTCAAAAACAACACAAAACTCAAGTCTTGAAGCCCAAATTAATGGTATAAAACCAAGTGAACAAATACCCCCAAACTTAAACTGTTGGCCGTCCCGGTCAACACTTTTAAAAACAAGACAAAACATGACTCGGGAGTAATGAAAAGTTGAACGCACAACAACTCCATAAAATTTTGTATTGTTCATTGTAGGTATCAAGCAACGAATTAACCAATCCTCAAACATCTAACATAGAGCACATATTAAAGAAACCATGGTAAATGCTAAGAATTACACCTCACAAAGATCAATGTATACTCTCATCTCTCGAATGAATATAGGACGTGTTTACGCTCAATTCAATTCAATATTGAGAATTACCATAGGCTTGCAAATCGTCTCATATCTCCGCCACTAGGATGTATGCAAAATTGTGAATCAAAAGGACTTTTTCCTTTGGTTGTAATGAAGGCTCTTTGGTTGGGGTAGGAAAATATGGATAGAGTGACTCAAACTCGAGCATATAGACCGGTGATCATATAATTCATCTACATTAAAGCTCAATATTCTACTCAAATCACCTCTCATTTTCACCAACTCTTCTTATCTCCATCCCTTTATTTTGTAAACTCAACCATTCACATTACAATTCTTAACCTCCAAGTTCATTCAAAGAAAACTCATTCATCGATCTATTTTTTTTTTTTTTTTTTACTCTTATATGAGTTTTCAACATTTCATATCTCCTTTTTCTTTCTCTTTTGTTCTCATCAACCAACTATAACATCACCTTCTAACATTTTGATTTCACCTATTCACCCTTATTCAATTCCTTTACTCAATGATATACGCTCAAGTGTTGGGTAAAAGATTTATCAAGTTAAGGCTTGAATTGTGGCTATTAAAAATTAGGCAATAGGCTCAAGTTGGCTAACTAGGGATTTCAATATCATCATTAGGTAAGCAAAAGGCTTGAAGGGCTAATAAAATGGCCTTTGATCATTTTCACATTCGCATACAACATGTGACCTTGAGAGATACAGAGCAAGTTCTAGAATTCTAACAACATGAATGATACACTCAAATTAACAACAAGACTACATATGATGAAAGCGTTAAAAGGCTCAAAAGCTCACGCAGGCTTGCAAATACGTAATTCAAAGCATCAAACCATGTTCTCAATATCCACATGCTCAATATCATCTATTCATGGCTCAATCAACTCATACTCAATACCCAATCAAAACAATACAAATTTTTTTAAAAAATATAAGCATCAAGTCTCGTCGCACATGGTCAACTCACTCCTTAAAATCTATGAAAATAATAAACGTGCTAAAAGCGTAGAACGTGTTTCTAATGCAAATGCAACCTAAAATGCTTTACATGCAACTATATGGAAACACACAAACAAATGCATTTTTTTTTTTACACACTTCAAATCAAAATACTCACACATTTCAAATCAAAATACTAACTCTCCCCCAAACTTGAATGAAATTATATCAAAAACAAGGGAAAAGATAGAATTTCAAGAAAAAAAAATGTGAAGTTACCATTGGGTTGCCTCCCAACAAGCGCTAGATTTACCGTCTATAGCTCGACGTATGAATTGGTGCCTCCTGAATGCATATATTAGCCGCTTTGGGTCATGGTCAAGTGCCATATTTGCCTTACTTGCACCTAATAATGCATACTTGGGGTGTCCAAGCAAGGATTTGAGTCCTGGCGTAGGAATATACTAACGGTTTACGTGTATGTTGTTCGTTTGCATATGTATGATCAGTATTTTCTCGTTCCTGGAACAACTTTCTTATAATATCTCGCACGAACTTTCATTCGTACACGCAGGTTGTGTGTTCCTTGTCTGTTTTTGTTCCTTTTCAGCGCCACATACTATTTGATCATGCATAGACATACAATTTGTGTGTGGTTCGAGCTTTCTTGCTTTTCCAGGATCTTCATCTTTCGTATTCGGTACCACTCATTTGATGAATGGCACTAGATTGTTCTTCGAGTTGGCTTCAATGGTGCTTAAAAATGGCTCTTTTGATGTTGCCCACCAACAATTGTAACTAATTGGCCCATTTGAGTCTCGAGATTTTTCAATTGTGAATCCATAGTATTGGCCAATTGTGTCAATTGCAACTTCATCTTGTCCATCTTTGCTTCGTTTTTGGTAAGGCTATTTCCCATTTCCTCATGAATAAATTTATTTGACTCATAAATGAAGTCGTTTGATTCATGAATGAAATGAGGCGTCTTCCAAAGATGGTTTCGCCTCTTCCATCCGAGCGGGTGCACCTATACCAATTCAAAGAAACAAATCAAGCATTGTAGAAGTAGAATTTATAAAAGAAAAATGAAAAAATAAAAAAATGTCTAAATTAAGAATAATTCTATCTATCGCAATATTAGCACCAAAAATTGTATTAGTCTCAAGAACGGCGCCAAAAACTTGTTCGCCTTATTTTTAGCTTCACCGCAAAAAGTGTACGGTGTAGTTTATAGAATAGGGTAAGCAAGGTCGTATCCACGGAGACTAATAAATTAATGCGCTAAGTATTGAACTAAGATAGCCTTATTTTTATTTAGGCGATTAAAATTGAATGATTGTTGTGGAAGAAAAGACAAGAAGAACCACAAAAACACAAGATGAAAATAATAGTGGAATTATCAAGGAAATGAAATGGATTCCCAGGTTATGGTTTCAATTAATATTCCTCTTGTTTTACGATTTAATCAAAGCCAAAGTTATTATCAATACACCTATAAGACGATCACGCGTGGTATTTTATCCTCTATCTCGAGATGTATATAAAGTGTAGATTGAAATATCTATGCTAGTATGTCTACTCAACATAAGATACACAACTCCCAAATGCACAAAAGATCAAATATCCTCACAAATATTCACAAACCTCTCGATTATGCAAATATTCATGTCAAGTACTCAAGATCTAATATTGAAACTCATCTCTCGAATTATGAATCAATATATCAAACATGTTAAATCATTGGCCAAATGATAAAACAAGAATAAGAACAAAGTACTCAAATAGGCTTCAAGACAATAACTTCAATTAAGATTAAAACAATCAACAAGAGTTCAATTAATCTACTTCCAAAACCCGAAATCACAAGAAATTTAGCTACCCATTATAAATAAACAACTCATAGACAAATTGTTCATCTTCATAAGAAACTAAAATGAAAGATTAAAGCACAAAGAATGAGAAAACTTAGGAAATGGATAATCTCTCGATTAATCTTCAATCCTCAAGCTCCGATTCGACCGATTCTTCCCTTGATTCTTCCTTGATGAAATTGATGTGTTTCTTGTGTTCTTGGGTGTATTCGACCCTTTCCTCCATACCCTAGATCAAGCCTCCCATGTATGTATTTATAGCCCTCAAAAGTTCAAGAAATGGGTGGAAGAACTTAGGAATTTCCGTCCGGGGAGCTGCGGCGGGGACGTGAATTTTGGAGTGAATTTGTCTGGCCCGGGCGCCAGGTGGACGGCGCTGCGGCTGCGGGCCCGCCTGAGTTTTTCACCCACCAAATGTTGGAATTTGCTTTTGAGCCCTTCTTCAAAGTTGTAGCCCTATCTCTTAGCTTTCCATAGCCACTTGAATCATCTCAATATCAATTTTGTAGAGAGAGTTATGGCCAAAATACGAAACACTGCCAGTGATGGAAATTTTGAGACGCGTTTGGACGTTTCTTCAAATCAATCTCTCTTTGTTTGCTCGTTTGTACTTCTTTTGATACACGATTCATTACTATGACTATAAACTCAATATAATTGGCTCTCAACATGGCTTGGCTACTCAAATGACTCAAAATACTCAAAAACAACACAAAACTCAAGTCTTGAAGCCCAAATTAATGGTATAAAACCAAGTGAACAAGTACACCTTTACTTCGAGGTTGGAAGTTTTCTATATAATCGTTCTCAAGAAAGATAACATTAGTTGAAACTATTACTTTCTTTTCTTGCGGATCATAAAACAAACCTCGTTTCGTTCCTTTGGGATATCCAACGAACAGATACACTTACGAACGTGGATGCAACTTTCCGATCTTTTTTTAGCACATGTGTTGGGCACCCCATATGCGAAAGTGGCGTAAACTAACTTTACTCCCATTCCACAACTCTAGTGGTGTCTTTTGGATTGACTTAGACGGAACTACATTCAAAATGTAAACCGCCATTTGTAATGCATACCCCTAAAACGAATCAGGCGGTGTCGCGTAGTTCATCATCGACCTAACCATATCAAGCAACGTTCGGTTTCTCCTTTCAAAGAACACCGTTTCTTTGAGGGGTGCCACGTCTTTGTGAGTTGGTACAAAATACCATGCTCTAGCAAATAATCTTTGAACTCAAGATCAACATACTCGTCCCTCGATCGGATTGAAGGCACTTCAAAGATTTTCCTAGGCCAGCCTTCCGCTTCCGCATGAAATTCCTTGAACTTTGCAAAAGTCTCGGATTTTCTATGCATGAAATAAACATATCCAAACCTCGAGTAGTCATCAATAAAAGTGACGAAGACTCAAAGCCACCTTTAGCTTGTGTGGTCATGGGACCACAAACATCACTATGCACAAGCTCTAGTGGTTCTTTGACTCTATTGCCCTTTGAGAGAAAGGTCTCTTAGTCATTTTTCATTCTGCAGGATTCACAAACATGAAGAGTGCCAACTTTTAGCTCTTTCAAAGGACCATCCTTTGCAAGCCTATTTATCCTTTCTAGTAAAATATGCCCTAACCTTAGATGCCAAAGATATGTTTCATCATCTTGAGAAACCTTTTGCCTTTTTGGTTTAGGATGTTCTACTTTAAACATTTCGGCATTTAGCAGTGGTTGTTCATTAGGCTTAATTAAATAGAGTCCATTTTCCAATTTTGCAGTACAAATATCACGCCCATTTTTAGAAATAATAATCGAATTATCATTAAAAGATAGTGGAAATAAATGTTCATGCAATTTTGAAACATAAATCAAATTTCTACTTTAAAACCAGGAATATTATAAACATCGTTTAAAATCAATATTTTATCTCTAATATTAAGCTTAATTACTCCCACTACTTTTACCGAAACCACTTGTTAGAGATATTTTTCTAACCGCAAGTCTATGGTATCAAATTTTAATATAGAGAAGTAAGGTTGTCGAATCCACGAGGGGAATAATTATTGAATTATCGCTAAGTACTATAATATAGTAGTCTAACTTTATTTAGAAATTCAATTATTTGATGGATTTGATTATACTAAAAATACCAAAAATAAATCAAGAATATGAAAATATCAATGAGTTTATCCAAATGGTTAAATGAATTCTAGAGGTATGATGAATCTAGTTATCCCTTATGTTGTCAATATGGTTTATCAATCATCAATTATCAATTTATAAGTCAAGATTTCTACAATAATCATTCCCTTTCTCAAGTGTCAATGATTTTAGATTCAATTGGGAAATCAATATCTCTATAAAAATCACCAATCAAAATCTCAATAAAAGCTATGAATCTTGATAAATGACTTCAAAGGATTCACAAATCTCTCAATTCTATGAAATCCTAGGTTATGTTATTCCAAGGTCATGTATTCAATTACCTATCTCAAGTGTCAAATCAAATACACCAAACAATCTAAATTATTGATCAAGTAATTTAGAAGCAATAGATCCAAATAGCACAATAAAATTGATAGATCTAGATTGACAAACCACAATCTCAAAACATAAGTTCAAATATAGATTACATCAATCCTCTAGAATTATAGTGTTTAGCTCATGATTAAAGAAAATGAATCCATGAAAATACAACAATACATCTTACAAGATATGAAGAAAGCAACAAAATAAGAACAAGAGTTGAGGGATCTTCTCTATTTCTAGATGATAGAAGCCTCAATCTTCTTCTCCAAATTCTTCTCAAAATGCTCAAATTCTTCTTCCTTGTCTTGTAGCTGTGTTTATTGCCTTCCCAAGGGTTCCAAGATGCCCCAATTTCAAGCCCCGAGGATGGTATTTATAGTACACAAAAGTCCAAGAAGGGTAGGTGAACATAGGATTTTTTCCGCCCCGGGCTGCGGCGCCAAAGACAACGTTGCAAGATTGTCGCCCGGCGCTGCAGCGCCAACTCGATTTTTTTTTTCTGTTTCGGGCGCTGGCCGCTGTCCGGATTTTCTTTGCGCTTGCTAAATAAGCGTCTTTTTGGCGCGTAGCGCCACCCAAACGTCCGAATTTGGTTTTCCGTCCTTCATCTTCATCAAAGTTGTAGCCCTATCTCTTAACTTTCTATAGCCACTTGAATAAGCTCAATATCAATTTTGTAGAGAGTTATGACCAAAATACGAAACCGCCGAGTCTTTAGAAATTCCAGACGCATTTGGACTTTTCTTCAAATCAATCTCTCGTTGTTTGTTCGTTCGTACTTCTTTTGATACACGATTCATTAATATGACTATAAACTCGATATAATTGGCTCTCAACATGGCTTGACCCCTCAAATGACTCGAAACAATGGAAAATAATGCCTAAACTATGAGATATAACAAAAATGACTCAAAATACTCAAAAACAACACAAAACTCTAGTCTAGGAAACTCAAATCAATGGTATAAAACCAAATGAACAAATACCCCCAAACTTAGAATATTGCTTGTCCTCAAGCAATTACAACTCTAAAATGAAAAATACGAGACGAACAATACAAACAAACCGCAAAACTTCACAACCAAACTCATTCGTCAAATTTCGTTTCACTATCAATCAAGCGCGTATTTTCACAATGTGATCATGACGGTGGAATGTTCATGCCAACCCCGTTTTCATTATCCAGATAGATTCACGCAATCAAGTGTTTTCAAGATGATCCACTTTTTGAATATAGAGATGAGATGCTTACGGACTCCATAGGCTTGTCTTTCACACTAATCTCCACTAATGTAGGCTAATGTAACACAAGGATCAATAGGACTTTTAAAGCTTGTAATGTGGGCTTAGGGTAAGGTAGGAAAATATAGGAATAAATGGCTCAAATCACCCAAACACACAATTAACACTTGAATTATCAATAGGCACTACCCTTCTTTTTTTTTTTTGACATCCCCAATGTTTATGAACTTTCAATCCCGTTGATTTGTTTTTTTCACATTTTTTGGAACCCCAAACTTATTCTTTTGCGTACATGGGGTTTCATCTTTTCTTTTCTCGGCAACTTCATTCAATTAACCACATACCCTTCTCATCATCCCCTCCTCAACCTTCAATATTTTTCTATATTATGTGTGTACGTATGAGTGATGGGTAATTAGAATTTTCACATTTAGGCTCGGGTATTCGATTGGTTGCCAAAGAAACGGGTTTATAAGGCTCAAAAGGGGACACTAGGGAAAATATAATACAAAGGTAGGCATTTTAGGCTCTAGCTTGTTCAAAGATGGCCTAAATCACTTTCTCATGGTTATTTCGCCAGATTTCGCCTCGACTAGTGATCGACAAGTTACAGCATCCGGTGGGATCATAAAGGAACCACTCAATTGCATAAATCATCTCCAAATAAATCGAGTTAAGCACATAGATGGAATTAATGGAAAGAAGATTAAATCACGAGTTCAAACACATGCTCTTTTGACCGTTCAACTCATATTCAACAAATTCACTTAGTCATGCGGTTTCACATTTTACAAACACCCGACTCAACTCTAGACTTTTTTTTTTTTTTTTTTTGAACTCAAGACCCGACTCGATGAATAAAAGCATGCACCCCCAAACTTAAAACGACGGTGTCCCCAATGGAGGGTGGGAAAAAGGACTTTTCTGGTAGCCAGGAGCGAAGGCTCCTTAAGTCATGTGATACTACTACGTGTATGATGTGTCTCGTATAAGCTCACAATGCATCCTAGCGCACAAGCCCATGGGTATTGTATGCTCCGAGGTGTGGTCTTATTCTTCCCTTTCGCCTTGGCCCGACCCCTTTTTGGCTTCGCATCTTTGCAACCTAGCAAGATAGACAGGAAAACAAAACTCGTGGAACCAAGGAACTCGGTTATGGGTGAGAAATCGAAAATCACAGCACATACATAATGCACCCAAGTAGAAAATATGGTGCCCTGTCATAAAAATAAACATGGAGATGCAAAATAGCACTAAACAATGTGAAACTGTCATTGGGGCATTTCATCAAACACCTCATATGCATGAATTTGGGCAAAGATAGTAAATGCAATGGATAACTCAATTCAATCCCAAAATTCAACACCAAACCTAAGTCTAACATGATCAACCAATCCACAATCCATACATCAACAACAATCATCCTAGCACTACTACAATCCAATCACACCAAAAATCACAAGATGGGGAAAACCATGGGGTGGGATTTGGAAGTTACAAACTTACCAAATAATGAGTGAATGAGATGAAGATGGTGTGTGTGGTGTTAAAGTGCTCCTTTGTGACGACGAAGTGAGATATGTGGGATTTGCATAAATAAGAGGGGTGAAATGTGATGCAACTTACTACTAATAATGCAAAAACTCAGAAAAAACAAAAACAACTACTAAACTAAATTAAAACTAAGAAAGCAATAAAAGGGGCAGGTTGCCTCCCAAGAAGCGCTAAGTTTGATCTTGACCCGGACTTTGTCGGATTCTCCTCAAGTTGGAGCTCAATAGGCATGTTATCCACATTGCCCTTAGAAACTCCCAACCTCCAATGTCTTGACTATATTCACAACCATCCGCTAACCATCATTTAATTCAAATTTTAGCATATTGGTTGGATGAATAGTGAATACAACTTTCTCTGATTTACCGCAGAGTTAGCTCCCCGTTTCTACATCGATCAAAGCTCGTGATGTAGCTAAAAATGGTCGCCCAAAGATGATAGGTATTTTCTTGTCCTCATTCGCATCCAATACTACAAAATCCACGGGAAAAACAAATTTATTAATTTTTACCAATACATCTTCAATGATTCCCCACGGATAGGCGATGGATCGATCGAAAAACGCAAAGTGATATTGGACGGCTTCACCTCCCCAAGCCCAAACTTCATCACATCAGAAAGAGATATAAGATTCACACTGGACCCAAGATCACAAAGTGGTTTCTCAAAGAAAACTCTCCAATAGTACAAGGAATAGTGAAACTCCTGGATCCTTCATTTTTGAGGTAGTTTACTCGGACTATTGCACTACATTCCTGTCAAGTAGACAGTCTCAAATTCCTCCAACTTCATTTTCTTGGATTCCACTGGTTTCACATAAATGGGCGATTGTTCGGGTGCAAGCTGAATTTCTACCTCCGATCTTACATAAATTGCATTGCAATGCTCCCTTGGATTAACCTCTGTATCACTCGGAAATTTCCCTCTCCGCAATGAATTCTTGTTGTTGCTAAGCGCCTACTTATGTCACCAAGGAGTTGATGTGACCTTCTATTGTTGTAACTCTCGAAGTGAGCTTGTCCATGTTAGATCGGTCATGTTCATCCTTGCTCGTGTTTTCTACAAGGAATGAACTAAGTAATTCTTCCAAAGACGGATTTTGTTCTCCCACGTGTGTACTCGTACTTGCTTGGTTTTGAAATCCGGGAGGCGGTTGTAACACATTTTCGTATTGGTTTTATACGAAAAGTTTTCATGATTGCGAAGTCCGGATGATAATGCAATGGTCGGCAATTGATTCCCTCTATTGTTGAAACTCCGATTATTCACATAATTCGCTTTTAGTATCGGGATTCACAATTTCTTGACTTATCTCCACACTTTTAATGCCTCCGATTGTTGTTTTCCTTTCGAACTTAGTGTAGCAATTTGCTTTGAAAGGCGGAAATTTGAGAGGCAATGCGGACATAGTATCAAGTTCAAGAACACCGCAACTTTTCTTGGCGTAGATCTTTCAGACGGCCATTGATAACTATTGGCAGCCATTTCTTAAGTAAAAGCATGGCTTCATGTTCGCTTTATATTTAGCTTCAATGTTGTACGGTGTATTTTATAGAATAGGGTAAGCAAGGTTATCCACGGAGACTAATAAATTAATGCGCTAAGTATTGAACTAAGATAGCACTTATTTTTATTTAGACGATCGAAATTGAATGATTGTTGTGGAAGAAAAGATAAGAATAACCACAAAAACACAAGATGAAAATAATAGTGGAATTACCAAGGGAAATGAAATGGATTCCCGGGTTATGGTTTCAATTAATATTCCTCTTGTTTTACGATTTAATCAAAGCCAAAGTTATTATCAATACACCTATAAGACGATCACAACGGTATTTTATCCCCTAAATTTGAGATGTATATAAAGTGTAGATTGAAATATCTATGCTAGTATCTCTACTCAACATAAGATACACAACTCCCAAATGCACAAAAGATCAAATATCCTCACAAATATTCACAAACCTCTCGATTATGCAAATATTCATGTCAAGTACTCAAGATCTAATATTGAAACTCATCTCTCGAATTATGAATCAATATATCAAACATGCTTTAAATCATTGGCCAAATGATAAAACAAGAATAAGAACAAAGTACTCAAATAGGCTTCAAGACAATAACTTCAATTAAGATTAAAACAATCAACAAGAGTTCAATTAATCTACTTCCAAAACCCGGAAATCACAAGAAGTTTAGCTACCCATTATAAATAAACAACTCATAGACAAATTGTTCATCTTCATAAGAAGCTAAAATGAAAGATTAAAGCACAAAGAATGAGAAAACTTAAGGAAATGGATAATCTCTCGATTAATCTTCAATCCTCAAGCTCGATTCGACCCGATTCTTCCCTTGATTCTTCATTGATGAAATTGATGTGTTTTTGTGTTCTTGGGTGTATTAAAATCCTTTCCTTCATACCCTAGATCAAGCCTCCCATTTATGTATTTATAGCCCCTAAAAAGTCCAAGAAAAAGGTGAAGAAACATAGTAATTTCGCCCCGGGCATGCGGCTTCGGGAGTTCAGCGCCCACCTGAAGAAATCACTAGCATCGAGCATTTAGATGGAGATAATCTGCGCTCCGTGGACGAGCGCTGCAGCGCCAGCCCGAATTCTTCACCCACCAAATGTTGGAATTTGCTTTTGAGCCCTTCATTAAAGTTGTAGCTCTATCTCTTAGCTTTCCATAGCCACTTGAATCATCTCAATATCAATTTTGTAGAGAGAGTTATGGCCAAAATACGAAACGCTGCCAGTGATGGAAATTTCAGGACGCGTTTGGACGTTTCTTCAAATCAATCTCTCTTTGTTTGCTCGTTTGTACTTCTTTTGATACACGATTCATTACTATGACTATAAACTCAATATAATTGGCTCTCAACATGGCTTGGCTACTCAAATGACTCAAAATACTCAAAAACAACACAAAACTCAAGTCTTGGAAGCCCAAATCAATGGTATAAAACCAAGTGAACACTTCACTTGGAGTTTTAGCCATCAATGTTCCTCCCGCAAAGCATCTATAATAGTTCTTGAATGCCCATTCATACCATTGTAGAAATATTGAACTTTTTGCCAATCTGCGCACCCGTGTTGTGGACACCTCCTCAATAATTCTTTGAATTGCTCCCAAGCTTCAGTAGAGTGGCTCAAAGTCGAGTTGATGAAATTGAGCAATCTCACTTTTAAGTTGAAGTGTCTTACTAGGTGGAAAGAATTTTGCAATGAATTTTTCGGTGAGATCATTCCAACTAGTGATACTTTCAGGGTGGGAAAGTTTGAAGCCATTGTCTAGCTTTATCACGAAGTGAAAATGGAAATAACCTCAACCGAATAGCTTCATCGGGAACCCCATTCATTTTGATAGTGTCACATATCTCAAGAAAAATAGCCAAATGAGCGTTCGGGTCATCTACGGTGACTTCCCAAACCGATTTCATTTGCACCATGTTTATTAGTATTTGGCTTCAATTCAAAATTATTCGCATTGATAGGTTGGCGAACAATGCCCGAATAATTTTGATTTCGTGGTTAGTCGAAAATAATCCCGAATGGCCCTTTCGGTGGTACAATAATAGGTATGCGATTTTCCTCTTCCTCATTTCTTGCCATTTTTGTGAATTCGATTCTTCGTGCGACTCTAATCTTTCGGAGTGTTCGTTCAATTTCGGATCAAATAAGATTAAATTAGGGCTTTTATTTTTCGCATCAACAAGAAAACACAAAAATGACAATGACCCTATTGTAACAAGAACCAATCTAAATTAAAGTAAAACTACTAAGTAATAATATTAGCGCAAATAAGATGAATTATTCCCCGAACGGCGCCAAAAACTTGTTAGAGATATTTTTCTAACCGCAAGTCTACGGTGTCAAGTTTTAATATAGAGAAGTAAGGTTGTCGAATCCACGAGGGAATAATTATTGAATTATCGCTAAGTACTATAATATAGTAGTCTAACTTTATTTAGAAATTCAATTATTTGATGGATTTGATTATACTAAAAATACCAAAAATAAATCAAGAATATGAAAATATCAATGAGTTTATCCAAATGGTTAAATGAATTCTAGAGGTATGATGAATCTAGTTATCCCTTATGTTGTCAATATGGTTTATCAATCATCAATTATCAATTTATAAGTCAAGATTTCTACAATAATCATTCCTTTCTCAAGTGCCAATGATTTTAGATTCAATTGGGAAATCAATATCTCTATAAAAATCACCAATCAAAATCTCAATAAAAGCTATGAATCTTGATAAATGACTTCAAAGGATTCACAAATCTCTCAATTCTATGAAATCCTAGGTTATGCTATTCCAAGGTCATGTATTCAATTACATCTCTCAAGTGTCAAATCAAATACACCAAACAATCTAAATTATTGATCAAGTAATTTAGAAGCAATAGATCCAAATAGCACAATAAAATTGATAGATCTAGATTGACAAACCACAATCTCAAAACATAAGTTCAAATATAGATTACATCAATCCTCTAGAATTATAGTGTTTAGCTCATGATTAAAGAAAATGAATCCATGAAAATACAACAATACATCTTACAAGATATGAAGAAAGCAACAAAATAAGAACAATAGTTGAGGATCTTCTATTTTTCTAGATGATAAAGCCTCCAATCTTCTTCTCCAAATTCTTCTCAAAATGCTCAAATTCTTCTTCCTTGTCTTGTAGTTGTGTTTATTGCCTTCCCAAGGGTTCCAAGATGCCCCAATTTCAAGCCCCAAGGATGGTATTTATAGTACACAAAAGTCAAGAAGGGGGTAGGTGAACATAGGATTTTCCGCCCCGGCGCTGCGGCGCCAAAGACAACGTTGCAAGATTTGTCGCCTGGCGCTGCAGCGCCCAACTCGATTTTTTTTTTTGTTTGGGCGCTGCAGCTGGTCTTGGGTCTTAGGCTGCTGCGCCCCGGCCGCTGTCCGGATTTCCGCTGTGCGCTGCAGCGCGTCTTTTTGGCGCTGTAGCGCCACCCAAACGTCCGAATTTGGTTTTCTGTCCTTCATCAAAGTTGTAGCCCTATCTCTTAGCTTTCTATAGCCACTTGAATCAGCTCAATATCAAATTTGTAGAGAGAGTTATGACCAAAATACGAAACCCTGCCAGTCTTTAGAAATTCCAGACGCATTTGGACTTTTCTTCAAATCAATCTCTCGTTGTTTGTTCGTTCGTACTTCTTTTGATACACGATTCATTAATATGACTATAAACTCGATATAATTGGCTCTCAACATGGCTTGACCCCTCAAATGACTCGAAACAATGGAAAATAATGCCTAAACTATGAGATATAACAAAAATGACTCAAAATACTCAAAAACAACACAAAACTCTAGTCTAGGAAACTCAAATCAATGGTATAAAACCAAATGAACACCACCGCACTATTGCCAACTCGCATTGTGAAAGACCCATCGACAAACTCTTCATAAGAGCTAAGCATTTGTAAGGAAGAACAAACATGATTAGTAGCTCCAGAGTCAACTACCCAAGTAGAAGAATCTTTAGCTACCAAACAACTTTCAAGAACAAATAAATCAAATTTACGTTTCTTGTTTTCCTTTACTTTGGAGAGAAACTTGGAGCGAGTCTCTCTTCCAATGTCCTCTTCACCGCAACGGAAATAATTTCCCTTTGCTTTAGAGGAACCTTGCTTCTTGCCATTGAGATTTTCACATACGAGTGCAATATTCATGTTACTATTCCACTTGTTACAATTTTCTCCGATTAATGAATCATTCAATGATCTGCAAGCATATGACAAGACATCATTCTG
The DNA here is from genome assembly GCA_016081115.2 of Rehmannia glutinosa. NCBI lineage: Eukaryota > Viridiplantae > Streptophyta > Magnoliopsida > Lamiales > Orobanchaceae > Rehmannia > Rehmannia glutinosa. The sequence goes on from JABTTQ020000745.1 coordinate 539,279, forward strand.
AAAATTAAATAAAGCGACATAAATAAGCGACGAACATCATAGAGCATTCACTTTAGGAATCATAAACATGATGCATGAAAGCAATAAAGTTTATCCTACCAATTCCAAGGTAATTTAATCTCACATTTGAAAAGCCGCCATAGGGTAGGTCAAATCAAATGACGATTAAATCGAGACCATCTCAGTTAATAAATAAATAATCAAGACATCTCATATCTTCATTTATTTATTAATCACCTTTTAATTTAGCTTAGATACATTCAAACTATTTGATTGTATCCTTACACATTATTTCGAATTTTAAAAATTAACTCAAAAATCGCCGCCGTAGGGTAGGAAAATTAAGAGTTAAATTTTAAATTCCTATCCTTTCGGAGATTAAGCCTTGATTATTGATTTAAGTGAAAACCATCCGTAGGGGGACAAATCGAGAGTCGCGGCGTCACTTAAATCTCACGGTGCTTTGATCAATAATGGAGGCCACAAGATTTATTGTCATAAATCCTTCTCCCACTCATTATTTTAAAATAAATGTTTCCTAAACATTTAAGTTATAAAACATCTTATGTTTTAATAAGTCAAGTCCAATCCTATTGGTCTTATTGATTAAAATTCTCTAATTTAAAAATATAATTTTTAGAAATTAAATCATAATTTTAATCCACTTTAAAAACCCCTAAATTATCAAAATAATTAAGGGAATAGGGATAAAACGGAAAAATTTCATGAAAGAACAAAGAAACAACTCGTCAATCGAAAAACAGGACTGCCAGAGCCCGCCGGGACACCTTAAAAGCCGGTCATTTGACGACGCCTTGCCGATGCCAAACGCGAATCCGAATAATTTTTGTTTCTAAAACATGTAATTCGGAGATTTTTCATAAAAATCGGATCCAATTTTCACAAAATTAATTCCAAACAATTATCCCAATTTTTAAAATCATATAAACACTTTTATAAAAGATTTAAAAAATTATATAAAACACTTTTATACAAAATTTTAAAAAAATATATAAAACACTTTTATACAAAAATTAAAAATTATATAAAACATTTTTATATCAATTTTAAAAAACATATAAAACACTTTTATATCAATTTCAATCCATCTCATAGATCAATCATAACAATTAAACAATTCAATTATCATGATGCATGACATACTTGGGAGTGGGTTCCATGAATGACATATCAATATGCATGACATATATATCACATATACATCACATAAATATTAATCCGTGAAAAAAAAAAAAAAAATATGACGACTTGAATCGATGCCTTAAATTCAAAAACGCCCATGCATCCATATATCATAACATGAAGATCAAATCCTAAACCCACTCCAAAATAAATTTAATAAATTAGATCTAGTTCTTATATCAAAACCAAATGGCTCGATACCATTTGTTGGGAATTATCGGGTCCGGATCTAATCCAAGGGCCAAATAAGATCCGACTTTTCGATCTAATCGAACGAAAGCGGAAGCGTGGGATTTCAAAAATCGAGTTTAGTTATAAGAACACAAGATCATGCTTATTAAATTTATTCAAACTAAAGGAAGAAAAAGAAAATTTACCTCTTTCGATGATTTTCTTGTTCTTCCCTTTTCTCAATCAATCCTTCGAATCCTCGAAGCTCGTAGACAATGGCGGATTTAGGGGCTATTGCCCCCAAAATTTTTCAAAATTTCATTTTCCCCTAAATTTTTCAAAAAATTTTTTTTAGTTAAAATAGATGATTTTGCCCCCCCACAAAATTTTGATAAAAATTTCAAGTAGTTGTCTTTTACAATATAAAAGCCTATTAATTGTGGTTAACATATGAGTATTTTTTTCATTGTTTAAATTTATATACTCGATCCATTTTCACCCCCCAAAGTTAAAATTCTGCGTTCGCCACGCTCGTAGACACCGCGATCTTCCAATTCGAACCTCCCTATCAACGGCGGTGTGTGGGCACCCAAATAATGATTCTAAGTTCCTAACTTTTTTATTTTCCTACGATGTACTCAACTCATGAGATCGTAGGATTGGGCTAACTTGGATAGGAAGAGAATTAAACTAGGCTTAAAATCAAACCACAAATTTCACTATGAAATTACACAAAAATCGCGAGAAGAGAAAAATCTTGCGAAAATATTTAATCCATTGATTTGACCAAAAATAAAGGAGAATCCAATTGTTAATGGCAAAACACTTTTCCAAATCAATTGAATCACAAAGTGGACCAAATTTTTGAAAGATGGCCAACAAAATTTTTCAATTGATTTTGAAACTTTTCAAAACCTACGAAAGGGCCGAAATTCTCATGTAATATTTGCCAATGAAAACTCTTTTCAATTTGTAAGGAGGGCAACCTCATTGTCATGAGCGTCGATTGTGTTTTTAAATTGTGAGATGTGGTCCTCTTTTTTATGGCTAGTTCAATTAGTTTCTCACTCCAAGTCGATTTTCTATCTAATCTAGAAGAATTCATAATTCTAGATAGACTCAAACTCTAATTGATAATTATCAATATAATTATCAATTTAATACTTATATTAATATCATAAATATCTTATATTTATTTAATTCCAAATACGATTAAAGCGTAGAATATCATATATTCAGGAATTAACTAATATTAATATATTAACCCAAATATTTTGGAAAACTCTTTTGCATAAACCCTTAGGAAGCGGAAATATTATTTCTAACCCATTTTACTCTAGGAAGGCGAACAGGGGACCATGAACCTATAATTGTAAGCTCAATAAATCGAATAAATAATTAACTCTTTAATTAATTTATTCGACTTATTAATTCCGATATTACTCCACTATAAATTCGAAATTGCACTCTTATAATTATAGAATATCTTACTCTACGAAATGAGCAGTCCACTGATATAATCATTACATATAGATTAATTCTCCATAGACAATTCGTAATTGAAGCTAGGTAATATCCATTAAACCTCTTCAATTACCTCTTATCCTCATTTACCATTAATTCACTAACGAATGGTTAATTTATAATCGTATTATAAATTAGAGATCTCAAATCATCCAGTTCCAGAATTAACAAATGGGGGAATCGTCTTTCTACTTCTCGCAAGAAGGAATGGATTCCATATCTGTGAATTTATATTCCCAGCTATTTAATTCAAATGTAAATCTAAAATACAAGTGTTGGGAATGTCGTAGGACAAACTTAACGAGCAAATTAAGAATCACACGAGAAATAAAGAGAGTCTATAATCACTTAGGATTAAGATTTATCCATATATGATCATCTAGTGATTTAATTTGATTTTTCATTTTACAACGGAATTTATATGAAAAATTCAAATTAAATCGGTCCAAGTCCTATATGATCAAATCATATATAAATGCCCCCACTAAGATGTCTCCACATCGACGGTCAGGATAAGACAGTCACATTCAAAATGTTCAGGCGCATTAATGATGTTTTAATTAAAGATCCCATACTTTAATTAATTTTCATCACGGACTTAATTTTAGTTTATTATCCATAATCTTAATCCTCTTGTATATAACTCTTATATACTAAGATTATGGTTACAATAAATAAACTAGAAATTTTCATGATGTTCAAGAAAATACATACAATATGGAAAGAGTTCGAAAATAAATGTCGCATTTATTAATAATAAAAAATAATTCATAATTGCTTTAAGGGCACTATCCCTAACATATATACTCACAAGGTGAAGTCCTTATCCCGATTTGTCTAATCACCCTTATTCGCTTATTTATCAAGATTTTGACCTATAAATATATCAAAAATGCATAACCAAATTTAATATCATATACTAAGTACTAATGAAGTCATGTATGTATGCCATGTATGCATTTTAACTAATCACAATTGACAAATCTTAGAAAATATTCAACTAAAACGCGTCTGAAAATTTCACTCACGGCAGCCTTCAGTATTTTCAACATAACTTTCTGTACACAAATAATATTAATATGATTCAAGTTGGACTGAAAAGCTAATTCAAATTTCTACAACTTTCATGTTTTACAGAACTCCAAATTCTGAAAGCAAATCGGTCGAAATGGAGCAATACGTAAGAAAACTGCCGGTGGACGAAACAAGGGATCATGTTATCACCTTATAGTTCATGTAGATTTTCACACCTCTTAATGTATTCAATCACTCCCAAATTTTTACCACAATAAACTAACATGTATAAAAATATAACCATGTCTTCAAATAATTAAAATTCATGATTTTAGACCTTCAAATGCAACTTTCTCTACAACATAGTAAAACAGATTTTTATACTATTGCAACTTTGTGTTTATCTTGTTCTTTCTTGTTTTACAAACCTAATCTGATTTTTGACTTCTTAAAACTCAAAAACATAAACTAAACTCATGTATAAACACTCTTATGAACATAGATTTAATATTTCTAAACAAAAAATCAAGAGAAAAGTTGGAAAGAACCTTGGATTTTTGATGAAAAATGATATTACGGTAAGTTTTTCTTCCTTTTCTCCTTCTTTCTTTTGAAACTTCCAGACCCCCAATAATGATAACATGACTGCCCTTAAGTTTTACTAAGAGAGCAATAATGCAAATTTTTCAAAAATTGCACTTTAACCCCTAAAGTGTGTTTAAAGTGCATGTTGACCCCTCAACTTATGATTAACAATTAATTACATATACATATATTTAAAAATATATACTCAACATATATTTGTACTTTATACACTCAAATAAATTAATTGATGTAATAAAATAAAGCTTAAAATATTTATTACCCGATTTCTTTAAATAGTGCACAAGTAGTAACCTAGCATAATTAAGCTAAAAATTGACATATCAAGATTATTCATGTATTCTAATTTCAATATGAAATATTAAGATGCATGTAATTATGTTTATAAATGATATAAATCATGTAAATAAATATGAAAAATCTCGGGTTATGACAATATAAGTTTGGAACCAAAAGTTCAAGACCCTTGATCAAGTTATTAATTATGGTAACTCTTTACTTTTTCAATGGGAAGTGGCTCAAGTAATGGAAGTTGAGGATTGTCATATCATTCTTTCGACGGGGCTGTAAAATGGCAAAAACCAGATTAAGGATGGATCAAATGTAATGTAGATGCTAATGTAATGTAGATGCTGCACTTTTTGTTGATTATGGTAAGATAGGTTATGAGGTAATTCTTAGAGATTCAAATGGCAAATTTTTTTTTCTGCTATTCAAGGTGTTACGAGGGTCCATTGCTTCATGTGTTAGCTATTTAAGCAACAAATTTTATGTCGAGATCTTAGAGTGGAGATATGCTCCTCCCCTCTTTATATGTAAAGATTTGCGATTCAATCGCTTAATTAATGATGCTTTCCTTTTATTTTCACAAAAAAAAAAAAAAACTAAGTAATAGAAGATCAATTTTTTTTTAGTAGAATGGGGATAGTAGGAGAAGGGCCACACATAATCATATATAATGGAACCTGAGTCAACCGCTCTCACAGATTACGATCTGAGTTTTCTAATCAAGATACGGTGAATCCCGAGAAGATCCAAATTGCTACTCAAGTAAAAACTATTTTTAAGATATACGATATCCATACATTTTCGATTCCATCATTAAAATAATTTGTTTCAAAAATAAATTTTCGAGAATTATTACAAAAGTAACACAAATAAAAGCTTTCAAGCAAGGAAAAGGAAATTCAAATTTGAGTTAAAGCATGTCGAAGCAGTCAAAAGCATAAAATTGTAGGGACCAATAAAATCACCTAATTGCGGGGACTATTATTTTTTAATGCCAAATTATCATCATTGCATGCGAAAATAACTCCAAGATTATCATTACATCAATATGGAAATTGAAAGATTCAAAATTGTCCAACATATTCATTAAAGAAAGCTGCTTAGATGTGGCTATGATTTTTCATATGTAATGTACAAATTTACAATGTTAGATTACTATTAACAAAAAGGTATTTTTTTTTTAAATTTCATCAACCAACAATATATTTGATTAAATAAGTAATAAATGATTGTCCATATCCAACAATAGATTCTATCATTTTGTTTGAGCTTGTGTGGTTACATTTAGAATTTCACTTATTATAGTTAAAATCTAGAATTTCAAGAAATGGGTTCCAAATTAAATATTATTATTCGTAGATATTACTTATATTTTTAGTACATATTTTTGGAGGGAAGGGAATGGTGAGAATCGAAACCCAAACATCTGGTAGGCGTGAGAGTGTTAATCGTTGAGCGTCCGAACTACTATCTATCTAATTCTCAATTTGCCCTATTTATTTGTGATGTTGCACAATGGTCCAACCATTTTTTTTTTTTTTTTATGACTTGATGATTTTCTAATGTTTAAATTGGATTTCATTTCAAATTTATGACTTTTGTTTTGTAGGACATGAAATTTTCCACTCAATGATATTTCATATTTAATTTATTTTTCTTCTTCTTTTAGATTAATATTTAAGGACAAAAACCAATTTTTATTGTTTCCTAGCCAAAAGCCCAATTCATAAAGTCTGAATTTAGGCCCAAAGAGTAATCGTAATCCAATGCCCAACACTTAGCTGTGTGTCACCTCTGCCTCCCATCGCCGATGACTCTGTCTACTTCCAAATTTAGATTTCAGATCTGTCAAATCCTCATTCAATTCCCCATGCTATCTCCGTAAAATGCTCCCAATTTGGAATTTCTAGAGATTCAAAGCTGCATTGTTAAGGTTAGTTCTCTTATCTTTCTCAATTCCGAGATGCTCGGTGGATACGACTTTGGATTTTCCCACCCATTTCGGCGGCGCTGCTTTACTGAGTAATTCGAGTACAAAATGTAGCTTTTTGTTTAATTTTTTTAAATCCAAGCTCCTATTTCTGCGTTTTGACTTGTGAAGTATACTCTGATTGAAGGAGATAATTGAGTTTTAAAGTTGTTTGTGTGTCTGTTGTTAATCGAGATGAGATTGGTGTTTCCTACTTGATTTTTGTGACATTTAGGCTGTTAGGACTGTCTGCTGCAAGTTTACTCTTGGAATGAATTCTTGGTTTTTATCCTGTCCGTGCTTATTCTCGAGCTCGAAGTAGTTCTTGTTTCTGGAATTACTAGCCGATTTGCGAAAATATACACTTTAAGTTTAAAGCAGAAAGCGCTGTTTATCGTCACTGCCTGCTGCAATTTGTTTAATCGATATAGTTGTTTCTTTCTGTGGTTAAGGGAGTGGTGGCATTAATGGGATCTATGAGTCAAGCATACATAATATAAGGAATGTATTGTTCTTTATAGTAGTTTTAGGCTTTTAGCACACATCTGCCACCATTTATTCTTTGAAAAAGTTGCAGTTGCCTTCCCATTTTTTTTTTTTCCTTCTATGTGACATTTTTAGTTAGGGGGACAAATGGCTTTTAGTGATGTGGCAAATTGTCATATTTTCTTGAACTTCTTTGTGCCAGGTCTGACAGAAATGGGTGCATCAAAGAAATGGATCAAATCATTGCTTGGTTTGAAGAAATCCGGCAAATCACAATCTTTAGAGAATGATGAAAATGTAGGTGGCATCTTCTGCTTACTCTCCCCTCCCCGTCCCAAAAAAAAAAAAAAAAAGATCCAATTTATACGCATTAATTCATGTGTTCTCTTTGTTTGTAACTTCATAAATTTTTAAGCTACTTAAAGGGGTATAATGAGGAGCTGCACAAAGACAATTCAGCAGCCCTTAAATAGAGGAAGTATAGTGGAAATTGTTTTACTGAATGGGATGAATAAGTTCACGTTGCTTTCCGCCTAATTAAACTTCTGTCTTCTTTTTTACAATTTATGGGAAAACTTATTTTCTTCAATTGTTAATATGCAATTTTACCAGACGCACCTTCCTACTTGGCAAACTTTTGTATCCTGCATTTATTCAGGAGTGAGAAAGCTTAACTTGACTGGTTTAATTCGGTCAAAGAGGATAAGCATAAAATGGAAGAAAATATTTTCACGACCATCGACCATCACTTTTCACCATCCTTTTGTTCTTTCCACTTTTTCCATCTATTGAATGCTTCTTTCTCTTTACTTACCGTACTGTGACCTAATACAATTCCTTGGAATCATCGTCTAGTTTGATTTATCTCCTCTATCTATGCAAACACTCATACACTCAAATTTTTCTCTTTGATCCGTATTTGCCAGTTTAAATTGCCATTCTTGCATGAATGATTGTTAAGGTTGTAGCTCCTCTTGACTGCTTATAATAGTGGATTTTATGCCTAATTGCAAAATGTTTTGAAACTTGATCGATTGAGCATGAAATTATAATCTTGAATTGGTTATAACATTCAGAGATCTGGGAGCACTGGCAAGATTTGGCACGAAGAAAGCACTCTGTTGAGATAGATAACAGTGTACTTGAAAATGAGTTGAACAAAACGCGGTTACAACATTGGAAGATGCTAAAGATGCCAATTTCCAATCAGTCTCAGATTCAGCTTGCTCCCCTTCTACTTCACTTCAGGTGCAAAATACAGCTCAATATCAACAGAGTATGAGAGAGGAATGGGCAGCAATACGCATCCAAACAGCCTTTAGAGGATTTCTGGTAATGTACTGTTTCAGTTTGAGATTTTGAAATTCGCTGCTGAACCTGCAATACAGTTCCTATTTTCATTGTTATCTTCTGGATAACCGTTTATCACTGATCATCCGTCTCTCGCTTTCCCGTGCATCATCGTGATCCAAAATATGGATAGAAAACAATTGGGGCTAGTCCTAACTGAATTCTTGAATAGTATGATGTGAAATATGGCCCCCAAGAGAGTAAAGAAAAATGGAAATGTACTGATATTGACTCTACAGGTGTAACACTGAGCTAAATTGGCTGCACATAATTTCCAAACTTTTCATTGATGAGGATGTTGAAATGTTTGTATTAAAATTTAATTTTTAGCTACATCTATGCTGAATCTTTATCAATGTTTATCAATGAGTATGTAACGTTTTTTAACACGGATATAGTTGGCCATATGGGGTAGCTAAAGTTGGTTTTATATTCATAAGTAGGGCTTTGGTTCGAGCAGACTCAACAGTTGTTTATAATGTGAATTGTTAATTAGAAGTATATTAGACAAGTATTTTTCACAAGCATTGTCCCAGATGGCACAACAAGTTCCCAAACTTCTAATTTAGTTGAAGTGTGTTCTGGTACAAGAGTATTTGCAATATGCATATCATTTGCTATATAAAATATCAGCCTATTTTTTTAGTGAAGCGTAAAAACAAATCCAAAGGCAGGTTTTCTAGTCATTGTTTATTCTTGTAAGCACGAGTTATGAGTTTTAGTAACTTCTGTTGTTTTAGAAGTTATCAATGAATTTGATGGAATCTTTTTAGTCATTGCTCTTTCTTTTTCTATTGAAAGTTGAGTAAAATAAATAGCTAAGATTATGCATTTCTCTTGCACTGTTATTGTATTTGTTTATCTAACTGTTTTTAGTGTCTTTCAGGCTAGACGAGCTTTACGTGCTTTAAAAGGATTGGTGAGACTTCAAGCTCTTGTCAGGGTCATGCTGTAAGGAAGCAAGCTGCCATTACACTCCGTTGTATGCAAGCTTTAGTAAGAGTTCAGGCTCGTGTCCGAGCGAGGCGTGTTCGTATGGCATTAGAGACTCAAACTGCGCAACAGAAACTTCAACAACAACTTGAGCACGAGGCTCATGTTAAAGAAATTGAAGTAATCTATACCCTCAGTAAAAAAAATACTTTCATGTGAAATGCCTTTATCATTTCATATTTTCGTTATATTGTTCTGGGTGAGTATGTGAATGTTGACAAGTGCATCTAATCTACTCAAAAATAGCACAAGGGGACATGCATCATAAACTGGCAGGTTCATGTAATATATAATTTGAAATTGGTTAGCTGGAATAAATAAAACACGTTCTTATGATATTAAAAGCAAGAAATGACAATATGTTGCAGAAAGAGGACGAAACTATACTAGTGCAGTATGTTCTTTATTGCTAATCATTGTTACTGTTGTTCAGGAAGGCCATGAAGATCATGTTGGTTGCTGTTACTGAATTGTATCTTGCTTTGGTCACAAAGTTAGCATACAAATGTGGGCATGTGTCATAATTGTGCACTGGACCATTCTTGATTATAATACATGTAAAACATTTCTGCCTTGGGCCTTGCATGGGGAGGTTTCATGATTATGAACTTATATTTAAACTTCTAACAGCTTACATGATCTAGAACCCACCCAGTTTAGTTGGCTGGGTTAAGAGTGTTATCAAACCCACTATTTCTGTTTACTCACGTTCTTCTGATTCGTCGACTGTGAACCAGGATGGGTGGTGTGACAGTGTTGGGTCTGTCGAAGAAATTCAAGCCAAGTTGTTGAAAAGGAAGGAGGCGGCTGCTAAGCGTGAAAGAGCAATGGCATATGCTTTAGCTAACCAGGTAGACGCTCTATTATCCTCTGTTTATACATAATTTGAACTTTCTACAAAATTTAAAGATACAATAATAATAATAAAGTACTTAATCCATGGGCAATGATTATTAAAAGTTATACTTAAATGCTGAAAACTTATAAAATCTCATACCGATTTTTCGGTTTTCTTTGATGACCAAGTGTGGTTTCTTAATCTCTTCAATTTTGAAGAAGAAGCTAGTAGTAATAAGACTTAATCAGATTTTCGTTCTAAGTTTTAGTCCAACTGATGTGATTTAGTTTGTCGTCTCTACTTTGCTTGCCCAAAATCCATGAGTTCCAGATTTAGTCTCTTGTAAATCTAGCCTAAATTTGAATTGGAGATTAAATTTTGTATCTTTTTCTTAAGTAATAAGATTCATAAAAAAGTATTTTATTGAACCATGTGGTTAAGTACTTTTTCTTTCATTTAAACTCAACAGTAAAGTATTTGAAAAGTTCAATACATATCCTAGTATGACCTTTAAGTTTTGACATTTATCATGACACACGAGCATTTTGGGACAAGACATCGAAAACTCAGGCAGCTTGTACGAAAATCAAGTTTTTTTTTTTTTAATTCAATCTTGCAACTATCTCAACTCATCGCCGTCTCATCCTATTTTCCATGCAAGTGGAAAAACTTATGGTGATGATGGTTTTGGAATTTCATCTCATTTCTCCTTCGTATGAAGGTTGCGTCGAGAAGGGCATCCGGCGTAAAACTTTGCCACTTTGCTTTTTGTGTGAATTTGTAGTGTTAACTAATTTTAGACAATTAATTGACACTATAAACTTCACGCCACCGACCCCACATAGTGGGATAAGGTGCAGTTGATGATGATGATGATGATGATGATGATGATTGCAATTATCCAATGTGCCTCAAGTGTAACAATTATCATGCAGTGGCAGGCGGGATCAAGGCAGCAGGTAACACCTTCTGGTTTTGAGCCAGATAAAAGCAACTGGGGTTGGAATTGGTTAGAGAGATGGATGGCTGTTCGCCCATGGGAAAACCGCTTTTTAGACATTAACCTTAAAGATGGGGTGAAAATTCATGAGAATGAACCTGCTGATGTGAAGAATGCATCCACAACTCTGTTCAATTCCACGGAAAAGAAAACTACATCAAATATTGCAAATGGGAAGGGTCCTTCTCGTTCAAGCAACAACTCTAATGTCTCAAACGAAAAAGGGCTGCATCCCATTCGGATGGCTGCAGTTCTTCGCCCAACAAGTCAGCCAATGTGCAAGAAACACCTGGCGCACTTTTTCCAGTACGATGTCTAAACCAATTCTTGAAGACTTGGTTGAGGAAGCCACCTCAAAGCCCAATGTTTCGAGATCACACAGTAATCCTAAGGAGAGGTCCACCCTCGCTAATAAACAAGGAAAAAAACGATTGTCACTACCCGGCAACGGTCAGTCTCTCTCTCTCTCTCTATACACACACACACACACACATATATGATCACAAAAACTACCCATGAGGTTTAGCTAGTTATCTTTTAAAATCCCCGCCACCCCAGGTTTCTATTTGTTATACAAATTACCCCCTCAATAGGGTGCAATTTGTAAAATAAAAACAAATGTAAATGAGGTGTTTGTATTTTTTAAAGATAATTGTTTTTTTTTTTTTTATAATTAGGCTAAACCTCAATGGTAGTATTTGTAATTATCTCACATATATATATATATATATATATATATATATATAAATACACACACACGTGTCGTTTTCGTTTGTAAATTCAGATTGTTAACCGCTGTAGGTAGAAATACACTATAGTGGATCTTGGTAAGTGTCAACAGTTGCCTGTGATTCTAAAATATCGAGTGAATCATGCTTGGGTTGAATTATATTGTAGCACGAACAAAGCACAATCAAGTCTGTGGAGTTAGCCAGTGTAATCTTTAAAACGATAAGCTTTCAACCTGTTTACTTTTCTACAATCTGATTCAACCAGGACCAAGTCATGGGGCTCAACCGGCCAGGGGAACCGCTGTTAAAAAGTCTCCTACTGCTCCAAAGCCTGAGAAGGACAAAGCCAAATTGAACGGACCTTCAAAACTTAGTTCACAAACCGTTGGTTAGCTCTTCAATAATGAAACTCGATTTCCCTGCCATATTCAGCAGAGTCTACTTTAGTTTGTACATAAAGGGCGCGCACGCTTGTGAGCAAATGCTATGGCAGGCAGCAGTGTATCAGTTCCTGATATTTCCGATAATGTCCTTCGCCATGACTGGAGTTAAGAGACGAGCTTGTTGCGAGAAGTAAGAATGATTGGGTACGTATTCGACTGTATTAGTGGAAATTATTGTATTTATTGGTTCGTCAGCGTTATTTATTTCCTCCTACCGGAGCTGCTGCTAGGTTTCTGGTAGATGTGCATGTATTATAAAATTTATCTCTATGTTCATTTTAACTTTATGTTGGTTGTTGTTTCCTTGTTCCTTCATCAATAAGTTGAGACTGAAAGTATGAAGAGTGATATGTTGCAAGTTCCTATTGGAAGTAATACTATTCTTGATTGTTATGGGATTCTTGGGTGAAAATATGCTATATTATCAGTTAAATATTCTTTAGATGTATCATTATAAGAGTAATAAGTCCAAAATTGTGGCCTTGTTTAAATTAAAGTCCCAATGTATTCGTTTTTTTTATTATTATTATTATTATTATTATTATTATTATTATTATTATTATTATTATTATTACTACTATTATTATTATAGTAACGCTTTGGATGCCATTCATTGGTTTCGAGTAAGTTTGTAATTTTCCTGCAATATTCTCAAATTATGTTTTTTTTTTAATTGATCATTAGTAACCTCATCATCAAGTTGTCAATGTATCTCGTGTAACGAGGCTTTGGTGCATAAATCAGAATAAATAACCTACAGCAGGTTTGTCACTGAGACCAGTGGGAACAATTTATTTTAATGATCTTGATAAATGTAATTTTGATTTTTTTTTTGTGAAAAAGGAAATATATATAGATTTTTAATCAGTTATAGCACTTGTAATTAGAATAAAGTTTCTATATATTCGGTATGAGACTGCCAAGATGAGAAGGGGGAAAAAGCAAAAATTATTGTTTACATACATTAAAACGATGTGTTTGGTTTATGTACTTTTTTTTTAGAGAAAATAATTAAATAACATGAAGCTAAATTATTAATTATCAATATTTTAAATTTTTATTTGGTTGGTTAAGGTGTTGGGGATTAGGCTCAAATTTTACCAAGTTACCCTCGTTTTATGTTAAAAACTGCAATTATAATTGAGATTCACTTGGTTTTTACTCGGTCCTAACTAGAGGTGTCAAAAGACCGGCCGGGCCGGGCTGGGCCAAACAGCGTCCCGGGCCACAAAATTGGGGAACCAAGTCCGGCCTAAAAACGAAAAATACACTGGAAAACCGGGCTGGTTCGGGCGGCCCGTCTCGGGCGGGGATTGACAAACTCTAGTCCCTAACCCGACTCGAGGTCCGGCTCCGGGTCCCGTCCACCGTCTATCAAAAGCATCTAAAAAGGGCAAACAGGACATGTGATTTCTCCACAGTCCCACACCCATACTAGTTTGTACAACCTAGAAAAATCAACTATATATATATATATATATAAAACACGTTAAGTCAAATATCAAATATATCATTAATACATTGTTAGGTCGCTCCTCTAGTTTATAGCTACCTCTCTCGACTGTCTAACTTAAGCATTGGAGGTTTTAGCTGGAGACCGCCCCACTAGCCTAACGTTCATTGTATTTTCGAGGTTATTCCCGAACTAAAGCACCTAAGCTCGTGGTGAGGTAATCGAAACGAATTGTATTGATTGTTAGCCAAATCGCACAAATCATAAGGAAAATAGGAAAACAACAATAAAACCGATTCGTTGCCTCCTATCCTTATTGCACAACAAAAAACCAACAAACAAAATCTAATTAAACATAATAACAACAAAAGGAAAAAGTGAGCCATAATACCCTTACTATAGAGTGTCAAAATGGACCGCCCCAATAAAAAGATGGGTGGGCTCAATTTTATTGGCCCGAAAAAAATTGGGTTTATTCGGCTCGAAAAATTGGACGAACTTATTCATTTCATGTGTATTTTTATGATTGGGTCTCAAAAATAATTTTGGCCGACCTGATTTTTTTGGCCCATTTGTTATGTTATTTTTGACAAACACCATTAACTTCACCATCCTCAGATCTGACCTGACGTACTCTCGTGCTATTGTGTGCACTTCCCTTTTTTCACTCCCCAATCCCTTCTTCGCTGCTACTGCAACAAATCCCAAAACCCCACCCAAAAATCCCATCTCCATCTCCACCACCAAAATGAAATCCATCTAAAACCCATAAAAATTTGAAGAAAAACCCGTCACAGCCATGGTTTCCTTCACTCCTTCCTCGCCGTTAATCCCAACCCTTACCCTCCTCCTTTCTTTGCCCATTCTGTACTTCTTCTTAGCCCCTCATTTTCTGCCGCCCCGCCAAATCTCCATCTCCCTCCCCGATGAGCTCGACGATCTTTCCCTTTTCCATAAAGCCATCGCCATGGACGCTGCCAATTTCTCCCGCCGTCCCACTCACCTCCCCGCCGCGAAATCCCACCTCTCCGCCGCCCTCCGCCGCCCCAAAATCGCGTTTCTGTTTCTAACGAACTCGCCTCTTCATTTCGCCCCTCTGTGGGAGCGGTTCTTCTCCAATGTCTCGCTCAAGCACTACAATATCTACGTCCACGCCGACCCGTTTGTTAAAATGCCTCAGTTAGAGGGGGTTTTCAGGGACAGGGTTATCCCTTCTAAGAGAACTCAGAGATCCTCGCCTACGTTAATCTCCGCCGCGCGCCGCCTCCTCGCCACCGCGATGCTCGACGACCCGGCGAATGCTTACTTCGCGGTGATTTCCCAGCACTGCATCCCGCTTCACTCGTTTAATTATTTTTACAATTTCCTTTTTGATCTGGGCCGATTGTCTAGGGATTTGGAGTTTTCTAGCTACATTGAGATTCTTGACGATGAGCCCACTTTGTGGGATAGGTACAATGCGAGGGGGAAGAATGTGATGGTCCCCGAAGTTCAATTCGATGAATTTCGAGTGGGCTCTCAGTTTTTCGTGCTTACAAGAAAGCACGCTTTAATGGTGATTAAGGATAGGAAGTTATGGAGGAAATTCAAGTTGCCTTGTTTAAATGTCGATTCTTGCTATCCAGAGGAACATTATTTCCCTACAATGCTGTCAATGCAGGATCCAAATGGATGTTCTCATTATACATTGACGAGGGTTAATTGGACTGATAGTGTTAATGGGCATCCACATACTTATCACCCTCCTGAAGTGTCAGCTGAGCTGATTTACACTCTTCGGGAATCGAATTCGAGTTATTCGTACATGTTTGCGAGGAAATTCTCGCCCGATTGCTTGAATCCTTTGATGGAAATTGCAGATTCGGTTATTTTCAAGGACTGATCTTTTTGCATCTGGTAAGTAAACATGCTTATTATTTTTGTGCTTATTCTTTTTACATGAATGAATATGTGAGATTTAGATAGATCAGTTGGTTATATCTTGATGGTAAATCCCATTATTATTTGCATTGCACCACCTGAATAAGAGTTTATATATGATGGATAATAAATGAAATTCAATAGGATTTGTAAATATAAAATCTTGTGTGGTGAAGGAGTGGTTGATAGATTGGTGTAGTGTTGGTGAGGTAATTTATCTGTTTTGGCCTTTTTTTCTATACCTAATGTACTGTTTGTAATTGGGATTTGGGAGGTCTGGGGTGGTGAAAACTGAAAAGTCATGGTCATTTTTTGGTCTTGTTAGGTGGATCATTGATTTGTGAGAATCCAATGGTGATTGGTGAGATTTGTTTTAGCTCAAATTTGTCAAAAGTGATGCTGTCATGTGAACCTCACAGGATATTCAAAACTGTGTTTTTTCTTGCTGCAATTTTTTTGTCTGGTATTATTGTACTAACCTTTGTGTTGAATTACCTAACTACCCCTTTTTGTCTGAACTTCTTGTACATATTGGATAAATAGTTAAATACTCTCTTTTGGGAGTGTATATGACTTTTGAGTCTAAGGTCACCATTTTTTCCTTTTTTTTTTATGCTTTTCTTGATCTGGTTCCAAATTGAGGAGGCTTTTAGAAACTTCTGTATATTACATTTTCACTAAGATCACAAAGTATGATCTAACCTGATTGAAAACTTAAACTGATGATCTATCATTGTTGTAGCAGAAGAAGAAAAAGCAAAAAGCAAAAAAGTTTGATGCTTTTGAATGGAAGAATGTTGGAGTGGCCACGTGGGATTTAGGATTTTCTTTTGAGTGGCTGCCAAAAATAAATGCCCTCAGCCTAAGTAACCCAAAAGGAGGGTCCAAAATGGAGGATCTTTTTGATATTTAAGAGTCAAGATTATGTAATTGTAGTGGTTGATTTGGGTAAAAAAAACACCCAAAGAAATCAGGGTTGGTTAAATAGTGATTGAGACTTTTAAGTCTTTTTCTTGTTTATTTTGTAAATATGTGTAATGGATGGATGTTCATGTATGAGAATGAACAAATCTTGGCTTAGCATTAAGAGAATGCAGAAATGCCAATTATTTTACTTTTTTTCTTTTGAGGATATGCATTTGTTGAGTTATTTGTATTTTTACCTTTCCTTTTTAGTTTTTAACTTTGACTGCCCTTGCTTTGTAACCTTGAATGCTTTACTTGAACATTAGTTTGATACTATAGACAAAAGAGTGGGAAAGTATTTGATTTAAGTTGCTTATAACTTTTAGGATTTATTACAAAAACTACCCTCAGGTTTAGTTTAATCACAAAATAAAAATAATTATTTATAAAATTGCAAATACCTCCTAACATTTGTCTTAGATGGGGATTTGTAATTTTTAAAGATCATGGAGTTTTTGTAATTAAGCTGACAATCAGGGTAGTTTTTGTAATTATCCCTAACTTTTATTGATGGGCGAAGACAAGGACAAGTGCTTGCAAGGTGTAGGCATTTTGTTTGCCCAAAAAAGTCGCCAAGTTTCAATTCTTGTCTTGAATGAAGGACAAAATGTTAAATGGGTATGGTTTAGGAAAAAAAAAAAAAAGAGCAAATGGGGCAAATTACCCACTTGGGATAGGTGATTGAGTTTTTGACGTGTAGGATAAAAAACATAGTTTTCTACCCACTTTTGGTTTTACCACAATCTTGGGCTTTAAATCGCAAGCCTTTAATATGTATTTCTCTCTTGAAATTAAATACTCCCAATACATAACATACGTGAACCTGTGAACACTCCTTCTTTTTTCTTCTTTTTTTTCTCTCTCTTCTTCTTCTTCTTCTTCACAAAATATCAAGAAGTTATTTTTGTGGGCTTTCATCAACAAAATCGCACCAAAAATCGAATAACAAGGTAATGTTCTTCTCATCCTAATTAGTTAACCTTGTTTAAATCGTTCAAGACCAATATATTTGCAAAATATGTGAAGTGTTTTGTGAAAGGAAAAATTTTCTACAATTAAAACACAATGCGATATCGTGTCATAGATTAGGCACGATATCGTGCCGTATATATTAGACACGATATATCGTGTACTTTATTTGACATGATATATCGTCTTTGTATATTAGGTACGATATTGTGCCCCGTATATTAGATACGATATCATACCTAATATAGCACGATATATCGTGTCTAATAAAGGCACGATATCGTACCTCACAATATATCGTGTCAATAGATGAACTCTAAACCCTAAACCCTAAACCCTAAACCCTAAAAAAAGGCACGATATATCGTGCTCCCAAAGACAAAACAAGCGCCTTTTATGTGTTCTTGCATTTATCAATATTTTTCTTTGTATATAGATGAACTCTCGCTATCTTGTTGTTCGATTTGGTGGTCATTGGGAAGGTTTAGAATATAAAAGTGGTGAAGAAGAAGTTGTACGTATTAAACCGGGCAAAATGAATTATAGTGAAATATTGGGAGGTTTATGGTGTTGTTGATGTTGATAGGGCGTATACGATTGTATAATGCATTCTATTGTAGATATTTCGAAACAAACTTGGGAAGTTAAAGTTGAAAAACGATGATGACATTGAAAGCTGCGTTTGGGAACACCGGAGTTACAGTTGTTTTTGTAACACCGAAAAAGAAAAAACGATGGGTGAGACTAGTTCGCATAATGTATTGGGAGGTCCGCCTCGAGCATAATCGAGTTGAGAACGTTGAAGGTCAACAAGGTGTTGGTGGAAGTTTTATGCAACTAATGGCTAGTAAGAATGATTTGTCGTGATTATGGGCACTAATTACAACTACATGCAACTTCTTGGTTTTCAACAATACGGTTTACCGCAAATCAATCCATATAGTCATGCGGTAAGGCACAGTGGAGCACCTTTTATGCATATGAACAATGTTCCAATTATTGATCATCGCGTCCACTAGCACCTGATTAATGTTCCAAATATCAATTGTCAGGGACTCAGTATAAGGCCAAGCAATGAAGATGGCTATTATCCCGATATGGGTTGTGATAATCGATGTTAATTGTGATAATCTTGATGATGATGTTGGTTGTGATAATAATGACATTAATTATGGTGCAAACTACGGACCCAAATGATTTTGGTGAGAACTACATTGATGGTGATGTTGGTGCGATGTTGAAGCTAATAATCAATTTGAAAATGACCCGAACGTCTTTGAATTTGAGGAATTTTGTGAGTGGAGAGCGTGAGAGCGGAAGAAGTATTTCGAAAACCAAAACCAAGACGCGGAAAGACGAGGTGTTAACTTACATCCGGATATCTATAGAGACAATATGGGACGAAACAATAGTGCCCACAGACGAAGTTGGGTGATTCTGGTACACTCTCGCACCTTTCGATTTCCCCGAGGAACCTGCTAGGGTTGGAACGATGCCCTTTTCGAATGCGTGCATATGGAAAGGATGGTATTTGGAGAGTAGGGAAGTTTGACAAGTACCATGGATGTGGGTTAAATTTGAATGACAATGCATCAGGCGGGTGCATTCTAAAGTAGTAGGTGCGTATTTTGCATCTAGATTACTAGTGGAACATTCTGCGCTCGTGCAAGAGATATGATAGCGGAGTTGGAATCGCGACATGGGCTTAAAATGAGTTATAATGTTGCGTTGAGTGCAAAGCATCATGCGCTTTGGGTTGATATATGGAGATAGCAACAAGTCATTCAATCTAATTAAGCATACTTACACATGTTGAATTTAACGAATCCGGATCGGTAGAACTAGATGGAAGTCGGATAATTTTAATAGATTCAAGTCGTGTTTTTTGCTTTGCATGCATCAATCACCGGATTCGAACAATGCCCGACCGATTATTGTGATTGATGGAACACACCTTAAAAGGCAAATCTTGAGGAATATTGTTTGTGGCGTAACAAAAGATGGTAATGAGCAGATTTTCCCACTTCTTTGTTGGAATCGGGGATGTTGAAAAGCAGCGATTCTTGGACATGGTTTTGAGAGGCAGGTTGAGAGATGCTTATAATTGCCCTCGTGATCTCTGATTGTTTCGATCAAAGACAAAGAGTATCAATAATGCCATAAAAGAAAAGATACCCCGAAGCATCACATGGGCTTTGCACTTATCATTTGCGAGTAATTTGGCTCAATACGGTCAACATATAGTAGCAATGTTTAGGAATGCAAGCATATTCATACCGCGTGAAGATTATGATAAGTATTTTGAAAACATAAAAGTTGCTAGTGAGACGGGTGCGTTTAAGAAGTTAGAACGTGCGGGGAAGGAAGGATGGTCTCGAGATGCTTATAATTGCCCTCGTGATCTCTGATTGTTTCGATCGGCAAAGACAAGAGTATCGATAATGCCATAAAAGCAGTATACCCGGAAGCATCACATGGGCTTTGCACTTATCATTTGCGAGTAATTTGGCTCAATACGGTCAACATATAGTAGCAATGTTTAGGAATGCGGCATATTCATACCGCCGTGAAGATTATGATAAGTATTTTGAAAACATAAAAGTTGCTAGTGAGACGGGTGCGTTTAAGAAGTTAGAACGTGCGGGGAAGCGGATGGTCTCGAGTTAAGTGTCTGTCCGGCATTATGGGTTCATGACATCAAACTCAACCGAGAGCTTCAATAGTCGGTTATTATGGGCGAGAAAGTTACCTGTTTGTTACGTGGCTTGAGTGTGCTCGGACTATTATTGAAAAGTGGTTTTATGAACACCACTGCTTTGCTAATGATAAAGATCAAGAGCTAACACTTGAAAGCGAACCAAAAGATTAAATGATGCGATTGAGATAGGTCGTAGAATGGATGTACAATGTCTTAGTAATGTGAAGTACAAGGTGAAAGATGGAACAAAGACTTATTTGGTTGACTTATCCCAAGACGTCGGTTGTCGAGAATTTGAATATGAATTGATGCCTTGCGCCCATGCATCTAAATGACAATTAGGTATAAAGAAATTTAAAATTTGTATCAATATTTTCACATAATTCGCTCAATATTTTCAAATAATTGTTTGTTTATTTGTGCGGAAAGGCGAACCTCAATATCTATTCATTTCTTTGCCCATTATTATAAAAATGAAAATCTTCAAAAAATGTGGGCGGGTGAAGTTTTACTAGTTCTAATCCGAGTGAATGGGTTCTACCACAAGAGGTGCGGGACTTAGTATGTAACCCTCCAAATAACCCGAGACAAGCGGTGTCGTCTGCATAAAGTAGAGTTCATTCCATTTGTTGAATCATCAAGTAATCGTTCACGTAAGAGTCAAATTTGTTCAAGGTGTGGGAGTCTTGCCACAATTGCGTCAAATGCACTATGTCATTGCCGCCGATGAGCACGAAAAGTGCGGTCTCTGACACAAAGGTCCTTCGAGACAAGTGCGTAATAAGAAGAAATGTGGAATATGCGAAAGCGGATGATCATACTCGTAGAAAATGTCCGAGACGTCCAGGATGATGAAAATCGGGCAAAAGTTTATTTCAAATGTAACACTATTTTCTAGAAAAACACACCAAGAGTGAAACTCAGTAGTCTAAATGTGTTAATCATGTCGATTAAGTGCCCTTTACCGAAATGCGATATAGGGTCACGATATATCGTGCCAACTATAATCGGGCATGATATCGTGACTTATATAGTTGTACGATATCGTGCCCTATTATAGTTGGTACGTAATATCGTGTCTTATGTTCGCACGATATATCGTGCCACTATATTTGCCACGATATCATGCCAACTATATAAGTCACGACATATCGTGGCAAATATAAGAAACGCATTTATATCGTGCGTTCTATATAAGTCACGATATATCGTACAACTATATAGGGCACAATATCGTGCCAACTACATAAGCCCCACGCTCCTCCCGCAATTGGACCCTCAAATATTAAGACAGTGGAATATAAGATGTTATCTTAAGACGATAAGACAAATGCAAAAATATTTACTTACTCTTCATTTAGACTTTAAGAAACGGGTAAACTCCTTCTCGGACGGGGTGGCTTGCGAGACTAGGATCCCCGAATGGGCGCGAATATCATGACGGTACGCCTATCCCGAACCTGGATCAAGGAAGTAGGCGGTAGCGGCAAATCTGGGAGAGGCGCTCGTGGACCGGATACCACACAGTGTCGGAGAGGAGCTCGAATAGGAGACGACTCGGAATCGGGGATCGACACTCGTGGTCGCGGAGAATGTGATAACACGGGCATAATAGGAGTCGACAATGGCGGAAGAGAAGTCGACAATGCTGGGAGGAGGAGGAAGAGTCGTCACTCCGGAGGAGGGGAGAAGTCGACATGGGCGGGAGGAGGAGGAAGAGTCGTCACTACGGGAGGAGGAGGGAGGAGTCGACATGGCGGGAGGAGGAGGATGAGGAAGAATTGTCACTGCTTTGACGGAAGAGTCGATCACGGGGAGGAGGAGTCGATCATCTTGCCGAAGGAGGAGTCGAGCTGCTTGGGAGAGAGGTGTCTGCTGCGATGATCGCTCGGATATCTCTCGACTACCATGCACGAAGTCATCGTCTGATCAAGGTATGGGAATAGACGCCTAATCTCCTCCTAAACAAGGTCCGGAACCCGACCTATCTCCCGATCAGCGTCGTCAGCGAGAACCCTCTCCGAGATGGTCTAACCGAGAAACGGCATCATCGACTCGTGTCCAATCGAGCGAACCACTCCTCTGTAAGTCTCTCGAATCAAGCACTGGCCGCATAACACCGAATCGGTGTCGGCATATCTGTCGCAACTCACGAGATGGATCAACACGAGTATCCTGGCAATTTGGTGGATCATCGCGCGCATAGTCGCCGTGGGCGGATGGATCAACACGAGTATCCTGGACGATCGTGATCGTTATCGTCCGGCCATCTAAAGGATCATCATCCGATGGGATGATGGACCATCAATCTGCAGCCGCTTCTAAGGCCTCAATCGTAGGAGTAGCATTGTCGGCCTCAAACGGCGGGTCTCCCTCTCCTCGCCCGCCTCTGTCTCGCCTTTGGAACACACTCCTCTGTCCCCCCGATAGGGGGTGGGCTGTCCGATCGACACTCCTCTCTCGCGATAGGGGTGGGCTCGAATCTGACTCGTACCTCTGCTCTGTTCTGTTCGCTAAAACCGATTCTCCTGGGATGAACCGAGGAGGACTAACAAAATAACTGGATCATCGACTCTCTCTATATATATCTTTGGAGCTCCTCCTCGGTCGGATCAATATCTCATGACACACTAAAGCTTTGTAAATAATATAAATAAATTAATAAAAAAATAAATTAATTATTAAATAAATAAATAAATAAACACGTTAATACATACCGTGTCAAAGAAAAATCATCATGTCAATAGCGGTCTTGAAAACCTCCAACAAAGGCACTGCAAGCAATCGGGTGTCGGATACTGAGTCGCCGGGCATTACCCAGCGAGGTATCGCCTCGAATGCCCAAATATGTGAGAACATTGATAAGTATGAAAAATAAGATTTTTTAAATATTTAAAAACTAATTACAAATATAAATAAAATAAAAACATATACGTACGCATGCCAAAAGCATAAGTGGCCCCATAAAAATGATAAGAAGGTGGCCGATATCACAGGTGGAACGTCCAAGTATATCGGCCGAGTGGCGTAACATCATGCAGATGCCGAATATAATGCATCAATATCTCGAAAGGAGTATTTCCCCGGAACGCCTCCCATCAGTGCATCGTCCTCGATCAAAACCACGCGGCCCCGGTCCATTGCGGTCTGTCGGCCATCGAAAACAAAGATCATGTAAAAGGCAAATAACACCTTCGCCACCTTCAGGGCATCGCCTGGTGAGTCACGGAAGGTGCCAACAACAAATAAATCGCGTAAATGTGCGGCGGTAACCCGATCACCCCTAGGCAATACCGCCTATATATACCGGTCTCGGGTACCTCAAAATCACCGTTAGGGTCAAATATGGACCACGAAAATCGCAATCCCGATATCATAGCAAAATCACGCCGAGAGAATCGATGACCGCTCTCCGACGTGGAACCAACACTCCGATTCCGGAGCGTCCGACACATGCACCTCCATCGCAACTAATGCATGCGATCTTGCCGCATTACAACCGCTCTCGTCATACCCAAAATCCATAAAATATCCAAAACCGATATGTCTAAACTCGACTATATAAATCATCACCGATCTCCAGAACTCATCTCTCGATGGTCTCGAATAATATTCGATCGAACGTATCCCGCGATGTGGCCTCTCTCGATGATATGGGGTCTCTTCCATTGTGGACCGACCTATAACAATTAATAAATTTCAATTTATTAAGATGAATTGTTGAAAAATTGCGAATTGTAGTGAAAAAAAAAGCATGTAGACAATATGGATATGGATATCTAAGCACGATATAAGCGAAAAGAATACATGGAAAGAATATAAAAAACCCTGGGGCGCGATATCGTGCACAAGATTTATAATTAGTTCAATTTATAACTAGGGCACGATATCGCACCCAATTATAACAAGGCATGATATCGTGCCGTTATACCTGGTGCGATATGTGGCACGATATCGCACCCAATTATAACGAGGGCGCGATATCGTGCCCGTTATACCCAGTATGCGATATGCGGCGCGATATCGTACCTAATTATAAAGGGCACGATATCGCGCCGCTTCATCTTCTACATCAAATCGCGTACGCCGTGCATACCGCTACACCAAGTCACCAACATCCAACACACAAATTTATCAAACTTATTCACAAATTTATCCAACAATAACCCAATTGATAAACCCTAAACACCAAAATCGAACACTAAAAACCCTAAATCAATTAACCTAACATAAATAGAGTTTAAAACTTAAAATCGAACACTAAAAATCCTAAATCAATGAATCCTAAATGACGATTGATATGCTTACTGTTCGGAAGGGGCGAAGGAGGATGGTGCGGGGCGACGATGGAAGCGACAACGGCGGAGTGGAGTGAGGAAGCGGCGGCGGTGAGGTGGAGCGGTCGCGTCGTCGACAAGCACGATTGAGTCCATGTTCTTCTCTTATTGGGCACGAAATGGGGGTTGGTACTTCTTCTTCTTCTTGTAGTCGCACGAAATGGGGCCTTTTTTTCTTTATTTTGTTTTGATTGGGGCACGAAATGGGGATGGGTTTGGACGTTTGGTTTCTTATTTTGTTTTATACGGTTTTTGAATTTCAAAATTCAAAAATACCAACTTAAAGGAGGGATAATTTGGTCAATTTGGGTAGAAAAGATGTTTTTTTATCTTATTGGGTAGAAGCAACTCCACTATCCATAATGGGACTTTAAAAATTCTCCCAAAAGGAAAATGACAATTATTTGTTTGTTAGCAGTTCTATAATCTTGCTTAGGAGAAAATGGAACAAACTTCCTGAATTTCATATGCTTGAAGTTGTAAAATGAAAATCTACAGTTAAAAAAAACTTAATTGTTCAATTATGTAATTTTCATTATTCCAATTGTTGATGGTGTTCTTTTCTTTGTCCCTTGTATAGTTGTATTGTTAGGATAATTGATGCAGTGAAAATGAAAGAAAATAAAAATTTTAGTAAATGTGATAAAAAAAAAGAAAAAGAAAAAGAAGAGGACAGCAACAAAAAAACAACCAAACAAACAGAAAAAGCAGAAAAGTAGAGATGATGAATGAATGAATGGCATTTAATTGGACATGTTTTATGGGCCTACCTGCATCCGGACTGAGACTTTTGTTTAATTGCTGATGGACCTTCTAGCAGAATTTGTTTATTATCAAATAAATAAATTAATAAAGATAGAGGCACATTTTTTTTTGAATGTCAAGGTATAGATAACCTTTTTTCCTCTTAGGACAAAATAGTGAAATCTTTGCAATATTAATAAATAAAGCATCTTTCATAAGGTTGACTTGTAATGATACAATTTTCCTTTTTTTTTTTTTTTTTCTAAATAAGAGAAACCCATAAGAGTCACCTTTAGGGCATTTCGAACTCAAAATATTCGGAGTCAAGAATTTATCCTACACCACTAGATCACCCCATTACGGGTTTCAATTTTCCTATTTGTTCACAAAATATGGTGGGAAAGTATTATCATTACAAAAAAATCTTCGATTGCGTGGTTTACAACTTGCAAGATATTACATCAAGTTCGAGCATCCAATCAATGTGTACTCGGCTACAGATCCCCTGTTATAAAAATATATATTGTGGGAAAAGAAAATCATTCACCATCAATACATTGAGAGAGTGAGAGAGTTATGTATTTCAACTAATACAAACAAATACATCACAATCTAACTAAAATTGGGTTAAATGACAAGCAGCAGCTGATGACATACCCCAATTATATATACCAAAACAAAAAACATCACAATCAAATTTCACAAAAATGATTATCTAATACAAATTATTATATATTAGACATCTTCTTGAAAGAAAATTAATTTATACTAATGTATACATCCAACCAAGTGTCCATATTACGTGTGCAACCTGTTATTAGATTCTTGAGGACTTCAAAATGGGTTTTGATAAAATGATAAAAATTTGCAACATTTTCCAACACCTCATCACTTGAAAACTAACAAAACATCATAACAATAAATTTCAATGTTGCACGTAATAATGCCACCAATGAATCAACCAATATACCATGTACAAAATAATGTACCTTTTTTTGTCTCCTTTTGAGGACCCACAAACAAATTCATAGGAATTGAGGGACCATTATGATGTGAATAAAACATGAAATGGGCCAAAAAGAAAATAGTAGTAGTTGGGTGGGCAATCACTTCGGTATTTGGATCAACCATCCACCAAACAAGAAACCTACTCAAAAAGATGATAATAAGGCTATGGCAAAGAATAATCCACTCTTATCAACAAGGGTATGATTGAGGGGGATGAATGGTGTAGTTGGTATAGGTTAAATGTCTACCTTATGGAAAGTCCATAGTACATTTCGATATTTTTTTGATGTGATATTTAAATTCTTAAAATTACGTTTGGATTGAAGGATTCGAATTATAGCAGAGTTCGTAGAGAGAATATTCTTTTTAAATTTAGAATACATATTACGACTTACAAACACATAACAATCCAAATAAGACCCAAGCAAACTAACATTGTACAACGATTAAGAAAAGGATAGACTCTGAATTTTCTGTAGGATCAAAGCTAGTAGAATTTCGATTCTGAACCCTAAAAGCTCAAATCAAGAAATAAAATCAAAAACGCAAAAGATGAGCCTTAATGAACAACAAAAACTGCAAAACAACATTCACAAATCGTGTATAAATTGAAGGAATTTGATAAAAGTTTTTCTAGT
This sequence comes from Rehmannia glutinosa, assembly GCA_016081115.2. Taxonomy (NCBI): domain Eukaryota; kingdom Viridiplantae; phylum Streptophyta; class Magnoliopsida; order Lamiales; family Orobanchaceae; genus Rehmannia; species Rehmannia glutinosa. The sequence continues at coordinate 566,625 of JABTTQ020000745.1, forward strand.
TTCCATTATTTCCTTAAAACACAGGAAGACCGCCATGTTACATGCGAATGAACTCCTCTTCCCAGCTTTGGGAGTGTTTGAAAAAAATTCTCTTTTAGAAAAAGTGATTTATTATAGTAGAAGTAGAAGTAGTTAAGAATCACAAGTTGACAGTGTTAGAAAATGAAATCAAAAGTTGATAATGAGAACTTGAGACTGTTTGGCGAAAAAGTTGTAAAAGACATATTTATTTGTAAAAGTCAAACCGCAAGACAAGCGAGAATCTTAAGACTATCTCCGTGCTTTTAGATTCGATTAAATGAAGTAGAATCGAAGCGAGAAGTTGGTAAAAAAGTGCTTTTCCTTTGCCAAAAAAATAAGCAGCACTTTTTACAGTGATTGCAAACACTCCTTTGTAGGTCAGAGAACAAATTTCATGAGTCGGTTTATTGATCAGTAAAGTCCTGCATTGTGGGTGTTTCTTTCAATATAAGAACCTCAGCAAAGAAGATAGCAGTATCCTGGATTAGAAATCCAGAATCCTGATAAAAAAAGACTAGTAAGTGTCACAAACTCGAGCCAACCCCAGTTCTTTGCAGCCCTTTGAGTACCGATACTGAGATTCTTTTGTAACCGATTTATCCTCCATTCGTTGATCGATACCTTACAAACGATGACGCACAAAACAACTACAATCACTGTCAGTGTTTAAAGAATCTGTGGCTTCAAGAAACACTGAAAGGTGGCATGGAGGTTGAGACTGTCCTGACATTAGAAGCACAAAAGAAAGTTCATCAGTTCAGAACTCGAAGTGTACGAAGTTATCTAAGTAAAATCTCATATAAGCTCAAAAATATAGTACTAAATAATTATTTTTTATTGATTTAGCCCCGGCCCCAACAAATTTACATGTCTAGCTCCGCCCCTGTCAGGAAGTTATATGTTTACTTTGTCCATTGTAAGGCGGGGTTTCAATAAGAAGTATATGCAATTATGATCAAACTCGCATTCCAGAATTTTGTGCATTGATCACTTTTTTTAACTTTATAAGCAATTTCCATGATTAGAACATAACACTATAACAGAACATCAAACAATCCTCACAGCAAAGTATATTGAGCTCAAACAAAAGAATGCATAATAGACACAGAAAATAAATGGCAAGAACATAACTTTGTATTTCCCAGTTATGTTCACCTACTTAATATTAACAATAAATTAGCATGCTAATACTCTTTCTGTTCTCCTACTAAATTTATATAGCATACCTTGGGGAACCAATAAGACGGCAATCCAATACAAAGACAAGTAATCTCTCTCTTTTTCAAGAGGTCCTTCAAGTGACCATAAGTATCCAGATGCATATGATTTGAACGACCACCCGAATTCTGATTCAACACTGACATCCTAAACAAACATCAGCAACTCCATAATAGAAACCAACGATAAAATATTGAGGAACTGCAGGAACCTCTTTGTTGCCAATCTTAATAAAGAATAAGTCTTTCCAGAAGCAAAGAAGGGCAAAATAAGGGATGGGCATGCATCAAGAAAAATACGGATGAATACATAACATTAGCACTTGCATCAGATATGCTCGACCGAAACAATATATATGTATGCCAACGACCAGCAAATTGAAAATCAATCTTTCTATGAATCTAACCAGAACAATTCAAAAGTATCGAACATATAATACTCGTCTTTCAAAATTAAGAGTGCGAGAAAAGTGAATCAACATAATTCAAAATCATAAGTTATTTCTGAATAATATAACGTATGTACGACGGTACAAGAACTGTCATTACAGCAATATTTGAACATTAGATGCTAAGCATCAAATACTGCCAAAATGCATCCATCCAAATACAAAAACAGCTTCAAACAACCTAACTTGATGGGCAAATATAATCAGTGCCTGTGGGAAACAAATAGAGAGGGATGAAGCAACATAATTCTTTGTCGCTGAGGAAAAACTTAAAAGACTTGACAATGTCCATGGTAGGTGACGCACGGCCTCCGATTTTCTGTTTTTCCGCTCTGTATTTGTTGAGATCACAATTGTATAGAGTAATCATCATCCGAGGATAATTCCCTTCGATTAGGGCTTCTTGTAGAGAATTTGGAGTTGACAGCACATTGCAAAAATTGTATTCCCCATTGTCACCATGAAGAGGAGTGACTTGATTAGGGAAAAAAACAGTGGTAGCATCAGCAGATGGAGGGGGATTTGGAGCTAAACATATCTCTTCCTCAATTACGAAAAAACGACTACAGTTACCAGGAACATAACCAGCACCGTAGAAGCTATCGCGTCTATCCCAACCCTTGTCCAGCGAATTCAGATCAAGAGCAAACATTTCACTATTAGATGATACCAAAAAACGGTAGACTTATTGATGAAATTTAGACCCGTGATCCAAAAATCATTTTGGCGGTAACTCCCATGTAAGAACAGTCCAGGGAGTTTTTGCCATGATTTAGCGGAAGGATCATACAACTCAAAATCAACTCGTTCGTCACCAGTTTTATCTGTACTTCCTCTAACAAAGGGAATTACATTAGAAAATAACAGAATTTTACCATCGGGGTTGGAATTGCGTAGGGCGTTCGTTTGGTGTGCTCCATATCGCCCGGCCTGTTGGGTAAAACCGGTTGGTGTATACCGAATGGCTGAAAAACGATTGAGCGGAAGTAACGATAAAATCAAGACGTCGAGGCAAGAGTTGGACTCTTTCTCTTTAAGACGAGATTGCCCCGCTCACGGTGCTTCGGAATCTGACAATCGTCTCCTAAGATACAACGACGAACTACTTGCGATAGTTGCACTACAAATCGCAAAGTACAACGAACACTTTGATGCTCTTAAACTCTCTTTTACAATGCGAAATATGAAGTGAAATTCGATTTTTGATGTGTTGAAATGAATTAAGGGGCTGGTTTATATAGAGCTCTGGTGCCTCTTCGAGACCCGGGTGCATCCCCAGTCCCGGATCGATCTTGCCGTCGCCGATCGCGCCGTGGTTGCGATTGCGTCGATATCCAAAACTTTAAGGCTCGCTCAAAGCTCCTCGCGACGATGCGTGTAGCGCAAAGTGCGCCTCAGCGCCCATTGCGATTATGTGCGGCGTCGCGCGGGGCCCGCCCGGCTCGGCTCCGGCTCGGACGGTGCTCGCCGCACCGTCTCGGTGCGGTTTTGAGCTAGCCAAAGGCTAGTCAAAATTGACTTGGTCACTAGGGTGTACCATAAGGAGTTCCACTGATTACTCCTTATTAGTGGTGAAGCTCTTTATTAACTAGTCAAACATTTAATATGTTTCCTATGTGGGATATGGCTTTCCATATTCCCACCATTTTATATTCCATATATAAAAGCATTTTAAGTGGCCAACTTTATGCATTTATTTCTCATTCACCCGATATTGGTTTTGAGAAATTCAAAATGCTAAACTCATCTACCGCGGCGTAGATGGCGTTTATCTCATTTATTTCATACTTTGAATAAATGACCCCACTTAAATAATTGGTCAAAATCGGGTCAAACCCAATTTAATTAAAACCAATTCCAACAATCCCCACATGAATGAAATAAATGCATATGAGTATCAGACACTAAGAAGAGTTCAAACGGAAAGCTATTGCATCGGGAGAGGTAGCTTGTGGCTTTGAACCTTCCTTAGTGGAATGCTATCAGTTTACTAAGCTTTGCATGATGACACGATGTCTTGAACATTGTTGTTTTACTAAACCAAAATAACAAAGATCCACACAATATCTTTCCTAACACCATTTGGTTCTCACGGTTGTGTCCATTTTGGCCCTGGACACCATCTTGGATTCATAAGTGTTTCGTTGAAAGCGGCCCGTCTTCACACTTATATAGGTGATCTCCTATTAAGAGTATCTGCCATACTCACTTCTTTAAAGTATAGGAATCATTAAAAGTTTATAACTTAACCTCACCACATTAAGCGGGTTTCTCACTTGGATAGGAATGAGCGTAATATGCTCCAAGTATTTATCACGAATATACATAACTTAGTTGTCCCATTGAATCAAGGTCTTGGGATCTCAATTCACAAGGTTGGAGTTACCGCTATGAATATTCTTATTTTGTGGATTTTAAGCCCATTCCTTTTGATAAGCGATATACTTGATCTCTATTCAAACCTTTAGTTAACGGATCCGCTAGGTTTCGATTTCGATTTCACGTAATCGATTGTAATAACCCTATTTGAGATCAAGCCGCCTAACGGTGTTATGTCTTCGACGTATATGTCGAGACTTACCGTTGTACATACTTATTTTGAGCCCTTCCTATCGTCGATCGACTATCACAATGTATCATGATTGCGACCACCGGCTTAGGCAGGCGACAAGGAATATCCTCTAAAAGTTGCGAAGCCGTTCGCTTCTTCACCGACTTTATCAATGCTATAAACTCTTATTCCATCGTGGATCGAGCTATACAAGTTTGTTTAGAGGATTTCCATGACAACGCTCCACCACCAATGGTAAAAACATAACCACTAGTGGACTTGGAGTCTTTTGAGTCGGATATCAATTAGCATCTTTGTATCCTTCTAATACATCTTTGGATATCTCGAGTAATGTAATCCATAATTCATGGTGAGTCTTAGATATCTAAGAACCCTTATCAATGCCTTCCAATGGTCATTTCTAGGATTACTCGTAAATCTACTCAGTTTGTTAACTGCGTAGGCAATATCCGGACGTGTGTAGTTTGTTACATACATTAGACTGCCAATGATCCGAGAATATTCTAGTTGAGATACATGCTCACCTTGATTTTTAGCTAAGTGTAAGCTTAAATCAACAGGTGTTTTAGCTGGAGGACTATCATAAGCATTGAACTTTCGAAGTACTGTCTCAATATAATGAGACTGTGATAAAACAAGTCCATCAGATGTTTTAGAGATCTTAATTCCCAGAATAACATCTGCTATACCCATATCTTTCATATCAAAATGTTTGATTAACATTTTCTTAGTATTCATGATTATATCAGAATTACTACTCATAATTAACATGTCGTCAACATACAGACATACAATTACATAAGCATTAGGTGTGTCTTTAATGTAAACACATTTATCACACTCGTTAATTTTGAAACCATTCAATGACAAAGATAGTTCATCAAATTTTTCGTGCCATTGTTTCGGAGCTTGCTTAAGGCCATACAATGACTTAACGAGTTTGCACACCTTCTTCTCCAGTCTAGGAGCAACAAACCCTTCGGGTTGTTCCATGTAGATTTCCTCTTCTAATTCACCATTTAGAAAAGCCGTTTTCACATCCATTTGGTGTATCTCAAGGTTATGCAATCTTTGCAATAGCAATGAGAACTCTAATAGATGTGATTCATCGGTGAATACGTATCAAAGAAATCAAGGCCTTCTCTTTGTTTAAATCCCTTAGCTACTAACCTGGCCTTGTATCTTATCAATAGTTCCATCGAACTTTATATTTCCTTTTAAGGATCCACTTGCATCCTAAAGGCTTATTTCGGTGGGAGATCTACCAACTCCCAAGTATGATTTTGCATAATGGAATCTATCTCACTTTGTTAATGGCTTCTTTCCGAATGGAGCTTACGGATGGACAATGCTTCACCAATTGTCCTTGGTTCATTTTCTAATACATAAGTTAGAAAAACGGACCAAAAGACTTAGAGTTTTTTTTGGCCCTTTTCTGCGTCTTGTTCTTCATCACTTTGATGATCACCATCGGCGATATCACGTGTTCTTTTGCTAGAACTAGCTTCTTTCCTTTCTTGACAAGGAAACACGTCTTGAAAAATACAAAGATTCCTTCGACTCAATAATTGTACCTTCTTGTACATCCGGAATTCTTGATTTGTGCACTAAAAATCGATATGCACTCATGTTATTTGCATATCAATGAAAATGCAATCGATTGTTTTAGGCCCTATCTTGACTTGTTTTGGCTTAGGTATTTTTACTTTAGCCAAACACCCCCACACTTTCAGGGTATTTATATGAAGGTTTTTCGACCTTTCCATAACTCATGCGGAGTTTTATCTTTATTTTTGTGTGGTATTTTGTTAAGAATGTGGTTAGCCGAGAGAATTGCTTCTCCACAAATTTCGAGGTAAACCAGAATTTATCAACAAAGCATTCATCATTTCTTTTAGAGTTCGGTTTTGCGTTCGGAACACCGTTTGATTGTGGTGAATAAGGAGCGTCGTCGATGAATAATACCGAGAATCCGAGCAAAATTCATCAAAAGGAGCTCCATATTCTCCACCTCTATCACTTGAATTATCTTAATTCGTTTTCTTAGTTGATTTTCAACCTCATTCTTATAGCTTTTAAAAGCTTCTAAGGCCTCATCTTTACTTCTTAAAAGATATACATAACGAGTATTTTGTGCAATCATCGATAAAAGTAATAAAATACTTTTTCCCACCTCTAGTTTGCACAAACTTTAAATCACATATATCACTTTGTGAATTAACTCAGAGGTTCATTTCTCTTTCCACCGAGTGGAATGGTGTTTTGGCCATTTTTGCCTCAACACAGATTTCACACTTGTGATGTGAATCTATTTTAAAGTTAGGTAGTAATTTCAAGTTTACTAACCTTTTCAAGGTGTTAAAATTCACATGTCCTAATCTAACATGCCATAAATTTGAACACTCAAGCAAATAAGAAGAAGCATTAATTTTATTGCTTTCAAAATTTCGAGTACATTCATTACATTCATCTTGAACAGTCCATTATCTAAGTACCCCTTCCCTATGAACTGTCCATTTTTCATAAGTACAAACTTTTGAGCCTCAAATACTAATCTAAACCCTGCCTTAACCAACAACGATCCCGACACTAAGTTCTTCCGAGATATCCGGAACATGAAGGACATCAACGGTCGGCTCTTGCCCGAGGTCATCTTGACACCACCTTGCCGAGACCAACAATTTCGAGACGTTGCATGATTCCCCATGTATAGCTTCCTTCCGTTGATAGGAGTATACGTTGAGAACATGTCTTTGTCGAAGATATGTGGCGTGTAAAGACCTGTGTCCACCCACCATTCTCTCGGGTTCTCCACCATATAGCACTTGTTGCCTTCATACATGACCCAAGAGATCAAGCTCGGACATATCAATTGGTCCCCGATTTGTCCTCGGTCACATGCACTGGTTCCGATTGGCCTTTTTAGGAAAACGACAATCTTTAGCCTTGTGATTGGCTTTCCACGATTGAAGCGATTCCTTTGAACTTTTTAGCCTTCCCCTGCTTTTGATTATTCCCGGTGCTTTCTCTTCTTGCTAGCATTGGGCTCCACCAAGTTTGCCTTTGCCTCCATAGGAAGCTTGCCGGACTTAATCTCGGACTTGCGATTGTCTTCTTCAATTCGCAATCTAACAATTAAGTCTTCAAGTCCCATCTCCTTCCGCTTATGCTTGGGTAATTTTTAAAATCCTTCCACGAGGCGGTAGCTTCTCGATTATAGCGACTACTTGAAAGGATTCACTCACCACCATACCTACGCAATTATATCATGCAAAATCAATGGATCTCTTGAACCTGGTGATCAATCTTGGTGTCAACCATCTTGAACTCAAGGAATTTGCCAACAACAAATTTCTTTGTGCAAAGATCTTCCGTTTTATACTTTTTCTCCAAAGAGCTCCATGACTCTTTAGCGATCTTTACTTAAGAACAATACACATTGTACAATGTGTTGTCGATCCGTTGAGAATGTAGTTAAAGCATAGAAAGTCGCTTTGACTCCAAGCATCGAACGCCATCCTCTTCTCTTTATCTCTCTTCCCCCCATGGTTGGGGCATCCTCCAAGTAAGGAACAGGCAAGGTTCGTAGTCGTAAGATAGAACAACATTTTATGTTGCCATCTTTTGAAGTCTGAACCCCCAAACTTCTCGGGTTTCTCTCCGGTCTTTAGTCTTTAGTCCGCCAAATCAAGACGTCGAAGCCATTTGATATACACGAAAATCTCGTCTTAAATGTTGGTAAAACCGGTTGGTGTATACCGAATGGGTGAAAAATGATTGAAAGCAGAGTAATTGGTAAAATCAAGACGTCGAGGCAAGAGTTGGACTCTTTCTCTTTAAGACGAGATTGCCCCGCGCTCACGGTGCTTACGGAATACAACAATCGTCTCCCAAGATACAACGACGAACTACTTGCGATAGTTGCACTACAAATCGCAAAGTACAACGAACACTTTGATGCTCTTAAACTCTCTTTTACAATGCGAGAAATATGAAGTGAAATTCGATTTTTATGTGTTGAAATGAATTGGGCTGGTTTATATAGAGCTCTGGTGCCTCTTGGACCGGTGCATCCCTGGTCCGGATCGATCTTGGCCGTCCGATCGCGCCTGTGGTTGCGATTGCGATCGATGGTCCGATCTATCTGCTGAAGAGCACACCTATTAGCATGCACCCATTCACACCGGGGCCAGACGCGTCGATCCCGGTGCCACTGTCGTCTCCGGCCGAACAGACGCATCCAATCGGCGCCACGTGTCGCCACTCGCAAATGCGATCTGCCAAGTCATCGCCACCCGAGCGCGCCGCCACGTCACCGAGCCACTGGGGTGAACCTGGTTCGATTTTCCAAAACTTTAAGTGCAATGCGCCTCAGCGCCAATGCGACTATGTGCGACGTGCGCGGCCCGGGCTCGGCTCCGGCTCGGACGGTGCTCACCGTCCTCGGTGCCTTTTGAGCTAACCAAAGGCTAGTCAAAATTAACTGGTCCATTAGGGTGTACCATAAGGAGTTCCACTTGATTACTCCTTATTAGTGGTGAAGCTCTTTATTAACTAGTCAAACATTTAATATGTTTCCTATGTGGGATATGGTTTTCCATATTCCCACCCTTTTATATTCCATATATAAAAGCATTTTAAGTAGCCAACTTTATGCATTTATTTCTCATTCACCCGATATTGGTTTTGAGAAATTCAAAATGCTAAACTCATCTACCCATGGCGTAGATGACGTTTATCTCATTTATTTCATACTTTGAATAAATGACCCCACTTAAATAATTGGTCAAAATCGGGTCAAACCCAATTTAATTAAAACCAATTCCAACAGGCCCTAGGTAGCTTACTTTTATCCAATTTCGCAGGAATAGCTTTAAACTGACGATAAATCGATGAAAAACTGATTTTTGTTTACACTCAAACATGTACAACGTCGAATCGATAACGCAAAAGGTCGTACCATCATTCTCGATCAAGTCGAATCGAAGGAGACAAGGGGATTAACCCATCGTCGGTATTGGATCTCGAATTTAACTCTCTCGAATTTAGATCCACAATATATATATATATATATATATATATGGAACTCGGACTCATAGGCAAAACAGAAATTATACAAACTTTTCTTGGAGATAATTTTTGGCCCTTAGTTTCATGATCAAATGATGATGGAGGTGATAGAGGTCGTTTTTCTGAAGTATCCATCAACTGAGAATTGCGTGATCGGTCCTAGCGAGCTCTGAAATAGGATCGTCGAACAAGAAATCTAATGGTGATTTCGAAACCCTAAGATTGCTAGTGGACATAGAAGAAATTCTATTTTTGTTCCGCTAGATAATTCTTTTAAACCAAACATTTTATGAAAATATATTTATTCTATCACTTTTATTTTTTCTTATTTTTTCTCTTATCGATACACTTACACATTTTTTCACAAACAATTAATCATTATTAAACATTCTTTGATAAATTTCACTATTCACACACTCACACATTTCAAACTAAATTCTCTTCTATTAAGTTATCCTCAAATTCTCTTCTACTTCAAATTTAAATTCTAATTGTATTCTCATTTTATATACAATTAATTTATATAACATGATTTTAATAATTAATTAATATTTTCTATAAATTTTAATAAATAACGAATAATTATAATGTAAACTAAAGAAATACTAATAATAATTTTAGTATTTATTTTTGTAATATAATTAATTAGATGAAAGTTTATAATTAATTATGTTAATTGTAATAAAATATAAGTAATGAGATAATTGTATAAATAAATAAATTTGGTTACTATTAAATGAAGAAGAAAGAATAAAATATTTTATCTGGTGTAAGATTTAGTATAATGGTTGGAAAAGGCTTCACTTCTGATGTTTTAATGGATTTTGTTTTTATCTATAAAAAAAAAAAAAACTAAATACAAGCCAAGACACACACACACACACAAATCGATTGTCCATCTCTATCTCTCTCTCTATTTATCTATCTCGCACGAATGCTTTTGTTGTGAAAAAATGTGAAGTTTCGAGTCAAAAACACGAAAGCCATATGCGGTCGGAAACGTGGAAAAAAGCATGGATTCAGGGGCGGAGCCAGGAATTATAGTCGAGGGGGTCGAAAGTAAGAGTCGCACAATTAAATATTTATTATATATAAATGATAAAATTTAAATTATTATATTTATGTCAAAAAATATTTTTAGTGTACTAAAATTTTAAAAATTTAACTTGCAGAAAAAATCATTTAACAAGCAAAGGGTTAAACTTTTTAAAACTATAGCAAGTCAATTAGAAATTGATCCTCCAGGTATATAATTATGGTATGTACCATCTTTAATTTAATATAAGAAAAAAATTTTATTAATCAATAACCTATTAAAAAATAAAAAATAAATTAATACTACAAAATAATGAAATATATTAGCCCAAAAATTATATTAAAACTCAAATAGAAATCAACTCAAAAAAAAAACAACAAAATTAAATGGAGTACATAAATAATTACTTTTCAATTAAAATTGGAGGTTAATTTTATCAATAATGATTTTTGTAAAAAAAATAAAACAAAAAATTAGGAGAGGGTTAGGGTTGGGGTTTGGGGCAAGGGCCCCCTCAAGGAGCATGTGGCTCCGCCCCTGCATGGATTGTTCATGTTTGTCAACTCTTGATCATATGTTAGTTGATTTTTTTCGCAAGGTGTAAGATTTGGCAATAAAGAAGGCAAAAGTAGAAAGAAATAAAACAAGAAAGAGGAAAAACAAGGGAGAAGGAAAAAAGAATGCGGGTGAAGTGAGGGAATAAGATTATGACGATTAAAAGGATGATGGTGCATTTAGAGATTTGGTGGGATACTAAGGACATTTTAGTCTTCTCAATTGATGTTTCTTTTATAATTAAATAGAGGGTGTGTTGATAGGCTTTGAGGTGTTAATAGCGCTTCCCAAATACAAAATTAGTTCAATAACTAGGATTGTTTCCAATCGTTTGCATCACTTTAGTGCATATAATTGTTTAGGGTAAATCTCACTTTACTCCATATATTCTCATCGAATATCGTTTGACCTTATTGTATTTTCAATTGTATCGTTTTATCCATTATCTTTCAATTTGTATCATTTTACCCTCATACTACTAAAGTATAATTTTATTCTCATATTCTTTTATTAAATGACTTAATTGTCCCTACAATTGTTTTTATATTAAGTTAATGGCATTAAAATCATATGTTTTTAAAAAAATCTATTTGCTATTTATCAAATTTAATATAACTTATATTTAATAAATAAATTATTAGTATTAAATTTGTCATCATGAATTATAATAATATAATTTAAAAAATATGTATATATAGATAATTATATAGCCTTATTAATACAAAAATTTAAATTTTAAATTATTCTTTTTAGTATCAAAGTAACCACTAAAAGGATTATTATTTCTATTAAAAATATTTTTTGTTAAATTATGATTATTCAATTACAAGTTAAAAAAATACTCTTGCAATAATTAGCATCTTTAATAAAATGTATTACATATATATTGTATGAGTTTAAGTTTGTGATGAATAAGAAATTAAAAGTATAATTGTATTAGCTAATATAAAATATTACGTTATATAGTAATTGAATAGGGACTATATTAAAGTTAAATATTTAGAAACTTTTCTTGGAGGTATTTTTTGGGCCTTATCTGCAAAATCAAATGATGATGGAGGTGATAGAGGTCGTATTTCTAAAGTATCCATAACTATATTCTCCATGGGATGGAAAACTGAGATTAATGTTGGGTGTGGATGAGAACTTTTTATCCATAACTAAAGTATCCAATTTTACTTTTATTCTGTTTCTTTTTATTTCTTGAAGCTTTTAACTTAATTTTACTTTTATCCAAGCACGATTTTAAAGCTTCAAATTTTACTTGATGAATTTACTGATTTAGTTACAATTAAAATCACCATTTCCTCAAAAAAAAAAAAAAAAAACATCATTAGTTGGAATAATCATTGATTAAATATGTTGCATTTTTTTCCGAATGTTGTTCATGTATTTTCTTCTTATATTAAGATTGTAAATATTAAAATTAAACTTATATAGTGTATGACTTAGATTTTAGTATGTGACCATGTGAAGAATGGTTAAGCCATTTTGAAATCAAAACCAAACTTTCCTCAAAAAAAAAAATCAATATTGGTCATAATTTCACCGAAAGCTAGGAATTACCCGCATCACTCACTTTATTGAAATCCGGATAAAAATGAGACTCAAATAAATTTGTAATTTTGCCTAATTCCATTTGTCAATGTTAAGAGTATTCACAAGAAACTCTCTAATTGAAAATACTCTTTCTTTTAAAGAGCAATACATCAAAAATCATCTCCAACAAATTCTCTATTTTAACTTGTAAATTTAAAGAATGAGTTTTCACTCTCCAAATTTGGAGAGCCAAAACAACACTCTATAATTAATTATATTAAATGATCAATTTCTTCCAATATCATATTTGTTGTTTTCTTGCACTTTTGATGAATATTTTTAAGGCAATAACCCACAAAAATTTTGAAATAAAGAGTCAAATACAAAGAGTGTGTTGGAAAATGCAAAAAATATAACTCTTTAAATTTAAATACGCATTTTATTTTTCAAGAGATACTCTTTAAATTTGAAGAGTCTTTTGAGGATGCTCTAAGTCCGTGTGGATTAATTTATTTATCGGCATATTTTGTCCAACAAACAGACCGGGTTGTGTGGCGACGCAGCGATGGAGATTGTGCGTGGCGGAGAGAGGTGTGATGCTACGCATGGGCGAAGCTACCTTAGGACAAGTGCGGTCCGCCGACCACACTCGATCTCGGAGTGACCCTGTTAAATTTAAGTTGGACCGCACTGGAAATTCAACTGAAGGTTTAGTTCATATAAAACAAATTGAGTTAAATTGAAAAAGGCTAATAAACATTCTTTCGCTAAAAAATATTAAGAATTACCTAGTCCAGTTAAGGTATATTAGTGGATAAATGATTGTCTTGTTGTTATGTACATAAATATATGTTCCAAACTTGATAATGAACAGTTTTTTGGAAGTATTTTTCAAATGATTTTTTGTATATAAGTCTATTTCATAATAATAATAGTTATTTGGTGGTTAATTCAGAATATGTTTTTGGGTAAGTCACTTATCCAAAAAGTTCATTCTAGAAAAACCATAATTTAAGATTATGAAAACACAAAGAATTGTTATAAGGTACCACATTCATATTTGCCTCATTTTTTTTTTCAAATATCGGTCTGGCATTCGTCCTGCCAAGATGAAAAAAAAATTGACCGCACTGGTCAAAAATCCTGGCTATGCCTATGGCGCTACGGTGGAGATTATTGTGGCGGAAGAAGATAAGAGAACGACAGATTATGTTGCCTTAAAAATGGGAATTTTCCTTCTTCTTCTTTTTCTTTTTTTTTTTTGCTTGATAATGGATCTGGAGCCGGGAATCAGTGTTTTAAAAATCGGACTAAACCAATCAAAATTGGTTGAACCGGTCAAAATCGGCAAAAAACTGTTAAACTGGTCAAAGTTATTTTTTTATTTATTTTCCAATTTTTTATATTTATTTAGTAATTTTATAGTGTTAAATTTTGTATTTTGCTACGTTTGAATGATTATTGGAATTTGAGCTCACGTTAGATGTTGTTTTAACTTTTAGTTATTTTTTTTATCGGTTCTAAGAGGGTGTTTGGCTAAGCTTATTTAAAACATCTTATAAGCTCCTACATCCGATAAAGTTTGTTTTAAGAGCTTATAAGATGTTAGATCTTATTTTAAAAATAACTTGTCAAAGTGTTTGGATAAAATAAGATAATTGAGCTTATAAGCTGTTTTTATATCTTATAAAATTATTAAGTATATTTTTGTTTTTTTAATATTTAAAATAAGGAGCTTATAAGCTCTTTCAAAAAAGTTGGGGTGAAGGTACTTTTTTAGGAGCTTATAAGCTCTCTAACTTTTTTAGAGCTTTATGCTCTTTTGGAAAAAATTACCAAACACATTTAAAAAACTTATAATCTCTTAAACATCTTAAAAATTGTTTTTAAGAACTTTATGTTCTCATCAAACACCTCTTAGTTACTTGTTTATATATTAGTCGGCAGAAACATGGGCCGAATCTACCTTCAACCCGAACAACATAAAGTTAAAAGCCCACTTAATCCAAACCTTTGGAAGGCACACTCCTGACTCTGCAGGGTTTCCTTCGTATAAATTATAAGCGCTGAGCGATCGTCATCTTCAGACTTCAGGGGTCACCCGTCTATCATACGCCAGGTCACTCATCACCGTGTCCTATCATACGCCAGATCACCCGTCGATTGTTTAGGTTTGCTGTTATTAGAGACAAATAGAGAGACAGAGTCCTAGTGTTAATCTCAATTTTTCAGCCGATGGAGAATATAGCGATGGATACTTCAGAAAAACGACCTCTATCACCTCCATCATCCTTCGATCTGCCAAAATTTTCTCCACAGAAAGTGTGTATGATTTATGATTTCGGACCTTATTTTATATATATTCTCGATTTAAATTCCAGAGAGTTAAATAATACTAATACTGTGGGTGAAAGCATTCCCCTGTCTCCTTCGCTTCTACTACTTGAAAGCAATATGGATCACGTCGCCTTTTGTGTTGTCGATTCGACGCTGTATATGTTTGTGTCTGCCAAAAAATCCGTACATTTCATCGATTTATCATCATCTTCGGACAGCTATTCGGCCGGTTCGACATTGGATATAAGTATGCTACCTCGGGCGTGTGATATGAAGCACACCAAAGCACGTCCCTCCGCCATATCAGCCCCTGAAGGTAAAATTCTGGTATTTTCATCTCTAATTATCATTGCTGATGCTGATGCTGCTGCCAGAAAAGAAAATTATAATGGAACTGCCGACGAACAAGTTGATTTTGAGTTGTTTGATCCTTCAGCCAACTCATGGCAACAACTCCCTCGACTAGATTTCGACTGCAACCAGATCCGAACCGAGATTTTACGAGCCCTCATGAAGCTTTCCAAATCATGGGTATTTCTTTCATCAATAACTCTACAATTTTTGTGCAATCTTATTTCGGAACGTTTACTCTTGATATGTGTTTTCTGGAGAAAGGTTGGGTTATGGAGGAAAGCTTCTTTGGTTCTATGGCTCCTCGTATTCTTGGTTCCTTTCCAGTAATTGAGGATGGGATATGTTTAAATTCTTTTTCCTCTTTCCATATTAAAACCGGAAAGGGGATCTGTTGCTGGTTCGACTATCCCACTTCATCATACGATCCTAAAGCTCCTTATAGAACTAATAAGATCACTATTCTTGATGGTGATAATGAAGAATGCACTTTTTGCACTGTACGATCGCTCCAAGACCCAGAGATATATTCTGAGGCGATCGTTACTGTTTACAAATGTGATCTCATCAAATACAGAGCAGAGAAACAGGAAAAGGAGACTGTACACCACCTAGCATAGAGATTGTCAAAGAATTTAAGTTTGTCCTCAACCTCAGATCCTACATGTCCAACCCTATCTATTTGTATACCATTAAAGCAGACACTGATTCCATTTGCACATCAAGTTAGGTTGCTTAAAGGTTATCTCGGTTTTTGTATTTGGGCAGTCTCTGATGCTTAGCATCTAATGTTCAAATATTGTTGTCATGACAGTTCATGTACCTTACCTACTTTATTTTATTCAGAAATATGTTATGATTTTGGACTACGTTGACCTCATTTTTCTAGCATTCTTAGTTTTTAAAGACGAGTATTTTATGTTGGATGCGTTTGAGTTGTTAAGGTTAGATATATAGAAAGATGAATTTGCAATTTGCTGGTCGTTGGTATACAAATCTATTGTTCCTGTCAGACAATTTCGGGTGCAAGTGGTAATTTTAAAAAATTACCAATTATGTGCAAGTGGTAATACAAAATACCAATCTTTTAAGCATCAATCTGCCAGTAACTTGCATAAACCGATTATGATTTATCTCGTCTAGAAGGACCAGAACAGGGGTCTGAAGGATTTAGCAGCTTGGGCTCTTTGTATATTTGCTCTGAGCCTTTGTTCAGTTTTTATTTAGGATGAACCGAGCTACAAAGCCTTTGGTCAGTTTCAACTTAAAACGATTATAGGGTTTAGTAATTTGGGGATTTCGTTTTTTCGGTCCTAATTGCTAACTAGGACATATATTCATGTTGACTGTAGTCCTTTTTCGTAATTGTGGAAGATATATATGTGTTTAGCTCCAAATCACGCTTGCCATACTAAAACCCGAACGGGGTGGTGGTTTGACTATCCCCTCCATCTGCTGGTGCTTTTTCTCCGAACCTGGTCACTCCTCTTGATGGTGACCATGGGGAATACAATTTTGCAATTTACGATCAACTCTAAATTATCTAAACATAGATGGTGTGTCTATGTTTCCAAAAATGTATTTTATGTGTCTGTGTTTCCAAAAGAAACATTCTTGTTTGAGCTGAATATACTTGTTTGTGAGGATTGTTTGTTGTCCTGTTATGTTCTAATCAATGAACAGGATTCTGAAATGCGAACTATGTTAATATATGAGGAAATTACGTTTTTTTCTTTCACCTTTCTGTTTATGAATGATGGTCCTCTTTGCTTTCTGTAAACAGAAATATGCTGGTAGATTGAGTCCACTTTCTCTTAAACTAAAGCGATTGTTATAAATCCCGTATTGATTCCCAACCTTCACAGCAGATACACTCGGCTAAGGTTAACAGTTAGTCAGGGTATTCGAGCCTTCTTGCGAAGTTTCAAATCTCACGCAATCACTAGCCATGAATTACTCTTTCTTTTTCTTCTTTTTCCGCTAGAACTCTCGAGATATCTTCCACTAGATATAAATTTTAATGTTCTCCAAAGACTCCTAGGGTGATATCCCATAATCATGTTTGTACTGCCGTTTTACATAAAAGACAAACATGATGCTAATAAATGCTTCTAGTTACTAAAGATGCTGAGAAGAGTATAATCTCAATTGTTCAAAGCATTTTTTTGTTATCTCGATATGTTTTGGATTTTGCTTTGCTTATTTTTCTTCTTTCGACCATATGAATTTTTTTTTCGGTTTGCATGACTAGCAATTTTGTGTGTACATTCCAATCAAACAGAAAACACTCCAATTATATTTCATGTCAAGCAGGATTATTGGAGTAACTAGCAATAACAAACAAAACATGGTTAGTAATAAGTTTTTCAACTCAAAAATAGTCAGATATAATCGGGCGTAGCCGCGTGCTCGATTATCCTAGCCCAACTATTTTTTCTCCTTTGAATAAAACATTGAAATTGAGTTTATGTTTTTTCCTTAAAAAAACAGGATGAAAAAAAAATATCATGATTTTTCACCTCTTTTTTTTTTTTCCTTTATCAATATTCATATCTGGATTTTAAATACACATGAATGGTATTATCAAGTGCGTATTCATTCTTTTTTTTTTTCAAGCGATAGCATTTCATTAAAATAAACTTACAACAACAACAACATGGCCAATGGGCTAACTACCAACATGGCTAACAGATAGCCACCTGGGGAATTGATCCACCCAATTCGAATCAACATAAGAGTTTAAAGCCAAAAAAGCTAATCTATTACAAATGATTTTGCTTTGATGATCCAGAATAGAAAACACAACCTGGTCAAAAAGAAAACAAAGCAAAATGATGTCTTCGGCTATATTCAAAAGGAGTTTTATTCTTGAGTTTGCAAGCAATAACATGATTATCTTCAGGTATCAATATCATGATTTTTTACTCATCTTCAGAGGTCAACATTTATATTAAAATTTGAAACATAATCTGTTTCTTTTTAGAAGAATGAAAACAATCACAGGCCAATTGAATGGACTATTTTACTCATCCAGGCGGGTTTTCCTAATCATTCTCCTCACATACATCTAATATTTTCTCTTTTTTTTAGTATATATAAACTAAGCTGCTCTATGAAAACATGTTCTTACAGTGTCATCTATAAAAATGGAGCAAAATAATGGCTTTTATGCCTTATGGTTGCAATCAACACAAGGAGCAAAAATTTATAACAAAAATTTATTAAGTCAGAATATGAAATTAAACAGCATATACAATGAGCGAAAAATATATACATGTATAATTGTATATAATGCATATTATTACACAATTAAGTTCGGGTTTGACGCTGTTGTATATATGTGGTTGATTGCGAAACATAAACCACTAATAAATTCTTGCCAAAAGAACTCACTCCATCTACACAACCCATAGACTACAGTTTTAAAGGGAACGGTACCAAATTATATTTCTAAAGGAGGACTTCCTAACAACTACAAAATGAAGAAATAATTATTATACATGGAGAGCAATACCATATATGGTTGAATACCATGGTTGCAAAGTGCCCAAAATGCAATAGGTTTCTATATTAGAGTCTCTAATTAGTTTTTATTCAATTATTAATATTATTTTTTGTATTTAAATCTAAATATTTTGCATTTTAGGATTTCAGAATTTTTATTAAGGGTTTTTGTCTACATCAAATGTGGTGACCAAAATCGAGTTATTGAACACCTAAGCAGACAACCACTTGCTGCATGCATTCTTTTGACTAGTTTTGTTGAAGAATGCATACAAAGAAGTGACCGTCAGCGCAGCTGGTCCATAACTGAATTTTGATCAACACCAAGGAGGTAGACAAAGCCCTCAATAAAAAAAATTTGAAATTTTATCTGCAAAATATTAAGACTTAAATACAAATATTAAAATTATTTAACACTTGAATAAAAACTAATAAGCCCAACATAGAAGACTAAGCACTTCGCAATACTGGTATTAAACCATATACGGGTAGTGTTACTTCGTGTATAATCCTTGTTCCTCGATACTCAAATGTATTTTTATAGTTGTTAGAAAGTCATTCTTTTGAAATATAGTTTGTACCTTTCCATACAGTTTTTTCTGCTGCTCCAACTCGTTCCCAACTCTGGTTAGTTTCCTTTGGGAAGCTTTTCAGAGCTTGCACTAAATCTCTTTCCTGGACAACACACCAGGGAACCTATATCTGAACTTGAAGAAATCCCATTAACATCAGTACTATCATTTGAGCTCAGACTGGTTGATTTGATGAGTCTGGCAAACGATTCCCTCTCATCTACATTGCTACAATGTTGGTGCTGGCTTTCTTTTCTACAACAAAGAATCAAAAGCTTTAGCAGAAATGCAGAATGGTTCAATAGTTGATGCCTTGATCGGAAGGCTACAACAACAACAACAACAAACTAAGCCTTAATCCCACTACGTGGGGTCGGCTATACGGATCATATCGCGCCATTGTTTACGGTCATCCTTGATCGAAGGCTATTAGAGAAAATATAGCCTAATTAGGAAATGCAGAATGATCTAATGGTTAAACACAATTAGGAGCAGAAGAAATTTCCATGACAATCAATATCAAAATATCCATAATAATCCACAGATTGCATTTCTATAACAAGAAATTAAAGCTAAGAAAAATGCCGAACAAAATATGAAAACCTAGGCAGCACTTTCGCATAACAAATCAAACCAAAATTTTAGCTCAAAAATCTAACTTAGATCGATTATTTAATGACGCACGAAAAATACTCATCAAAACAAAGAAATATCCAAGGAGGTAAAAATGAGCATACGTGCAAAAACTGAGAATTTACAAGAAACGCGTTGAGCATGAAGTGTTCCGGTGCCGCCTCCACCTCTGCCGCAGGTTAAGTTAGGTTTGTTTCTGACAAAATTTAGCGTTTAATTTTGCCAGCACTGAGTCTTCATACGCTTGACTTACAGCAATATTCGCCCGTCGTCTTGGATATTCAAACTTCCCTCATCCAATCCATCCGTACTATATTTTCCCCTTTCTGTCGTCGTCCTTGGCTTCGTCGTCGTCGTCGATTTTACTCTTTTGGTGCGCTGAGCAGCAACGATGCTTGCAACCTCTTCCTTCAATTTCCAATGTGTTGCATCGTCCTTCTCTCGATTTAAATTCACGGAAGAACGCTCTCTCTCTTCGAGATCCGCCATCATCTTACGGCGCTTCGAGTCGTTTCGTTGAACCTTGATCGGATGATCCCTTTTTCTTCGTCGACGATCCTCATCATCAAATAATTTCCTCTGGTTTTCATCCTTGAGAACCTGATACGAAGCTTGAGTTTGAGAAAATTAGCATGGGCGTAAGGATCGTGGCGTCTCTTGTCGGGATGAAGCTCCTTGGCCTTGGATCGATACGCTTTCGTGATCTCTTGTTCCGACAGCCTCGCCCCTTCCTCGCCGGAAGGCAATCCCAGAACGACGTAATGGTTCGCGGCGGCGGCCATGTCAGGTTAATTGATTTCAGAAAACTAATTTCAGAAAAAATCAATCAATCAATATATACTTCTGTATCCTTGTTTGGATATGATTAGGACTCTATTTATCTCTAACAACAAACCCTGAAGATGAGGAAGGAAACCCTGCGGAGTGTGCCTTTTAAAGGTTTGGATTAAGTGGGCTTTTAACTTTATGTTTTTGGGTTTGAAGGTAGATTCGGCCCATGTTTCTGCCGACTAATCGAGTTGGGCTTGATTTCTTGTCCAAAGAAAATACGGGCCTCCAACCAACTGAGTCCATAAATACATTAAAACAAAATATAAAGCAGCTTTCAAACGACAATGTCCCCTTCCTTATCTAATTTCAGTTTTTTCTTTGTTTTTGGATATTTCACATTTTAAAAGTTTATTAATTAAGTATATTTATATGTTGTGTTATTATGCCATTGTACTCTTGTATATGCCTTTTTTTTAAGTTCATTTTTCTGTTTGTTCAATAGAAAATTTTAAAGGATGAAATTCAAGACGGTTATGTTCAATATGTTGTAATCGTATTATAATTTAAATTATACACTAATTTAATACATATTTACATATTTTATTCTAAAGAAATAACATAATATTACAAATATACAAAGAAATTGAATTTATGCTTGAAATATATTTATAATCCTAGTTTACAATATTTTGAAACTTGACCTAATTATTTTCCTATTACAATCCGATTTTATCTCTTATATTTTATTTTATATACATGTTACATTATCAATAAATATTAGATATAACATAAAGTAGGTAAAAAATTACCTATAGGAATTGGATAGTGATTGAGTTGTTAAGGCATTGTGTACATAAGGTATATTAAGAAAATCACCACGGGATATTCACATTGCACATTTGCTATCGATCTTTCAGTTCGGGAATGTCGATGCTACCCACTTGGGTAGTTGATCAACACATACCTATGTGGATGTGTGTGTGTATGTATTGATCAAACGGTATAGATACCACTTAGGTAGCTACTCAAACGGGTATAGCAGATATAACTACAAAGAAATCAATTAGAAGAATCAAAAATTAATTGGTGATAAAAGAAAGAAATAAATAAAGAAAGAAAGGGGAAATCTCGAATTTTTCCTTCTTTTTTTTTTTTACACCATTACATAATAAAACTTGATGAGAAAATAGCTTTAATTCCAAGAATTTATTAATTTCTTAAATTTTGACTAATTTCTAGAACTAACTCCTGGACTTACCATGCTGCAGCAGTACCATTCCTAAGCCAGACCAATAAAATTTCTACAAAATAAATTAAAAATTGCACAAGGATAGAAAAGTATTATAGTCTGTGAACTTTATGTAGGAGCAAAGCTAGTAGAAATTTAGCTTATGAACCCTAAAAATTTAAAATCAAGAAATCAAATAATAAAAATTGCACTATACCAGCTAAAATGAATGTTCTTCTTCTTCACCAAATCTGCATAGTTTCTAAATGTAATCTCATCTTGAGATATTGATGAATATGCCAACCCTTTTCTGAATCAAATCCTAGATCACATGTGGCCTTAAGGTGATGGACAACACTAAAGTGTTTGTAATAAGCCATGTTGCAAAGACTTCATCAGGAAAGATTGCTGAACCCGAAATAGACGGTTTTCTGTTGAAACGCATTGACAGCGTAGTCGACTTGAACATGTCCCAAATGAGATTTCAACCGAAGGCCGTATCCAAAACCGAGCCCGCTTCCTGGTTTACCATGCCTAAGAGCAGGATTTCCTGGGAAAAAAAAAAGGCAAGATATGAGTCTTTTTGAACGACAAAAAGTGCAAAAACGTTAACAAAATCGTGTATGGCCATGCGTGTCGCCTTGACGTGCAAAAACGTTAACAAAAAGTGCAAAAACGTTAACAAAAACGTCAACAAAGAACCTAGAAAAGCTCACTATGGGAGTGTTTGCAAAACTCGTGCTTTTAGAAGAATTGATTAGCTTTTGGCTAAAAAACATCACTTTTTAGTGTTGCAAATGTTGGTAGCAGGGAGATTTAGATTTCTGATTCTGCTTTTGGTTTACAAATAAATAAGCACTTTTACAACTTTTCTCAATTGTTGATTTTTAACTGATTCTATTTGCAGACACTGCAGTCTTGATTCTCAACTTTACATCTGCTACAATAAATCATTTCTTCTAAAAATAGAAGTTTTTGCAAACACTCCCTTACTGTAGCAAAAGTTACAACTAGTTGAGAATCAGAAGTTTGTAGTGAAGCTAAAAGATGAATAAGTAGTTAAAAGAGATGTTTGATGAATAAGTTGTAAAAGTGCTTTTAGATTCTAAAACACCCCTCTTGGTTTTTGATTCTGGTCAATTTATGCAGTTGAAAATACTAAAAACTACTCTCTTTTTCAGGCAAAAGCTCACTACATGGGAAAGAGAACATAAGCAATTTTCAAATTCATACCAATTTCAGAACTAAATCACACTTCGTTTTCTTTTCACAATTCCATTTCGAAACTTACAGAGCAGTGCAAGTTTCTCTAAGGCAAGAATTGCACTCTCATAGAATATGTTGCTAATAGTAACTGGAATCCTCCAATGGATATATCCTAACAAATTTGCGTCTAACAATTTTGGTATCACCGCAAAATAATTAATTCCAAATTGATAAGCTCCATACTAATTATAGCAACTATTCCCATTTAACCATATGTCGCTCATTGAAAGACTAAAATTTAATTTAAGATAATCAAGTATTCTAGAAGTCCTGGCTACAAGCATAGTAACATAGAAATGATGTTACGCACTAAGTTAAGGATATGGGTTCAACATAAATATTTATGGTCAAAACTAACCAGGGACATGACGGCCAGAGCTCAAATCAGACCCACAGTCCAAGAAAACAGCACCTTCGAGCATCGGGTTCTGGATAGGGGGAAAAAAAGGCAAATCACGTTGATGACCAAGAGTAATGTTCATGTTTATATTAAGGAACCAATCTAAATTACATTGTCATCACACAGATTTTCAAAGTGAAAGACAAACGAACAGGAAGTGACAGGGAAGAAAAATAAACAAAAAAATTGATGATTATGGACAAAGAACGCGATGAAGAGAAACCAAATGAGTCTAAGGCTCTTAGAATCACAAGAATCTAGTAATGCAACAACCTTTTCCAAGACATAAGAAAATATCTTTTCCCATGATGATAAGCGAAAGGACTGTTGAGAGAGTATTAGTATAATTATTAATTGCCAAAATGTTTTATCATAATTGCTAGATACGTGTAATATACAACAAGATGGAGTAGTGTCTCTTCATAATGAGCACCAACCTAAAGCAAATATTACAGTCTTGAGCAATAATTTTATTTTATTTTTGTTGTCTGGCTCTTAATCCAGTCTTTAAGCTATGGAAGGGTGGTTTCATTAGAAGGAAAAATGAGAAAAACAGTTTCAAAAGGCTATAAACGTTCCAATTTTTCTTTTTCATACAGCACCATGAATGTGCCTCTGCCTCTAATGTCAAGATGGGCATTGAATTGCCTCTAAGTGATGGTCTATGGTTGATAATCAGATAAATTAAACAAGTAAGCGATGCAATTTTTCAAACGGATCTCTCCGACCAATGACGACAAAAACAACTCTTTGCATTTCATTCACTAGAGCATGATTTGTTTAGAATGAATCAAACATCAAGGGGATTCTCGTAATTTCTAAAACCTCTGGGGTTTTTTTTTTTTTTTTTTTGGTAATTAGCCCAAACCCCAAGTTCTTTTTTGTAATTATCCCTATATATACACGTAAAATGCAGGATTATCCAGGACACCAAAGACTTCAAGTTTGTCATTCAAGAAAATTCAGAGAAAAAGGCCTGACAGTATCCATGAGCACACACTATGGAAAAATGTAACTTGGTGAAAAAGTGTTAAGAAATTAGCATCTTCATGTGGGATTATTGAATCGCATACCAGTGGTAATGTCAGTTCACTATTAGCAACTAGGCATGATCTACCAGATCCAACGGCACCTTCACCATAACCCCGCACACTACCCTGTCCACCTATTGAAAAGGCTTGATAAGGAGCTATGTCTCCTACAATAGAGCCACCTGTGAGGCTGCAACAGAAAAATGGTGTGAAAAGAAATATAAATAGATAATAAACTAACAGGTTATGCAAGGCAAGCAGCGAGAAATATCATATATCATCAAGGCTTTTTTGCATTGCAAACTGAATTAAAATATGTTTAAAGGGCATAATTCATATCAAACTTAAATATCAGCATTTTGGAAGTATCCAACTCTTCAGCATAAACAACAATGTGAAAATGCATTTAAAATAACAAACCTTCCATAATTTTCTATATTTCTAAAACCGAATGGTAGTTCATTGCTTTCTAGTGTTGGTTTGATAACTCCATATCTATTTGTTCTTTTAGGTTTCAATTTGAATACCAACTCAACATGCCAAAGTATCACTCACCTTGTCAATAGAAATGCCGCCCAAGCCTTATTCCCTTTGAAGCAACAAACTTGAACCGATTGAAGATCAACCACTTAGAAAGAATAGGAATTCCTTGTTCTATTTGCAGACTAAACTACATTGAAAAGTTTCCAAAAAGCGTACATATTACAACCTGACTAACCAATTAAATAAATTTGGGATAAAAAAACTTTAGATTGGTGAGCAAAAATGTATTACTCGAGTAAAACTGCGATCATTTGCCTTAGCATATCGAGATTCTTGTTTAAGTACTACCATACTATCATGATAACCACCACTGAAAAACATCAAATAAGAAATTTGTCAGTCGGTCTCGAATAACTTGGGAAAAGGATTAATTAGTACCTTAATCCACCTGCAAGTCACCGGAAAGCCATGAATATCTCTGCTGATAGAGCGGCCATCATCATTAACAGGACGGACATGCTGCATTGATTTCTCAGTTAGGAGTGTTTGCAAAACTGCTTTTAGAGGAACTGAATTGTAGCAGAAGCTAAAAGTAGTTGAGAATCAGAAATTGGTAGTGTTTGCAAATAGAAGCTAAAGGTTGAATAAGTTTAATGTGTAAAAGTCTAAACCAAAAGCGAGAATCGAAATCTAAAGCAACCCTACCCTCCTTATAGATTCTCGTTAAATTATGTAGAACCACAAGCATAAAGTGGCAATTGAAAACATAAAAACTACTTTTTCTAGCCAAAAGCTGAGAATCACTTTTTTGAGTGTTTGCACACACTCCCTTAGTGTAATGAAAGCATTTCGATACAAAACTGCGATGCAATAAGATCTACTACCATTTGATGATTGTATGAGACACACCTCAAACTTGACGCTGGTTTTACTGCTCCAATTGGAACTCGCAGGCTCACTCAGGTCTACACCAGCAGAGAACGAGAAATATTGACACCTCCACTCCCGAACGAGAGAAGTTGTCAACAGGGATGCCATGAATCCCTAATTCGGCGAAATAGAGTGCTGGATAGCAAAATAAAGTACCAATTAGACCTATAATGTTGCACCTCCTGCTATCTTATACAAAAAAGACTCTTTAAACAACTTGCAAAAGATAACAACCTGAATGATGAAGGCATGTTGCGAAAGCCATTCCGGTCTCGGTTTTCGGTAAGTAATCAAGATATTGGAATCACAGAGTCCTTTATCCCATAAGAAATCAAGCTTCTCACTCTTTCCAAATAAATTGGGATGCTTAATGCAAAGGCTGCCAAAAATGAGGAAAAAATTTAAAAAAAAAAAAATCAACAACCACTACTTTCAATCCACTAATTCTGCAATTGTTTTAGTTCAAGCACAGGTAAATAGAAAGCAAAAAGGCTCACCTTCCAATAACAAGTGAAAGTGGACTCCCTCCACCACCATTTCTGTTAACAGAAAGCAAAGCCATGTTTCATAAAACAGAAATTTATAATTAAAAAGCATTTTCCTCATATATCAACATAGTTTAATAAAATAAAATAAAATAAAAAGGAAAGAAACCTGAAAGGATGAAACATCAAAGCAGCACATAGTTTGTGGGTGAAATCAACATTGAAGTCTACCTTGGCTACACATAGACCACAAAAGAGAATCAGAAAATCAATGGGATTTCACTAAATGTTCTCAAAATTATAAAATTGCTTCTCAAGAATCAAGATAAAATCAAGATAACACAAAAGAGCAAGAATAGGAGAAATATTACTCACCATTGCCAGCATGAATGCTTTTCTGGGCTCCCATCCCATTACTATATCACGAGCTTATCTTCGTCTCTACCATGAAAAGCAATTCATATAAGCATTCAACTGATATCAATAAGTTTTTACTTGGAAAAAGAAAAGCAAAGGGCCGTGAAAATGGTTTGCTTGTTTGCTATTTGCTATTTGGTAAAGGGAAAAACACAACACACACAGAATATTGCCGGTTCGCAAGTTATCTCTTTCTTTCTGGACGGGATTTGATTCTTGATTAATAACTTCAATTCCATTTATATGTTTCTTAGCAGATTGTTCTTTTGTTGGGCTTCAACAATGGGCTAACGGGTGTTGGGCCGCTTGTTTAACAACCAGGGTTAGAGTCAAGGGCGGATCTAGGGGCACCCGGCCCCATGCACCCCAAAATTTTTTATCATGTTTTTTTAATTGAAAAAAATTATATATATATATATATATTTTTTTTTAAAGGGGAAAACGGTTGGCAATGAGGGAAAAATATGGGGCTAGGGACAGGGCGGACGCAGAATTCCGGCTTTGGGGGCGAAAAATGGACCAAATTTATAAATTTAAATTATGCGAATTTTTTTCATATCTTGATCATAATTAATGGCTTTTTGTATTGTAAAAGACAATTATTTGAAGTTTTTATCAAATTTTGTGGGGGGGGGAATTATAAATTAATTCATTTATTTTACCTTTTAAAAAATAATTTGGAAAACTTTTGGGGGAAATTTTTTGGAAAAATTTTTGGGGGCAATTGTAAATTAATTCATTTATTTTACCTTTTAAAAAATAATTTGTAAAACTTTTGGATCGGTAGGGTTGTGCATGCATGGTATTACAAAAAACAATAATCCTTTTTTTTTAAGTTACATATTTGAACATTTTCTCTTAAAATAAATTGTGAGCTATATTATTTTAACTTAATGTAAAAATTTGAAAAGAAAAAAAAAAGGAAAAGGAAAACATGATTTAATTTCATGATTTCTTTTTATCTAATTTCCCTATATCATTATTTTGAACACGCCTACCTTCCTATTACCTTGCAATCAAAACCAAATCTTTAGCATAAAAACTACAAAAGAATGAAAAGAGAGGTAGTTAATCCATCTTCTTTACTCGGTACATGATCAAAATATATACCCACCACCAATCCAAGAACCATGAAAATTACATGGTTCTCAAAGTATAAAAATTGCTAGCAAAAGAATTTAATTTCCACACCCTTCCCCTTATATATTGATTACAAACAATACTCGTACTCAAAATGAAATTTATCAATGTTATAATTCTTAACACTAATTTTCTACTACTTTTCGCAACATGTTGCACCGTGCACGAGTTTACGTTGAAGTGATGAACCGCTTGAAAACGGGTTGCGCATGAACGTCTTGCTTGCACGGTCGAAAGAAGATGACCTTGGGTACCATGTGTTGGAGGTGGATGGTGCCATTGAGTGGAGTTTCAAGGTGAACTTTTTGGGCACGACTTTGTTTTATTGTGACGTGCAATGGAGTGACTCTAAGCGATACCATTTTGATGTTTATGATGGCGAGAGAGATAACCATAGATGCGATCGATATGTCGATGGATGATCTCAAGAGATGGGTCATTGTATGGATATAATGAAGAAAGCGGTTTTTGCAATGGTTTCCATTGATCATTTTGTTAGATGAATTATTAATGTCTCATTTCATTTTGAAATCAAATGACTAGCTTTGATGTCGAATATGGTACCTAAAATTGCGATGGTGGTGATAGATTCGTGATTTGTTTGATTGTTTTTGTGTATATAATATGTTTCTAAACTTGACGGTTTTTTCTATGCGATGTTTTTCTTTCAAATTCACGAAACTCCGGTGATGAATAAATTGATGTAGTATGAATTACTTTCAACTCTTTAGAGCTACGATTTAGGGGTGGCCACGGTTCGGGGGGATTGAACTGGAACCGTTGCCTCACGGTTCAGTTAAAATCGGGCAAGCGGTTCGATCACAGTTCGAACCCGGTTTCTTCGGTTCGGTTCGATTTTAAGGAACCGTTTGTTTATCTTTTGATAATTTTTTGATTTATTAAAATAGTTTATCAAGTTGATTAAAAAAAAAGGAAAATAAAGAAAAAGACTTGGACTTAATATCCAATAAAGTTTTATACCTAATATTAATAATAATATTAAACTATCTATATATACTATTAGAGTATAGAAGAATCAAAGTTCACGTAATTCGCTTATAGCATTGGTCTAAAACGTGTCTCATGTAGTTACGAAAATAAAACATCATAATAAATATTTAATATTTCTTCTAGCTTGTATTTACAAAACAAGATTGTTGGGTTTAACCTTAAAAAAAAAATGGTTCCATTACGGTTCCACCACGGTTTCACCGACGGATTAAAACCGCTGGTTCGGTTTTGGAGACACAAGGAAGGAACCGAACCGACCTATACGGTTACGGTTCGTTTTTGAACGTTGACCATGGTTCCGGTTAAGAAGCTGACCACGGTTCGGTTCCGATTTGGAACCCGATTTTGTTCCATTTGGCCACCCCTATTCTCGATTCAAATGCTTATCAAATTATTATCAACTTTCTTGAAAATACTAAATTTTAGTGCGATGTGGTATCGTGGTCGTTCCTATAATTTAAAGGGTCAGTGCTAAAAGCGAATTAATTAAAAAATAAAAAATAACTAATAAAATAATGAGCATTATATCTTCATTTCGATGTTTGTACTAAAAAAATGAGATATTTTAATATCATTACATCATAGATTAAAAGGGGAAAAACTATCAATACATTTAGCCATAGAAAATCGATCTTTTTGCATTTTTATGTGCAAAGTTATCGATTAGTCTTTCATAATCAAGTTAATTAAAGATAATGCATTCAATATCCGATTCTCGCCATGCTCTATTGCTCTTAGGTTAAAAAAGAAAACTAACCATGCTCTATTGCTCTTAGGTTAAAAAAAAAAAAAAACTAACTTTGCAATAATGAGGATCAAATCGAAACCTAAGCGCATGCAAGAGAGAGCACAACCATCGGGCCTAGGAGCTCTTTGATGAAAACTAGTAATGTTTATTTTATTTTTATGTATCGATCTGCTTAGGTAAAAAATAAGAAAACAAATTTCGCATCAATGAGAACTCGAACACGCGACCTCGAGGCATGCAAAAGAGAACAAAATTCGCTATGCCCAAGAAATCTTTTGTGAAAATTTGTATTCTTTATTTTACATATACATATATATTAAACCATTAAATTAATTAAAAAAGTAATTGAGGCTCGGGGCCCTTGCCGGATCGGGGCTTTGTGCTTTTTGTGCGCTTTAGCCACCCTAGGACGGCTCTGTGTGGTATAGATTCAAGATCTCAATTGTTAACATGCTTAATTGTTGACGAGTGACGACTCTTAGTTAAGCTCCAACATACAACACAAAGAGTGATATAATGTTGAAATTGTCTATATTAAATTCCTCAAATTAAGATTAAACATGTCTATAGATGAAAATGTTAATTGTTGAATGTATATGACATGCATTTAAAATAATTGGATGGAGTATGTATGTGTGTTTAAATTGTGATATAATAGATCTCCTTATTGCATATTTTTGAGCTTCATCAAAATTTAACCATCTTATAGATGCTTGTAGGGGGTGTTACATTAGAGTCATTAATTTTGTCCGATCCGATGGTCTAGTCCGATTGGGTTGTGTTCTCTTAGGCCCAAAAAACCAAGTCGACTCGATTTATTCTTTATATTTTTGTTGGTTGGATCGGATTGGGCTCCCAAAACAAGAATCCCGATTCTTGTTTGGTCCGATCCTTTTTTTAAACTTTAGCCCGATGAGTCCACACCGAGTCGACCGATCCCGGTCCGTTTGACACCTCTAATGTTACTTAAGCCATTGGACGATTTATAGAATTGGACTTTGAAGTATTTTTTATTGAGGAATTTGATATATATATATATATATACATGGGAATAATTACAAAAAAGCCCCGAAGTTTTGGGCTAATTACAAAAACCAAGAAGTTTTTGAGAATTACAAAAATCCTTTGAGGTTTGATTGTGTGTTAAATTTAAAGGGATAAATGTAATGTTTTAATAAAAGTATGGGGAGTTTTTGAAATATTTTTTCATATGAAGTGTGAAAATGGAAGACGGATCAAACCTAAAGTGATTTTTGTAATTTTCGAAAATTTAAGGTTTGTTTTTAATTAGCCCAAACCTCGGGGAGTTTTGTTTTTATAGTAATATCTCATATATATATTGATATTTAATATTTAATAAACTAAAATAATTCCATAAGAAATAACATAAAATCTATATATATATATATATATAAAAACAAACCCCTTTCTAATTTTGTTTTTCGCTTTAAACACCAATTTCTAAAAAAAAATCAATGTTTTTTATAAAAGTTGACCAATTTGTGTTATTTCGGTATAAAATTTGGTGTTTTTTTTTTTATAAAAGTTGACCAATTTTTCTTATTTTAGGTATATTATCACCCTTCTTTTTATTTGTTAAGTTTGACCTTTTAAATAATTGGTTGTACCAATTTCGAGATTGACAACAATAACGATTGATAAATTTGGTATGTAAAAGATTCGTTGATCCGTTTATTTTTGCGGTTTTTATTTCAAAAAAAAGATTTATAGTCAAATTTTTAATTCTAGAAATTATCAAACACTTTTTGAATATGGAAAGAAATCGTTGAATATGGCTTTTTTCAGCCTAAATAAATTAAATAGAAATCAATTTATATTGTAATAAATTTGAGGCCAATTTAACATTGTTCTATTTTTGCATAAAATTGTTTAATTTGGTAATATAAACGATGAGAATATCGGTAGATGTACGAAATCCTACAACTCGAATTTATCAATTGCATTCATAACTATCTATGGTAAAAATTGTGCAAGTAAAAAAAGATAATAAAAATCTAACCACAAATATTTTTCTCAATTTCCTTACAACAACACTCCATCAATAAAGTATAAATCTTTGCACCATAGCGATCCAAAAAATTACATCAATTCAAAAACTCTCTGCAAACCCTCTTTTCATTCAGCAAAAAATTGAACAGCAAAAATCGACATGGCACCATTCTTTACTCTTATTCGCGACCTCAACAATACCCAACAATTGTGGGTTGTCAAACTGAGACTTATTCGACTTTACGAGAAGCCCTCTTTCACGGATAAAAATATCATTGGTACACTAGAATGTGTTTTCCATGTGATGTGGTAAGTAGTTTTGAATTCTTCATTGTCTTTTTATTTTCAATTTTAAGTACACATAAATTTTTTATTAAAATTTATTTTAATGAAATCTATTACGGGGTGACCGCATTCATGCCACCATAAGGAAATTCATTGCTAATTTCAAAAAGTTGTTCAAAGAGGGACATGTCTATGTTATCAAGGATTTTTCGATAACAAAGCAAACGGACAAATATAGAACAACGTCCACAAAAAATAAGATATTGTTTTATGGCAAAACTTCGTATTTGAGATGTTTGAGCAAAGTCTTTTCCAAGATTTATGTTTGATTTCAGAATTTTGGTGATTTAGCTAATCGGATAAGGTGGACGATACAATGTTGCTAGGTATATTTATTTGTTTTTTTTTGCTTTATTTACTTTAAATTTTGTCGAAATATATATGAATTTTTTTGTTACTTTTTTTCCAGATGTGATGGGGAGAGTTGTTTCAATGCACAGTGCACAAAATAAGGACATTGATGGGAGGGTTACAAGATTCATCGAGATAACCTAGAAGATTTCTGATAATTTTCTTATTATTTTTCGCACACTTCATTTTAATGTAAACTAACCCTTACATTTCTATAGGAATAGGCGTATTTCGTGTACACTTTGGGAAGATTACGTAGAACAAATTCTTCCTCATTTGGAGAACAACATATCCGACCCTGTTGTTGTGATTCTACAAATGGGGCGTGCCAAAGTTTTTAAAGGTATCTCATTATTGAAATGATAATATATTCAACAAATATTTTTGTTGTCCATCATAATTAAATTAATTAATTTTTGATTAATTTTGAAACGAGAACAAGTGAAGGTGTCTAACATCTATTATGTTACAAAGTTGATTGTTAATGAAGCCATTGAGGAAATTGAAGATTTTAAGAAGGTTTGTTTGAATAAATATTATTCATTAATTTAATAATTTATTAAATTGTTATTGATTATTATTTTACTATTTGATCTTACGGCCATAAATAATCCAACATTTTCGATTAGTCATGTTTCAAATCCATGGTCTACATGTGTGTTGGAGGATCTAGAATCTCCAAAGTTCACATTGAAGCGCTAGAACACCTATATGCAAATAATCTTGTAATTTATTTACAATTTTTTGGTCTATTTTGTAAATAATTATTTTAATCTTTTAATCTTCTAATTTTTTAATTTGTAATTTTATAGGCCGGTAGTTTTGGGTTTGTGCGAGAATTATTGGTATCTCGGATGAATGATGGTACATATCTTGCACACGATGTACCAAAAAGCGCATCAATGTTGATCGGCTTTTCTTTGCATCAAATGTGACCAATTGCGGAGACGGTCGTATACGGTAATTTTTTAATGTTAATTAAATTTGAACATTATAAAATTAAATTGCTTTTAATGGTTTTTCTAATTTCTAATTTTTATTTGTCGTTTTTATATTAATAGATATATGATAAATTTTCAAGTGGTTGATGAATCTGCAAGTACCACATTGCTCTGTTGGGATAGAGAATGTGAGATGTTGATAGGGAAATCTTGTGTGGATTTAAGGAATGAAATTGTTCAGGTTTGTAATTTTCAAAAAGATTAGCTATTTAATCCATATATCAAAATTTAAACATATATATATATAATTAAAAGTTGTATTATTCTCGTATTTATTTAGAAAGAGGTAAGTGGCGAGAATTGTGGGTGGTGGCCCCGATTTGAAAGCTTAAATTGGCAAGATGGTCCTTTTAAAGTACAAATTAAAGAGGAACAACTTGAAATTATCTTGGGAGCTTTTTCGAGTGGTGGTGAAGTTGACGGATCAAGATTTGGTTTGGAAATATGGAGCTACTTCTCTTGAGAGTCGAGGTAATTATTAGATATTTTTTTGTTTTTTAAATGGAGGTAATTATTAGATATTAACTACCAAACATATAATTTTTTTTTTTTGTTTTTTACAAAATTAATTTTATATTCTAAAGGAATCGACTACTTATCAAAATTTCAAGGAGAAGAACTTCGCCATGAAAATGTAAGAATCGGTCGTTCGCTTTTTTATATGTATTCTATTGATTTTTAATTCTAATTCTTGGTTATTTTGTGTTCATAGGAGTTAGATGAGGAGAGTTCATCGGGGGACGAAGTTAGCACACCTAGCAAGCTTCTTGGCAAACGCAATCGGTCCGATCGTCGCCACTGCAAAAGAGGGCTTTGAATTGTTTGATACATGTTTTTATCTTAATTTTGATGATTTTATTTTGTCACCAAAACAATGTTTTTAAAGGTTGTCCAAATACTCCTAAATGATTTAAAATGGTTTTAATATTTTAGGTGTATTTCCTCAAGTTTATTTTTGATAATAATGGACAACACTTTTAATGATTTTATGTCAATAAGTTTTTACTCCTATAACAAGATTTCTAAATGTTGTCTAAATACTCCCGATTGGTTTAAAATATTTTTACTAAATTTTCGGAGTATTTCTTGAGTTTTATTTTCGACAAAAATTGGACAACATATCGTCTCGTGGTCGATCGGTCAGCCCCTATAGGGCAACCCGTACTGAAGATGTTTTTAGAAATAGAAAATGAGACGGATGTAATATTGGTCGGCCGGTGCATCGAGGGTCGGCCAGAGTGCCGCCCGTCGGCCGTGCACTGGGAGTTCATTTGTGTTCTAACTTCATGTCTTGTTTTTGCTTGAGGGGCCGGTCCTTGTAGGGTCGACCGGTCGAAGACCCCTTGGACCGGTCGCCCTATGTTAAATTGCTACGTTATGTTTCAAACTTCTATTTGTGCATGACGGGTCATCTGTGCATTGACATCAAAAATATGACCGTTTGACAATGAGACACATTTCCTTAAATTGTGGGATTGATTTCTATGACTATATTCGATTTTAATTGTATTTTTACGTAGATTTTCAATCCCCAAGAGGAGCCTATGCTTGATCAATCATCTCCTATAAATAGAGGAAGTTTTGGAGCAACCAATACAACAATTGAGATACAACACAACAAGATACACTTCAAGCAAATACTTGGTCTTTCATTGTTATTATTCTTGTTGTAAAATTGCCTAGCTTATCACTTTCACATCTTTGAGGTCTAGGCTATTCTTGATTACACTTTGCACTCAAATTGTAATATTCATTATTGAGTTGTAATCTTGATTTTTGGTTATCATTCAACACAAGATATCCTTGTGAGTGTTCTGTGGTAAGAACACACTTGGATGATCTAGGTGATAGGTGCAAGAAGATTGTGGTGATCTTCTTATTGAGGTGTTGAAGAATTTGGTATTCTTCAAGGTTGAAGATTGTGGTAATCTTCATAAGGTGCCGTTGGAGATTGTGGTAATCTTCAAGAAGAGATTGTGGTAATCTCAAAGGTGGTGTTGAAGAAGAGTGTGGTGCTTTCTTCAAGGTGTTGTAAGTAGAATTTGTATTAATTTTGGTAATTAATAAAAAAATTTTCTTTTTGAAATCTATCCGGATATCTTTGGGGTGGTAGTAGATTAGGCCCTAGGTGGGTTGAACTACTATAAATCGACGCGTGTTGTTTACATTCCGCACCTTTATATTTGTTTTGAGCATTCGGTTCGAAAAAAAAGAGGGCAAAATCCAAAAGATGGAGATAATCTATTCACCCCCTCTAGATTTTTTCGTAGTCGCTTGGACTTACAAGTGGTATCAAAGCCAAACTCTTTGGCAAGATCGTTTCACATCGCGAGTGAAGAGAAACGATCGTCGGCTACAAACAAGCCCATCTATCCGGCACCTCCACCACCAACCACCACTATTTGATTCCAAAAATTTTAATTTTTGGAAAGAAAGAATGGAATGCTATCTACAAGGTTGCGGGTTCGACATTTGGAACACCGTCATTAATGGAGAATCCATTCCGATGAAAGATACACCACACACCTCAAAAGGCTTCAAAAGCTCAATGATGAAGAGAAGAAAATCATCTCCTTAAGCGGTAAGGCTTTAAATATTTTGTATTGTTCATTTACCAATTTGGAATATGAACATATTGTAGGAATTCGATCGACACATAAAGTATGACAAAAATTAGAAGTCATCTATGGAGTATTTGCAAATGAAAGGAGTCAAACAAAAGCATCTACTTCTCGAGGTCATACGACTCAAATCTAAGGAACAATCCATTACAACTTCCAACTATGAAGAAGTTGAATATTGTTTTATGGGCATCGAAGAACCCTCTACTTATTATGACATTGTTATTCAAAATGATTATAGTGACTTGCAAAATGATTATGATGAACTTCAAAATGAATTCAAAGCTTACTTGTTAAATACAAAAATTTGAAAAAGGAATTCAATATTTTGAAAAATGATAAGGATAGTTTATTACTTCCTATGAATCACTATCATGTGCTCACACCACCACACTTGACAAGGTTAGAAACCTTGAAAAAGAAAATAGTACTCTTGTTGAGGATATTAATTGCATAAAAAGAATCTATCTAAATCCGACTTAGTAGGATGATATTATTGATTGTTGTGATAATTGAAACTAGAACTTGATCATAAGCTTAATGTTGTCAATCATATGAAAAAGAATCAAGTCTCTAAGCATGTTGGTCATTATGCTCCTAGAATTATTACATGCTTCTATTGCGGTAAAAGGGTCATACGACTAATACTTGTCGGACTAGAAATAGCTCTAATCATTATTGGAGACCTAAAAGTCTCAAAGCTAATCTAAAGGACCCGAAAACACTTGAGGGTACCACAAAAATAATGTTTTATTAGGTACGTGAAACAATGATCGAAGAAAATTCATACCGCCAAGAAGGCATCAATGACCGTTTCATTTGATCAAAGAACGAGAAATCATTTTCAACAAAGTCAATTTCAAGAAGAGGATATAATCAAAAATGGGAAGAACACAATCCTTGGAAATGGCAAAGACATCATCAACAAGATGATTTTCAAAGAAGAAGAGACTATCAACAATGGGAAGGTAACAAACCTTGAAATTGAGTAATCAAGTCATCATCAATAAAGTGACTTCTCAAAGGAAGATATCATCAACAATGGGAAAGACACAACCCATGGAAACGGCGTAATTGGTAAACCGTATCTTCCCATTTATATATGCATTTTATTTTAATTATATGCATGTTTTTAATTGTGTCTTAATTGCAAAATGAGTCTTCAAGTATTTATTTTTAATTTAAGTATTTTATATATTTGTGAGTTTCAAAACTTTTAAAAGAAGACCTTGCATGATATTTCTAAAAACTATAGTGCATTTAAATAGACTATGTGATCTATTATCTCTCTTGTATATGTGTAGCATAAGTTTTGATATCTCCTATTACTTGCCTACACTTGTGTCTTTGTGCAAATTTTGTTTAAGAATTGTGTAGAATATTTATATCTCATACTCATTGGCTATTTCGTCATCAAGTTTCTTAAACTATTGAGGTACGTTCACTCGTATTTTTCTTAGAACTCGATATTATGCTTATGCACATATCTTTCAAGATATCTCATTTTAACCCCCTAAGTGCCCCTAAATGATTTTGCAAATATTCTCTTAAAAGGGCACTACTTGTCAAGTCTCGATTTTCTCGAATATATGTTTTCCGAAACCCATATTTGTTGGACTTGATCCAAGATTATCTTTTTGCAAAGTTTTAAAACTTTTGGGGTGGAAAATCGAATTTTTGAAAAACCACGAGAAGAATGAAAAAAGCAATGGGGCCCCGGTCATAGCGGGGCGGCCGTGCCTGCACTTCGACCTGGTCGCACCCTACCTCGGCCGTCGCCCAGGCTAATTTTAGATATAAACTCTCGACCTTGATTCAAAACAAACCTTTGACATATTTCTCAAAACCCTTAGTGCGATTTTGTCATTCCTTTTTCTTAGAATCTTCAATTCTTCATCATTTTCACGATTCTTGTTGCTAATCTTCTTATTTTCACAAGAATCTTACATATATGGCTCCTCCTAGAAATTCTACCGGTCGAAATCCCATCTCCAAGCGTAGAAG
Organism: Rehmannia glutinosa; assembly: GCA_016081115.2. Classification (NCBI taxonomy): domain Eukaryota; kingdom Viridiplantae; phylum Streptophyta; class Magnoliopsida; order Lamiales; family Orobanchaceae; genus Rehmannia; species Rehmannia glutinosa. The sequence goes on from JABTTQ020000745.1 coordinate 604,723, forward strand.
GGGCGGAGATGGTTCTTTGAGAAATCGGCAAGAGGAAGTCGAACAAAGGGATATTTGAGCCGCTCAAAGAAACGTGGCTCAAGAATGTGATGATGTTCAAAATCCCATTCTCTCTCGGGCCCAAATTATCGAGCTCATGAGAACAATTTCGCTCCAAAATTGTCGTTGAGCGAAAGGTAAAAATCTTTTGTTACTCAAGCTCCTAATTCCCACAATGTTCTTAATTTCATCAATAAGTATGCGAGAATGGTATTATGAGGATTCGGGAATGGGAGGAAAATCTATTGCTCGGACTAAAATGTGTCGTTTTAGTTCATTTACAAATGAGTATCCTACTTTATAAGAGGATTTTTGAGGAGCAAGGTTGGATGTATTTATGGGAGCATGCTTATGTTTTGTATGATGATGATATTATCCAACTCTTTTATGCCAATATGTGGGTGGAATATGATGTTGAAAGGAAGTCGATAGCCGTAAATTCGTTTATAAGGGTCGACATTTTAGATGGACTCCCAATGATATTTGCCGGCTTTTACATGTTAGAGAAGGTGGTTGGGATTATTTCTCTTGTGGGACTTGGAATGATGAAATGTTGGGGGTGTCAATGAAAGAAGTTAAGACGTATTTGGGAGTATGACCAAAGTATTCTTTGTTGGCAATGACACTTGAGCATCGTATTTTATCGGTCATTGTCGCATATTGCATTTGTGGTAAGTCGGGAAAGATGCCTAGCAACATGGATTACTTTTGACTTATAAAATTGCTAGGAGGGAACCACTTAACTTTGGAGCCATACTTATTCAATGTCTAATTGAGTCCATCACTCAAGCGATAAGAAGTTAGTTATGGGAAATTGGATTTGTAAACTTCTTATTCAATCAGGACTACCTTCGTCGGAGTGTAACTCGGAGGTATTTCAAAATGACTTTGACATTGATAATATCTCCCAAATGGTCACGATGCGCAAGAATATGGACATCCGACCAACAAAAATGGCTAGAGGAAGAGGTCAAGATTCCCGATCCTAATGACTTTTTGATGATGCCGAGGGCCGCAAGATTGGCGGAAAGAGGGCGAACCGAGCAATCCGGAGGGTAATACGGTGCTCAACCGCCTATGAGGTATACCCAAGCCGAATTTGATGAGATGATGGCTTTTCATGAAACGAGGTATGAGGCTTTGGAGCAAAAGACCTCCAAAATGCAAAAGTCAATCGGCAAATTGAAGAAATTCATCAAAGATTTCATTCCGGATCTTGCTTCTCCTCGGATGAGGAATGATGTTCCCCACCCCTTTACTTTCTAGCATTTTCATTCATGTTGCTCGTATTTTGATGAACTTTTGTAAAACTCTTTTGTACTAATGATATTTGTTTGTTTTCTTAAAAGGGTTAAAATTGCAAGTTGATAATGACTTGTGGATGATCATGATTTTGATGGAGTATTTGATGGTAAAAATACTCTTATATGGCATGGTTTGATAATTGGTATGAAATACTTGATGGTAAAAGTGTTTCTCTTAATGCTTTGATCATTATGCTTAGATGGATAAGTTGGGGCATTTGATATATCATACTTGTATTGTTTGTATCACTTGATGGATGATCTAATTTTTGGCATTTGTAATGCCTTGATCCTTCTTTGGGCTTATATTGTCTCAATTGGGTTGAACCCATGAGAATCTCTTTGTTGAGCCTCTTATTTGATGAACAAATGTTGCATATGTTGCATATGATCTTATTGAACTTTGGAATGAGGATGATTGATGATGTTATGAAAAATTTTTGGCTTGAAACTTTTACAAGGACTATATACAACCTCTTTTATTTTCACGCACACAAGGTGTTCGATGAAATGCCGCAATGAAACTTTCAACTTCCACAAGATTCTCTTACTTCAAAATGTCTTAAAATCCTTTTGAAATCATGTTTTTAGCTAACTAATGAGCTTATGGATCTCTTATGTTAAAATTCTCCCATTTTCCTTGGACTTTAAGTATAAATTGCTCGATGGTTGATAAACCTGTCTCGTTTTGCGCACTTTGATATATTTGTATGATGTTTTTATCATCCTAACATTCTTTTGATGATTCCAAAGGGGAGAAACAGAATATTGGCTCATTAGCTCAAAGAAGCTAATAAAAGCTTGTCATAAAAGCTATAAGCTATGGCTCATAAAAGCCATAAGTTGTGATTCGTTTTTAGTCCAATTGTTGCTTGATGGACTTATATAATTGTTTAATGATGTTTTGTGACGGGAGAGCTTATAAGCTCTTGAACAATTTGTAAAAGCTAAAGCTTTTAGCTTATGGAAAAATTGCTTTTACATTATTCTTGATATCTTGTTGATAGGGAGCTTGTGCTTATTATTGAATATATTTACTCCCTACTTGGTTGCTTTAATATTTTGGAAATTTTGGTTGCTTCCAAATGGTCAAATGTTTTTACCGGAAAATCATTTCTAAAATTGCTCTCTTAGTTTGTGTAAAAATTGTTTTGGTTTGTAATCATCAAAAAGGGGAGATTGTTTGATACATGTTTTTATCTTAATTTTGATGATTTTATTTTGTCACCAAAACAATGTTTTTAAAGGTTGTCCAAATACTCCTAAATGATTTAAAATGGTTTTAATATTTTCCGGAGTATTTCCTCAAGTTTATTTTTGATAATAATGGACAACACTTTTAATGATTTTATGTCAATGGGTTTTTACTCCTAAAACAAGATTTCTAAATATTGTCTAAATACTCCCGATTAGTTTAAAATGTTTTTACTAAATTTTCGGAGTATTTCTTGAGTTTTATTTTCGACAAAAATTGGACAACATTTCTGTCTCGTGGTCGACCGGTCGCCCTATAGGGCAACCCGTACCTGAAGATGTTTTTAGAAACAGAAAATGAGACGGATGTAATATTGGTCAGGTCGATCGGTCGCCCAAGGGGTCGACCGGTGCCGTCGACCGGTCGCCCTATCGGCCGGTGCAGGGAGTTCATTTGTGTTTCTGAGAACTTCATGTCTTGTTGCTTTTTTGCTTGAGGGGACCGGTCCTCAGAGGGTCGACGGTCGAAGACCCCTGGACCGGCCGTCCTACATGTTAAATTGCTACGTTATGTTTCAAACTTCTATTTGTGCGCGACGTGCATGTGCATTGACAACAAAAATATGACCGTTTGTTTTGGACACATTTCCTTAAATTGTGGGATTGATTTCTAACATCTATATTCTGATTTTAATTGTATTTTTCTCAGATTTTCAATCCCCAAGAGGAGCCTATGCTTGATCAATCATCTCCTATAAATAGAGGAAGTTTTGGAGCAACCAATACAACAATTGAGATATAACACAACAAGATACACTTTAAGCAAATACTTGGTCTTTCATTGTTATTATTCTTGTTGTAAAATTGTCTAGCTTATCACTTTCACATCTTTGAGGTCTAGGCTATTCTTGATTACACTTTGCACTCAAATTGTAATATTCATTATTGAGTTGTAATCTTGATTTTTGGTTATCATTCAACACAAGATATCCTTGTAAGTGTTTCTTGTGGTAAGAACACACTTGGATGATCTAGGTGATAGGTGCAAGAAGATTGTGGTGATCTTCTTATTGAGGTGTTGAAGAATTTGGTATTCTTCAAGGTTGAAGATTGTGGTAATCTTCACAAGGTGACGTTGAAGATTGTGGTAATATTCAAGAAGAGATTGTGGTAATCTCAAAGGTGGTGTTGAAGAAGAGTGTGGTCTTTCTTCAAGGTGTTGTAAGTAGAATTTGTATTAATTTTGGTAATTAATAAAATTTTTTTCTTTTTGAAATCCATCCCGGATATCTTGGGGTGGTAGTAGATTAGGCCCTAGGTGGGTTGAACTACTATAAATCGACGCATGTTGTTTACATTCCGCACCTTTATATTTGTCTTTGAGCATTCGGTTCGAAAAAAAAGGGCAAAATCCAAAGATGGAGATAATCTATTCACCCCCTCTAGATTATCGTAGTCAGCGCTTGACTTACATGAATGAGCAATTTTCATCATCAACAACGAGCATGAAGATGAAAAGCATTATAAAGAAGGAAAATGATTAGATAAATAGTGAATATCAATTTTGGCTTATATAGAGTTTTAGATTATTGGTTATTTAAAAAACCAATTATAGGAGTTAGGTAGTTTGTTACAATTTATTTGAGTTGATTTCTATTTGCATGGTTTGAGTACTATTAATAAAAGTTTCTTTTCATTTGCCTATTCAATTTTCTTATTCTTTGAATTTATAAGCTTATATTAGTTTTATTTAAATTTTAATGTTTTTAACTATTAACCTTCAATAAGAAACTTTTAGTTTAATAAGTTATTGTGATAATGGCTGAAGCAATATTAATTATTGAAATTAAAAATACCTATTAGTCTTATATTTTTTTTGAGATCGATCACAATCTCTCATTAAATAATTAATTTTCAAAGACAATTTGAATGTGTGTTTGTTATATTTTAATGACTATATTATAACAATATTTTTAATATTATTTTTATTTTACATTCGATGTATTCATTGATTTTGTTTTTCAGTTTGATATTATTGCCAATCTATTTTGCAAATGGACATTGCATCTATGGACTTTGTTGAGATTTTCTATGTTATTGGGATTTAGGTATTTTTTTCAAAAATAATTATTTTGTATTTGATTCTATTGAAATTTACAATTACTCTTTTAAATTGGTTAATAATTATTTTTGTTTTACTTTTATTATTAAGTCATACATTTGTAATTGTTACAATAATGATGTAATCAAAATAAACATGTAAACTGATACAACAAACATTAAGACTAATAAAAATTATAAATAAACACATCAATCAAACCAACAGGATTCCACTACTCTCTAGGAGCGGGGTCAAGAGGGTTTTTTCCTCAAAGTTCAATATAGATAACAATTTAAACATAAAACACAATCAAGAATTAAAATGGAGCCATACGGACATGTGTTAACTACAATAAGACATGTGTTAACTACAAACTAAAATTCTTTGTAAAATTTAATATCCTATTCACAGATTAATTAAGATATTTGAACTCCCACAAACACATTTGTTCTAAAAGTAACCAATCGAATTATATAATACTGAGACAATTTTAAAATATCTTAATACCATACTGTCATTTTAAAAACGACTTAGTGTATCAAAAGATATTTCATGCAATTATCGGTTTATGGACAATTATTTTATCCAATTATATAACAAATATAAGATTGAATTTGACTAAATAGTTAATTTAAATTGTGATTTTATAAACATTTAAAAAAATATTTCAAGCGTACACCATGTGATGTTTAGAAATTAAAAAAATTACCTAAATTGAAAGATACTATTTAACATATCAGAAACATTCCATATATACGCATCCACTGTCTATATAAACCGTTTCATTCATGCCAAACGGATTTGCAGAAAAACACACAATATCTCAACACATCTAATACTTCTTCATTATAAACTGTAAATTCTCCTAGCCATAACGATGAGAAAGCTAACAGGACACTCTGTTATTGGAATTAAGAGAAATAGGAACTCAGAACATGAAAAGGGTATGTTGCTTCTATTTATTTTATATATTGTAAACAAATAGTTGTAATTATTTACTGTCAATTGTATTTCATGTTCTGAAATGTCATTGTTTTCTCATCACTATATTCAGTACTTATTTCTGATACCTATCCCTATCTGTAATATTTACATTTCTTAACAAATATGTTTTTCATCTTTTTGTAAAGTTTTTGTTTATTTTTGTTGTATTTTATCGGAGATTCTGGGATAGATATCTATCTATTCTATGTTCATACAAATTGACTATGTTTGTATACTCCATAGTTCTTATGATATTCAAACTACAAAATGAGAATAAAAATGAGGATTACCTTAAATCTTTGTGAATCACCAAATAACCTATTGTAAAATTTCCCGCCCACAAGAAATAACAAAGTCATAATTGATCATATAAAAGTAAATGTAAATTAAAAGTTAAAATGAATATTGTTTCAATACTTATCTTTTTGGTTCTTTGATAGTAAAACTCTGTTCCATATACCAAATATGTTTCAACACCATCCTTTCTCTAATTTTCATTCAATTTCACAAAGATTTTACGTCTCATAAATAAAACAATAAAGCGATTAAAATGGACAAATTCTCCAACAGGATTCCAATACTTTACGAGAGTATGGTCAAGTTGGTGATAACCTAAAAGTTTTGTCAAACTATATTTAGACAAATTAGAATATTAAAAAAATAAACGTTATAAATTGATAATTATTTTTCTTAATCTTCTTAGTATTTGTTATTTAGATTTTGTAAGACTAGGTAAATAAAATAATTATTTGAATATTAGAAAAATATTTTTATACTTATTTTTTTAATCTTAGTAAATAGGAGAAAAATATTTTGTCATATTGGAGTTATATATCTTATAAAAAAATTAATTCTGTTTTATAATCACAAAAAAAATGAAGAATTTTGGTTTTATTTGTAAATTAAAACACTAGAAGCATCACGAGTTACATATCCGGTAAAATCACAAACAAAATGCAAAAAATAAACAAAGTAAGTTATAAGTCTTAAAAATATCCGGATTATTAGTTAAAATTTTCTACGAAATTAACATTACTAATATTTTAGTATATAATTATTTTTTTGTAAAAAAAACCAAACAATATACTTTAACTGGTCTTTAAAAAATTTAAAGAAAATGAGAAAATAAATTAAAATTTCAGTACAAAAATAATATAGGAGATAATGGTTTGAATGTTATACATGAATACCATATCGTAAATTTTAATAAATATATTATGTTTTTAAAATAATAAGAACCACGAAAGATACATTAACCAAATATCGAAAAATAATACAAAAAAATCTAACACTTACTTGTTTATCGTTCAAGTACAAAAATTATTTTGGAGATAATCGTTTGTATTTTTACATAAATATATTAAAGTAATTTGTGATAAATAATTTTTTTGGTTAAAAAATTACGAAACAGAAAGATCTGTTAACCAAAGATCGAAAAAAAATACAAAAAATATAAGACTTACCGATTACAGCTGAAGACCATGAATGTTATGTAGAAAAATCATTTCTTAAAAATGTAAAACCGGTGAACCTGAAAATATCAGTAGATCTTCAAGCGTTTGGTATTTTTTTGGCATTTTTGGTTCATTTTCATGTAAAACCCCAAGAAATACATTAAAATCGTGAGATCTACCCAAAAACGTACAGATCCGTTACAAAAAAATATAATAATTTTTTGTTTACATATGAAAATGTTTGTAAATCGACAAAACCGTATGGTTATGAAGAAACCACCGGATTTTAGTCACTTACAAGGTAAATGTTCGAAAAACCATGTACTGAGAACCGATTAAAATGATCGAAAACCACCCAAAAGGCCATCTCATGAACATTTACAGGTTTAATGTTGGAACCCCTAACTCGAAAATGAACGAAAAAAATATTAAAACAAACCCAAAAATGTACCATCTTCTAAAATTATACCCGAGTCTTAAGTGGTATGCATAGATTACCAAAAGAGGCGAGAGATTAGAGATGGGGGTGAGTTAGAGCCAAACTCGGTTCATTTGAAATGGAGAGAAATGACAGAGTAGAGATTAGGGTTTCACAATGAGAGAAGGTAGAGAGAGAGAGAGTGATTTTTCGGATAAGAGAGAGTGAGATGAATGAACAAGAACAAAACCGTGTTATGCAATTCTCAAAATGAGAGTGGGTGGTTTTGGGTGGGATGTGTTGTGGTTTTTTTTTTTCTTTTTCGATTTTTGGGGATCAAAAGATTAAATCTCCATCGTACACGTCGCCCTCATTCTGGATCCTTCTACAAATTGTTGTTTGCACACATGTATAACTTTTGGCCGTCCGATCTTAGATCGGATGGCTATGATTTTTTTATTTTTTTTCGTTTTTTTAATAACAGAAATTGGTGTATTTGTGTGTAGAGTATGGGCTTTACAAAGGATCAGATATTTTTAAAAGGGTTGGGCCTGTTCAAATTTTTTAAAATTGTATACCAATCAATTCTATGTTTTTAAATATGGCCCAATATGAATTATTCTTTTGATATTTATTATAAATAATAGCAATATTTAAGATAAAATAGAAAAAATATAAATAAATGATATACAAATTAAAATGTTAATTAATTTTATTTAATATTTCTTTTCAATTCGAATTTTTTTTATTTTGGTAACAATGTTTGATTAAATTATTATCCAAAAATATTAATTTAATTAGAAGATCAATTTATTAAAATTAATTGTAAGATATATTATCTAAATTATCTAAATAAAATTTATCTTCCAACATTATATTCTTATACCTTTTAATATATTAGCTAATAATTATATTTTATTTCCATTGGTAATAAAATTAAATGATTTGATTTATACAAAATCGAAAATTGTTTATATACATATAAATATATTAGATGATAAGTAAATATATAATAAATTTATATTATAAATAAGTATATGATCTTTTTTCATATCAAAAATGCATTATATTGCTAATAATGGTTTATATATTTAATTAATTTTTTGTTTTCGTTAATAAAAGTATTGAAGTTTATTTTAATTTCATTTATATAATTGTAAATATATATAATTATATGAAAAAACTATTTTGTGCAGATTAATTAATTTTGTATCTTATTTTATTTTGATCTATGCGAGAAAATATGAGAAGCTCAAATTTGACGATTTTAGCATGGATACGATAAGAGATTCGCAAGATCGACCTAAAAAAGCATTATCCAATCACTCACTTATAAACATTACAAATACATATCCGTCAATGACCCGAGGAATAAATGCGATCGTCGTGGAGGTTATGTAGACTAATTGATGTTGAAAGTGTTTCATCACAAATATTAATACGATAATTATATTCCCAATTCTATCATTACAAATGGTACGTCACATTTAATATTAAATTGTTTATTTTCATTATTTGTTATTATTTAATGTTGAATATTTATTAATATACATATATTTTATATTTCATAAAATATTTCATTTTTAAATTGTGTGCAATTGGTTTATTTAAATTAATCGAGATATAATTTTCTTTTATTTTGTCGAGAAAATATTCTAATGTCTTCAAAAGCGGGTACAAGTCTATGCAAACCAGTTGATTTGCAAGGGTCCATAAGTAGCATTGTTAATCCAATGCCGATAATGCCATTTAGTAAAATCACTAATGGTAAATTAAGTTTCTACAAATTTTTATTATTTTGTATAATTTATATTATGATTTAAACTTACATATATTCGTTTGAGGTGTATCTATTTTAGTAATTTTGTTTTTATAATTGGGATATCGTCTTCAAAAAGAATTTCGGCATACAATAAAAAATAAAAAAGGCAATGGTGGTTCTTCAAGTGTTCTTTCGGACTCAACGAAAATTATTGATCTAACATGTCAAGAATCTACGTGTATGGATGGCAATTCTAATGTTACAGCAATATTCGATGGCATTAACAATGATTGCACACATTATTCGTCAAATGGGACATCCATGATTGATCGAAAACAAGGTATGTATGTTATGAATTCAAGTTCGCAATGAAATTATAAATTTAATAAATAAATTTCCACTTAATATATTTGTGTGATGTCCGTGTCATTTATTTTTGTAGAGTATTGGGATATTGGAGATGCAACATACAAATGTGAATTTTGTTACGCGGTTTTTTGGTTTGAAGAAAGGTTACTCTCTATCCAAAATCCAAACCCGGATATTCTTCGTGTTGTGGTCATGGCATAATTCAACTTCCTCCCATCAAGGAACCACCTGTTGTGCTTGGAGATTTGTTGTTTGGAGTGGGAAATAAGAGCAAGCACTTCCGAACAATATAAGATCATACAATAATATGTTCTGTTTCACATCGGTGGGAGGCAAGATTGACAGCGTAAATAAAGGTAAGTCCTCCTGTTTTCCGATTGCATGGGCAAAATTATCATCTAATGGGAAGTTTGTTGCCATCATATGGTGTGACACCGAAATCCGCACAATTATACATATATGACACGGACAATGAAATATCAATAGATTAAACTCGATCGAGGTATTTTTATTTGTCAATCTCAATATTTGATTTTAATTGTTTATGTAATATGTCCCTAATTTCTTTTTTTGTTTTATAGGCAATGGAGTGAGCATAATAATTTGCACGAGTCGATCGTCGATGATTTAAAGAAAATGCTAGATGAAAACAATGTATTAGTTAAGACTTTTAGAATGGCGAAGGAGAAGATTTTAGAAAGGCGGTCAACGTGATGTTTGTTTACGTCTAATCGGTCGAGAAGAAATACGGATGCTAGGAGATACAATATGCCTTCAAGTTCGAGAGATTTTGCTCTTTATTGTTGGAGATTTTGATCAAGCCTTAGGAGACATGGATATATTAGTGGAAACAAAATCTGGCAGTTTGAAACGGATAAATGAGTTGAATGCTTCATACTTGGCTTTACAGTATCCGTTGTTATTACCGTACGGTGAAGATGGTTTCAGAGAAGACATATCGTTTTCTGATCTAAAAAAAAGGAATCCAGGAGACGAGAAAAATTGTTAGTGTGAGAGAATTTTTCGCGTATTGATTTTGCACGATAGAGATGATGAACCTCCTACAATTTTGTCGTCTAGAAGATTGTTTGGCAATTTATTGTCGATGGTTATACAATGGTTAGTGCGCGATTAAAGTATGTAAGGTTGAATCGAGAGAAAGTTGCGTTGCGACATTTATATGGTCTAACCGACATGTTGTTGCATGGAGACATCAATCCTAGTACTCATGGAAAATGAATTATATTACCTTCTACCTTTACGGGAGGTGCTCGATATATGATTAAATTATTTGGATGCCATGGCTATATGTCGATGGGCGGGATATCCGGATTTGTTTATAACATTCACCGCAATCCGAAGTGGCGAGAAATCCTAAGATTTCTTGAGAAAAAGAAATTGAATCATGAGGACCGACCGATATTGTATCGTAGGGTGTTTAAAATCAAGTTGGATTCCTTGATCAAAGAGCTTCGGCAAAATAAACTATTTGGTGAAGTCACGGCAGTGAAAAATTCATTTCAATTGTCCGTTTCTTCAATTATGATTAATATATTTCTAATTTTTTCCTTTTGTTTTTATTGCAGTGGTATACACGATCGAGTTTCAAAAACGTGTCTTGCCACATGCCCATATTTTGGTATTTTTGGCAAAAGAAAACAAGTATCCGATTCTTTGATGATATAGATCGAATTATATCAATTTGAAATACCCGACGAGAGTTTAGACCCATGTTATTACGCGGTAGTGATACATGGTCCATGCGGTGATGCTAGAAAAACTTCTCCTTGCATGGCGATGGAATTTGCACTAAACATTTCCCCAAAAAAATTGTAGATGTGACGACTATTGATGATGAAGGTTATCCACGCGTTATAGACGTAGGAATGATGGAAGGATAGTGAAAAAAATGGAGTACCTCTTGACAATGAGATATGTTGTGCCGCACAATCATTATTTCTTGATGAAATATGGAGCTCACATCAATGTGGAATGGTGTAACCAATCAAGGTCGATAAAGTATTTGTTCAAATATGTGAATAAAGGAAATGACCGTGTCACCGCATCGTTCTATACGAGTAGCAATGACGAAGAATGCGGGGAAAATTGTTGACGAGGTGAGCATGTATTACGATTGTAGGTATGTTTCGTCATGCAAGCATGGAGACTACCGGGATTCGAAATTCAATATAAATATCCTCCAGTTGAGCGTTTAAGTTTTCATCTTCCCGATGAACAAAGCGTTATTTTTCGGTCCGTTAAGAAAGAATAGATGGCGTTCTTAAGAAGGATTCGGTAAAAAGAAAATATGTTTTTAGCATGGATGGAAGCGAATAAAATCTATCCCCGAAGCAAAGAGAGCTAACGCACGCCGAAGCTCATAAAAATTCATGTGGAAACCGAACCTCGAGAAAATGGATGTCGAGACAAATTGGCAAATCTATAGGACGAGTTTTTATGTCCCCGGAGTGGTGATATGTATTATCCGAGGTGTCTTCTCAATGTTGTTCGTGGAGCAACGTGTCATGACGACTACAAGAAGGTCGACGGTGTTCAACATTCTTCCTATCGAGAGGCTTGCTTTGCTCTAGGATTGTTAGAAGATGATAGGGAATATATTGATGCCATCAATGGCGAGCTCCGGGGGCTTCGCGGAGAATCTTAGAGGTTTATTTGCATCATTGCTTTCGTCCGACTCCTTGAGCCGACCCGGATATTATGCAGGACAAATGTTGGGAATTTCTTTTCGATGATATGTTATACAAACGTCGACGCCTTTTACAACATCAAGGTATTATTTACCAAATATTATGTTCATTACTAAAACCTTTTATATTTTTATAATATTAATTTGTATAAATAATTAGTATTATGATCTTATGAAACAAATTTGGTTTTGAGTGCGAAATCAAGAATCTTACGTTGTTGGAAATTGAGAAATTATTGCGACATTTGGGTAGGAGTTTGCGTGATTTTGACTCAATGCCATTTCCGATCGACGCCATTTATAGAACCGAAATAGACTTATATATGACGAGTTGCGTTATGATCGTGATGTTCTTTGCAAGAGAACAAAGACCTCATCTCTAAACTTAACGATGATCGGCATAAAGTTTACTCAACGATAATGCGTCTTTGTAAACTCGAATAAAGGTGGGATGTTCTTTGTCTACGGATATGGAGGAAGGGGAAAAACATTTTTGTGGAAGGCTTTATCTTGAGGATTGAGGTCGAAAGGAGAAATTGTCTTGAATGTTGCATCTAGCGGTATAACTTCTCTTTTATTGCCAGGTGGGAGAATTGCACATTCGCGATTTGTTATTCCATTAAACCCACATCAGGACTCAACTTGCAATATCAATCAAGTCGGAGTCCGCTCGAGCTTATTATTCGTTCTAAACTTATAATTTGGGATGAGGCACCGATGATGCACAAGCATTGCTTCCAGGCATTAGACGAGACTTTACGAGGTCTTTTGAAACTCATCGACCCAATGTTGGAACATAAACCTTTTGGAGGGAAAACCGTTGTCCTTGGTGGGGATTTTAGAGCAGATCTTGCTGTTATTCCAAAGGGAACTCGACAAGATATTGTTAATGCGTCCATTAATGTGTCATATTTGTGGAAAAGACTGACTTTGTCCTTAAATTGACTAAGAACATGCGTCTTCAGAACCTTGGTGATAGCAGTGATTTTAAAGATTTGGCCGAATTCTCAGAATGGATCGCAAGCATTGGTGATGGAACAATCGGAGGTTCAAATGATGGTTGTGCCATGATTGATATACCTGAAGATATCTGGCTTGAATCTTCAGGTGATCCGATTGCAACTATTGTAGAAAGTACTTATCCAATGTTTAAAGACGCCATTGATGATCCGACGTACTTGAAAGAAAGAGCTATACTAGCTCCTACCTTAAATGTCGTCGAATCTATAAATAAATATATGACATCTTTAAACTCATCGGAGGGCGGACTATTTGAGTTCGGACAACACGTGTAAATCGGATGCTAATGTTGACTTTCCGCATGATCGCACACTCTGAATTTTTGAATGGGATAAAATGTTCGGGGTTCCTAATCATGAGTTGCATTTGAAGGTCGGGACTCGTTATGCTCTTGAGAAATATGGACCATTCAAATGGATTGTGTAAAGCACTAAATTTGGTGATTACGAGGCTTGCCAAACATGTACTTGAGGCAAAAATTCTCACGGAACCAATGCAAGCAATAAAGTTTTGATTCTGCGGATGACATTGACACCGTCGGATCTCGAGAATCCCCTTCAAGTTCCAACGGAGGCAATTCCTCTCATTGTATCTTACACCCGTGACTATAAACAAAGTCGAGGCCAATCTCTCTCCAATGTCGGTTTGTCTTGAAGAATCCGGTGTTGATCATGACCGGTTATACGTTGCGATTTCCGATTACGAATCGTAAGAGTTTGAAAATATTAGTTTGTGGTGATGACGAATCAAAAAATAAACAAAGCGATGAATGTTGTGTATAAAAAGTATTCGGAAATTTGTAATATATACAAATAGTGTTTTAATTTGAAAACGTCGTTTGTATTCTTTGTTATTTTTTTGGGTCATTACAATTGGAAGGTGTATACATTCAAATTATATAATTCGACAAATCAATAGCATATCATTTAACTCATCATTCATCTCTTGCAGTCGCATCGGTCAGTCCACACTAGTAATTTAAAAAGACAGTTATAATGAATTTTGGAAAAATTAAACAAACGAGCCCTAATTAGAGTGGGGAATTTTTTTTGTTCTCACTGGAGTTTGCGAACTTGTACACGTTCTCCTCCTCGCCACCGCTAACGGGCCGAACGCCGCCGCAGACGTACGCAGACCATATTTATATAGCCGGAGCTTCTGTTTCTAGTTTATCTCTAATTGATTGAGTTTCATAAGGTTTCCAAAAAACAGAAACCTGAATAAAACTCGATAAGGACGCGAGAAAGAAGAGCGAAGAAGTTGTTCAAGGGTGATTAGCAATGCCGAAGGGAGAGAAAACTGGGCTAGGTCGGGCTCTGGTGAAGCACCACAATCAGATGGTACAACAGTCGAAAGAGAAAGGGAAATATTACAGGAGCCAGGAAAAGAAAGTTCTGGAATCGGTGACGGAGGTCAGCGACATCGAAGCCGTCATCGAGCAGGCTGATGAGGCCTACCGTTTATACTCCGCCCTCAATCCCCCGGAAAAATACCCATCAATTTGTTAGCCTTCGACCACCCACCTTCGTTCGTTTTCATTGTATTGTTGTTAAATTTCGTTTTTTCAGTTTTTGAACAGTTCTAGAATTATTGCCTATTTATTTGTGATTTATTTTCTCCGGAACCAATATAGATCGATATACGTAGTAAAAAGAGACATGTATTTGAGGTGCGGGGTTGTTGTCATGGGGAGGTGACGCATTTGAAACATTTGATAATCTATAGGTTATATTGCTCTATTGCAAAAGTATTAACGAAAATTTTGTTTCCATGCTTATGTAAAATTGTGGGGTTAGTAGTAAGCAGTAAGAATGTTGGAAAAGGAGTTACATCAATTGTCATCTCGTTTTTCGTGCATTTCATTGTTTTCTTTACTGGATTCATAGAAATTAAATGGAAAATCTCAATAAGTTGTAATTGTTGGTCATTTTCTTAGAGACTTGTACCTTGGAATCATAACAGCAATATCATCCTTTTGTTGGTCAGCATAATGTGTCCTAATCTTTTTGCTTCACATTGCCTTTTGTTTTCACTCTCTTATTAGCTTATGGTGTTACTTTATGTGTGTTTCAGGGACTCTACTTCCAGCACTGATGAGATGACAGCTGAGGAAAGAAGGAAGCAACAGAAGAAAGAGGAGGCTTTGCATGCCAGCAGTCTCGGTTCCTCGCAGGTATGGATTTTCTGTCTAAATTTTGGTTTTATTTTCTTTTGTTGACGGCAAGGCTAATGCGGAAATTTATTTTCCAGACCGCCATGGAATGCTAATATGTCAGTAGAAGAGCTTGATGATAACGAAAGACGAGCTTTTCTTGAGTGGCGCCGCAGCCTTGCAAGGTCAGGCTTTGCGAGACAATATTACAAATAGGATTTTGAAATGTCTTTATGCTGTGTGCTGCCATAGATAAATTAATGACTCGTTGTGTTTATGGTCTTTTCTTTTCCTTTGTTTGTATCTGAACATATTATAAGTATGGTTTATATTTGTTTGATTCCTAACACGAGGTTTTTATGCAGGTTGTATGAGGTCCGTTTCATGTGTTTTTAGAACTGTTGCGTTAATTGTTTGTGGCCGTTTGCCTGTTTATGTCCAGTTTTTAATTCAATCATTTTCTTTGGAGATTGATGCCTTTTCATTCTAAGGATTCTATTGGTCCTGTTTCCAACTATTTCTGTGCTCAATTATGCCATTTTTGTGGTCTTCATTTGGGCTCGATTTCTCAGGGTTTGTGAAATTAAAATATAGTTGATTTTTACTCATATTTACAGATAAGTTCATTTTCTACTATGACCTTGCAGGCTTGAGGAGAATGAGAACCTAGTTCTTACTCCATTCGAGAAAAACCTAGATATCTGGAGACAGCTTTGGAGGGTGCTTGAACGTAGTGATCTGGTGAGATCACTGTGTCTTTTTATTTGGAATTTTTGAAGTGCTAGATTACCCTGATATGTCATGTTAATTGATCTCAAACAATGTTTGTTAGTAAGTGCATCAAAACATTGAAGAGAGTTGCAAATTAAGAAGATTATGGTGATAAAGGTTTTGGAACATAATTCTGGTTATTTTTGCATCCAAGTATTGTTTCTTATTTCTTCCCCAAAAGAGCCTTGATGAAGTTGTTAAACACTTATTTGGTGCTGGATTAGTTGTTTGGCGGATAGTCATACCAGTTTTAATTGAACTTGGTGTAGAAATGCAGATCTAGATAGTTTTTTTAATCATTAAGCACAAACCACTGAAATAATATCATCTTTCCTTTCAAGAGTTGGTAGCTTGTGATCCTAAGATAAATTATATCTCGCATTGCAGGTCACTGTTCCCAGTCTAAGCATATCTGTGAAATCTCTCTTGTTGGCATTTGGAATATTAGTTTCTGCTTGACGCACCCTTTTATTTGTAACATGTTCCCCAGTACACAAAATATATACATGCAGGCGATTGATGGTTCCTTTTTGGTTCAAAAATGAAATAAGTGTGATACTTGTAATTTGGTATGCAATTCTATTCTCTCATTGAAGCATTTAAAAAATGAAAAAAAAATTGAGACACGGCTCCTCTTGAAGGTTTGGACGACCTCTGCATTTCAAAACCACCATAGAAATCATTTTACTGGAATAAATTCATATTTCTTTGTGGTGGTTAGGTGAAACTTCCAGTAATTGAAATTGTATGATCTTCTTTAAATTGATGAACACCAGATCTTTTGTTAGAATCTTTTCTTAACACATTATTGAATTTTACGTCAATAATGGGGATCAGATCCATCTCAGTTTGAATATGTTAAACCAAATGCAACTATAAAGATTCTTTGCAATGCTGGAAGTGCCTACAATACACCGGTTGTTAGTATGTTACTTATTTGAGACACTGTTTTACATCAATCCTGACTGTCCGGCTGGACGCATAGAAAGCCACTTCTCGAGTTTTTAATCATTTGATAGCACAGCAGTTATGACTGGATTTTAGGCCCTCGGGTAATTCTGATGGTTGACATATTCTGATATTATTTGGAGCATTGGTTCTCTAATTTAAATGTCGCTAGTCTTGCAGTTGTTCTTCCTTAACAGGCTGGTGAGAAGCTTTTGTGTCAGGTCTGAACAGGCTGTTCTTTTGTAGGGGTTGATTAACTGACCAAATTGAATTGAAACCAAAATTCTGGTTTGCACTGAAAACCGAACCGAAAATTTCGGTTTGGCTTTAGGTTTCTCATTTTTTTCTTCTTCTTTTAGGTTTGATTTCAATTTTTGGGATCGGTTAGCTGAACCCAACCAAAACTTGAATTTGTTATATCTTTCATTATATATATTTTTCTTTCTAACTTAAACTTTGAGAATTGCATTATCTTTGATATTTCCTACAGTTTTTAAAAAGAATTTGGTTACTGGATTACCGAATACAAAGATCGAAAGAAAAATTCGGCTATAACCAAATCGGATCGATTAATTGGGTTCGGTTTGTTTGTGATTTAGTCAATTGAATTTCAGATAACCAATATTTTGGTTGGGTTTGGTTTGTCTGAATGTGCATTTCTTGTATTTAGATAATGAATATATATCTAAGATAAAATAGGCTCATTTTGGCAACCATTGCCACATTTACCAATTGCAAATTTGCTTTTCTGGAAAGGAAAGAAAGTGAGACCTGTCTGCAGTATCAAAAGTATTGTCCCTGGGATGCGGAACTTTTTAATATAAGAACTCATTCCATTTGGATGCCCTAGCTTGATTATATTACCCTTCATCTACCTTTTTCAGTCTGCAACACCAACACCTCTGATCAGAGACAAATATGTGATTATTTTTAAGTTACTTATCTCATAGTTAATGTTTATCAATTTCCTCCTGAAGTTCTTCTCAACAAAAAAAAATAAAATTCCTCCTCAAGTTGGTGTTGTTATGTATGTTTTTAAGATGATACATGCCTAAGAAATTATGTGATTTAGTTTGAGAATGGAGATAAGAGACTGCAGTCGCTATATAGCTTGGTGGAATTATTCTCCTAGAATCAGCTTAACTATAGTTATTTGCCTCCCCTTGATTCTTAACCATTCCCCTAAATTTTGTGATTGAAACTGATCTGTCTCCTAATATTTATCCTTGAAGCTTGTGATGGTTGTTGATGCAAGGGACCCGCTCTTTTACCGCTGCCCTGATCTTGAGGTAATACTGGAGACTTGGATTCTAAACTTATTTGGTTTCCTTTGACCTATTTGAAATTTTCAGCGGATGTAATTTATATATAAATCAAAGCTGGAAAAATGAGTGGTATACCGTATACCTGGTTTGAGCCGCCAAACAAGCATAGTTTCACGGCGATGCTTCATTTTATATTACTATTTTCCAAAAAGCTCATTCAGATTTATCGATCAATCAGCTATGATACGATGAACTTTTTAGTTTGCCAATATTATTGAGATATTTTCTGACCTATGATGGAATTTTCCAAATTGTAGGCATATGCACGGGAAATCGATGAACACAAAAAGGACATTGCTTCTAGTTAACAAGGCAGATCTTCTGCCACATTCTGTTAGGTTAGCATTGTAACAGTCCTGTTGTTTCCCTGATTTTCATCTCATCCGGAGTCATAAAAGCGTTGATGCTTGAATTTCTTGCAGAGACAAATGGGCTAAATACTTCCATCAACATGGGATTCTCTTTGTTTTCTGGTCAGCTAAGGCTGCAACTGCTACCTTAGAGGGGAAAAAGCTCAATCCGTCCTTTGGCATGCAAAGTAGTCAGCATGAGACATCCGATGCTGATACTAAAATATACGGCAGAGATGAGTTACTCGCACGCCTACAATTTGAAGCTGAGGAGATAGTTTCAATGAGAAGTAAATCTATGTCCGATAATGGAGTTGTTGCTGGAAACGTGCGGCGCACAGTGTAGTCGTTGGATTTGTCGGATATCCTAACGTAGGAAAAAGTTCCACGATCAACGCTTTGGTCGGAGGAAAAAGACGGGTGTAACTTCAACTCCCGGAAAGACAAAACATTTCCAAACACTAATAATATCCGAAAAACTCACTCTCTGCGATTGCCCTGGATTGGTGTTTCCATCTTTTACCAGTTCAAGGTATGAAATGATTGCGTCTGGTGTTTTGCCCATTGATCGCATGACGGAGCAGCGTGAGGCCGTACAAGTGGTCGCGAATCGAGTACCAAGATCTGTTATCGAGGGCGTCTACAGAATCTCATTGCCAAAACCCAAACCTTACGAGCCGCAATCGCGTGCACCTTTAGGGGTTGAGTTTTTGCGTTCGTATTGTGCTTTCGTGGATATGTTGCCTCAAGTGGACTACCGGACAAACGAGAGCTGCCCGTCAAATTTTGAAGGATTACATCGACGGGAAGCTACCTCATTTTGAAATGCCTCCCGAATTTCAGAGAATGAAGATGATGGCGAGTATGACGATGATGATGATGAACTTAGCTCGTCGGAGATAAATGAATTGGACGAGTCCGATGATGAAGCCGTTTCGGTTGGTGAACATGCACTTGAGTCGAGATTGGAGCACGTGCTGAGTGATTTGAATTCTTTTGATGTCGACAATGGATTAGCTTGGCCAAGGTTGCTGTTAAGGAGAAGATGTCTAGAGCGCCTCATAAGCAGCATAAGAAGCCTCAGAGGAAGAAAGATCGGTCGTGGAGGATAAGAGATTCGGAAGGTGATGGAATGCGGTTAGGGTTTTCCAAAAACCGGTGAATAGAGGCCCTTTGAGCGCTTAACAGGTACACAAGATAAATGTTTGTTTGCTGACTATTCTGGGAATACATTTTGTCGGTTCCTAATATGTTTTGTTTTTGGTATGAAGTATGAACTTTTTGCGTGAGCTTATTTGTGAATTATACAAACACAAGTAGTGATGTATAAAATTACAGATGGTGATTTTGGTGAGCCATAATTTCGTGAAACTGCTAATATCAATTCTTGTGGATTTAGGTTGGAAATCTGAAGACTTGAAAAAAGTAGTTTGTGTTTCATGTTCCTTTATTCAGTTCATTTGGTGAGATTGCATTGGTGAAATGGAACTGGATTGAAATATACGATGCTGTGTCTATAATAATAAACATCATCTTATGCATGTGTCTTTTAATTGGTGTATTGGAAGTGGACGAAAGTGAAAAAGATATGATAGAGTATTTTTTTATCCCGACGCGATTCTTTATGAAAATTTTAAAAATACACTACTTCAACCACTTTCATTTTTTTCCCCACCAATCACACATCTATTCATTTAAAAGAAAAAAAAAAAAAAAAAGGCATTTTTGTATCTATATGTGTAGAAAAAAGAAGGCATTAATGTAGTCGTTTTAATTTTTCTATAAAAAGTACTTGCCTACTATAAATGGCAAGAATCATGCCATTTTTCACACCATGACATACACTAAAGTATTATTTTAGTTGTTTAATATTAAAATATTCGATGTATTCTAAAACAAATTCTTAAGGTGGTAATATGGGTCTTCAATACTACTTTCTTTGTGTCTTTTTAAATACATATCCTGAGGATGAGTGATGAAAATCAAAGTGTCGTACCTCATAACCCGAGTTTGAGAATTTTAACCACTTGACGACACTATCCGATTCTTTTCAATGCTATTTTCTTAAACAAGCACATAACCTTAATTTGCAACAATTATTATTCACAGTTTACAAATTTATCTTCTTTTTTTTTGAGTTTTTCTAGGTTATTAAATATTTTGCTGGGAAAACTCATCTCATTATTCTTTCCCAATTCTCCAAAATAAAATTCTTCTCCTAAAATATCACCAACAGACACCAAGCCAGAAATTTTAGTGAACCAAAGCATGTCACGAATAAAATAATAAAATATGCCAAAAGTAAAATTATTTTTAAAATTGGTACTAATAATTAATTCAGAAATTAGTACAATATCTAGCCAAAGCCAGCTCCAACCCCATATGTATCTGTCAGGCGGGGGTCAAGATCATTCTCTCACGCTCCTCTTGGGCGCGTGGAAACGCGCTAGATTTCCTTTCGAATTCGTTAAAATAGGAACCGGTTGTAGCCGTTAGCCGTGGCCCTTTTACCGGTTGCGCCTGTTAAAATGTATGATAAATGAACAGTTTAATGCACAAATCCACATCAGACACTCCCTTAATTAAGCGTGCCATAAACGAGAAAAGTTATTTTAGATCTCATTGAGATAATTCTCAAATTATTGAAAATTGTGCAAAAGTCATAATATGTTTAGTTATAAATTTTTTGATAGAGAATTTATATGGTGAAAGTTTGAAATATGGTTTGGTTTGGAACGTTATTTTGAATTTTGTTATTGGAAATTGTGATAAGACGATGATTTATATACATAAATATATATTTTGTGGGACTCGCTGGAGTGATGTTGGTATAAAAGTAATAATATATACACTATATATTTAATTTAAAAATGATAATTTTTGTGGATGTGTGTGGTAGTATTGGGTCATACTTATATAATATAAAATTAAAATTGAGTGTGTAATGGTGTAGTAGGTCCTGCTTATATAGTACAAATTGAAAATTAAGTATGTGAGGATTTATAATAGATAGTTGAAATTGTAAAATGAGAAATTGAAAATATAATTTTTCTAATGAAATTGAATAAAACAAACATGATTTACATACATCAAACAATAAGAAGTTGAAAAATCTCAATCAGATGAAAACCATACAACCCTTGGACTAATTAAACTTTTTTGGTCAAATTGCTTTCATGCCTCCCTAGTCCCTATATATTAAGTTCATGAAGAGTTTGAATATTTTGCATTCTATAGTTTTTTTTTTTTTTTTTTTGTTAATTTGAAGAAATGTTTTTTGATGGTAAGATAAGAAGTATAGGAAAACTAACGTGAATCAAATGTTAAATTGAAGTAATAAATGAGTATAATATAACACAAATGATATTAAACTTAACAAAATTTTTTGGTTGTTTGAACTTCAAATTAAGTTATTTGATCATTTATTCTAAATGAATTTGTAACTCTTTTGATTATATTGAATAATGAATGACTAAATTTCTGATGACTTATATCTTTATATATATATATTCTATTACAGAAAATGAAGTAACATATTTGTATTCATTTTATTAAGTGTGCCAATTTTTTCTTTTAAATATACTTGCTCAATTTTAAATAAAGGAACATATATAAATCTAAGTTCAACGACCAATATAATTTAATATTGACGTGGTGTAATTTTATTCTCAAGTACAAGGAAAGGGTAATGTGAAAGTAAAAGAATAAAGCAAAATAATTTCTGAAAAATGGAATTATGGAACTAATAAATGTATTGCCTTTAATTTCTATAGCACCTTATCTTGTGCTCCTTTTTCATAAATAAATGTTCTCGTCATTCCTTTTTCGTTTTTCCTATGTTGATTTTTTTTTCTATGTTGATTTTTAACCAGCTGGAAAGAATAATTGCTTTTCTCCATATCCTGTAATCTTTCAAATAAGGAACAAATATTTTGAGGAAATACATTCATTTGTGCATGTAAAGAGTTTCCGCGCGTAATATTAAATAAATATGACCCTTAAATAAAAGCATTCATGGAAAACATATCAACCCCAGCCAATTTATCCATGTTGACAAAATATTAATCCTTATATATTGTACAACTATATTTACAATTGTGTAATGATGGGATTGACATTTTAGCAAATTTGTTATAATCTACGAGAATATAATCACAATTTTCATCCCAAATCAAATGTATGAAGTTCGATTCTCATTTCCCACTATTTGCTTCCCTCCCATAATGTGTACTAAAAAAAAGTTTATGTATTAAATGAATTGCAAATAAATCCAGCATAATTCACCTACCATGCAATTTGAATATAGCAGGCTTTAAATTAATATAGCTATCGGAACACAAAAAATTCAAACTCAATAGATTTCGAATACCTAGTTTTAGCGAATAATTCACGGTTGGCTCATACATATGCACGAAATGGCAACTCGTAACCAGGTAGGTGGCTTAGCCCACCTGGCCACCAAAAATAATTGTGAGGGGGAGATTAGAGGTTCAAATCCCTACTCCATCAAATTCCCGGAGGCATATGCGGTGGTGAAGATTTGGTGGGAACTCATCTTAAATAACATCCAAGTATTAGATTGTGGGGTCGAACATAATTGTTCTCTTTATCCAGGAGAATCTGGTTGTCGTCGCCAGACCCCATCGAACAACTGGCGATGCTTGATGAGGGCGAAGCTTTAATGGCGATCGTGCATATCCCGCGGTTTACCTTGGCATGACAGCATGAGGGCGAGTTATAATGGGGCGTAAGCGCGAAAGTTGAGTTATAAAAAAATGGCAACTAGTGGGATATATAACGAGCTTATCAAAAACCCAAAAACTTGAACCATCAATTCTTTTAATGGGATGTGAGTCTCCAAAGAGTTCCAAAGGTAATAAGTTGGACTCGTCAAAATTACTTTGTAATTTTTAACATATATTAGAAATAACTTTTTAAATAATTATAAGAGATGTATATTTATTTTTTATATTTCCGTATAATGCACAAATATTTATATATATACCATATAAATAAATTGATGGGTTACACTCGAGTTAAAAGTAACTCTTTGATTATCAACTTTTGAGTGGGTCATTTGTATGTATCAAAAGTCGTTAGGGGTCGGGGTTGACGACGAAGACTATCTAATGTTTAAATCAGTTCCAAAACAAGTAGAACAATTCAAAGAACTTATTGTAAATTGCAAACCTTTTGATTATGCGAGTTGAGGTATTTACTGGAAATTTGGTTGTTACGTGCTTTTTGAACTTAATGCCTTAATGAACTTAATTTATGAATTATGACCCAAATAATTAATTCAACAAAATTAATTACATTGGGTAACTTTTTCTTTGAAAAATTGGTTACATTATTGCAAAGACTCGAATATAGACTTCTTGAGAGAGAGTATCAAGTGGTCATTTGGACTAACCTTAGTGGTTTAATTACATTGGCTACTTTGCTTGTCTTTTGGCACACAATCCGAATAATTCCACTGGACGTCACCTAATATTAGATGTAATGTTTAACATGTTAAATTCAGACATTAGAAAAATGTCGAATCCATATTGCGATTCTAAAACTAAATTATAAATAAAGCAAATTGACGGATTAAGATATAGCCCGTGTGGGCTAGAGTTGACAATTAGGTTGGGTCGGTATTGGCCGTCGAACAGAGTAAAGTAAAATCGGGCTAGTAGTCCCAACCGAAATTCATTCGTATCAATATTTATATGACCTAGCTTGACTCGGTGTATTTTGTTTTGGACTAGACGGGTCAAATAAACCCGATCCTTTTTGCGTCGCAAATTCATAGCCTAGCCTTGCTTTATCGTATAATGAACCCAAATTGCCAATTTCTACGTGTGGCAAAAAACGTGTTCTTGGACAAATAGACCCATGGCCGAACCCTATCACCTCCCTTTCCCTCTAGGACATCCCAATTTCTCCTTTCAATAAATTGAATTTGAGGCGAATCCCAATTTTACCCGAAACATCTAGTCAACCTTATTAGTTATTATGTTTGCCATAGTACCAAATGTGCCTAGAGGCCCCCCATCACAATTAGTCATGGTTTTGTAATTGTTGTACAATTTACCAAGTTTTGGCATTCCTATAATTTCGTTATATTCCGCCGTCGCACTGTTTTTATAAGTCTTCGGGTCCGGGGGCTTCTCAGCCGTACACACATTTACACACACGCATTTATATTTAAACCGGAAAATAAAATGAAAAACCAAAGAAAATGGTAAAAAAAGAAAAAAAAAACAACTTCTCTCCTTTTTCTTCATCTTTTCTTTCGGAAGACAGAGATAGATAGATAGATACAGATATATATATATATATATAATAGTCGTAGAGAGAGAAACAATTGGATTTGTATTCCTCGTCACCGCTTCATAGATAGAAAGGAAAGATTCTGTATTGGGGGAAATTGTGAAGGATCGGGAGGGCTAGGGCTTTTTGGGAAGAAATGAAGATTGAAAATGCGAGCTGTTGAGAATTGGAGCTCCGATCTTATTGTCAAGCTTCGTAATTTAGGGTTTTTAAGGTAGAGATGGATGTGGATTCGGCTATGGCTACGGAGCCCGATCACGATCCGGCGGAGCAGCCTACCACGGCTAATGGTGCGGACGAGCCAACCGAATCCGAATCCTTGTCGCCTCAGCAGCAGAGTAATAACAGCGATATATTAATAATAGTAGTAATAGTGGTGGTGGTGGCGCGGGAGCGGTGGTGGCGGGGCCACGATGTGCGCCGACGTACAGTGTGGTGAACGCGATAATTGAGAAGAAGGAGGATGGACCTGGCCCACGGTGCCACACGCTGACGGCTGTGCCTGCCGTTGGGGAGGAGGGGAGTCCTGGGTATATTGGCCCGAGATTGATTCTGTTTGGAGGAGCGACAGCCCTTGAAGGGAATTCTGCGCAATCAGGAACTCCTTCATCGGCCGGAAGTGCAGGAATTCGTATGTTTTTTTTTTTGGTTAAATTATGTATTCCGATTTGGGATTTCTTTTTTTTTCTGGTTATAGATATGACTAATTAATTGTCAAATATGTTGGAAGATGATATTTTGCTCAGTTGTTGGTGATGTAGTTACCTTGAGTTGATTGGAGTACCGCCTTTAATGGATAGTCCAAATTTGGATGTTATTGCTTTGGGCCCGTGTTACCTTTTCTCTTCTTTCTGATGAATGCTGATTAAAGAATTATGTAGTAGAATAGGAGTTCAAAATGAGAATTGATTTGTTAACATAGTTGTCATAATATGAAAAGCCTGAGATGGAGATGGGAGTATATTTACTGCTATTTTCTAAAATATTGGCTACGGTCATTTTTGTAACTGTTAAGTGAATGTGTGCTTATTGTTTGAGGTTTGTAGGTTGTGAGGGTTCAGGGACACATCTCATTTATATCCATATTTACATGCTGGAGTTTTTGAGGGGAATTGAACTTTTTACTGTGTTGAAAACTTCTATAACTAAAATTTTAAGGTGAATTAAGTGTGCATTTCTTTCTAAAGTTTGTTAGGAAGAAAAGAGAAGCAAAGTTGTGTTTATACTTAGTAGTCCAGCAAAGACATTTTGGACGACATGCCACTTTTGCAGTGCTTATTAACTAATGATGAAAGTGCTTGAAAATTGTTTCTCAATTAATTATTTGATTCAGAGCTATTAATGACAATTTAGCATGGATTTTATTGCAGGGTTGGCAGGGGCTACTGCTGATGTGCACTCTTATGATGTGTTGACAAATAAATGGTCTCGGTAAGCTTACGTTAATTATTTATGACGACAAATTATGGACTTTGATTTCTGTGTTTTTTTCCCTGGTGGTGGTTGTTGCTTCTGTTAGTTTGAACTTTTCTATACTAACGTTTGGGCTTTAATCTCTGCAGACTTACCCCAATTGGAGAACCACCCACACCTAGGGCAGCTCATGTGGCAACAACTGTTGGTACCATGGTGGTTATTCAGGTGTGTTAACACGTGGTGTTTGTTGAAAAGTCACCTTATTTATTGTTCTGTATTTAGGATGTACACGCGGGCGTTACTATTCTTGTCCATCACAGGGTGGGATTGGTCCAGCTGGTTTGTCTGCGGAAGATCTTCATGTTCTGGACCTTACACAGCAGCGACCAAGATGGCATAGGTTGGTGTCATGCAGAAGTATACATATGCATAATTGCAACAAATTCATTAAAAATTCTCTGCTCTTGCATTACCAAAATTCATCTACATTTTTATGAATATCTTCTTCCATAATCACTGGATTACCCTTGTACTTTCATCAGGGTTGTGGTCAAGGTCCTGGGCCAGGGCCACGGTATGGCCATGTCATGGCTTTGGTTGGACAACGATATCTCATGGCAATTGGCGGAAATGATGGTTTGCATTCTGTTCAATTGTTTCTCCATTGTTTTAATTTTGTAATTTCTGTAAGCAAATAACTTGGTGCATACTTATTAGGAAAACGACCTTTAGCTGATGTATGGGCACTGGACACTGCTGCAAAGCCATATGAATGGCGGAAACTGGAACCAGAGGGCGAAGGTCCACCTCCTTGCATGTGAGTTCATGTTTTTTGTCGCCGTTGTTTTTGTTTCAATTTTTTTCTTCTATTTATGTCCTTCTCTTCTGCCACAAGCATTTTCTTTCACTAAATTTACTGTGTGTGCTTGTTTCGACTTAACTTTGAATGAAGTTGTTAAGTTTAATCAGGGATAATTTATATTTTTCACATCAGGAAGCAGACTTCTTTTGGATGGAATACTTTTCTTCTCTAATTTTCTTTTGTTTATAGAAGACATAATTGGTTTTTATTGTTGGCATGCTTTTCTATGTAATCGATAGTTGAAGTTGCATAGATAAAGCTGACAGAAGCAGATTCAGTTTTCTTGTTTGCTTTTTTCGCTACATTGAAGGCCTCAAGGTTAGATTTTTACTTAAAAGTGTGACAAGATTTCGTCTAATATAAACAAGTAGCTATTCCTGAAAAACTCGAAGCTCAGATTTTGCTCGACTAACCCATTTTTTCTTGCCTACACAAAATGTTTTCTTCTATCAATTTATGCCCAGTTTGCACTTTCAGGTTATTGTAATAAAGATGTGCTCATACAAAATAGGACCTTTTTGTTTTTCTCTTGCTCTGGATTATCTTTCAACATTATATTAACTGTTAAAAGTTGTATAATGTTCCCATAGAGAAATGCAGGATTACATTTGGCTGTTTTATATTAACGAAACAATTAAATGTGACGCCTTCATTCTTGTTTGCAGCCTTATGGACCTTCACAGTTGAACTATTTTTCTTGTTACATGTTGAAGTGTCTATTCTTTGACGAAAACCTTGCTATAATGATAAATACATGTCTCTGTTTTTGATTCTTTACTGGTTTTGTTCAGTCCTTGATCCAACGAGAAGTAATCGTCAATAGTTCTTTCTTTATTTTGTGATTTCCCATTCACTTGTGTCAATTTATTGTGTTTAAATCAGTTAAATAACTATTCTTATGTTTTTCTCTCTGTAAAATTCTGCAACTGTTCTTACACTTCACATTATAGCAGTTAAAAATTTTATGCTCTGAATCTTTATAGGGTCTGTAGCTAGCTACTTCACGCAGATGTTTCTCCATTTATAGCTATATGCCCTATTTAAACAGCACAGGCATTTTCCCCTTGGTTATGATGCTATGAGACGTGCCACATCCAGGATACGAAAAGAATTTCTATTTGGTTTAGCTGTTGCACGACTAAGTTTTGGTTTCATCGAATCTACTTTAGGATTTACTAAAATCAAGTGCGAGAACAGGTCAAACCTGTTTTGTGAATCTTTCAAGCATGATAGTGTTAGTCTGAGTCACATAAGTCCACTGGGTTGATAGATTATTCTAGGAGGCAGTAGTTTGGAGTTTTTAGACTTGTTTTGAGCTGAGAAACTCTATGCACTCAGTTCGATGATTTTTAAATGGGCTCAAGAAATATTAGGTCATTACAACTTGGTTTCTCTCTTAATAAGTTCTCCCTCTTTATGCTGGCGGCTTTGTTTTTCGTGTATCCTAGGATCATAGCAGTTTTTTAAACTAGAAATTTTTTGGCCTTCTAGTGGTTTGAGTTTCATTACTTTAGTTTCTGATGGTCGATATGCTAACTTTGTATACTGCTGGAGTAAGTTACATCCTCTTTTATGTGACATTTATGAAATTCAATTGTTCTAAATGAGACTTATTTTAGTATTTTATCTTGTATCTCCACTTGCCCAGGTACGCTACTGCGAGTGCACGCTCTGATGGTCTTCTTCTGCTCTGTGGGGGAGGGATGCAAATAGTGTGGTTAGTATGATTTCCAAATCTTTAGTGTCACGCATGATTTATGATGTATCATATTCACTTGATCATGTCTTTACACATGCTACTTTTATTATGGGAACTTCACATTTTCTCTCAAATGTCTGTTTATATGTGCTTACTGTTCACCGAGTCTTGTCACTTTGCTTTGTCATGAGGTCTCTTGATTTTAGGTTTTGGTTTCTCTAATGAAGCAGAGGAGTGGTTCCTTGTTCTTTTCGGTCACATTATTAAACGACCACATTATTATCTACGCACTTTCTCACCTTGAGGTTGGACGAGAAACTTATGAGAGTAATAGCAGTGTCAGCCTTGCAACATTGTTTTGATATGTATAGTACATTAAGTAGAATCATTGAGTTGAAGAAAAATAAAAAAACTATATAT
The DNA here is from genome assembly GCA_016081115.2 of Rehmannia glutinosa. NCBI lineage: Eukaryota > Viridiplantae > Streptophyta > Magnoliopsida > Lamiales > Orobanchaceae > Rehmannia > Rehmannia glutinosa. The sequence continues at coordinate 634,336 of JABTTQ020000745.1, forward strand.
ATTTTTAAACTTAATATTTGATTTGCCAAAGGGTACCTTATGATTGAAACATTGATTGTCGTACACCTTTTTTCCCTCTCTTTTTCAAGGTTTAGCATTAAAGATTAAAGGCCCGAATTATAGTTCAATTGTAAATCAGTTCTATGTTTTGGAAATGTCATCATAGACTACCTCAGATTTACTCTGGTTGTACCTGTGATTTTTGCTTAACGTAATCACGTTGTGAATGGCTCCTTAAAGATCAAGGACACCTTACCTAGCTGTTATGTAGGGTAGTCGTGCTTGGTCTGTCTTCTTTAGGACCTCGCTCTGCAATTTCTTTAAGTTAGATTGTTTATTAGCTGTATTTTGCTGCCTACAAAATTTGCGACCGAGATGCTTGTAGTTACAGTGACCAACTATAATTTGCGGAATGACAGAATAGATCATATCCCAAAACAATTAGCGAAGTATGTCTAAGTTAAATGTTCATATGAAAAACCCACATGTAGGTAAACTACTAGCCCGTACAAGGTCAAGTACTTGCATAAATTACTGGAAAGGTTTTCTGTTAACTCTTTAATTGTTGGAAAAGTCTTCAGAAAGTTGGTTCAATATGTGAGATAATCTTTTCAGTAGTGATCCGTCCTTTGACCTGTTAAAATGACCAATTTTGCAGCCACTCGCTAGTGCATATGGGCTCGCCAAACATAGAGATGGTCGTTGGGAATGGGCCATTGCACCTGGTGTCTCACCATCTGCAAGATATCAGCATGCAGCTGTATGTTCTTTATTGAGCTGTTCTCTTTGTATACTTTATCTCATGTTCATATTGTTTTTAGTCTCAAAAACAAATATTATTATGCTTTCCTCATAGTTGATTGTATTTCCTTACTAGGTATTTGTTAATGCACGTCTTCATGTATCTGGAGGGGCTCTTGGTGGTGGGCGCATGGTAGAGGACTCCTCAAGTGTGGCTGGTACTTTTTATTTGTTAAGTTGGCCATCAAGATTTCCTCGCATCTTTCAAAAAGTCGAATTGTTCTGGAAATACCCACCATGTAGTTAATTTCTTAATTTTTCTTTCTGGGTAGTTTTGGATACGGCAGCTGGAGTCTGGTGTGACACAAAGTCTGTTGTTACGAGTCCAAGGACTGGCAGATACAGTGCTGATGCTGCTGGCGGGGATGCAGCAGTTGAATTGACGAGACGCTGCAGGCATGCTGCAGCTGCTGTTGGTGACTTGATCTTCATCTATGGTGGTTTACGTGGCGGTGAGACATGATACTGCCACATGAATAGGAAATATAAATATTCAATTTTGCAATCATAACAATATTAGAGCTATTGTTAGTCGGCACCTCTGATAACTTGTGTAATCTATGTTATTACTGTTATTATTTTGTGATGTTATGTGTGATAGTTATTGAGTTGATATTTTAAATATGACGGAAGTTGGTATATTTAGGAATAGTTCTCCATTATTCGGAGGAAATGACTTCTATATCTACTTAGTAACAAATGATATAGTAACTCCTTAAGTATAATTGCCCCTTTATTTATGCTGTCAAGTCATGATGTTTATGTAAAGTCTGATGCCGCTGACTTAGTGGATGAATGAAATTGAAGTCTCTTAATTTATAGATGATATTGTGCATGCTGTTGAATCAGACGTTGCTAAACCATCCACTTTAGGTGGCACCAATAAAGACAATGACATAATTGAGGATACTCATCAATAGTAACAGATAAAGATAGGACCTGGTTAGCGTGATGAAACCTCCGTTTCCACTGGAACCACCTTCCGATCTTCGATCCAAGAAGACGTTCTGTGCTGGGTTAAACCTACAGTTTATCTTAGCTTTGAGCCAAAATGGGCAGTCAATAGAAAGTTGTCCCAAATGAAAGAAAAGCCAGCATTCTAAGTGAAACCCAGATTTTGGTTAATCTTAAAAAAGAACGCCATAAAATTAATGATTAGATTTTTGCCTATCATTGTAATTCAGAAATACGTGTGTGAGGAATATCACAAATTGAATGCTATGTTAGTGGTGTTGTAAGTTCGCTATTTTTGTGGGGTTTAATGACAGCTTCATGCCAAAACTTTTCCAAGTTTGTATAGAAGTTGAACTTTTGGACTCACTGGTCAAAATTCTGTAAATATAAAGATGAGCTTTCAGGTGAGTGGCCTCCTACTGGTGACATACTGTGACATTAGTTAGATTACTACCCGAATTACCCTATTCCATCTTCCAGTGTTTGAGCTAGATGGCCCTTCTTCTGAATGTGCACTGATTTATGGTTCCATGCTGTAATGAGGAACCATTTTTCGATTGCCATATGGATACTGAATGTTTTTTCTTCAAGCTTTCTGTTGCATAGTGCTCTACGGGTCCATGTATATTTCATATCTTTGTTTCTTTAAAGATTTGTTATAGAAACTGCATACATGATATAGCTTACTAGACACTATATTTTATATGTTTTATATTATATGAGGGCAACTGTATTTTAATTTGTTATAGAAACTGCATACATGATATAGCTTACTAGACACTATATGTTATATGTTTTATCGGTTATTATATGAGGGCAACTGTATTTTGTTGTCTTAGGTGTGCTGCTGGATGACTTGCTAGTCGCTGAAGATCTGGCAGCTGCTGAAACAACTAGTGCAGCTTCTCATGCAGCTGCAGCAGCAGCCTCGTCCAACATGCAGCAAGGGAGGTTACAAGGTAGATATAGTTTTACTGATGACAGAAATGGGCGACTGTGCCTGATGCTGCTGCTGATGGTGCTGTTGTGGTAGGAAATCCTGTTGCCCCCCTGTAAATGGTGATATTTACACAGATATAAGCACAGAAAATGCGACGCTCCAAAGTTCTCGGTAAGTCTTCACATTGCGTTCCGTCAGGGTGTATAATTCTTTAGTTTGGATAAGATGGTTGCTTCGTTCTGAGACTAAGTATGACAATAATGCACAGAAGGTTGAGTAAAGCTGTTGAGTACTTAGTTGAGGCTGCTGCGGCAGAAGCTGAGGCTATTACCGCGGCTTTAGCGGCTGCTAAAGCTTCGACAAGTTAATGGGGAAGTTGAACTGCCAGATAGAGATCGTGGGGCGAGGCTACCCCCAGCGGAAAACAAATATCTACCTTGATCAAGCCTGAATCTGCAGTGTCAAATAATTCTACCCCAGCTGGAGTTAGGCTCCATCATCGTGCTGTCAGTATCATGATAATGAATATATTAATTTGGTAACAGTTGAGTTGTTAATCGGTTTCATTATCTGTTATGAATATATTTGCAGGTTGTTGTAGCTGCAGAGACTGGTGGTGCTTTAGGTGGTATGGTCAGACAGCTTTCAATTGATCAGTTCGAGAATGAAGGCAGGCGGGTCAGCTACGGAACTCCAGAAAGTGCAACCGCAGCTAGGAAGCTTTTAGATCGGCAAATGTCTATAAACAGTGTACCAAAGAAGGTATACTTCCCACAACATAGTAAATTGTAGTCTTGTATGATATCTGGGTGATCAGAATTAAAGGAATATATATTTGTGATGAGTTATGAAGATAATTGCTAATGTCTATTGTTGCTTGCTTCCCCTTTCTTTTTCCTTCGAGTTGCTAGATGGCACGGTTGCTGACCAGTTTGAACAGTGATGCCATCAAGCTCTTTAGGACTGCGTAAGAGGAACTTGTTTCTTAAAAGACGTGAATGCTTAAGAAATCAATCAAAGAGTTACATTAGCTTTTATCTGAAAAATGTGAATACTCAAGAATCAGTCAAAGACTTATATATTCATTTTCTGATAGTTCTCGTAGAATTGTTTTTCAATAATTATTAACTTTATGGCCAAAAGTTTTGGTTTAATAAATTGGAAATCATGACAGTTGTATTTTTATTTGGTTTATGGTACAAAAAGGTTATTGAAGTTGTACCGTCCTGCTGCTCTTTGTCTGTCTCCCAGGTGCTTGCTCATCTTCTGAAACCTCGTGGTTGGAAGCCTCCAGTTCGCAGACAATTTTTCTTGGATTGCAATGAGATTGCAGATCTTTGTGATAGTGCTGAGAGAATATTTGCAAGTGAACCTAGTGTACTACAGCTGAAGGCTCCTATTAAGATATTTGGTGATTTGCATGGGCAATTTGGGGATCTTATGAGGCTTTTTGATGAGTATGGATCACCTTCTACTGCTGGGGATATAGCGTATGTTTTGGATACACCTCGTCTTACAATTTTACTTTGATATGATGACCGAGTTCTTATCCTGCAAGATATACTTGCATTATCCTGTTACTATAGCAATATGTTTTTTTTTTTGTTTGGCTAACTGATTGATTTTGGCATTGATGCTTCTCCTCATGGGTGCAAAAGACCATTTTTATTTCAGAGATTGATATTTTGAATAAATACAAACAACATTTTTTTGCATTGAATGCATGTAATCAACACAGCCTACCCCAAAACATGCACACACATACACAAAAAAAAACAAAAGAAAAAACACACTTAAGAGACCCATAAAGGTAATGGATAGTTGCTGTTCGACTTGTGCATCTTTTGACTGTCAATTTTTGGCTGCCATGATGCTGACTATGTCAATATTTGTTTATCAGATATATTGACTATCTTTTCTTGGGAGATTATGTTGATCGTGGCCAACACAGCTTGGAAACCATAACTCTTCTTCTAGCTTTGAAGGTATTGGCCCATTCATCATCCCCGACTGGTGCAATATTCTCTTATCCTCTTTCTCTAATATAAACTGATGAATTGTCTTTTGTGCAAATTCATGAATATGTAGGTTGAACATCCCCATCAAATACATTTAATTCGTGGAAATCATGAAGCTGCAGATATCAACGCTCTCTTTGGCTTTCGAATTGAGTGCATTGAGCGTATGGTAAATTACCAAAAGTTCTACTACTTTTTGCATTGTTATTTGGAATGAACCCTAAAACCTGATTGATTGTTTCGTGAACAGGGTGAGAGAGATGGAATATGGACATGGCATCGGATAAATAGATTGTTTAACTGGCTTCCTCTGGCTGCATTGATCGAGAAAAAAATTATTTGTATGCATGGTGGTATAGGAAGATCAATAAACCATGTGGAACAGATTGAGAATATTCAGCGTCCAATTGCAATGGGCGGGATCTATTGTTCTTATGGACTTGTTGTGGTTAGTGCATGTCTTTTCTGGTTATTATTATTATTTGGGATAATTACAAATATTACCCCTGAGGTTTAGTCTAATAAAAAAAAAATCAAGTTATCTTTTAAAATTACAGATACCCATCTTGAGGCATGACAAATACAAATTAAACCCCCTCCAACATCCCCTCAATAGATGCGATTTGTAAATTAGAAATATATGTCAAGGGATATTATGATTTTGAAAGATAACTGGTTTTTTTTTTTTTGTAATTAGGCTAAACCTCAAGGGTAATATTTGTAATTTTGAAAGATAATTGGCTTCTTTTTATTATTAGGCTATACCTCAAGGGTAGTATTTGTAATTATCCCTTATTATTATCTGAACTTCGTATTTATTCATGATATGGGTGTCTTTTTGTAGGTCTGATCCCACTGAAAATGACAGTGTAGAAGGACTGCGACCAAATGCAAGAGGTCCTGGGTTGGTAACCTTTGGGGTGGGTATATTTCTTTACAGTTTCTTTTTAAAATTTTCTTCAACCTCGGCTGTATACTATTGTTTAATTGCTCTGCTTCTGTTTTCTTGTGTGGATAGCCTTGAAGGATTTTTTCTTCACCTTTGAGGTCGGTGTTTTTCTCTTAACAGTTTCTTTTTCAATTTTCAAAATTTGCAGCCCGATCGTGTGATGGAATTCTGTAATAACAATGATCTTCAATTGATTGTTCGTGCACATGAGTGTGTGATGGATGGATTTGAAAGATTTGCTCAGGGACATTTAATTACTCTCTTTTCAGCCACAAACTATTGTGGTATGCCCTAATTTACTGTGCATATAATGGCTCTGATACATCCACATTAGTCATCTGCTCTGTGTCCTTAAGGTTCTAATCGAATTTTTTATTTTCTGCAGGTACTGCCAATAATGCTGGTGCTATCTTGGTTTTGGGTAGAGATTTAGTGGTTGTACCAAAACTAATTCATCCGTTGCCGCCTGCAATTTCATCTCCAGAAACATCTCCTGAACGCCATATAGAAGACACATGGATGCAGGTGCTGCAGTTATTTCTAACCTTTCATTTTTAATAGGCTAATTAACAAAAATACCTCAGAGATTTAGTCTAGTTACAAAAAACTCCAGCTATCTTTCAAAATTACAAATACCCGTGATATTTGTTCTTATTTTATAAATTGCACCCTCAATAGGGGGATATTTGTGAAGAAATAAAACCTCAAGGTGGGTATTTGAAATTTTGAAAGATAATTGAGTTGTTTTTTTTTAGATCAAACCACCAGGGCAATTCTTGTAATTATCCATTTTTTATATGATTGTCCGTCACCGTCATAATATTATCTTCATTGTCTTACTGAGATTGACCCTCTCTCTCTCTCTCTCTCTCTCTCTCTCTCTCTGGATTCAGGAACTCAATGCTAACAGACCACCAACGCCTACAAGGGGCCGACCCCAAGTTGCTAGTGACCGAGGTTCTCTTGCTTGGATTTAGATTATGCTCCCACATTGTTTTCCTATCCTTCTTCCAGGCTCATGCTAACACCTGGAATTTCCAGTGATTTGTACATAGCATGTTGCCATACACGGATATTTCCCGAAGAGCGCTATAATCTTCTCGGAGACTTGAAGGCTTTTGAGCTGCTGGGATTCTTCGCACCACTTGAGAAGCATCTACAGAAAGATGAAACGAGAAAGTTTGAAATGCAGGTGTTCTATACTTTAGTTTCTTTTTTTTTTTTTCTTGAAAGGAGTTCGGGGTTCCCAAGATGTTCGCTACATGAGACTAAAAAGAGGTAGGAGTTTTACTGTGTTCATCGTCTCTCCCTTTTGTTCGTCGGGTTGCTTATTAGGCTCTCTGTATTTTTTTTGGGTCCGTGTAGTTTGTATTATTTTTATCTGTGTTTTTAAGAGGACGTGAGGTCCTTATACGTGATTGGTGAGATATAATATCATATTGAAATCCTTAGTGGTTCATGTATAATAGAGGGTGTTCAGTGTTGTTGCAATGTGTAATTCATTTCTGGTTGGTACAATGTAACATTTGTGTGGTGATAAGAATCCGTTTTTGTTTGCCATTGTAATTTTGATCGTTACATAATCAACTTTTTGACCTTAAAACAATTTATTTGCATTATAAAATCTAAAAATAATGAAGTAATTTTGACTCATTTAGCTATGCCATGAAATCTTACGCAACTATAAGAACCAGAATAAGCTAAAGTGGTAGAAAGTTAAATATTGACAATGTGCTCTGTTACGCCGTTTAATAGAGCATTATTGCATTATAAATTGCAGTAACTTTTTCACTGTATATGATTCAAGTGGACAGAGCAGCTAAAATTTGTCAACAGGAAGTTATTAATACAAATTTCTAGCACTACATCTTCAATACTTTTCTCAGAGCAATACAATAGTTTGTCGATTAGCATACGATTACCCTCGTTTAACTGGCCTTTGAACGTAGGATTTGTTTGGGTCCTCTGTCTTGAGCTTTGGAGGTCAAGCTCTCCTTTTTTAACCTATAAAAGTACAAAAAGCAAATTGCTCTCATAACCTCTTTTTTTGCTCAACTCTGAGGAAAAAAAAACCAAATGAGAGATGCCTTGTGATCTTACCTTCTTTCCACCCTTCATAAAGTCCCTCCAGCTGGAAACCTGTTGAAATATTCAATAAAAGAATCAAGTAATTAAACTCGCCTCGATTTCTTCAAGGGTAAATCACAAAAACTACCACAAGTTAGTTTAATTACGAAAAGCTTTCAAAATTACAAACACTCTCCCGTTGAGGGTGCAATTTGTGAAATAGAAACAAATGTCAAATGGGAGACTGGACCTCAAGGGTATTTGTCGCTAATACTAATGATTAAGAAGGAAAAAGATTAAAAGGGGCAATGCTTAATCAAGCTAATAAAAGAAATACCCGACTTAGAACAAGTAACTACAAAGGTAAATCCATGAGATAATTAAGCATGAGAAACTAACCCTCTGTTCTCTTGTGCCTTCCCATTGCTCCTCGTGCTCACGCTTCCGTTTCCACATCTCTTTTGTTTCTTCTTCGTCTTTCTTTAATCTACCTTCCTCCTCTGATATCTACGACATTCACAGACAACACCACCACACATGTGAGTTGGGAAAAAGAAATCTGCCTTAGTCAGACTATACAGGGATGCAACATACCCTCATCTGCATCTTCCTTCTCCTCCATTCTTGATCTGTTAAGAGTTCTCGAACCTTCAATTTTAACTGTTGCTGGAATTCCTCTGATCGTTCATATTCCTGTTCGTATTTTCCCTGTCGTTGTTTAAAAGAGTGAAGGTAAAAACATGTTTGTCATCTGGAAACTCAACCACTTTACAGTTCTAATTCAAAGTGGGCTATAGCATTGTCTTTCTTGTGAATCAATAAAAACATATAATGGGAAAAAAAGGTCAAGCACACACCCATCAGAAAAAACAAAAGATGACATTTGTTCTGCGAGTTAACATAAACTAAACACTCAGTCGATTAATAACGCCAAAGGAAGATTAATCAAAAAAGTAAATTTGGTGTCAATCAATTTTACCTCGTCCACCAATGACTTTAGCTTAGTGGCAGTGTCTTTTTCAGCTGTTTCTTCCTCTTTGCTCTAAGTTCTTCTGCATTACATATTTGGAAGCATGAGCATCTTTAGAGATTGATCATTGCGAATCAGTAATTTAAAACCAAAAACATGGAAATTCGGCAGATAAGCCTTTTTAAGCCTAAAAAAATCCTTGGTACTGATTTTGGCAAACCTGATGCCAATAACTGCATCTTTAGTGATGTGATGTGAGTGAGAAAGGGGATAAGAAGAAAATAATATACCAGCAATAATTGTATTTTAATCATAGGTAAGTGACAAGCCATCACACCCTTAAGAATCCAGAACTACTATTAGATGCGAAAAGAGGAACTTGGAACATCAGGCATCAAATTAAAGGGCAGAATAAAGAAGGGTAAAACAAATGGCGAATAAAACGACTCCTTCAGAGCCTATTAAACTACATTTTAGGAATTTAGACAAGGCCTGGCGGAGTCTGGGCGGGGTTGGGGGAGACTGTTACAGTTCCCAGTGAAGATTTTTAATAACTAAATTCCATTTTATGGTTTGCTTCATTTGCAGTTTTTTACAGAGTAGTTGACCCATTTATGGTTTCTCATTGCTTTTACAAGTCCTCTTACAAGTCCTTTGTAAATGAACAAATAAATCAGGATCTGAAAGAATAAAACCAGATATGCTGGAAAAGTCCAGTTGTGAGACTGAGGTGTCAAGCTGAGCAGTTTAATCATCGAGAACAACATAAAATCAGGCAAAATTGGAAGGGGAGGTCTTGAAAGTAAATAAATAAACAAACATGATTACAGACGATAGGAAAAATAAGCACAAGGACCAACCTTTTGCAGAATTAACTTGGTTCAAAAGATAATCCCTCTCTTGTTGGTCGAGTAATAATTGCTGAGCTTTTGCTAGCGCTGTTTCATAAACAAATAACGTTAATTTAACAATTGGATCAAATTTTTTGAAAAACTAGCTTAAGAAGAACTCAAAAAACGTAATCTAACAATTGAATCAAAATTTTGAAATACACCAACCTAAAAAGAATAATTCTTTCTGAGTAACCAATTAATCAGACACCTAAGATTATATTTTACCAAAAATAATAACAGGCTAAATGCTGCAACCTACACTCTTAATGCTATACCATATTGACATGCTGCTTTTACAAAGCTTCAAAAAACAAAATTTAAGATGGAAAAAATAATAATTTTGTTTTTCTTGTAACCGAGCAAAATCAAGCAATGGGAAAAATTAAAAAAAGAAAAGAAAAACAAGAGACAAAAACATCAAAAAATGTATACAAGAGTGCATTCGCACATTCAGGGAATCACATATTTTCTTCACAACAATAATATAGGGTTATTTACCTCCAAATGCCTCCTTAGCTTGCGGATGTTTACATTTATCAGGGTGAACAAGCAATGATAACTGTAAGAGAAGAAAGTAGCATTAAACACATTTTGCTTTTTCTGATTGATGCCAATAAATACAATAACTATAATTTAACAATCGAAAGATCACCTTACGATATTGCCTTTTCACTTCATCTACAGAGGAATCAAATGGTAGGTTAAGATACTCAAAAGCATTTAACTTGAAGCATGAAAGGATCCTACAATAGCCAAAAAGTTGCAGGATATGTCAGCACGCAGTATATCATTAGCATAAATTGTTCAGTATCAGATGCTTGTGTTTCAGAAATAGACTAAGACATCATTAACTAACGGGTCAATGAAAAGCAGAGAAAGGTAAAGATTCTTTGAAGAAAAAATTTTCTTTAATCTCAGTCGTATTCAGGAGCCTCTGGGTACTTTCTTCAAAAAATGTAATTAGGTAGTGTGCAATCCAAGATTTTTTATTGTGTTGTATGGAATCGTAAGCCAGGAAGAAAAGAAAACAAAGCTTAGAAAGCATAAGATCAACAGAAATCTGAGAAGGGGGGACGCATTCGAGTAAGAAGTCGAACAGAATTACTGGCACTGTCACGAAGTATCTTATGTCCAACGTGAGTCAGTTGAGTCTCTATATTTACAGCTTGTAAATGTCCGTTTAATATTTTCATCCGAGAGGTATTTTCATGTTCTGATAGCATGCAACTCATGGAGTCCTGGTTTTAATCTTGGTTGGGTTAGGTACTATATTTTATTCAGTTGTCTATTTCCTTGTAAGGCATCTAAGTCCTGATAAGAATCAGAGGTTATATTTATCTAGTAGTAGACAATGGATCATCTTCAAAACTTTTCAACCCTTACTTATAATTGTGTGGCAAAAATCAATCTCATAGTCGTACCATGGTATTCAGGATCTGGTGCTTTTAAATCTCCATCCCCTTCTCTTTTTGTCTTTCTTTTTTTCCCAATAAACATTAGGTAACTCTTATTGTTGCTAAAAATTATGGAAGAAGGTGAAAAGTGTGCATTTACATTGCCACCACACTCTTCTATTATTACTCAACTCTCAACATCCCTAGCCTCAGCCCCTCTCCATTTCTGCATCAAGCTATCAAAACATGAAACAAAAATCATGCTCAGCCATCTTCCACGAGGATACAGCCACCACTGCTTGATGCACCAAAGTGCATTAGCCTTACACCAGACCAGGTCGCTGCCACAAAATGGTCCAATAAGGCATCAACAACTAAAAGGTATGTTTGTTCTACCACTTATTTTTCAGGAGACAATGAGTCTTTCATCAATTACACATGGGTATATCAATAACTTAGAACATTAGAAAGTTTTTCAGATTGATTTGAATTAAACGAAACCCAGAGTGGTGCATGGTGATGACAAGAAATCATTACAAAAGACGAAAAGGCTTAACATAATAAAACATCGAAAGAAAATTATAATAGATGAAGCTAGCACCATTTGGCAAAGATGAAGAACAGCGGTCATCTTATTCAACAGATACAGTGAGCAGTGGTCATATTCACCTAATTTGGAAATGATTGCAATTACTTTGGGGTGAGAGTGTTATTACGACAATGCAAAAACCGACAGAGAAAAAAACACAGAGATGAACTCCCCACCCATCTTCCCACCCACATTTTATTAGAAACCAATCACATATATGTTCCTACTCCAGCATTATTTTTGGAATGGAAAAACTAGGTCTATTCACTCAATTGTCAATACCAGTTATCCCCCTGTTATCCACAATTTTCTTATTGATGAAATCTTGAGCCCAAACCCTAATCAACGTTGGAAAATCTGCTCACACGTGTTATGATTCAGAACTGTAGCCATTTAAGAACCAGAAATCATTGGCAGCAGATAGACTTATAGACTTAGACACCTAATACAGAAGATTGTTATATATCACAATCCATTATGTGATCATGACCTCCGTAGTATGGCTTGCAACAGAGGAGATGTAATCTCATCATATAAAATGTTTAAAAGTCAATTATAAACTATCAGTGAGTTTAATTATTCTTTTCTTTAGAAAAGTCCTATAGATTCTGTGAGCTCAACAAAACAAGATGCTTATTGACAGAAACATTGGTTCTTAACATACCACCCATCCATGTAGACAAGCTCTGCATCATATAATAAAAACTGGTTGAAGCTTAAAAGCTCAGGCATTTTGATCTTCCCATAGTAATACTAGAGGACGGTAAACACACCATTAGGAATATAATCATTTGTTAAGAGTAAAATATCACATCAGAAAGTTCAAATGCTAGATCCTCCTCCTTTGGGAGAGAGATATAAACAAAGATAAAGAGAGGAAAGAGTCAAAAGTAACAGTCCAGAACTCAATCGCTGGCTGTGAGCATGAAAAAAGATGAACAAATTCAAGCCACAATAAAATCACCCATAACTGGGGCAGTTTGAAGCTCAAACGTTGCATTCTCTTTCACGATAAAAAAATAAAACAAAAGAATTGCATGAAAAACCATACAAGGATTCCTGCTAATACTCTAACCTCTTCATATCAATTATACTTAAGATCCATCACAACTCCAACATTTATCTGCTCAAATGTAATTTTAGATAGGATTATTAACAATTAACAAAGTTTCTCCTTTTCGAAATTTCTCTACCTAGTCACTTTTCCATTTACTTACATCCAATCTAGATACAAAACCTATATATATCCATTCAAGCAAACAAGCAACAATAAATACAAGACTTTCGTAGTACAACAATTTCATGTTCCTTCAATCAATTTCCGGGAACTTTCAGACAATAAAAACAATAGGTACCCCAGTTGAACAAATTAAATAGGATTCGTTTTTCATCATAAACCTATATGCATATGCGTTAGAATAAAAACCTGTTCACTTCGTTGTCGCGCTCAACCTCGCTGACTTCGGCGAAGAATTTCTTGAGTAACAGATCATCGTCGGCGGTGGCGGCAGCGGCGGCTGCGGCTGCGGTGGCGGTGGAGGTGGTCGCACTGATATCACCCATCGCATCGGGGCTTTCGATTTTCTCCTCTGAAATA